>OX382196.1:11428696-12648030 GCA_947507515.1 Eulithis testata | reverse complement strand
GTACCGGTCGAGGTGTCGCAGCTGGTCGGCGCTGAGTCCGGGCAGCGCGCGCACGGCGAGGCAGTCGGCGGGCTGCAGCCGGCGCAGCAGGCGCTCCGCGAGGTGGATCCGAGCGGGCTCGATGCGCAGCCGGCTGGCGGCGCGGTATAGTTCGCGCGCCGCGCTGGCCGAGCGCACCGCGAGCCGGCCACTGTACGCGTACTCGACGAGCGCCCGAAGTGCGTCCGGCTCGACGCCGTGCGGCAGGCGATGCGGCGCGGCGGGCCCGCTGGCCGGCAGCGCCTCCAGCAGGTAGGGCGAGGCGGCCGCCAGCACGGCGCGATGCGCGGGTACCTCTGCGCCGGCCGCCACCAGCACCACGTCGTAGTGCTGGCGCGACTTGCGCAGCGCGTTGAGCGCAGCGAGGGCTCGCGCCGGCGCCTCCGCGTCTCGGAGCGACAACTCCTCCGCCTCGGCCTCTCCATCGCCCTCGCTGCCCTCCGAGCCCGCTCCCTCTGGCGACACAACGCAATCGCTCATCTCAAAACATGGTTAGGTACCCACCTAATTGCAATAGTGATAACCTGCAGAACCTAAACCTTCTTACCAGATCTGTTGTTTTGTGACCTCGTATCGTAGATCCGAAATGAACAGGTACCTACCTACCTATTCCGATTTCGATAATACTTTTTTTTTGTAGTAAAATCACTAGTAAACTATTTTGTAGTTTATTTTTCTACTAGTATCCACCGTTACCTACATAGTTGGTTTATAAAAGTAAAGTACCATGAATCGTTTAATAATTATTATTAGGCACGGCGACACGCAATGTCGCCGTAGCTGCCGACTACACATACAAGGACAAGCCAACATTCTGCCACTGGCACTGCGCTGCGCTCTGATACCTTTTGCAACCTTATACCGCTATAAGTAGTTAATTATTGTTCGTTCTACTACATTACACTACGCGGCACTCCGTGCCACTCCGTTTCATTACTTAGAACGAACAATAATTTAAAAGAAATGCCCTCTGTTCGTAACCTTATGCTTTTTCTACTACATTACACTCCGTTTCACTCCGTATAACGAACAATAATTTAAAAGAAATTCCCTCTGTTCATAACTTTTGCTTTACAGAAAAAATTACTGACAAGAAACTTGGCGAGCTCAAAAATTCAATAGTTTAGTCGTAACCTCATGCTTTTTATGCAACTTATACATATTATTTATTAACGTTTGCTTTTACGTGTCTTTACTCATTCTGCAAACGTCACTCTCGCAATGAAGTTCGTTAAGCAACCGGAATCATTACAATTTGAAAATATTAAAATTGAATCAAAAAAACATAGTTTCCGTCATGGAAAGCTATTGCCAAATTCTATCCGTTGTATAATATGTGGCCCATCGAACTGTGGAAAAACAAACTTGGTTATTGGTCTCCTCTTACATGAAAAGGGTTTACAATTTCAAAATGTCTATGTTTATTCAAAAACTCTTCACCAACCGAAATACATATATTTGGAACAAGTGTTGCGATTGGTTCCTGGCGTAACTTTTTCAAAGTATCATGAAAATGAGGAAGTTATTGCTCCAAAGGCTGCCAAATATAATTCAATATTTGTATTTGATGACGTGGCGTGTGAAAATCAAAATAATGTGCGTGATTATTTTGCAATGGGAAGACATAAATGTATAGACAGCTTTTATTTAAATCAAACTTATAGTAAAATACCAAAACAGTTAGTAAGAGATAATGCAAATTTAATCGTACTTTTCAAACAAGATGACATCAACATGAGACACATTTATGATGAACACGTTAACACGGATATGACATGGCTAGAATTTAAAGAAATGTGTACCAATATATGGAAGGAACCCTACAGTTATGTGGTTATAAATAAAGATTGTGAAAAAAACAAAGGATGTTACCGAAGGAAATTTGATACTTTTGTTGTATTTCATTAGTACTGGATGCATGTTGGAAATGTCAAATGATTTGAGTCATTGGTTGTCAAACCGTTGTGCAGAAAACAAGTCAAGTCAAGTGAATCATACTTTCAGTGTGTACCAATAATTTTATATTAATCATGTCATATAATCCTACGTACCGCATGTACTCCAACGAATACAAGCGTTTAAAAAGTTTTGATAGCTGGCCAAAAGGTTTATCTCAAAAACCACAGGAAATGGTTGAAGCTGGGTTTTTTTATACTGGAAAAGGTGATAGAGTTATTTGTTTCTACTGTGATGGAAGACTTAAAGACTGGACCCCTAATGCTCAACCATGGTCAGAGCATGCGCGCTGGTTTCAGTTTTGTCTATATGTCTTAGTGAAAAAAGGAAAAGATTATGTGAAGAGTATACAGAGTGAAGTATATGATGAACTAAATGAAACATGTGATCAAATCAAAGAAAATGATAATAATTGGAGAGCCAACTCATCATCAATTTTATGCAAAATCTGTTTATCAGAAGAATTAAACACCTGTTTTATACCTTGTGGCCATGCCTCGGCTTGCAAAAAGTGTGCTCTATCCATAGGTGATAAATGTCCAATTTGTAGAAAAATATATACAAGTATAACTCGGTTGTACTTCTGACTTCCTCTACTATAAATAGCCGAACTTTAGAATATATGGAATCATTTTCGTGACAGCGCATCTTATGTAAGCTCATTCGATCGTTGTACTTATACTAAAAATATGGAAGAAAAATTAAAAAGAAAAATTGTGGCGGCTGCAGAAGCTGTTAAAAAAAAGGTTCGAAAGATGCGTGATATCGATTCTGAGAATAGTAATGTTTTGGAATCAGTTTTTAAACCGCTGACGAATCCTCTAAATCAACTGATAGAGCAGAAAAAATATCTTAAACAAAATGAAGTTAAATTTGAAACATCGAGCCCATTAGATATAGATAAAACTCTTAAGAAGAGAGATTCCAATATTGGCTATAATGTTTTTGATAAAGTAGATTCGAATAATTCAGAAGACTGTGATGATAAATCAGAATCTGAGATTGAAACCAGTCGAAATGATGACTCGTTCAAAACTCTTGATTCTTATTCAAGCGATGCAAGTAATGATATTTCTTCGTGGTCAAAATCTTCCGAAGCATTACCAAACATCCCATTTGGTGTAAGAAATGAACGTGGTAAGCTCATGATGGGATCGGCACGTGTGGTTACTTCTGATGAATACGTACAAGTTGGATCAGATAAATTTAAGGCTACACCTGGTATAAAAGAGCTATTATATAAAAAAGTGCCTGATTTAACTTTAATAACAAGCGAAGACTTGGGAAATTATAAACTCATGTTATTAGAAACGAATGTTCATCGAAGAGATTATGATCCACATAAACCAATTCGAAGTAACAGAGGTCGAAAGTATTTAAACATCATAAAACCATTGTTCAAGTTACGTAAAATATCTGCAAGTACTGACAGTAGTCAGCCTGATAACCATCTAGGAAAAGGGTTGCCAACATTGAAGAAATGGAAGAAAAATGTTGACTACGTTTACTGGGATGATCCTAATGAATTAATCAATAGGTTAAAATTATTAATCGCTTCTCGAGAAGCTGGTAATACTGGATTAGATAACGAAATTATATCTGTTATAGAAGAGTTGCGAGAGAGTGGTGTTATCAATAAATAAGATAAATTCTTGTCTTGGTTTCATTTGAGCTTTATCCCCTACACTTAACAGTTCTATCTAATAAGCATGGATAAATTTGGTCATCACATTCACAAACGATTACGTTTACCAGAATTTTTCACCACATTTGATAAACCATTGGTCAAAGAAGACAACGGAGAAATTGATTTACAGTCAAAGAGATTAACAGGAGTGTCAAGTCCATTAAAAACAAACGACGCTGTTAATAAAGAATACGTTGACAAACTATCTCAATTATTCGTAACCAAAACAGATTTAGAAAAGTATATTAAACAATTTGTGCATGAACATAGTACAAAATAAAATTTAAAGATAAACGTTTAATCAATAACAAATATGAGTAAGCTACAAGTGGTAAACGAAATTCATAAAACAGCACGTAAAAACTTTGCACGACGATCTGTAGTATTAAAAGGAATTGATGATCTGTGGCAAGCCGATCTTATTGATTTTCAAAACTTAAAAAGTTTTAACAATGGTTTTAAGTACGTTTTAGTGGTACTAGATTGTTTTTCTAAGTTTTCTTGGGCTATTCCAGTTAAAACAAAAAGTAAATCTGAAGTGGCGAATGCATTTAATAGTATCTTAGTTAAAACACATCGTAAACCTGCTAACTTACAAACGGATATGGGCACTGAGTTTTATAATGATAAATTTAACGAAATTACGATGTCTCATAGAATTAATCATTATTCTACCTACTCTATAAAAAAAGCATCAATAGTTGAGCGACTAATTAAAACTCTTAAAAACAAACTATACAAACGTTTTAGTTTAAATGGTAGTTACAAGTGGGCTGGAGCGACTTTACAAAGCGTGGTTGACATGTATAATAACACAATACATCGGGTAACTAAACATAAACCAAAGGATGTAAACCAGCTAAATCAAAATATAGTTATGAGAAATATAAAAAAATCTCAGACTCCATATTATAATTTAAAGAAAAATAAATTTCATGTTGGAGATTTAGTACGAATAAGCAAATATAAAGGTAGTTTTGAAAAAGGTTACACACCAAATTGGTCTACTGAATTGTTTTTAATTAAAAAAGTAAATTCTTCAAAACCTTTCACCTATGTAATCGAAGATTTACACAAACAACCAATATTAGGAACCTTCTATGAAGAAGAACTTCAAAAAACTGAATGTCCTAATGTGTATCTAATTGAAAGAGTTTTAAGAAAAAAGGGTAGTAAACTTTTTGTTAAATGGCTAGGGCTTCCCAATAGTGAAAATAGCTGGATTGACAAACAGTCAATTGTATGATTTAAGGTAAAAGTCTATAAAATTGATACGTAAATGCTACAGTCATTCATTAATGACTCGGCAATGCGAGGTGGAGGACTAGTTAATAGTGTAATAAATAAGTTACCATTTGAACTACATTTGCCTGGATATAGTTATTGTGGACCTGGTACACGTTTAAAAGAACGACTATTAAGAGGTGATCGAGGAATTAATCAGCTGGATAACGCTTGCATGCAACACGACATCGCATACGACAACTCTAACAACTTAGAAGATCGTCATAAAGCGGATTTAGAACTGATGAAGATGGCGAAACAGCGAATGAAATCTAAGAACGCTGGAAAAGGAGAAAAGTTAGCTTCATGGTTCGTGAGCAAAGTAATGAAAAATAAAGTGAAGCATGGTGCTGGAACCAAATCTTTTAAATCTATGGTTTCTACAATAAGATCTCGTTTGAAAAAGCTTAAACCACAAACCAATTCTAAAGCCATAAAAATAGCATATTCAGCAGCGAAAAAACTCATCAAAACGAATAAGAATGTTCGGCTACCACGTGTTATACCGATACCAAAAACTGGTGGTATACTTCCACTGATCCCAATATTTGCTGGACTTTCTGCCCTTGGTGCTTTGGCTGGAGGATCTGCTGGTATTGCCAAAGCAGTTAACGATCACAAATCAGCTTCAAAGAACTTTGAAGAAGCTCAACGGCACAACAAAATGATGGAATCGATTGCATTAGGAAAAGGTTTATATATGAAACCTTACAAAAAAGGCAATGGTATTTTTATAAAAGATTCAAAAAACTAAGTAAAAGGTTACCCAATCATGCTCTTACTGATTTAGATATATTAGAATATGCTTATGGAAAAATACCATATTTTAGAGGTGTTTTTATGAGAGATGAATTGCCAAAAAAACCGCTCCGCATCGAATGTGCTATCGTTAATTTAGACAGTTCACAGAATGAAGGAACACATTGGGTAGCCTACGTTAAATATTTAAGTTATTGTGAGTATTTCGACAGCTTTGGAAATTTAAAACCACCATTAGAAATAGTTAGATATTTAAAATGTAATAATATATCGTACAACTATTGTAATTACCAAAGTTTTGATACATTCAATTGTGGTCATCTTTGCTTAAAGTTTCTTACCGAATTTTGGAAAAAAACTATGTTATGTAAATATAGGATAGCAACTGCATAAAATAAATTGTATAAATTTAAAAACTGGGGTCATTTACTTCATTTGTAACATGTCATTCACACTGTCTATAACTGGTAATACATCTACTTTATCGACTAACTATTACCCTCCTTTGCAATTTGAAAGTGAATATGAATGCGCTTTGTTGCATTTGTCAACGTTTAATTCGATTCCTAATATCGATAGTAAAAACAATACATTTCATTATGGTGATAATGAAATCGTAGAAATCCCAGAAGGTGCATATGAATTACAAGATATTAGTGATTTTTTAAAATCAAATGTGAAAAAAGGAACCATCTTTAATCTATTTTGTAACAACAACACCTTGAAAACGTTTATTTTCTGTTCAAAAGACATACATTTTGAAAAAAAAAATTCTCTTGGAACTTTGTTGGGTTTTGGTGATCAGACTTTAAAAGCTAATATAATACATGAGTCACAGCTTCCAGTCAACATTTTATCTACAACCGTGGTGAGGATCGAATGTGATATTGTGAGCGGATCATATATTAATGGAAAATCGAGTCATATAATTCACGAATTCGCACCCAACGTTCCACCAGGCTATCGACTAATAGAAATACCAAAAAATATCATCTACTTTCCAGTTAATCAAACTAACGTTAGCTGCATTAATATAAGATTATTAGATATTCGTAATAATTTGATTAATTTACGCGGAGAAGAAGTTCAATTATATTTACATTTGAAACAAAGATGATTGACTACAATAAATATGATAGTGTTAAACCAAAACACATCAGTGTTAAACAAACGATTCGCAAAGGAACAACTAGAAGAAAAATTAAAATAACTGAAGAAAATAAAAGATTTCTGAAATTAATTGGACTCCGAAAATGAGTATTTTAGATATATCAAGTTTACCAACATATGATGACACGATTGATAGTATCGAATATCATTCATATAAACCATACGTTACAAGTTTCAACAGGAATGATGAAATTCGCATACCAATAAATCAACAAGACCTATACATATTACCGTCAGCAAGTACCCTTTATTTAGAAGGAACAGTGAATATCATAAAAAAAGATACGAAACAAAAAGCTTCCAGTGTTGAGTTCACCAACAATGCATTAATTTTTCTTTTTCAAGATATTCGATATGAACTTAATGGAGTGGAAATAGATAGAATCAAAAATGCTGGAATAACCACAACTATTAAAGGTTTACTGTCATTCAATGAATCTGATGACAAAATATCAAAAGCATGGGGATGGGATATAAATGGAACTAAGACTTCAGGAAGTTTTTCAGCTTCAATACCGCTAAGCAGTGTTTTAGGTTTTGCAGAAGATTATAGAAAAATTATAATAAACTGTAAACATGAATTGATACTATTACGCAGTAATACAGATTTAAATTCATTGAAAGTTCCATCAGGAGAGGTTCTTGAAGAAATTGTAATAACTAAATTAGTATGGCGGGTTCCACACGTAAAGGTATCAGACAAAGAAAAGATAAATTTACTTAAGCTTTTAGACAAAGATCGTTCTCTACGTTTTGCATTTAGAAATTGGGATCTCTATGAGTACCCTTTGTTACCTCAAACAACTAAACATACGTGGTCCATTAAAACTTCATCACAGATTGAAAAACCTAGATATGTAATCATAGGTCTTCAAACAAATAGAAAAAATGTGGCTGACAAAGATATGTCGCGATTTGATCATTGTAACTTAAGAGATGTAAAAGTTTATCTAAATTCAACATATTTTCCTTATGAAAGCTTGAATGCAAATTTTAACGAATCAAAATTCGCGTTAATTTATGAACAATATGCTAAGTTTCAACAGTCATATTACGGACGCCGAAGTGAACCTTTGCTAAGCGCTTCTGATTTTAAGGAAAAGGCACCGTTGTTTGTAATCGATTGCTCTAGACAAAGTGAAAACCTCAAATCAGGTCCCGTAGTAAGTGTGCGAGTGGAACTTGAGTGCAATACAGAGATACCTAATCAGACTGCTGCATATTGTCTCATTTTGAATGATTGTATTGTAGAGTATAGACCACTGAGTAATTTGGTAAAGAAATTATCATGAGTTGTAATAACAGGATAGTAGATCTGCAAGGATTCAAAGATACAAATAATAATTTTATTGTAAAAGAGTTTTCTATTTTCATCAATGGATACACTCAAAATTTTATCGTTAAACCACCTTATCCATATAACAATTTATCGGCTGAAGAAAAAAGACAAGTGCGGTGGCTAGAAAACAACCGAGGAATTTTTTGGAGTGAAGGATTCATCGACTATCGAGAATTTAAGCGAACTGTAATACCGTATTTGTTTAAAAAAAAAATTTTTATCAAAGGTACTGAGAAAGTGAAGTGGATTCAAGAATTGTGTGAAAACTGTGAAATTGTGGATGTTGGAGAAAATGGTTGTCCAAATTTTAAGAAATTACATAGTGATTATGTAAAAGAAAATGATAAATTAAACTGTGTACATCACAAAAAAGAGTGTGCACTGAAAAATGTAATATGCATAAAGAATTGGTGTAATGATAATAATATGAATGTATTTAACCTTTAGATAAGATTTGACTACCTACCTTTTCTTAAATAAATAATAGTAAAAAGTATAGTTTTTCTGCTTGTTTTATTTTACCTGCCTACTATGATTTTAATAAAATATGATATTAAATGGAAATCATTTATTTATTAATATGCTTAAAAAACATTCGAAATACTATCTAGACACTATTACTAGGAATTAGGTTTTTACATAAAAATAAACTTTATACCAAATTATGAACTTACACAAAATAATAACATGACTCAAGTAATCCATACTAAACTAAAAAGTATTATAATTTATTTACATGCTTACTAAAAAAGTATAAAAGTAACTTACTACGGATCACTTGAGATATTTTCAGATATCTTTTTTATTATACGCTCCGTTTGTTCCAATATACTGTCCACATAATCTTTCACTATATACTGCGCAGAAACCGTAATGTCACTTTCACTATTTGCATTTTCACTGATGTCTTTAATTTTTATTTGGATTAATCTTCTGCCTCTTCCTGGTTGACGGCTGACCACAAATGATGAGCGGTGCAGGTCCTTTCTGTAACGCTTGTTCCTGGTATCACAGCTTGATTTTCTTTTTGGTTTCCTCTTCGAACATTTGGGTTTTTGCTGTAAGCATACTAGAGGAATATCCTCTTCTCTCAGTTCTTCCGGTGGTTGAGCGCAATGGAACAGAAGATCTTGGGTATTTATTCCAAATATATCTTCTTGGGTCTCATCGCTTCTAGGTCCAAAGTCATCCATTCTCTGAAAAATAAAAAATGATAGTTAGGTATAGAAAACAAAAAACGAGTTGCCTCCACTCTGAAATGATAAACCAAAAATTCATCAGCACTGTAAAGTTTAAAACTTACCAATAAAATTGATGATCCAAGTACGGATTGAAAGCTAATGTGCGGTCACAAGCGCGGACAGCGAATGAATAAATTAATCACTGAAAATTTTTGCAAAGCCTGCAAAATGACGAGTGCACACGATGCATGCTTATTTCTCTTTCTAAGGAATTTGAACTACTTGTATCGTTTCAATAAGTTTTGCATTTATAACACAACCATGTTGTACCTACCTAAATATGCTTCAGTAAAATAAGTATGTAATAGGTTTTATAAAATAAACAACTGGATTAAGCTGAAAAGTAATTTATTTATTTAAAACTATAGGTAGGTTAGTAGGACTTACATTGCACTATTAACCATAGTTATTTCTAAAACATGATGGCTTAAAAAACTAGTTTTGATATTGAAAATTGAACTGTATAAGCAGATACCTACTTAACTAATAATAATAAACGAAGTATTTACACACATAGTTTACATAAAGATAATTATTATTATGTTAGTACATTGTTGTATACCTACTATAGTTTTTAAAATCCGAGAATTGATACATGTCCCCAAGCTCTGGTTGATTTTTTATCTTTTGAAATCAACCTTTTATCATCGTTACTAGAGAGTACAATTTTGTTTACAGAACGCGTAAAGATGTCGTGCTTAATACTTTTAAATAGCACATTCTTCTTACGCAAAATATTGCCTGTCAGCAATGTAGTTTTATAATCCGCGATGTCAAGATTTTGCACTACACATGATTTTATTCCCTTAGCTTTTTTGATTTCAGTTTCTGAATTTTTGATGCAGTACAGTTTAGAGCGTAACCCCACAAACTCATTAATTATTTTTCCACCCATTTCGTCTTTGAAAAGCCCTGGTACTTTTTTGTTTATCAATGGCAATTCGTGATAGTTATCAACAGAAAAGTTACTGGTGTCAAAATATTCCAATAGGTTTAGTTTTAAATCTCGGTAAAAGTTTTTAGTTTGAATGTGATAAATAAAACTATCTGTGTCAGTGTAACACATTTGCAAGCGGTCTTCGTAGTATGGTTTAAATACGGAATAATGAAAATCATACATATGTGATTTTGATAATTCCAAGACTGTGAAGCCTATGTAAAGAGGTTTATCCAAAACTATTCGATCAGGTTTCAATTGGATTGCAACCAAACTTTCTGTGAAAACAGATGCACTATGAAAATTGGGACTAGCGATTAGTTTTTCTGCATTCTTTCTTTTTTTGGTTCTATTGTTACTATCGTTCCATTGGTTTACCAGTTCAACTTTAACTTTTTTTCGGTTGTTTTCCAAAGTTTTCCCAAACACGCTGTTATTGAGCAATTTGAAAAAATCTTGTTCAAATGTTGACGTTGCTTTTTGACGCAAACTTGTATTGAGATCGATGTACTGTTTTAAGTATGCACTTTGACGAAACGTTATAACGCGATGTATTTTTCTTAAGATCAATCCATGTTTTAAGCATGTTTTTAAATGTACATAATGTATTACGTAGTTGAATTTGTCATATAAATTTGGAATCAGCTTTTCATTTTTTCCTCCCGGTGGAATATCTTTTTCGGGACAAAATGGTAAGTCATTGTGTTTCCAATGTAATTCTTTAGGGTAAATTAAATCAATTTCAAGGATAAAGCCGTGCTCTGCGTCATTTGAAACATTATTTACATCCAATTGATCGATCTCGTCCTGATCGAGAAATCTAAAGTTAGATAATGGTAATGTTTGACACATACTGTATCCATAGAGATTATTGCAATCGATGTAGACTATATACGATTCTAGCATTAGCGGATCATAATCCAAAATAAATTCGTTGTTCGCTTTGGCATGTCTGTGCGCAGCCATTACAACACCTCCTCGTACACCAGTTTGTAACATATCTACTATCGCAAAGTCATCGATGAGTTCCAACTCGATCCCTGTTTTATAAAGCATAGCATCAAACGACAAACTCGGTGCTGTAACATAAAAAGCTGGGTCCAAGTCATAATGATGTTTAGAAGTTTTCCTAAAATTTTCAAATACATCTGTCAACAACAACACGTCTGTTTTTAAATACAAATCAGTATATTGCCCCAAATTAAGTATGTTGAACTGAGACCAAACCATTTGTGCATGCTCATAATCTTCATCTGATATGTGATCATTGTTAAGAGAGCTATAAAAGTTGTCTTTGCTGGGTAGGGCTTGCTCATTGTATCGCTCCCAACAGTTCATATATTCATAAGGGTAAACGCCTTTGCGTGTCAGAAGAGCAAACTCAGTTTGTTGCGGATAATAACTTGCAAGGTGATGAAACTCGTGACTTTTCATAGTTTTAGCCAATTTCTCTAAACTAGTCCCCAAAAACTTAAATGAATCTACAAATCGTAGCTGAACAAACTCTTCTCTCGATATGGGGATAAACTTTGTAAAGGTGATGTAATTTTCTTTTGTTTTAGGTATTATTTTTATTGCTCCAGGGGCTTCACCAAGTTTTTTGATGAACAAATGACAATCATATCCCGCCAAATTATGAAAAAAAATTGGTATAAACTTTGGAGTTTTATATTGTAAATTACATAAACTGTGTGCTGCGCCTCGGTACTGACCGCTAAGATGACAATGATCCCTGACTTTATCACCGAATAGAAAACTCTGACAAATATGACATCGAGTTGCATTCTTAAAATCATTTGCATCGTTCGCATTGAAAATCATGGGAACATTTCGTGACAGCACTGTGTGTATGTCTCGCGTATCTTTGTAAAGAGAAGAGACAAAGTTGTCTACACAATCGAGTCCGCGATAAGTCACAAATTTATTGTGTGAAGGATCGATCCCACAAACCACGTTGTATGCAAACGCTACCGGGATATGCCTTTGAGTTGTCTGCGTTTGAGCGCCCGATTTATTTTCACCTACATCTTCTAGCATTGTTTCCCAATCTGCATAAATAACAAATGGGATATCTTGTTTGCGATCAAAATTTTTGAATTTAATCACGCTCCCTTTTCCAGGTAAGACGGTAACGATACCGTTACAAGTGTGATTTTCAAGTTCATAATCTGTTTTGAAATACACCAAACAAGTGTCGCAAAAATAGATTCTAGCACTATGTTTCGTTATTTGACTTCTAACCAGTCTCGACAAACTTTTGATGAGACAATAATGAGAGGTTGTATTATTTTCTAACCAAAGTAGATGAATAGTTTTTTTATTTTCATGACTTTCCGATTTATATAGCGGACCCACAATGGTTTGGTTATTTTTCAAACCAAAAATAATAAAACTTATATTTGGATTGTTTTCTTCAAATATTTTAACATCGGTAAACGTCACAGGAAATGACATATTTTCAGTGTTAAATACTTCGCGGAAATGTATGTATGATGAGACCTTGTCCTGATGGTTTTTGGTAGGATAAATTGCAGCAATCACACTCCATAAAAAACAATATTCATCGTTATTACGAATATTTAAACATGCTTTCTTTCTCTTGATGAATTCTGGAAGTTCAATGTAAGTGGAGCCATGAACTGGTTGATATTTATTTACATTTATCTCAATGTGCATACAATTAAGAAAGGTCCAACCCGAATCTCGCTCTTCAAACTCATCAATTTTTGTACGTATTGTGTTTACTATGTTTGAAAATAAGGTCTCAAAATTATAATTTCCATAAATAGGAATGTTTTTAGTACAGAATGACTTCGTTTCTTGTTCGTTATTTTTAAAGAGTAAAAACTTTGAGAACAGCTCCAAGTTGACTTTGACACAGATGTGTTTTTTTAAACATTCATCTAAGATTAATTTTATTTTGTTTTGTATTGAATCCAAGAAAACATCTATGGAATGCTCGTTTGTTTGTTGTGCAGCTATTCTGTAAGATACGATTCGACTCTGAAATGCCGTTGCAACAATTTCAATGCCGTCATCGTCAAAATGCGGTTCACTTGTAACGTTTAGTTTATGTGCGTTACTTCGTAAATGACCTACCCAGCGCCTACTGCTAATAGCTGTGTTGCAATCTGTACAAAATGGCATTTTGTATCGCACTATGTACCTATCTATTTTTATTTTTTAAGCCTAACTATTAATAATGTGCCTAGATAGATTTATCTCGATAATTTGTGTATCACTAAAAGAAATCTTAATTTGAATTGAATCAATGCGTACCTAATGCATTATCCTACATAATAAACCCTACCTAAATTTATAAACAAATAAAATATCGTTACTAATCAAGCTGCATACAAAAATAAGATTTAATTAGTTACTACTTAAAAGTAATCTTATCCGAAAATTTTATAGGGTTACTATTTTTGAAGAGTTTAAAAGCTTGAGTCAAAAACTCTTGCAGACTCTCCCACTCACGAGTGTCTTCGTCGAGGCGAAGTTTTAGCGATGTGAGAGCTTTTTTATAGCGCTCAGATGGCGGGGTGTTCTGCACATCTACAGTGTTATACAGCTTCACCTCGACGAAGAAATCACCCGCGGTGATCTGCGAAGTTCGTCTGCTCTGACCACCAGATATTTTGCTGGTGAAGCTTGAAGTTATTACCGATGCAGCACCGTCACCAGCAGATGATGTATTGGCCCTTTCTTCTGATTTTATTATTGAAAAAATGTCCTTGCGTTTCTTGGCCCTGAAAAAATAAAAAAATAAAAATTAACTTTCATGTTTAACAGTTTTTATCAGTTTTCCATCTACCTATATAAATAACTTTAGAACCTGTCTAAGAAATAATAAAATAATACAGTTGACAAAAATTCATTATTATCATTAGCATAACTGAATGAAGAAGTCTACTTCCGAGCGTAGATGAATTTGAATCGCTTTTCAAAAATGTTCTTAGAATCCGTCAGGTGAGCGTATGTCTGTTTATCTACTACTTATATATCAAAAGTCTTCCATTGATATGAAAATACAAACGTACCTACTAAGTTAAGGTACAGTCTCTAACATTAATTTATTTAATGGTTACATACCAAGGAAATTCCGCCTCCTGTGTATTGGAAGTGGTGGGACGCTGAGCCTGGGCAGCCGCGTTACTAATTGGAGCGATCTGCTTTCGCTTAGATGTTGTCGCTCTCGGAGTCGCCTTCGGTTTCTTAGTTGGCGGCTGTGGTGGCGGTACTGGTGCTACGTCCGTCACCTCAGAGTCGTCTTCAGAGTCAGACCCGAAAATGTCCTTGCGTTTCTTGGCCCTGAAAAATAAAAAAATAAAAATTAACATAAAGTTAATTTTTATTTTTTTATTTTTATTTTTTGTTTAAGAGTCCGAGGTAGGTTTATCTCTTACCAACCATGATGCTAAGCACAGTCAGAAAATTATTTTATTAAACAACGATGTAGTCTTCTTACAGTTGGAGGAATCTTTGAATATTTTTAGAGAGTCCAAGGTAGGATTACCTCTCACTTGTTTATTCATAAATCACCCCTTTCTGCACGATAGACTGCTGTTGAAATTGATCTTGCATTCATACAATCGACTGGTTATGAGAGTCCATGGTAAGATTTCTCTCATCGATTACGATGTATGCTTATCTACCAAACACAATATGTGGCTGGAAAACCCATGGTAAGTATTTTCCTGTGAGCCCGAGGTAGGGTTAACTAACACCACATATTGTGATGTCTAATACAATCGACTGGTTATGAGAGTCCATGGTAAGATTTTTCTCTCATCGATTACGATGTATGCTTATCTACCAAACACAATATGTGGCTGGAAAACCCATGGTAAGTATTTTCCTGTGAGCCCGAGGTAGGGTTAACTAACACCACATATTGTGATGTCTAATACAATCGACTGGTTATGAGAGTCCATGGTAAGATTTTTCTCTCATCGATTACGATGTATGCTTATCTACCAAACACAATATATGGCTGGAAAACCCATGGTAAGTATTTTCCTGTGAGCCCGAGGTAGGGTTAACTCACACCACATATTGTGATGTCTAATACATCTTGATCTTGCATTCATACAATCGACTGGTTATGAGAGTCCATGGTAAGATTTCTCTCATCGATTATGATGATGACAAAATGTAAAGGTAGAGTCATTAATTTATTTAATGGTTACATACCAACGAAGTTCTTCCGCTTGTGTGTTTGAAGTAGTGGGACGCTGAGCCAGGGCAGCTGCGTTACTAACTGGAGCGATCTGCTTTCGCTTAGATGTGGTCGCCCTCGGAGTCGCCTTTGGTTTCTTAGTTGGCGGCTGTGGTGGTTGTGGCGGCGATACCGGTGCTACGACCGTCACCTCAGAGTCGTATTCAGAATCAGACCTAAAAATCAAGTAAGTAATTATTAATGAACGACCGTTAGATTCTCCAACGCGCATCGCATCAATAATAGCGAACACTTACTTACATTGTGGTTGATTTGTAGTTAGGTGCAGGTGCAGGGTCTTAGAGCAGCAGCGGTGGTGGCTGGGGTCTGGGTAGTAGAGGTATCAGCGTGGTCTTCGAGTGGCAGAGTAGTGACCGTTCACAGCGATTTCACAAAAGATTGTAACGATTGTATTGATCTTCGCAAATATATACCAAATAAATTCAATGTGTCAGCAAATTTTATTTCAATTCAAATGGTACTTAGTGCATTAATAAACCATCAAATTTAAACCTTAAGGAAGGTATGGATACGAAATTAAATACGTAACATCAATTTGTACTTTCGTCATAAATTTTCTTGAAAATGTATTTTTTGAGTAACAACATACAAAATTGAATCTTATTTTCTAGAACATAAAACTTAATACAAATACATAATTATCTTCAAAAGAATCGAAAACCCTTTGAAACCCGATTAAAGACAAATGGCGCGACTCGTATAACAAATACTGCTAAATAACGTGTGAAAATTTTATTTTATGGATAAACTGAATTTGATCTGTGTTTCTTTGGTAGGTGAATGCATAGGTACAGGTTGTAACAAAATTACTCCTGAAAGATGTTACCTATCACCAAATTATAACCTAAACCTTCTTTTTGAAATTGCATAAAACTAGGCTTATAGATTATCACTTGTAAGTGATCAAAGATCAAAGTAGGTAAAAACACGCCCTACAGTGGCAGCTGTCAAAACTAACTAGTAATGTAATGTTATCGTAGCACTAAAACCGTTCAAATTGAAAAATAATTTAGTACAGCCGTTGAAGCACAGAGGGCGCTGTGTTAAACAAGGTACTCCCGGATTTTTTAGATGAACCGCATATTTTCTTGATAAAACACCCATGTTTATGTTTTACTCCCTGTAGCTAAATGTGAAAAACCTACATATTGACACTGCATTTATTTATATTATCTGTTGCTCGTGGTTTTACCTGTCTCTATGTCTTTCTTTCAATGGAAGATCTTATCATTTTTAAGCTGTTAAAAGATATTTTATTGATATTCCTACAAAACACGCTATCAAAACAATTTAATCACTTTGACATTTAAAGTATACCTAGTTACAATTTCAAATACCAAAACGTAATCCTCTTGTAATGCTGTCGCTATTTTATACCAACTTATCTAATTTAGATTTAATGCAAGTAAAAAATAAAAACAAACTTACGTACAGTGTACCTCTACTTTATTGTAGTGATCAGCGGGCTTATTACCAATCATGATAGCAACTTGCTATTATTACTAAGATATAAGTAATACCTATTTCACAAATAAAATGTATGTATTTTAAAAATATATTCTGTTATCAATTACTATGTTTATTAAACAAAGGTATTTTACAATGTTTAGTAAACAAAGGTTATGATGGGTACGAATCCGACTCGTTTGTGATAAAATATAATAATATTTTTTGATAATAATGTTATAGTTAATAACAAGTACCTACCAAGGTAAGTACAACATCATTCATAACTTCTAATATACGTAATAATCCCGCGATAAAAAGTGTTGATGCATGTTGCGTCTAAACTAAGAAATATTTATTCAGTTTTGATTTTTACCATAAGTAGGTATTTCAAATTTAATAATTATATTATGTATTATTTTTGTAGTGGTATTAACGTTGAATTACGTACATCTTTATATGTAGTTAAATCAATAAAATGTATTGCAATAGGTCTGTGAAATCTTAAAGTTATAAGTATGTAATATTATGCTGGGTACATTTTATGAAATATATTCAAATTGGAATCTAGTACTAGTATAGCATTGCATCTAGGTAGTTAAGTTACGGACTGTAACATATCAATAGTGCTGTGTTAACAAAAGTTTACTTTACGCTGTGAGGTACTCTGCATTCTACGAATTGAAACATTATCCAGCCATTCCTGTGACTGGCGACATGTGGGAACGAGTCAAAACTTGATTGTTTCACAGTGTTTCAATAAAGTCGTGCTTATTTTGTTACAAGTGAGTGTTACTTAATTTTGTAAATACCAAGTGCGATATATTTAGTAAATTCTGTGTATCGTTATTTTGAATTAGTATAAGTGTATTATAAAAACTAGTGAAAACCAGGTGAGTACCTAGGTTATAATAAAAATATGAATTGCATTTTGGACTCAGCCTATAAAAATTATTACCTCTATAGTTCACACAACTAATTTGCGTTACATAAAAAATGCAATAGGTAAGTGACTTGGCTTTCTAGAAACATTCATGGTTTTCATAAATTTTACGTGTTACGCATCTCAAATGGTGAAAGGTAAACCTACATTGGACTTTCAAGATGTATTAGACATCACAATATGTGGTGTGAGTTAACCCTATCTCGGGCTCACAGGAAAATACTTACCATGGGTTTTCCAGCCACATATTGTGTTTGGTTGATAAGCATACATCGTAATCGATGAGAGAAAAATCTTACCATGGACTCTCATAACCAGTCGATTGTATGAATGCAAGATCAAGATGTATTAGACATCACAATATGTGGTGTTAGTTAACCCTACCTCGGGCTCACAGGAAAATACTTACCATGGGTTTTCCAGCCACATATTGTGTTTGGTTGATAAGCATACATCCATTATTGTTCGTTCTTATTGTTCGTTATATGGAGTGAAACGGAGTGTAATGTAGTAGAAAAAGCATAAGGTTACGAACAGAGGGCATTTCTTTTAAATTATTGTTCGTTCTAAGTAATGAAACGGAGTGGCACGGAGTGCCGCGTAGTGTAATGTAGTAGAACGAACAATAATTAACTACTTATATTCTTAGTGAATTTAGTCAGTAGCCAAAGGATAATACAATTTATCACTGACTGATAATACTGTAATCCACTTGTTATCATAGATAACCGTTCGATAAGCACCTACAAATGTTACTTAATTATCTCGATACAACTTCAAACTAATGGTTTTTGCTTATAGTTAAACATCAGTGCAATATTGATTGGGCATATTTACACAAACAGTAATTACTAAAACCTTATTTAATTTGAATAAAAATAAAGTTTACCTTTGACATTCTCAAACAAACGTGAATATCTCATAGGATCTGGGGCTTAATGCTCAGTTCGGCAAAGATTTTAATCTACCTAATAGGGATGACTGATGAAAACTCAGAGGGTAAAACGAGTTTGCGGCCGAGAAATGACGTCATCCCTATTAGGTTTAGATATCTGCCGAAATGGGCATAAGGCGGCGATACCAATCACAATAGTGCCAAGTGCAATGAGTATACACTGTTATAGGAAACTATGATTCGTCCAATGAATAACTGTTATTTATCGTTATCGCTGCCGCAGTACCAAGTCAAGTACCAACGGGCATGTGACGACGACGGTTTTATACAATAATATTGTATGTTATTGTATAAAATAATGAATTGTTATGGTGCTGTTTTATTGACCTGAAAAGATCTATTCTAATTGTAATGTTTTTTTCTCAACACATAGACACATGGATTACTGTGTAAAGACATAAAAAAATCTAAATAGGTAGGAATGTAAGTAGCCGGTACCTGGTTAGTTTTTGATCGAGTGAGCGAAGCGAACGAGATCGTAGTAACAAGTTGGACAAAAATGATTTGTATGTTTGTATATTAGTTCTTCGAGATCTTTTGAACCGCTTATCCGATCTTCACAGAATTTGGTAGGTATACGGATAGTACTCTTAAGTTTTACTGGTTTGTTAAATGAAGTAAATCAATCAAGGGGTCGTGAAGTTATGAGGGTCCAAAGGGAGTAAAAAAAAAGTACAAAAATATCAAGTGATAGAGTTTTGTTTAGACATTCCAAAACCGTTTTTATTTTGATTCTAGGTCTAATAGTTTTTGAGTTGTAAAAATTATAAAATTGGAAAACCCAGTATAACATGAGCTACCATTTCCTGGAGTTTCAATGATTTTGTAGTTCAAGTAAGACTGGTACTTAGCTAGACGGCGATTTCGATGCGATTTGCAAAGTTTATTGCAACCATTGGTCAATAAAAATTGTTTGGGTTTTATTAACCTCCGACCATCACGAGATCTCAGTTCGGGGCGAACTACTAGTTAGTAAATGGCCGACCCTCTTGACACCCAACGAGTTCCATTTTGTACTTATAATTTCTTTAGTTTCATATCGATAAAAACAAAGCTTACAAGTACCAATCAGACTGTCATCGTCACCGTCGTGTAGATTCCATTTGAAAGAGTAGCGTGTCGTTCACTCGCGTTGCACACGTACGTACGTAGGTACATGTACATGCACGATGACGGTGACGGCCGGCACACAGGTTCATTTCCCTTGACACTGGGCTATGGGCGCGCCACAGCTTGCGGCATAGCCACTACGCAGACCGGATTCCTCGCTCGTTTAGGAAACGCACTACACCGTGGAAAGAAATGTTTTCTACACAACATTCCGGCTGGTGTTCTCACGGGCTGCGGTGTTTGTTTAGCGAATGCGCCATACTTGGACCTGAGAGTGGCTTGCACTGCACAGGAAATACCTTATTTAAACAAGTTATTTAAACATTTATGCCCATAACTAGATATCTACTTGATAAATCCCTTAGCTAAGGACTGCTCTCTTCTATAAAGGCGTTTGTAACATTTGATAGCGGACACAAATTGATGTATGCCCACTCTGCTCTGGAGCAGAGCACCTTTGATATCGCGATCCCTCTAATTCGCAATGAATCCTTTCACTACACCCTTGTTCCCTGGACAGGAAAGAAGCGATGATATAAATCATTATGTAGCGTTCACACTCATGCCGCTGCCGGCATTATTGCCTCGATTAATTCCGGAATTATTGCCACAGCACCATCGCCTATATTCTTATTAGGGAGCAAGGGCATGAACATGGGCTCGAGCCGGGACAGAGGCATTATCGTGTTTAGACTATCCTCATGCCTACTTCGCTGCCCAGTTCCCTGTCCACTGCCGCCTAATCTAAACGCAACAGTAAAGCCACCTTGGTTAGTAAGACCAATGCTTGCAAATCTTGCAATATTGTTTTCTCATTGGCACCGTACGAGCGTCGGTAATTAATTGTATTTGCATGGTTATTGCAGGCCGGTGAGCCGGGTGTGGTGGTGCTGAGGCCCGAGGCTCTGACGGTGGAGACGGACTCTGACGCGGAGGAGGGGGGTCCGCCGTCGCCGTGCGACGTGCGCTTCCTCAACGACAACGTGCTCATCAACGGCCGGTCCTCCATGCCAGCCACGCATAACAAGGATCGCATCGCCAAGGTAAATACCTTACTTTTTTGTCATATTTTAATTTGAAGTCAAACTCTATTATCTCGAGATAAAAACCATGATCGATAAAAAAACTAAATTAAAAATTCATAGATATTTTGCTACCGATTTGTTTTCCGTACCAACTTGTTAACTTAATTACTTCCGTCGATGCCAATGGCGTCAATCTTAACTATATCCGGTTCCAAAATTGAAATTGGTTCAGGTCAGCTTGCGTCATCAGAATGTTAGAAGGCACTGCCAGTGATAAAATAGCCCAGAGAGGTTAGCAAGTGGCAGTGCTAGTGGGCGACGCAGATATAGATATAATCAGATATTTTATAGTAAGCTTTTAAAAGATGTCTTCGTTTTATTACGTTACGTTTTTGAACTTGCCAATCTACAATGAGACACATCACTTGGAATTTTGTTAAAGAATCGTACACATTGCCCATTGAAAGTGGTGCTAGCACTACCCCGGACGAGCTTCTTCACGCAAGGCCCCACTACTACTACTGCCACTGGTCTTAGGGGCTACAAGTGCTACGTCCTATTCTACTCACTTGAATAGTAAGATTGAGAGTGTCTGCGTGTGATTCCAGCTGAAGCTGCAGTTCGACGACTCTCTAACGCGCACGTTCGAGTACCCCTCGGAGACGTCGTTCTGTGAGGAGCTGTCCCCCTCCCCCTCCCCCTCCCCCTCCACCTCCCCGGACCCCCCCGAGGGGGCTCAGCCCGCGAGCGGCGCCGATAGCTGCGCCTCGCTCGCCGATAACACACATATTGGTATGTATTATTTATTATCGTACACGGTAATACCGTGTTCACACTCAGCTCATGCCGCTGCCGGCCTTAATTCCGGATTTATTGCCACAGCAACATCGTCCTTATTCTTATTAGAAAGAAAGAGCATGAACATGGGCACGAGCCGGGACAGAGGCAATATCGTATTTAGATTCGGCTCATGTCTACTTTCCTGTCCAGTTCCCTGCACACTGCAGCTGAGTGTAAACGCAACATTTTTAGGTAAATTTAATATAATCGTTGGATTACACTCGTTATTTAGCATCAGCAGCGTGAGTGACGTCACAGTCAGATGCACCACTACGTGTTTACAGATCAAATTAATATCAAATAGAACGAACATTTTCCACGTAGTTTTTGTCACAAAATTAGTGTTGAAAATGAAATGTTCGTGATTTTATTTTATTTTGACCTCTTAAGGGTCACCTAATATAACGTACAATCAGCAACATAAGATTATATTAACTTTTAATTATATAAATAATTGGCCAATATCATTTTACGACTGCATTTACTTGGATCTTAAATACTCAATTTGTTTGATCGACTTATGTTTCTGGATGTATAGTTACGTGTTGCTATTAGCATCGTGTTTAGCATCGGTAAATGTCGTGACATTATAATGATAAAATGATAGTGCTATGCCAACATGCGATTCAATTTCAAATGAATAATTTCTAGAGGATAAAAGTTAATCAATAACGTCAGATTGTTACATGCTAACTTATTCAAACTAGAGTCTAATCAAGCTAAGTCTGCAATGAAATAATAAATAAATATAATAATAATAATCATATTATTTATATACATGGACGATTGGACAGGCCATTTTACACCACGCCCTCTAGTACTAAACCAAGCAGAGCTTGTACTATGGCGTAGGTAGTACTCACATGTATTTATGTAATACTGTTTATCATATGCTCCATTGTAATACCTCGCTCCTTGATTGAATCATTGCATTGTAAGATGATTGTTAGTTTATTGTTACAATAATAGATTTTGTTGCAAAGTGTATATCAACATAACTCGTACGAGACGGCATCGTCCCGCACCGCCGCCGCCGCCGCCGCCGCCGGCCCTCGTTCCTGATGAAACATTTGTGTAGAGTGGCCCTTATAGTTCCTATCTCCAAAGCCCCTATACTTAAAGCTCATAGTTTTTTTATAAATCGCTTGCAAACCTCCCGCTAAGCGCTTATCCGGTTTTCACACAAAATATCTCGCAAGTCGTTTGATATTTGTTACTACAAAACTCAAGAGTCGAGCCTCAGATAATGAAGCAGTTAGAACTCGAGATAGATAGATAGATAGATAGATACTTTATTGCACACCACAACTAAAATCTAAACATACAGGAAACAAAACAACTAACAACTATAAGGTTCGAAACCGCACGCGCTTTGAACATATTCTCATGTCGTGTTTCTATTCTATTCTGTACCTATTTTAAGAGTAGAGAGTATCATAATTACTAGAGAAAAAGTACCTAGATGTTCTATTTTATAATAATAAATGTTATTAATCTGAATAACAATTCATTAGCGCTGGAAACGTGAATACCTAACTTTTTATGGCCACAGCCGAGTCAAGTAAACATTGTCCAGCGGGACTTTTTGTCAGGTATTTTTAAAGCGTGGTCGTCCGAAACCGTGGCTGTCCGGGATAAAGCCAAAACATTATAGTTATTAATTTATTATAACACCACAATTAACCATGTTTACGAGTAGGAGCACAGCCAATGACCCACATCACACAATCGGTTTTCCTGTTCGTTTCCCGCGCTTATATTAATTGTTATTCGGATTAATAACAATAACAGAGGGGTCTTAGTTAGGGGAGTCACCAAAAGTTCCGGGTCTACCCAAGGTTGGACCCAAGATTTATCAGGAATAACTATAAATAGGTCGGTGAAGCGTCCGTAAGCGGAAATCGGGGTAACTCCCATTTGTTCTATAGGACTATTTTTAAAACCTTTTTTATCCCTGTAGTTCCATGGTAGGACTATTGAAACTAGCCCATTAGGGTTAGTTTTCGTTTCAATAGTGCTACCCAAATGGAAGTTACCAGATATTAGGGATAAAAAAAGTTTCAACAGTTCTAGACGTAACAGTTCTATAGAACAAATGGGAGCCACCCGTAAATCGTGAACCAGTGCTCTCATCTGCGGGCCTAAGATGCGCACGCGAGATATTTGTCATGTCGTTCTGTCAAAATGTAAGCATTTTGTACAGTGGCGTAGCGAGCCTTGGCGGGGCCCCGTATAAAAATTTATTTGTTGGCCCTTATGAAGGGTAAAGATTTGTCACAAAAGAAAAAAAATGTTTGCATAAAATTAAAAGAAATATTTATTCATCATAACTATCTGTCTGTAACTTTTTCAAAATTTTTACAAACAATTCAAATTAAATATACGCTCTCCTTGCCTTTTTTTCGGCAAACTGATTTATTAAATCATTTATAGCTGATGATGACTTTAGTTTTGCTGAAGTTTCTGCCTTTATGGACAATAGTGACATTGGGACAATTTGGGAAGTTTTTTGCTTACGCACTTCGGGGCCCCCTTGGCCCGGGGGCCCCGTATAATTGATACGGCAGATACGGCGGTAGCTACGCCCCTGATTTTGTACCAGTTTAGGAACTATTGCATTATCTGTGGTAATGTTGTCGAGAAACCGCGTCTTTGAATTTTCAACTTTTGACATTTCTGCATGACTATTATCTCGTCCTCAGAGAGGTACGACGACTAACAAGTGTCAAAAGTGTACATTATGGCGCGTTTTGTCGACACCATTAGGTACCGCAGATAATGCAATAGTTCCTAAACTGGTACAAAATGCTTACATTTTGACAGAACGACATGACAAATATCTCGCGGTGCGCATCTCAGGCCCGCTGGTTCAGCTAGGTGTGTACTGTGAGTTAGTCTCGGCTAGATGTGTAGATCCCCTGAGCTAGTTGAGTAGAGTGATGTGTGTGTGTGTGTGTGTGCTTAGCGTCGGCGGCGCTGAGTCGGTACACGCCGAGCAAGACGTGCGCGGCCGCCTTCCAGCTCGGACTCAACAACCCGCGACCCGCGCTCGACGACACGCCACGTGAGTCACATTTATTTTATAACCCATTTTGTCCCACTACCAGGCAATCCTCCCGAAGACTTATTTTGAACTCGATAAAAATTTATATAAAGCCATCCAACCCAAAATCACATAGTACTTGTTTACTATACTTGTATCAAAACTAAGCAAGCTTATAAATATGGGAACATCTATAATTATTTATACCATTCCCCCTCTAAAAAGCTTATTTTATTCACTGAAAACAGTGAATAAAAAGCACTTTAACTCACTGTTTTGGTGTTTAGAACACACTAACATAATATTTCACCTCCATCTAATTATTGTTTTTGCACAAGGAGGTTGTATAGCATTGGATATACAACCTCCAACGTTTCTTTTTCTCGTAGTCATGATATAAAGTATAGTATGCAACTCTTGAATAAAACGGATTTATACAGAGGGCCATGAACCACTCACGTCGTTCAGGATTCTAACACTTGAATCACGAGCGTAATGACTCCCAGAATCCTTCATTTGCTCGTAATTCATTTATGGCCCTCGCTTTCAATTCGTCTTTTATTCACTAGTTGCATAATATACATTTGTTTAGTTTAGAAAATTGATTGAAAGTAATCCCATGTAATTAAAACAAGGACTAACATGAAACTGCATGCTATTTTATTTTAGTGCGTTTTCTTCTGAATTTCTAAAGGTGTATCCAAAACCAAAGATAGCGCGGTAACAACCCGTCGACGAGACGTTTGCAAGACACAGTTCCGCTGCCCCACTGAGTTACCCGCAGAAATGGGGCGCACGCAGCGCTCATCCAATCATAAATAAATAAATAAATATTCATGGACTTTTAACACAACGCCCTCTAGGCCCAAACTAAGCATAGCTTGTACTATGGGTACTAGATGGCTGATAGAATACATATATACATTTTTTTTTGTAAATACATACTTATAATACATAGTAACACCCAGACACAGAACAAACATCTATTTTTGCCACACACAAATGTTTGTTCTCGGTGGGGATCGAACCCACGACCCACAGCACAGAAGGCAAAGCTACTACCAACTGAGCTATGATGCCTGTCATTAGGTTCTATGTTAGGTCACACCACACCTCGTCATTGGATGAGTGCTGAGCGCGAATTGTTTTATGAACTAGTGGCGTAGAAGTGTGTATTTGTGAGCGGCTCGCTGCGGGTATTGTTGCCGAGGTTGTTGTATATTGTTGGTTGTGTATCAGCTGCGGCTCGAACAGTGAACGGCTCCGGCGAGGCTGCGTGTGAGGAGGAGCTCGCCAAGTCGTGGAGCGACGCGCGCGCACACCGCACCGACCTGCTCTTCTAGTCACACTAACACCGGTCAGTACCCACACTACACTACCACTACCACTACACTACCACTACACTACCACTACACTACACTAATTAGCCTGTACGCATGCCCGTCCGTCTACAGCATGTATCTACAATGGCGTCATTAAATTGGCACACGGGTAGAGCTACTTATTAGTATTCTTAAAAAAATAATTAAAGTACAGTCAGTTGCACTAGAATGTGTACGATTCGTAACTATCAAACTAGTGTCACTGTATTGCAATAGACATTTACAGGATAAAAACTAAGAAATTATGAACACAGTTGATAATTTTATTTAGTATTGGGACCGTCAAAGTCTATAACAATGTATAACATCATCAGAGTCGAGTCTCAGTTTCGTTTTGTTAGTAGTAACGAATATTGCATGGTACACTTCAATCAACAACGTTCGATTTCACGGTCGGTTGTTATGCGAGCTCTTGCGCTACAATGCGTCACAAAGAATGTCCAATTTTACCTTTATTTTTGTCTTGGTAAGTATCGTCATTGTCATCGCGGGAAGTCTCTCTAGATAACAGCTACGTATTTCATAGACAAAAAATCTCCAATTTGGTAAAAGTTAGGGTGCTTTATGCCTCTTTAGCAAATCAACCCAGCAAATATTTCTCGCTTAATTTCCAATAAATTTTTTTCAGAGCAATGGATTTCCTGCTGGGAACTATAATTACTACGACGTCAAAAACAATCATCCAATGAAAAATCGCTGCAAACAGCTCTTCCACATTTACTCAACCTATGAGTGTTTGCCGAACTCTTGTGAAAGTAGTGTTTAGTGGAGTGAACTGTAGTATAGTGACACTTGACCAACTCCTTATACAGCGTTGACACTCAGCTCATGCCGCTGCCGGCATTATTGCCGCGATTAATTACGGAATTTTTGCCACAGCACCATCGTCTTTATTCTTATTCAGGATCAAGAGCATGAACATGGGCATAAGCCGGGACAGAGGCATTATCGTGTTTAGATTAGGCTCATGCCTACTTCCCTGCCCACTGCCGCCTAATCTAAACGCGCCATTACCAAACTGCCATGTTCTGTTCAGTTGTATTGTAAGACTTTACACATAATTTTCCAGAAACGCTTATTCTCTGTCGGTTTGTATCGGGCGGGGTGCGCTGTCACGTGACTCTCATACAAGCTCATACACTTGATGTGATGTCTCATACTCATCACAGATAGAGGAAATGCTTCTCTCACACAAACTGTTTCTTCTTAGACACATCCAAATAAAATAGCTCTACAAAGTATAGATTTTCAAAAAAGTTAAAGTTGTATAATGGTCAGTTGTACCATTGTTTGAGAATTAATTAAGAAGCATTCCCACTTATTTGAGTATTCCATGTTGGTGTAAACTGCCTAAGTATTCCTTCTCCCGAGTTAAAGTAACGACCACCAACTCATATCATTACAAGACTGACGACTCCACTCTCAACCATTACTTATTTTAAGAGATCCTTTACAAGTGTAGTCAACGGGTTTATAAGCTAAATGATCTTTTTGATCATTCTCTATTATAATACAAGTTCACATTGCATATCAAACCAATTAAAACAAAATTGTAATGACATGGTGTTAGTGTCCCATATTTAGTTTGTGAAAATGTAATGACATGGTGTTAGTGTCCCATATTTAGTTTGTGAAAATGAAAGTTATTTAACTAGTAACCTGATTTCCTTATTTAATTATATTTATCTTGTAATAATTAGTTATGCATTTGTAGTATTTGTGTGTAGTAGTTACTGTGACCATTTTATATTAGCAGGCGCCAGACGCATACTCGACTTTGGTATTAACTAAAACTGCATTTTAACCAAACAATTAGGGTTACACTTTTCAAGATGTTTGAACTCGATCCAATTCCGAGTGTGGCACTGGCGTGGCGCGGCGCCTGCGCTAGTTATACTCATTCCATAAGTCATTCCTACTTGTACACAAGTACTGATTTTGATGAATTTTTGTACTCAATTTACACTTTTATACGACTAAATAATATTCCAAGGGATTGTGCGGCAATTTTATGATGTATTCAATGTCGCTTATTGTAAGTTGTATTCGCCGTGCCTTTAATGATTTAGCGCGCTTGTACAACGAGACCAGGACAACCTGATCCTCGAGCGGGACGCGGGTCCCTCCGGCGATGGCTCAGGTTAACTTGGTCTTTTGTTATATTGTAGTCCTGTACTGTACCTTATTGTATCGAAGCGAGAGGTTGAAAGGGGAGTCTGGTGGGAGGCTCAAGCATTTACTTTAGCGAGCTATCTGCGAGGGAACCCGTCGTCCGATGCGAACCTTACGATACCCCGATCCAAGGTCGCTTGATTCCCGTCACTGCGTGTGTTGAAGGCCGAAGATACCGACCCTAGTCAAAACGCTGGATCTGTATCAGACATGTACTGAGCTACTGAGTGCAACATAATGGCGCTCCCTCGCAGAATGCGCGATAGTTTAGTTTAGTGTCATATTGTGTTGCCGCGTCAACTGAAGGCACGCCACCGCTCCATGCCTCCTTTAAGGGCTGTATGCTATACGATATTATAGATACTTGTAGGTACGTATACGTACACAATACACTGAAGAACAGGCATAGGGCGGGGCGGTGCCACCGGCTGGCGGCGGACACTTGCCAATGCATAGTTATATTAACGCATGTTATGACATTTAGGTTTCATTGTAGTTTTATATTATGAAATAATGTAATTGTATATCTGTAGTTTCATTTATTATTATTGTGAAGTAAACCGAGGCGCGGTCCGACGAGCCATATTATGATTCCGGAGCGTATCCGATGTACCTACTATTAACGTATCCAGTGTAATATTTTACCAAAAATGTGTGTAGTTTAGTCGTCGCCGGCCCGTCTCGGCCGAAACATGACCTATTGTCGCTCTAACCAAACAAACGTGCTACGAACACCCAACAAGTTTCATTTGTGGAAGCGTACACAACACACATACATGGTCTGTTCGGTTCGCGTTCATTTTGAGTAGAGGGGCCGCGACCGCTAGAGTAGCTTAGATAATGTGATGTCCTCTTGTTGGGTACAAATAGAGCTACGAGCTTAGTCTATGCGATGCGTGCTACATTATTATCCACTTATATTTAGTATCGATGCTGAAATGGCAATAAAATAATATGAAAATGACCAACTGCTTTTTATTTAACATCACCTACTGAACATTACCAAAACGCTCACAGGAAAGAAACATATTGAACCTCTTTGACATTTACTCGAAATAAGACGATTTCCCCTTGTACAACTATAAATGGGAACATGCACACGATTATTTGGTCCCTCACAGATGAGATGACAGTTGATTTGGATTTGGTACAAAACAGCTCTACGTATTGTAGGTATGGTGCGATAACACCAGAGGCTAGACGTAACAGCACATCGCGGGACACTCGTTCATGTACGGGTACGTGACGTCAGAGCACGGCGGCGCCAACACCTCGCGCAGTGAGCGCTCGCTGCAGTACTGCAGCAGGCACGAGATCGAACCCACCTGCAACACTTACTACAGTTAAGCGTCGTCTTAGCTAATTGGCTACGATCGTACGAACAAACAATCAGATTTCGTCGCACGACATCAAACACACAGAATGCATAATAACGCCATTACTACTGCACGGTTATAGGTAGTAGTATACCTAGCCGTGGCACCTCATGGTTTATACCACGGAGTATATGGACTGGGTGCAGCTAGTCAAATAAATTAGCGCGCTGCACCGCTTCTGGCCACTTGTGGTGGAAGGACGCGCCGGAGCTGAAGGTGGTCAAACGATAGCTCACAGATTAGGTACCTACTATACCAGGATACTAGCGCATTATATGCTGCATGAGGTACACAAAAAAGATGCCTAGGAATAATATTTAATTTAGTATAGTAGGTAACTATTGTAGTATTATATAATCTGTGCTACTGTACAGTTAGCTTAGCTGCAGACCATAAACTACGGTAAAGCTGCGTTTCAGCTGACAAGTTTGTTAATGGAATTAGATAGGTAGTTCCCAATCTGAAACTCGACTTCTGCGCATTCAAGGTCAGCGCTATTAAACTGCGCCGGATCCTGTAGGTACCTTCGCTCCATTGCCAGACTTGCGCGAGCCGCCCAGTGACTGCTGACCTGGCTGCAGCTCCGAGCAGCGGTCGTTCACGCACAGCATGGCCGCCGCGTCGCGCAGTGCACCCACTGCAGCGCGCGCCCAGCCCATGTCCTATGCACGCACTCTCTCATGAGTATCTAGGTACCTATGAGATATATCTACCTACCTACCCTATGTTTAGTAAGTAGGTAGGTACCCTTGGTAACTAAAATATCTACATATAAACTCTAAAATATAGTGCATGCAGAAAAAATTAACTAGCTTAGGTATATGCAGATAGGTACCGATTTTACGTCGGATCACCTGTGCGTATATGGAGCCCGTCATCGCGAACGGCGCCTGAGCCGCCGCCCACTCGAGGTACTGCAGGTCCCCGACAGGGAACGCGTGCAGCACCACCAGCGGACCGCGCAACGGCTCCGTCAGCAACCAGTGCCGCGCGTCCTCCGCCACCAGCACCGTCGGCTCCACATAGTATCCCACCGAGCCATCCGCCCGCCCACCGCATGCCAGGCGCGCACCTCCCGACAGCGGCACGCGCGCCAGCGTCGTCGCCACCTCCGCGAACGTGTCGGCCGACGCCAGCGCCGATACGAAGCAGCGCGAGTCCAGCGGATGGCACACCACCAGCGCGCGCGTCACGCTCACCAGCGCCTCCAGGAACCGATCCAGCACCGAGCGCTCCACGAACACGCGCGAGCAGCCGGTCGCCTTCTGGCCGGACATCTCGAAGGCGGCGCGCGCCGTGCCCGCCGCCGCGGCCGCCAGCTCGGCGCTCGAGTGCACGACGTGGAAGTTGCGCGCGCCTCCCGCGCCCGCCACGCGCGGGAAGCGCCGGTATCGCTCCACGTTCTCTCCGACGCGGCGCCACACGCGCTCCAGCACGCGCGACGTGCCGCCGAATGCGATGCCTGCCAAGTCCGGCCGCGCTACCGCCGCTTCCAGGAAGGCGCGCTCCTCGCACGGCACGAAGTTGATCACGCCGGGTGGCAAGCCGGCGCACTGCAGCGCGTCGAGCACGCGGTACGCGGCTAGCGCGGCGCGGTCGCTCGGCTTCCATGCGACGCCGTTGCCGGTGATGGCGGGCGTGAGCGCGAGCTGGGCCGCGCCCGCGATCGAGTCGCTCGGGGAGATCGCCACCCAGAACCCCTCCAGGCCGTGGTACTGGTTCCCGTTTCGCGAGATCGCGCCGCCGTCGAAGACGCAGCGACCGCGCGTCAAGTCGCGCATGAAGTGGCAGTCGACGCGCATCTGGTCGATCAGCTGACGCACGTCGAGCTCGGCGCGCACGGCGCTCGCGGCGGTGCCGATCATGGCGGCGGCCGCGAGGCGCTGCCGGTGCGGGCCCGCCAGCAGGGCAGCGGCGCGCTCGAACACGGCGCAGCGCTCCTCGATTGGCGTGCGCTCCCAGCCACGTTGCGCCTCGGCGGCCACGCTGAAGGCGCGCTGCACGGTATCCGGCCACGCGTGGTGGTAGTAGGCGGCGATCCGCCGGTGGTCAAAGGGCATCGGCTGCACGCGGCAGTCGCCGGCCCAGCTGCGCTCCGTGCCCACCACGAGTGGCAGAGTGTCGGGACAGCGGCACAGCGCGGTCAGCTCGTGCGACAAGGCAACGCGCTCGACGCTGCCGGCGCGGTGCTGGCGCAGCGGCTCGGGGGCGGGCGGGGCGCCGCGCGGGGGGCAGGGCTCCTCCAGCGCGGACGCGACGCCGCCGAAGGCGCGCCGAGCGGGCGCCGTTGCGATCCGGAAGAACACTTGACACATTGCACCTCGATTTAGAGTGATAGGTAGTAGAGGTAGGTAGGTACAGGAATTTAGAATGCTCAAACTGTGCTTAGAATAAATATGCTCAATGGACTAAACGGAAGGTAGGTAGTCGAGTTTACGATCTAATTTTGACCTCCTAGTCACGTAAGTACCTATGCAAATACAAAAATCATGTACTCAAGCATAGATTTCAGTAAAAAATCCAATAAAAATCTATGCTTGGCAAAAAATAGCATCCTTACCATAATCTGTGGCCAATTAATAGTTCTATGGCCCGTATTCCATAGTCTTAAGGTACTGTTACACAATGCTAATAAAGCATGCTTTTAGCGAGCACGTGCTCATTTAGCATGTGTATCAAAACCTTGCTCGCTAGAAAATCGCACGACCGTCGATTTTTGAGCATGCCACCTGCAGCGCGGGTGAAGGGGGCGTGCTTTTAGCGCGTGTGAACAGGTTTGCTTATTGAGCATGCTATTATCGATCGATCAGTCGTTTGCGACAGGTGCGCGTGCACAGAGAGCGTGAGAGCACGCTATAAAATAGCATGTGTAATGGAGTGTTTGCTTTTAGCATGCTTATTCAGAAGCATTCTTAAAACTAGCATGCTTATTGCTAGCAAATGTAAACTCCTCACTAGCATGCTATTTGCTAGCATGTGTAACAGTAGCTTTACTCAAGCACTGATCCGTACTCAAGCATTGATTTTTGTATGAAAATCTCTACTCAAATCTATGCTTGAGTAACGATTTCTGTCTCGGAATACGGGCCTATAAGTTCTTTTTGACTTCGCCTCGGTGGTGCACAGACAAGGTATAAATAAATATAAGGGGTAATGGTGGTGGTGCCACAACTCGAGTGTTTTCTATGGCTTGGCTCCTTCGAATACCGTGATCGAGTCTTGGCTTTTTTTCTCTCTTCTCGTCCATTCTTACCTCATGCTCCATGCTTATGTACCTACCTCAAACCTTTTTGACATTTTATTTTGTCAGGTTCTGATTTGACGTTGACGTTTCTCTGTTTAGCGTGTTTTAGTTTTGGCGCAAGGACAGGGAGGGGAGGGATCAATAATTTATTTCAGTCGGTAGTGCAACAAAGACAGCAAGGTTTTCAGGATAGAATAATAAGCTGTCAAAAAGAGACGGAAAATGACAGAAGAAATTTGCACATGCGTAATATAAACGAAGCGAATGAAAGTAGTACCTAGGTACTTACGTAAATCACCGCCCAGCCAGTGCCCACCTTGTTTTACAAGTTTTAACTTTTACTTACAACTCAAGTCAGTCAGTCGGTCACAGTCAGTCAGCTGAACAGAATTCAGCAGAACCAAATGAAGAAAAATGGGGCTAACTAGTTGGTGAAAAGAAACAATTTACGTCACAGCCCTCTGTTCCGAGTTAATTTGCCGTGAAAAATTTGCTAACCGTTTGACCAGTGTAGTGTCGTGGTTGCTTTTGTATGCTAATTTGATTCATCTCAGGACCGACACAAAATGTGAAGGTCATCTCCTCGTTCGGCAACGTCAGTATTGTATCTCGAAGCATCCTCGCCGCGCCGCATCCGCCCGCGCCGTCGCACTCGCGGTTTACGTAACCAGCGGTCTCCACTTCGGAACCAAACGCATCAGCTAGTTCAGTAGGTAGATACCTACTTGTGATAAGTGCAATGCTGACCGCCATGTCCGCCTGCGGGCGAGGCGTGCGCGCTCTGGAGCGCTCGCTATCGAGCATCGTCGAGGTGCCCAAATTCAAGGACTTCACCGTGGAGAATGAACCCGTGCTCGGCTACCGCGCCGGCAGCGCCGAGCGCGCCGAGCTGCAGGCCGAGCTGAGCCGCACCGCCGCCCTGACCGAGGAGGTGCCGATCGTGATCGGCGGCCAGGTGATCCGCGACGGCGAACCGCGCTACCAGGTGATGCCGCACGACCACTCCAAAAAGATCGCCAAGTTCTACTATGCGAGCGAGAAAACAATCAGGAAAGCGATCGAGGTGTCGGTAGAGGCGCAGCGGAGCTGGGACCGCACGCCGCTAACGGAGCGCGTGGCGGTGTGGCACCGCGCCGCCGACCTCATGGCGGGAGCGCACCGCCAGCGCCTCAACGCCGCCACCATGCTCGGCCAGTCCAAGACAGTGGTGCAGGCCGACATCGACTCGGCAGCCGAGCTGGTCGACTTCTTTCGATTCAACGTGTACTTCCTGAAGGAGAACGCTAAGTACCAGCCAATCTCTGAGGAACCGGCGGTGACGCGCAACTCGATGCGCTTCCGCGGCATCGACGGCTTCATCGCCGCCATCAGCCCGTTCAACTTCACTGCGATCGGCGGCAACCTGGCGTACACGCCGGCGCTGATGGGTAACGCCGTCGTCTGGAAGCCTTCCGATACGGCGCTGCTCTCCAACTGGCGCATCTTTAACATAATGCGCGAGGCAGGTCTGCCAGACGGCGTCGTTAACTTCGTTCCTGCTGACGGACCCACGCTCGGCCGCACTATCACAGCCTCGCCGCACCTCGCCGGGATTAATTTCACCGGCTCCGTGCCCACGTTCAACTGGCTGTGGAACGAGGTCGGCAAGAACCTAGATCTGTACCGTAACTACCCGCGCCTCATCGGCGAGTGCGGCGGCAAGAACTACCACTTCGTGCATCCGTCGGCGGACGCGCGCTCCGTGGTTACCGCCTCGATCCGCTCCGCCTTCGAGTACTGCGGCCAGAAGTGCTCCGCGTGCTCGCGCATGTACGTGCCGCGCTCGCTTTACGAGCCCATCGTGCGTGGGTTGGTCGCCGAGCGGGACAAGCTGAAGGTCGGTGACCCGGCCGACTTCTCGGTGTTCGCCGGCGCCGTCATCGACGACAAGGCGTTCGCGCGCATCTCTGGCTACATCGATCACGCCAAGAGCAGCCCCGCCTGCAAAGTCATCGGAGGAGGCCAGTACGACTGCAGCAAGGGGTACTTTGTCCAGCCAACTATCATCGAGACCACGGACCCGCACGACAAGCTAATGACAGAGGAGATCTTCGGGCCCGTGCTCACCATGTACGTGTATGAGGACAAGGACGTGCGCAAAGCTCTGGCGCTAGTCGGCTCCTCAACAAAGTTCGCGCTTACTGGCGCGGTGTTCGCGAAGGACCAGGCATTCCTGCAGACGGCGTTCGAGGAGCTCAAGATGACCGCCGGCAATTTCTACATAAATGACAAATCGACCGGCTCCGTGGTCGGCCAGCAGCCGTTCGGAGGCGGCCGCATGTCTGGCACCAACGACAAGGCGGGCGGACCCAACTACATCATGAGGTGGACCACGCCTCAGTCCATCAAGGAGACTTTTGTTCCGCTGCGCGATATTGACTACCCCTACATGAGGGATTAGGTGGATTCAAGTATTGTTCCACTCTCTCGGGATTGAGGAGTGTCCCATACATAATATATCAGTACAATAATTTACTTTTAGGTATGTAAGTTATAGGCTTAGCTGAGTAAGATCTGATGATATCTTAAATAATTGTTGAATCAAATGTCATAATGTTGAATAACTTATATTGTTATAAAGTAATAATATTTGTTGTAATTCACAAGAGCATTGTGCAGGAGGAGGCTGTCGTAAAGAGATAGACACTGTGTAACATAACTATGTAATGATTTAGTAAGTACCTACGTGTTAGAATGCTACTGAATTGTTGAGTAATTTGTGTAGAATGATTAGAATCAACAAATTAGGTAAAAAGATGTAATTATTATTGTTAAAAGTAATTTATGATATTGAATGAAATGTAACTCACGCGTGTGCTTAGCCAGCCACTTGACTTAACTGCTCTTATCAAGTAGTCACTGTTTGCTCGCACACCCGCCTGCCTCCTTATCAACAATAATACTTTTATCTGTCTGTAGTTTGTCTCTGCTCTCTCAAATAGTTTTTGTGCATTTATGCTTTAATATTTCTTTATATTGTGTCATCTGTTAGAGTTCTTGTTTAAACAGAGTGGTCCAGACAGTGAGATAGTGTAATACCGCATGTATCTATGTTCCCTGATTTTTCTTATTTTTAAATCGTCTCAACTTCATAAAAATACCTATGTTCTCAATTTAGTTGTAATTTTTTTTTTGTTTGTTACTTCAGAACTTCATTTAATTTTATGAACTGATTTGAATTTTTTTTTATCTGAAAGGATTAGTTCCATAATTTTTTTATCAAAATCGGTTCAGTAGTTTGGCATTTAAATAAAAATAACTCGAAAGAACACGTCATCCACATACACGAAACTGCGTACTTTGCTTTTCTGTCACTTTTCTGTGATGTTTACGATCGATAGAACAGTGCCAATTAACTGCCATCATCATCATCTGATGATGAAGATGTAGGTACTTATCAAATTGAAGTCTGTTTTTCCAGTTATTAAACTTATAAATTATTTAAGATCTGATTTTTTAAATGTTGATTTTTCTGAAATTTTATTATAGTATTTTCAGATACTCCGGTGCGGCCGGAGGTTTTTTCTTCGTACGTCACTATCTGGACCACCCTGTACCTACCTACATTTATTGTTGTTTATTTGTTTACAATATTCTGAGTTTATTTATTGTTGTTTATTCATGTTGGTGCTAGTTCCTGTTATCTCTATTTGACTGGATTTGTTCTTCGGATTCCAATAAAATAAATATCTTAAATATATCATAATACTTTTCTTTGGCATGTACCGTGAAGACGTGAATTAGAACAGGACTTAGGTCTAAGTGTTTCTCTAATTATAGGATACCACAACATGCAATTAACTAAAAATGGATGTGTAGCATCTGAGAAATAAAATAAATTAACTAAAACTAGTAGTTCGCCCCGAACTGAGATCTTACGTGAGGTTCCCGAAAAATGAAACTAGTTCTTCTCTTCTAGGTATGGCTTATTTAAAACCAGTTAATTTCACAAATCATTATCATCATCAGACCTTCGATTAGGTCCTAGGTACACCTACATGACATGCTGAGGTTGCCTTTAGTGGATAAGCACCAGCCATGATTATAAACGGACGACGGAAATTCCGTCATCCGCGAAGGAATTTCCGTCAAGTGTGCAGGAGCCCTAAGGATCGATACATTGAACGCACTTCTGTGTGACTCTCTGCTGAGTGTGACTGACAGGTTTATTTAGTCTGTTCTGGTGTAACACGCAAAGACCTTGTAGTTATAAGTACAAGGTCTTTGGTTACGCGACCGTACATAGTCCTTTCCATGAAAGAAGTCCCGCAGACGCGGCGCTGTAGTCGACCTTAAGTATTATTTCTCGGGCAGCACTTTTAACAATTTTAGGCATTGAAAACAAGACTTTGATCACAGAAACCAAATAAAAACGCACTAGCATCCGAACACATTAACAGCACCTGACAACTAATTTAAAATTTAGTTTTAAACTTTAGTTCCGAAAATTTCCGCGGGACTTCTTTCATGAAAAGGACTCTACATAAACACGACGCATTTTCCGTCAGATGTGGCTGATCCTAATTTGCCTTAATGGTGCCTTGCCATTTTTTGATTCTGCCTCGAAATATTTTTTTGAAAAACTACTCTTATGATGAAAATGTTTTCAGGTTCTGCGCTACACATATTATGGAATTCTGGATGGCTGGGAAAAGAGCTCATTATTACAACCAATCAGGAGTAGGATGTGAACAAAGTAATGTTACTTGTTTTTTCCAAACTGCTGTGTATTTCATGGTTGTACAAAAACCATCCGAAGCAAGCAAGTCAAGTGTCAGATATGAGTGTTCAACAAAAATGCACGTATACATACATAAACGCACACATAAGCGACCGCCTTATTGTAAGTAGGAATAAGAATAGTGCTCGCCATGTTCTGTTTCTAATCAATGTACTAAAATCATTAGTGAAAGTCAACAGATAAACTCCAGAAACTATGACTAACGTATTCGGGCTGATTGTGTCTGGCCGCCTGGTGCGTGAATCCAAGGGTAGAAGTATGCGCTCATTTGACAAAATTGTGGTAGTGACTGTTGATAATAAATCGTTGCGTTGTGCAGGTACAGACCGACTTTACGCAGCTGTCGGAGACGCGGTTCCTGGTGACAATCGAGGAGGCGGACGGCATCAACCACGCCGTGGTGTTCCTGACGGGAGTGGTGCCGCTGCCTGCGGGCACGGCCGGCATGGTCTACTGGAGCTGGCCGGACCCGGCCGCGCCGCCCAACTGGCAGCTCCTCGGGCACATCTCCAACGCCAAACCCTCTGCCATCTTCAAGATATCTAATCTAAAAAAGCTCCACGAACTATCCAGTATGTACCGGCACAAGAATTTATGTTATTAAGTTACATTTTCTCCAACTCTTTAACTCAATAGTATACCTACCTTCAAATCCAGGGATATAATACAGTGTGTCAAGTTATCTTTTTAATGATAAGACTTTTTTACTCTTGTTTTAGGTGAAAACAAATTCCTCAGTGCATTTGGGCAGCAGAATATTTGTCACAATGCTCAGATAGGAATCTCAATTGAACCAGAAGTCAACATCCAGTTGCTGTCTTCCTCAGTGGTAAATTATAACAGTAGTATTGATAGCAGAAAATGTTTTTCTTGTAAATTGCCTTTCACATTATTATGGTTTTAATACACGGACAGCTTAAAGCTGACATGTAGTAGTACGTAGTAGGTCTATTTCAAGTTAAACTATATTTTTCTCTTCTTTCAGGCGCAGCAAACAAACTCTTACATCTCGTTTGCTCAAAAAATGTTGGAAAACTTAGTGAACTTTGTGGCGTCATTCTCGGTGACCCAGGACCAGATGACCCCCACCCCGGGGGTCTTGTACATACCCCTCAACACACTGCACACCTGGTATCAGAACTTTGAGAGGCGTCTCCAGCAAAACCCTAACTTCTGGAAAAATACATAACCAAATTAAGTACCTATTTCAATGAACCAAGTAGGTAAAGAGTAGGATAAAGTGTTTATAATTAATTTATAATCATGCTACATGGAAATGCCTCTGTAACCTCCAACAATTTTAGTTCTGCCAGCATGTTTTGAAATCATAATGAAAATAATATTTCATGTACCTATGTAATTAACCTAAATAATATATAATCTACAAAGTTAATTTATGTGGCATATGGTTACATGGCACTGGTGGGTGTTGGTTGTCTTGCATTTTTCTAAACAGGCTTATTTAACAGCATTTGAAATATTACCACTACTTTCATACAAACTGAAAGGATAAAAACTGTTATTATTTCAGTGCTGCCAATTAGTTTAGCTTAGAAAAATTGAACAACAGAATCAACATCACTATCTAGCTACAATTAATATATTGGTACAAAAATTGGACTATTAGCTTGGGTGGTTTCCTATAGAGACAGCATAACATTTATTTTTTAAGAATACCAAATAGCTTGTAAGAGGTACCTACCAGCACTGCATTGTCACAGTGCAGTAGCAAAGAAAGACTGCTTCATAAATTAAATATTTTAATAAAGCGATTCATATTACCATTTTAGTTTAACTTTTGTCCAACATTATTTAAACCATAGGATCTTAGGCCGTGCTCACTTTGGAAACGATTTCATCCGAATTTGATTCGGATGAAATACAGCACCTACTCGTACAAATTTGTACTCACTTTGGACACGAATTTGTTCGTACGTAAACGTACGAGTACTGTTCGTAGGTATTGAGTTCTCACACTGAATACGTTAATCAAATTCGGATGGAATCGTATCTAAAGTGAGCACGGCCTAGACGTTACATTGAGATCTCCTTTATTAGTAAACAACAATAAATGAATGACGGCGTTCTCAGCATCATCAGCAGATAAACGAACTAAAATAGGTACCTATGTAAAATATTATAGGTCTTTTTCTCCTTTTTTATGGTCTCTGTCCTTAGTTCTGCAGACAATAATATAAAGCTCAATGACAACGTGTACACATTCTTACGACGCATTACTAATTTGAACTTTAGTATATTTTAAACACTTTTAGTTAGTAAGTGGCAAACAACCATCGTTAGGTTAGGTTTAAAGAAATTTATTCTCAAAAAGACGTAGGTACCTATCAGTCACTTACTTGAGAAGAGGGTTAACATTAGAATTTAGTTTTTCGTTCGTAGCAGGGTAAGTAGGTAGGTAATAAGCTGTCGAATAAGCTGTCCAATAATCTGTCGATACACATCTAACGCATTCAAACAACTCTTAAATTAATTTTAAAGAATATGTTTACTATTATAGCAAACTAAACAATTGTGCCTGAATCCAGGTATAAACTCTAAAAACACGTCTAATGACTTAGCATAATGGTAAATCAAAATTATACACGTAAAAACCATAATAATAATCGTAGGAAGGTACTATTTAATTGTAAAACAAACACTCGTGACTGTTTGTACATTTCTATTGCCAGAGTCACTCTGTGGCAGTTAATATTACTAGCAGTCGTTAAAACACGACGGAGGCCTTAAGGCGGCCTGTAAACTCCGCCAACAGAGTTGGCCACTAACTCATACGAGCTTGCTTGCTTTTTATTACAAAAGCCTTGTGATGTTTAAAATCTATAGTAAAACAGTCCGTTCCAGTTCATGCGAATACTGTTAATTCATGTCGCTTATAATCTGCTTTCATAATCGAACAGTAGACTGTTCATTCATGTCTCTTATAATCTGCTTTCATAATCGAACAGTAGGTAACAAATATTCAATACAATAACAAATACATATTCTAAATACTTTAAAACCTTCCGCATGCGTGAAGTGGCGAGCAGCAATCCGCACAAATAGCACATAACAATAACCAAATAACGTTCAAAATAGCCGATAAATTTGCAATATTCATGAGTATTTTTTAAAAAGCGCAAAAGTAGGTGCATTTCACGCGGCTTGCCTTAGCACTTGATAAACACGATATTCGGCGCTGTGCCTCGTTACTTTAAAACCTAATACACGCGGGTAAGCACTCACTACTATATTATGATTTATATTAAAACAAAGTTTCTTTCGTGTCAGAGCGTGAACCACCCTTACAAAAGGGGCAGGAAGTGGTGCAGTTTGCCCTGCCCGTGCCCACGTGACATGTTTGAGTTTCAGATTGTGCAGAGCACAGGATGGGGAGTCGAGTATCAAGTGGAGGGCACACAACGTCGGGGAGGTCGAGCAACCCTTACCTTCATCTTAAAAAGCCATGAAGGCTATTTAAGACGAAGGGTAAGGGTATTTTTCAGCTGGTACTGGAGGGCTGGAAGGAGGGCAAGGGGGCTGCATTTCCTTGACCACCGAAGGGGTCGTTAATGTTCCTCAACACAAAACGGAGGGAGGGGGTGCTAAGTGCTAAGTGCTAAGTGCTAAGTGCTAAGTGTCCTCCGCGAGGAAGGGGTGCTTCAGGGCCTCCGCGGCCGAGGGGCGTCGCGCCGGGTCGGGCGCCAGCAGCCGCGCCACCAGCGAGAACGCACTGTCCGGGAACCCGGCGATACTCACACTAGGATCGAACCGCTCCGGCTGGAACATGACACAAGCTGTGAGGGCGGCGACACGTTAAATAGATGCGAGGTTAGATAATGTCGTGGTGCACATATACATACATCTACAGTATCGTCTCGGCACACGCAGTGGAAGGCGGGCAGCGCGCAGGCGGCGCAGGGCTGCGGGCGGGGCGGCGCGGGGGGCGGCGCGCCGCGCACTCGCGCCGCCAGCCGCCGCAAGCACACGCCGCGCAGCGCAGCCCCGACCACCAGCCGGCGGCCTGCAACAACAACACCAACACCAACACTATCCCGACCCCTTCTAATCACGCTGCTGGCGTAATGTTGACGCGTACCTAGTGCGTGCGCGGCGGCGTGCAGCGCGCTCGTGCCGAGCAGCGCGCACAGCTCGGCCAGCGCGGCGGCGTCGTCCGGCGCGCGCAGCAGCGGGTAGCGCGCCGTCAGCACGCAGCACAGCACCACGCCGCACGCCCACACGTCCACGCGCGCGTCCTGCGACCCCACCTTCAACAGCACCTCCGGCGGCCGGTAGCCCTGCACATCCCGACAATTCCTTCGTTGTACGCAATTGCTACGCGAATATTTATCTTGACTTTACAAAAGCTTTCGACGCGAGTAACGATTTATTCACGTGATGATAATGATGCCATTTAAAAATTTTCCATGTAATCCTCCATGTCAGTTCACTTCCTAATTCTGAGTAGAACCATGTAGAACTTAAAACTTGTCTTCAACCGCTATTAATCGCGCAGAGTGCACGTTAAAATTGGGAATGATTCTTGGTCCACTTTTATTTACACGTTTTATCGAGCGTGCTAGTTTTACAATAAATCAATTAATTAAACAGAGTCTAGGAGCCCTTATGAATTAAATGGGGTGTCGTGGATTATCAGCGTTCTATCCTACCAGCCGACCTATTACAGGTGGTAGGATGGTTTGTTAAAATCGTTGTAGTTCACAATCTCTCACCAGTGGCTCCAAGTAGCTGTCCTGCATGCAGCGGCCACACCCCGGGAAATCACGTCGGCTCGTGGGCTAAACCTGGTGGGGGGGGCTTGAGTGTTTCGACACTTAGGTCTTAGCGGATGCTTCCCGCTTAGTGCAGTCTGCCTCGGCCTCTAGGCAATTCACCAACGGTGGCGAGGTAGCTAGGCATTGTGAAAGGCCTGAAAGGCGGCGATAGGAGCCATATAGTTATCGTCGGCTAGACACTGCATCCAGCCTCCCTCCGATCGTAGCGGTTTTCCGTTCCATTGGGGCCAGGGGGGTCGGACGAGAGAGTGCATCTGCGTTTGCGCGCCCGCTTATGCACTTTAATATATCCTGCGTATCTGACATGTTTCTGCTTACTGGATACCGAGTTAACAACTAAGACCTGCGGCGATGGGTAGAAGTGGAGAGCTCTGGCCATGATGCCGGCTGGGGTTTGTCTGATATCTGCACGGAGGCGGCAAAGGGAGAGTGGTCGCTTTTGCACTGCACAGGGGTAACAGTGCAAGCTCGGCAGCACACTTTGTGACGAAGCAGCTCTATTTAGAGAGACACTGCTTCCCCCGCTCAGCCGGGGAGGGGGCTAGAAAAGGTGTCCCAAAAAAATGTTTACCCCAAAACACATGGGAGGTAGTAACCGCGGCTGCCTACGCATCCATTAACTCGTGGTCGAAATAAGAACAATAAAAACAACAACAAACCATGTAAATATATGTACAAAAATAACTTGAATATGACTTTTGGTGCCTGGAACGTACGTACACTCCTCGACCGTGCTGGCAATATGTGCCCCGAACGGAAAACTGCAATTGTAGCTCGTGAACTCGGACGCTATGATGTGGACATCGCTGCGCTCAGTGAAACCCACCTGGCTGAAGAAGGAGAGTTAGTTGAACAAGGTGGGGGATATACGTTTTTCTGGAAAGGTACAGCAATTTCTGAGCCTCGAAGATCAGGGGTAGGATTTGCTATTAAAAACAGAATTGTTTCCAAGCTTGAGGAACGACCCGTTGGCATATCGGATAGAGTTATCTGTTTGCGCCTTAGATTGGATGATGATAATCACCTGAACGTCATTAGCGCCTACGCTCCAACGCTTGACAAAACTGATGACGTAAATGATAAATTCTATGAAGAGCTGACACAAACCTTGACTAAAGTCCGACCTAGTGAGAAGATCTTGTTACTAGGCGACTTTAACGCGCGAGTCGGCCGAGACTTTGAAGCTTGGCCTAGTGTACTTGGAAGACATGGGGTTGGTGCTATGAACACCAATGGTCAACTCCTGCTTAGCTTGTGCTCACAATTTAATTTAGCTATCACCAACACCATGTTTAGACTTCCCATGAAATACAAAACAACATGGATGCACCCGCGTTCGAAACACTGGCACTTAATTGACTACGCAATAGTGAGACAGCAAGACCTATCACAAGTAACTGTGACACGTGTAATGCGCGGTGCAAATTGCTGGACAGATCACAGATTAGTGATCACTAAACTGAGCCTACGCCTTCGTCCTCCTATAAGACCTACTAGAACCAAGCCAATTAACCTCAATCTGCAATATCAAAACATCAGATAGTAACGCGGTGGCTCAGATAAAGCAAAGTTCTATAAATCTAAGAAAGCTGACAAGAGCAACAAAGGACGAATGGTGGCTTAATAAAGCTAAGCACATTCAATGGCTCGCGGATACAAACCAGCTTGGAGCATTTTTCGGCGAAGTACGGAAATTGATAGGGACTCCGTATCAGGGAAATGTACCTCTTAGGTCTGTAGACGGCGCGCTTATTACCAACAACGGAGATGTTTTGAAGCGTTGGGCTGAACATTTTAACCAATTGCTCAATGTAGATCGATCAGCTGATCTAAACTTTATAGGATCACTTCCGGAACAACCACGTGCAAGTGATCTGGATCTGCCTCCAACTCTAGAGGAAGTGGTCAATGCTGTAAAGGCCCAGAAAAACAAAAAGGCAGTTGGTGTCGACAACTTACCTGGAGAGCTGTTTAAGTATGGAGGAGAAAATCTGCACAAAACCATACATCAGTTTTTCGTGCGTATGTGGGAGGATGAACAAGTCCCTTCTCAATTTGTTATATCCCGTATCTGTGCCCTATATAAGAACAAAGGGAACCGCGCAGATTGTAACTCATAGGGGCATTTCACTTTTATCTACCCCTAGCAAGATCTTTGCAAGAGTACTCCTTGCTCGTCTTATGGAGCTGTCCGAGAATATACTACCTGAAACCCAATTCGGGTTTCGGCCAAACCGCGGAACCTGTGAAGCAATATTTTCACTGCGTCAGATACAAGAGAAGAGCAGAGAACAGGGGAAATCTTTGTATCTATGTTTCGTAGACTTAGAGAAAGCTTTTGATAGTGTTCCTCGAGATGCTCTTTGGATGGTTCTTGGCAAACTTGGTTGTACCGAAAAATTCATAAGAATTATCAGGCTACTCCATGACAACATGTCCTGCTGCGTCTCTGCAAATGGACACCAATCAGAATACTTTGCCGTCACCTGTGGTGTTAAGCAAGGTTGTGTGCTTGCACCAACTTTATTTGCTTTATATTTCTCTGTTGTTGTTAGGGAAGCACTAAATGATAATACGGAGGGCATTCGAATACGTTTTCGCACAGACGGTGGTGTTTTCAATTTAGTCAGGCTTAAAGCCCTAACTAAAGTCTCGTATGATATGGTTACAGAGATAATGTACGCCGACGACCTGTGCTTTGTAGCCGAGACACCTGAGGGTCTACAAAGTTTGATGGATAAGCTTGACGCTACGTGTTGTAGATTCGGTCTTAAGATCAGTGTTAGTAAAACTGAAGTCATGGTAATGGATGCAATCAATCATGCTCCGCCGAATCTGCTTCTTGGCGATAAGGCTCTAAAGCAAGTGGACAAATTTAAGTATTTGGGTAGCAATCTCACATCAAAAGCCGATTTGGACTCTGAAATAAACCATCGTATCGGCGCTGCTTCCGCTGCTTTTGGGAAACTTCGAGTCAAAGTTTTTCGTTCTCATAACATCAAGCTAAGCACAAAAATCACGGTGTACATGGCGATTGTTTTACCAAACATCCTATACTCCTCAGAAACATGGTGCCTGTACCGCAGACACATAAGAACCCTCGATAGGTTCCATCTCAAATGTCTTCGCGACATTATGAACATACATTGGTCGGATCGTGTTAGAAACACTGATGTACTACGACGAGCTAATGTCTGCGGAATGGAAGCATATCTTATGCGCCGTCAGCTTAGGTGGTGCGGGCACCTATCACGAATGTCCAATGAGAGGGTGGCAAAGCGCACCTTCTTCTCTGAGCTTCTGGATGGCAAGCGGAAAATTGGCGGCCAACTCCTTCGATATAAAGACGCACAGAAGAGGAACATGAAAAGGTGCTCCATAGATCCCTCTTGTTGGGAGTCACTGGCAGAAAATCGGCCTGAATGGAGAAGTCTCGTGAAGCGTAATGTCTACACCTTTGAAGATGAACGAAGGCGCGATCTAGATATTAAACGCGACCAACTAAAAGCTAAACCGCCTTCAAACATTAACTATAACTACGTTAACGGCGCTCTTACATGCACATTGTGTGCAAGAACCTTTAAAGCCAAAATTGGTTATTCAAGTCACATTAGAGCCCATCATAGGCATCAAGCAGCAACAATGTCGCCGTAGCCGAAACCGGCCAGGAAGACATCATGAATTAAAGTATGGACCTTGTGAAGATACAGTAACCTGTGTTCCTGCCCGCGGCGCCCGGGCGGCTGGTCGCTGCGCACAGGCGGCGCACAGCGCTGGTAACTTGGCGCACGCACACGCGCACAGGCTGCATCCCACGCCCGCACACACACAGCCGCGCCGCGCTCCGCACGCACTCTGCAATACAACCAACTACAACTGTCACTCTCTATTTACTACCCTGTACAATATGCGGAAACCAAACAAAATAGTATTATCAAATATTCTTTATACTATTCCCCCTCTAAAAAGCTTATTTTATTTACTAAAAACAGTGAATAAAAAGTTTTGGTGTTTGAGTTTAGAACACACTAATATATTTGACCTCCATCTAATTATTGTTTTATGGCCCTCGCTTTAAATCCGTCTTTTATTGGCTAGTTGCATAATATAGTATTGTAATATGTAATTACAGTTACAATGCAATACCTTGTTGTTACTGTTAGTGAGCAGGAGGCGGGGATGCGAGGCTGAGGGCGGCGGCGGCGCGCGAGTGCGCGATCCGACGCTCAAGTCGAGCGCGGCTCGCTTCGCTTCTGGCGGGGAACCCACCTGAAACGTTCACCTTTCTGCTGTAACAGTTCCATAGGCTGAATGTCATTTATATTAATTACATTAGCTGCCTTTGTTTGTAACTAACCTCGTCCCTAGTGCGTTTGCGTGTGGCGAGGTGCGCAGGTGGCGGCGTCTCAGGCGGGACCAGGCGCTGCGCTAGGCCGAAGTCTACCAACAGGTACCTGGCACATGCGCCACATTACGTAAACATCCTTTCAATTAATACACAGCAACAGAATCTCAAGTACGAAGACACATCAAGGCTAGTTTTGTTATACATTTGGGAACCAACATACTTCCAACCATTTTGTTCCATTGCATAAACCTTGGTGTGTCCAATTCAATTACATAATATTATAATTCTTTTAAAAAATGTAATCTATTTAGGTAATTACTAGGTACCTACTTACCATACATATTTATACTATACACTTACTTTTTCTGATATTCCAAGGGAATTCCAAGGTGAAGCATTAAGAGAAAAATTTATGTTTTAGTTGCTTAAAAACTCAATTGTTCTAATCATCGCCCAACTAATATAAAATTAATTAAGGGTGCGCTTTACGCCTTTCTACTAGAGCGCGTAGGTACCCTTAATTTTATCTGGACTAATATTTGCCAGAATGCAGTTTGGAATTTGAGATGAATGAATAAACACCCTGCTATTGAAAAAAAAAGTACTAGGCTGTCATTACAAGCCTTACAGAGTAGGTACCTCCGGTTTTCTCTGTCATAGAGGAAGTTAGAAGGCTTGACATCTCGGTGGATGACGCCAAACGAATGCACGTGACGCAACGCGGTCAGCAATGCACGCATGTAGCGGCGCAACTCATCTGCGTCCATCTCATGTACATATTCCTGAAAATAAGTGCCTTATGTTACCTGCCTTGTTATAAGTGCCTTCTCATAAGGTTGGAATATAATTTGACTATTATATTTACAGTATTTTATGTAATAATATTCTGTTTCTAATAGTTATTTACAAAAGGTAGGTACTTACTGAAAACTTTCTATGAGGTATGTATGGCATTATAAAAACTATAGTGTCCAAATGGCGAAGGCACAAATCCACTCCAATCACATTGTGTTTTCCTCTGAAAGTAGAAAACTAAGTAAACTAAGGTTTTGTGGAATCAATAAAGATGCTTTTCACTGCTCATTATAGTTGTATGACATATTCATTCCTACACTGGAAATTCAGCCTTTAAATAATGATGATCATACAAAAAATGGTAGAAACCAGGCCATAAGTTTCTTAACTAATTTGTATCTTATGAGGAATCTAAGAACATGTAATGTGTGTAAAGAGAAATAAAATGAAATTAGCCATTCTTCGAGTTTCTGGTTGCAAGGTATTTCTCGATCATTGTCATTGCATTTCACTAAATAAGTAGGTAACTATCGACTTTGAACTTATGAACCGCAATCATCACATATTTGAATCCAAGTTCATGTAACAGAGGTTATAAAGAGATCCAGCTTGATTGCATAACATCCTAGCTAGATCTACCTGCACTACAAGATCAATGGTTGGAACGGAACACGCAAGACAAACAATAGCAAACCCCATGTCCTGCAGACAGCGCAGCTCGTGCTCGACGCGCGCCGGATGCGCGGTGGGCACGAGATGCTTGATGGCGAACCATCGCCGCGAGCTGGCCGGTAGCGCCGCCTGCCGCCGCAGCGACCCCAAGTACACGGAGCTGAACGTGCCTTCACCTATCTTGCGGTGCACCTCAAATATATTATCCAGCTTCGGGAGCTTCTGGAGCAGATCCACGATTTGATTCTCTGAAACAATATGTATAAAACCTGAATTAGTCTCGGTACTACATCTACAGGATAGAACGATGGATATGAACTCACTTTCGACGTCATCTTTAGACTCTGAAGAGGGCTCCTCGTTTTTTTGCTTGAGGATTTCATTGAGACCGTATTTTCGAGTCTGTAATATTTCCTTTTGAACTTTAACTTCGATTCCCCGGATCCTGGACATAGCTCAAACCCACTGAAACCATTTGTTCATAGAAAAAAATACTCTCAAGACATTTGTTTGAGTTTTCACGAGTATTTTTTTCTAGGGCCCGTATTCCGTAGCCTTACTCAAGCACTGATCCGTACTCAAGCATAGATTTTTGTATGAAAATCTCTACTCAAATCTATGCTTGAGTAACGATTTCTGTCTCGGAATACGGACCTAAGACGGATAATAAACCGATTTGACAGAAAGAAAGTTACACCAAGAAGTTAAATACAAAAAAAACGGCGCTCTTATTTCCACACACTTGGATTCGTGACGTCACGTTGGCAAATAACATAGCAAAGTGCAAAAAAGAAAAGAAGAAGAGCGTTTCTTCTTCTTTCTTATCATTTTTATATGTTACAATAAGGCTCGCGGCTCGCCTAAAAACTAAAATAGTCGTGAAAATGTATTCCCATATTTCCCATAGGTTTCGTAAATTAGCTGCGAGCTCTCTAAGAACGGTAGATATTTATATAGTAACTCTGAATATAGGTTACAATGGGTAAGTAGTAGCTGAAGCCAACTACATACATTTTGTTTATTTACAGGTAAACTATGTAACCAAAGTACCAAAACCAGAAATACCAACAAACACTTTGGAAAGTGTATATTCAGCGCCACATCAAAAGGACAATGGCATCATTTATGATAAAAAACCTTTCAAATTGGCACTGGAGGCAGGGAAGACATACCATTGGTGTCTCTGTGGACGCTCAAAGTCTCAGCCATTGTGCGATGGAACTCACAAGGATATTTATCTAAAAGTTACACAAAGGTGAGCTAATACAAAGACAATAAACTGGAGTTATTGAAACATAGAACATATCCATTCTAACAAGTTATGTAATCCAAAATTAACCATTATGACTAAACTTTGTTTTGTTTGCATATACCTAGTAAGTACTTTTTTATTTTCATTTCAGGCCTGTTCGATTCACAGTTGAGAAAACAAAAGAATACTGGCTTTGCAACTGTAAACAGACTAAACTCCGACCCTTTTGTGATGGAACACACAAACAGAAAGAAATAAAGGAAGCCCATGTTAAAGTGTAAATGTTGTTAATTGAATGCAATGTAGTTTATTTAGGTAAAACATTCTATGTATTAGATAGGTATATTATTTATAGTTTTGTTCAAATATAAATAATGATACTTTCATTTTGTTCTGGAGCACAAAAAATTAAAACCCCCTAAGTAGATACTTATGTAGTTATAAAAATATCCTATTCCTAGCGGTTAAGGGTGGTGGAGTTTCCTTAAGGTTTTGGTGTGCTACTCACCAATAGATGACGCTACTGCAGAATAATGTTTCTGTTCTGTCAGATTTCTGTACATAACAATGTTGGTGTTCATGATGGACATAGGCCTTATAATATGCGTTAGCACCCTAGTAATCTGTGGGCCTTAATAATAGAGAAGAAAAAGAAGAATGTTTGTGTTCCTCTAAATGACGGAAGAAAAGAAAAAAATGTACTAGGTACCTAACATGTATGTTTGCCACACACAAAAATATTTGTTCACAGTGGGGATCGAACCCGCAACCCACAGCCCATGCACATCCTTATTAATCTGCACAGCACGGAAGATAGGTAGCTAGTGACATCTGTCAAATTACTCTATGGTCCACGTGTTGGTTGGATGCTCGGCTCGAGGAGGAGCAGTAACTCAGTGTTGCCAGATCTACCGATTTTGCAGGCGATCTTGGTTTTTCTTAAATTTTAATAAACTACTGTCCTTCTCATTTTTTAACCAACAAAAAAAAATTGAAGTTCTCTTTTCTAATATAAAAACAATTTAGTTTTACTTGGAAAAAAAAAACCCCTGATATTTCGTACAGCTCTTTACATCATACAGTACTTTACTGGCATGCCTCTTGGTTTTTTAATTAAGATAATAAAATAACATTACAGATTAAGGCCTTATTCTAGACTAGCAAAAAACATTATCCCTCTATCTTATAAAAAGTTAGAGTATTTGTACGGGTACTGGACGAATAAATTATATTTATTCGTACACGTATTCTCGGATGATTAGCTAGATGAGTAGGTTAGGTTAGTTTTGTTTATAAAAAATGCGAGCGAAGCGAGCTCATCCATCAAATCTGCTAAAAAATAAACTGAAGTTAATGCATTTCTTTTTTTAGGAAAGTTCGACTTTCACCAATGAGTGGTTAGGTTAGGGATTTTTGTATAATATTCGTCTGACTTCTGTACGAATAATAAAATTATAAATTGTTCGTACAGTACCCGTCCGTACTAATAGACTCTAACTCTCTCTTACTCTAACTTTTTATAAGATAGACCATATAACATTTAAATTCGGGTCTGGCAACCCTGAGCAATAATATAGGAAAAGAGAAAAAAAATGTTTTCTGTGAATGACTATGACATGAATGAACATGACTGATGATGTCCTCCTTGGCATATCCGCCAACGGCGTAAGCTGAGTCAGCACGGCAGGCAGAGCGAGACGGCCTCGTCAGCAGTAATAAAATATTTACTCTATTTGGCCGCTTACACACAAGTTTACTCACTAGAAAGAATTCCAGCTCCAGCAGTATTGCTTAGCACTCAGCTTAACCAAGTTGCCCTCCACCAACTAAAGTGATTTTAAATTTGTATTTGCGAAGGCCGTCGCCGGTAGAAACGTAGTAGGTAACTCTAGGAACTTTAAAATCTGAAGATGGAACAACAGGCGAGTCAGAGTGAGGTGAAGCTGTTCACTCGAAAGGAGCTGGAGTCTCGGAGCACACGAGAGGATGCTGTGCTTATCATTCACAACTCCGTGTATGATGTGACCTCCTTCCTGCTTGAGGTCAGTCAATTGCAAAATATGTACATACCTATATGTTGGTTCTTGAAAATTATCTTTATTACGCCTGTAGGTACGTAGTCAATTCAGTACTTGTGTACAAGTAGAGAGGTTCATAATAATACTCATATCAAATTATGGCCTTCTCTGCCTGCAAAACAAATTTATAAAATTTACAAGACAACTTAGAAAAGCTTGTAAAAATTATGTAGGACCTAACTACGGGTAGAACTACTTTTAACTAACATTGGTATGCCAAGTGGTAGAATCTAGTGCTCTTTAATTATTAACAGCAGCTCTATGTATGCAGGTTCACAAACAAAAAATAATATAAAATAATTTGATTTGAAAACAACCACTCTAACTAAGTTTGAACCTTCGTAACGGAGAAACAAAGTACAAAATCACCTTGCAACCTTTTGTAGTTTACTTCTTGAACATACCAATACAAATATCTATACCTTGTGACCTGAACAAGTCTGTAATTTGGATAGGGTCTGTGGTTTTTTATGGCATATTTTTTCAAGCTCCGCAATTGATTTTATTTAGTGTTTTCTTTGAATGGTGTATTTTTGTTACCGGAACAAGTTGAGTATTTTAGTATGTTTTGCTTATGTTCTTAGGCCCATATTCCCATTTACTGCTCAAGCAGTGATGTGGCCTCAAGCATCAGAATACAAGCCTTAGTGCACGACTACTATAATCTAAACATTGAATTTGAAGGTTTCAACTGCATCAGTAACTTCAGAATGATTCATTGACTTTATAGCAAAATTTCTAAGACAAATCATCTCCAAGATAAATTGTTAGTGGGTACTTTATTTACATTACATATGTATTCAGAAATACAGTACAGTTTAAATTAGTATTAAAATGATCTGTGGTATTGGTCAAATGTTTTTTATCTCAGTACCTATTAGTGCTGGGAAATGGCAACTATATTTTCTCTAAATACCACATATACATAGCTACCTCCCTTTCACACAACCAATCCTTAGTAGAGACCCTAATAAGAGTAACTATATACCTATGTAACTTGTATGAATAAACGAAATCTAACTTTTTACGTGGCCAACCTACCTATTCAACCTTGAAGGGAAAAAGAATAAAAATAATTTACGCAATCAATAATTACCTCTTCGAGTAGGGTTGGTACGGTAAAGATACCTACACCTACACCCTGTACAATGCCCACACCCCCCTAAAACAATGAAGGACAGAATATTAGTTTCATGGCTACATCTACCATACAGTGCTAATGTGCTAAGTAGGTACCTACCTTACCTACCTACACTACTATTGTTTGTCACCCATAAATGAGTTTACTAAAAAGACTCTTTCTTCTTGACTATTTACCCCACAAGGTGGTGGGGTCAGCCTTCCTCATTTTCACCGGATACGGACAGTTTCAGTACCTGTACCTACCAGTTGCCAACCTCTGGTCTCAAACGTTATATACCGCGTGCACACTATGCCCATGCCGCTGCCGGAATGTATGGCGGCATCAATGCCGCGGACTTATTGCCACAGCAACATCGCCTTTATTTTCATTAAGCGGCATTAATGCCGGCAGCGGCATGGGCATAGTGTGCACGCGGTAATAGCGCGTGTAGACTAACTATGCCCATGCCGTTGCCGGAATGATTGCCACAGCAACATCTCCTTTATTCTCACTAAGGAGCTAGGGCATGAACTTGGGAGACGGGACAGCGGCATGTTCGTGTTCACACCACTTCCCTATCCAAGTCCCTGCCCACTTCGGCATAGTGTGATCGCGCTATTAAAGTAACTAGTAGCTAGTAAATATTATACAATTAGGGTTGCCATACGTCCGAATAGGTCTTTGTTCGGAATATACACGTATCAATATTAAGTGATATACACGTATCAGCTTAAAGCTGCCTGCGTATAAAATAATAATAATAATAATAATATTTCTACAAATAAAATACGTGGAAGAGTCAAGTAAAAATGGAAAAATCCAAATTACTTATTTATTATTACAAATCAAACTGTTTATTCACTTGCACGATGCATTAATATAAAATTTTCAAGAAATTCCGAAATTTTCATCAAATGTCAGGAATTTTCTCCGGATTTTTGATCTGGGAACCCTATAAATCAATTAAGTTTCTCGATATCAATAATAAATGTAAATGGCGACCTACATTTACCTCATACGAACTCTTCAAAGCTACTCTAGGTAAAATCTGTACCTAAATACAATTCGTTCGCAATAGTTACCTACTCTTTCAACGCCACGCACAATCTTCTTTCGATTTAAGTATGTACCTAATATACGTACCTACTTTTCGCGTGATGTGGCGCATGGCGTGAGCGTGACAAGCGCGCGCGTCATCTTATAACAATCCGCATTTATTCGCTATATTCGCTGTATTATATTTATCATATAACTCTAATATCTAACAAATATGTTGTTGTCTTTTTGTGTTTTATGAAAACTTTTTCAGCTATACTGGTCGGCGCTGTAAAACTTGTCCCGTCTCCCTAGATGGAATAGTAAAATGACGTGACGCTGGCAGAAATGTCCAACACCGGACGATTGCCATTAAAAAAAACAATCCGCATGCAGACAATAATCATTTGGACTGTTCATACTCACATTCACGTTTCCTTAACTTTATTTTGACTATCTTTTTACACCTAAATGTCAGCTCTTGAAACTGGCCCATCATGAACATGAATAGAATAGAGCTCGTAATAACGCAAGTCGCATTGAGTCACGGCATTGAGTAGAAGATATGCCACACATCAATCTAGGGTACCTAGGTAGAGGTACCTACTTACATACCTACCATCAAGACGCTGAAAGCGTTGAAATGTGCTATCGAGAAGTTGTTTGACGTTTGTCGCTCTCGCAAATACGTAGGTAGGTAGGTACCTACAACAACACATATCTACAACCACAGAATATTAGTACAACGGCTACAATGAACTGAATAAATATATCTTGACAGAAATAGCACAACAAAGTTAGATTGGAGGGTAAATAGGTACCTAGAAGGTAGGTAGGTACTCTACCTAGTCTTGGTCAGATTGCGCGCGAGTCTTGAGAGATCGCTAATAATCGCTATTTCATTGTTGTATTATTTCCCATTATGCGATGATGATTGAAGGCAATTGCGTCGTCTCGTCGCCACCGGTAGGTATACTCAGGTAGGTACTACCAATAGGTAGAGGTAGTACTTACCTACCTACCTAACCTAGGTATCTACATAGGTAATCTTAGCACAAAGGTTGTCTTATTTTACTTTAAGAATGAAATCCACCGGCTTCCGGAGACCCCACAGACGATGCCTAGCCTGCCTCACTTGTCTTAGGTAAGGTATACACCTACCTACACTAAAATTCCCATTCTAAAATAAATTAGGTGGCGTTGACGTAGCCCGTTTTTGAGCAAAACTTAATATATTTAGTTAGATATAATATATCTACAAGGAAACCCATTAATATGAAGAAGAAGAAGACGTGTATGAAATACCAGATAGTCTTGGGTAAGGAATTTCTCATTTCAGCTTTATGAAGGGGAGCGACGAGCGACTCGCATACCGGAGAGTAGGTAGGTACCTAATAGGTATTGCTGCGTGCGACCCATATCCTCTTATCTCGATCGATACTTGGATGGATGCCACTCTGATACAATCTAGCTCTTCTAATTTACATTCAAAGTCATTATGTTGACAAAACTAGAAGATTATGCAACTAATATTCTGTGGTAAAAGCTAATATTTAACATACCCTACCTATACTACCTACCTAACTGTATAGTAGATTTCAGCAATGCATCTAAAACATGCATAATTGCTTACCTACTGACTCGCTTGTCTAGCTTATTCTGCAGAATGAAAGTTCACATCACATCCGTAGGTAGGTATGTAGTGTACCTAACTTACCTACCAAACCTAGGGATGACTTTAAAATGACGTCGAAACCCCTTTTTCAGCCCCTGCCCTGCCTTATAAGTAAATAAAAACTCATGACATGCAACTGAAATCTAAGTGACGCCATTTTTTAGCGCATCCTTGTACTAACATTCTGTAGCGGAACCAAAAACCAGTGTTTGAATCCAACAGTGGTAGATAAGGTAGTGGTTTGTAAAGTCTCGATCATTAGTGGGTCCGTCGAGGTCGCGGTCACTTTAGATTAGATAGATATCGCAGAGATTCGTATCTTGAAATGCACTAACCTTTTTTTATATATTTTATTAGGTAGGTATTTAGTTAGGTACGTTGATACAGGCCAGGCGCGACTTTTCGACAAACATGTACCTAAGTACCTAGTAGATATACCTAGGTAGGTACACTTACTACATATTTATGTGTGCATTATTGTTAAATAAATAAGTGTTATATAGGGGTAGGTACCTATCTTACATTTATGTTCTTACCCATTTCCTCTTCGCTAGTTTACGCACGAGTGCCTGCATACCTATTAGGTAGGTAGGTAGGTATAATTTACAGTATCTTCATAACTTATGCCTTGTAATATTTGTCCTGTTGTTCTCGACACTACTTCCTATAAGAAATCCCAGTTTGCCTGTTCTTGTTTTCCTGCTGGCTGAATTGAATACACCTAACCAACAAGTAGGTATTGTAAATATATTATGTATATTATGTTGCATAACAATATTTTACTTATCTTTTAAGTAGGTACGTAACTATAATTATCTTCGTTCTATACCTACTCACTTCAGATAAAAAAATATTGAAATTAAACTCGAATGAATGGTTAGGTTAGGTGAAAGTTGAAATTAATGACACGAAAACTTTAAATTAGTACCTAGGTACCTACGTATTTAATTCCTTATGTAGGCTATTTCACCTGCCTTATATATTTACGAATAAATTACCAAATGGTTACCTACCTACACCTACGTTACGCTAACTAATTGATTGTTCTGCCAACAGCACCCTGGCGGCGAAGAAGTGCTTTTGGAGAAGGCAGGAGAAGACGCCACGGAACCTTTTGAAGATGTCAGCCACAGTTCTGATGCTAGGTAGGTAGCTATTAGGTACAATAACAATGAGTATTTAACTGTTTTATTTTTTATCCCGGAAGCATCATTGCATATTATATTATCGATCTACGTGCTTCCTATTACATATTTTTTCTTCTATTCAAGTAGACCTCCACCTACCTGGTTGTTATTTTGCATTCACGGGTCACAACGGTAGGTAGTACCTACGTATGTACAATCTTCCTACGTACCTACCTATATTGTGATATTGCCCCTGAGGTTATCGCACTGTCTTGAGATGCGATACGTATTACAATACAATACCATTATCGATGCATTTACCTATCCCTTATTCAGAGCATTACCTATTTGACTAACAAAATCCGAGACGCAAGTTTGATGGCCTCTTTGAATGCATTAGGTAAATATTGATTCGACTGAATAACAAAGTGACCCCAATGACAATGAACCCGTGTCGAAAATAAAGGTCTTTTGTAGGTACTTACGTAGGTACCTACCTACGTACGCGCCTAAAATCGACACATACGGTTGAAATATAGCACACAGCTACACCCCAAAAGTGGTGAAATAGATGACTCATCCGTATCAAATAAGGGTCAGTGTGGGTCTGCGCAGACCAGACTACCTTTACCACATTTCCAATTGTACCTATATAAATTAAAACAGCACGCTAGGTACCTATATGTTTCGTTTGGGGATGAAGTACCTGTACCTGCCTTAGATCCCTGCTAAGTAGATACGAGTAGTGTTTGAATTTGAACTGGACAAACGCCGTACCTAGAGTGTAATGACCGTATCTACCTACCTAACTTAGGTGTTTCGTGTGGCCGTTCTTTGTAATGATCAAGGCTACACGTAGCCTTAGAATAATTACGCAAAGAACCATGGCTCTTTGCGTAATTATTCTAAATTAAATATAGGTAGGTAGGTACTTACTCATTTTTGACCAACGTGTGGATTGATTAGTTTTTGCTAAGGTAGGTATATTTAATTCACTAATTCATTCGTTTGTTGTCTAATTCATTAATGTCTCTAGGTCCCTGATGGCGAAGTACAAGATAGGCGAGCTGGTGGAAGCCGACAGGGTCGCTACCAAAAGCGCCTTTACTCCGCAGTGGACCAACGACACACCCCAGGAGCAGGGCAAGTGCGTCATCGCGTAGTTCACTACCATTTACTATCCCTTCTCATCTGTCCTCCCATACTATTCAAAAAACTATAATTTATATTATTATGTTTTATAGTAAGATTTGACCCTGGCACCCTTTGATAGTGATAAAAACTTTGACACTTTCAAGGTTTTTCGGAAAGAATGAATTTGATCTCTTGAACCGCTATGCTTTGGCACAGATGTAGGTAAGGTTAGCGGGTCTGTAATTTAATCTTATCTAAAGTTACCGGCGCAGCAACCCGTTCTAATGATTAGAAAGCAGGCATTTTCGCATTTCACGTGAAAGTTATAGGTAATTACATTTAGGCTGAGCTTGTAATTTAAAAAATCAGTGGTCATTGAGATAAAAAAGGTATATTTAAGTATTCTATGAGCAATTTAGTTTCCTTATGACAAGCTTTGCTTAGTTTGGAATTAGAGGGTGTTGTGTCAAACGTCCAAGAATATTATTTATTACTATCTATTTATTGGTTTTCTAAACCTAACTTGTATGCGACGCGACGGATCGATATGCAGCCGATACGAAGCTGGTGTTTCCTCATTTTTGGAGGCATTTACTTGCTGTTATGTTACGCGTAGAAAGTAAAAGTCTTTCATTATGATTGTAAAACCAGTTCAAGATCAGTGCTAATTTGTTAAATCAATCATTTTAAAAAGTTAGCAATTAATTAATATTTGGTGCTTGTTCTTGTCTTAGGTTAAAGTTCAGTCATTATTTTAAAGAGTTATTTTACAATGTTGGGCAAACTTAACCGGAATATAAACTTATTTGTATAAAAATATATTAATTATTATTATTATGTACCTAAGTATATATTATATACATATGCAGTATTTATTTTTTTAAAAGATCGTCCTTGTCCGCTTCATTCGTAACGTAGCGTACCCTTGTATTGCATTGGGTTTGCTTTGGCACTACGTGTGAGTGTGAGGATAACACCGTCATATCATACCTACGTTCTGCCCATACGATAAGATCTTATCCTCTTGAATACCTTTGCACCCAGTAAATATCATATCATTTGTTTAGTTATTTCTTATTTTCGTCTATTTTCTGGCTCTCTCTAACGTATACGCTTAGCTAATCTAGAAAGTTTATTTTCGAAAAAAGATATATTTATACCTATCCCCAATTGATGATCCCAAATGATCTGCTTTGTAGATTTAAGATTAGATTATTATATGATGCGGCTACAGACATAATGTAAATGTCTATATTTATTGGACCAATTTAATCTTATAACAAGGTATGTTGATTTTGCACAAATAACATTAGGTATTTAAAACCACTCTGAATTTCTATTCTGTAATGTATGTTTGTGGGTTCAGTAATAATTGAAATACTACTACCCTCTTGTTGATCAAGAAATACGTATATTATATTATTGGGGATATTTAGGGGGTAGTCGAAAGAAAACAAAAATGATGATGATTTACAGAATAGGAACGCAGGATAACGATACTAGCCGTAAGTTTTCTATTCTTAGTGCTTGCTCGGCACGCACATGGCTCTGTGTACACAAATCGCTCAATGTTATGTACTTAAAAATAACTTTTTATGAACTTGCGTATATTATACACACGCGTAGAAAATAGAAATTGCAGCTTCGCAGGCGTAAGCTAGTAGGAAACGTTGAAATCACTTATGTACCTAAGCTAAGACGTAATAGTCACAGACACACCTTTTTGGTTTGTAATATAACTTGGTGCTGTATTTTTTTTGTAAACGCTATGTATTGTGGAAGTTACAATAAATATACCTACTTGTTAAAAATGTTGGTTATTTGATTGTACCGATTTGTGCCTACTCCCTTTACGTTTTCCTTTTGTTTACACAGACCCATGTGCTTTTATTTATTGTTTTTATTAACCTACCTAACTACTTGGCCTACTTTAAACCTACTTAGGTATCGATCGAACTAAAGTCGCACAATGTGGTCACACATACATAACTGAGCTAGCCTGTAAACATCAACAAAGCATTCAGCTAATACCGCGTGCACATTACGCCCATGCTGCTGCCGGCATGAATACCGCTTAGTGAGAATAAAGGCGATGTTGCTGTGTCAATAAGTCCGCGGCATTAATGCCGCCATACATTCCGGCAGCGGCATGGGCATAGTGTGCACGCGGTATAATAAGCGAGCGAGTGATGACACGGACGACGTTGGTCAGCCAACACCGCCAAAATCCAATAGTTTAAGGCCCGTATTCTGTAGCCTTACTCGAGCACTGATCCGTACCTACTCAAGCATAGATTTTTGTATGAAAATCTCTACTCAAATCTATGCTTGAGTAACGATTTCTTTCTCGGAATACGGGCCTAAGAATACAAAGTTATTTAAGTGAGTATTTGCATTGGGGTAGTGGAAAGCCATAATAGTACAATGGGTACCTATTTTAGTAGTGACGGAACCACCTGATGGCTTATCTGATGTAAAGCGATTACCTGTCTAGATAACAAAACATTATCTCACAGAGAAAGTTCATTGGGACGTGCCTTGTAAAGCATCGCATTGCAACCATTACTATTGTGATGACATAGGTACCTTTCAAGTACTTTCAACCCGAAAAACAGCAATGCAAGCAACCTTGCTTGATGTCTGTCTGTCTTCTTCCTGGCCGGTTTCGGCTCCTGCGACATTGTTGCTGCTTGATGCCTATGATGTATACCTTGCTTGATAGTAGGTACTTCCCCGAACGAGTCACAAATAATCCTACTACTACTAAAGATTAGAGGTGTTGTGTTGTTCGCAGTGCGTGGAGCTCGTGGCTGACGCCGCTGCTGCTGGGAGTGGCCGCCACTCTGCTCTATCGGTATCTGTTCGCGTAGTGACGACCTCTCACCTCAAGACCTGTCTCCGAGCCGCCTCCACGTCAACACTGCACTAAATATAAGCAGACTATACATTATTCGATAAACATCGCGGAATTGATATTTTATGACCTATCTACCTAAAATGTTTTTAGGAAATTATTGCATAAATTAGTATAAAGATTTTTAAGAGATATTGACAACAGAAATATTGTTATTTAGTGCGCATTTATCATGTATTTTATCTATACTGTAATCTGCATAGTAGATGTGAAGACTGGTGTTCGGCGGAAATGTGTAAGCATTTGAATTTAAAATTGGATGTAGCAAAAAGGATCCAATCTACACTTTAGTCAAAAAGATAAGTATACCAAAGGTTTAAAGCAATAATGGATTTTGCGCTACACCTTTGTATTTTGTTTGATAAATAAAACCTCTATGATACCACAAAATTGAATACATGTATGTATGTACTTGAAAAATGCCGTATCGCAAAAGTGACTTTATGTGGGTTGGATCCTTCGTGCGTAACTACGTCCAGAATGTAATTTATTACAGTAATTCCTTGTGTAGATTTAAGAAGACTTTATTAGACATCTAGGAGGAGAGAGAGAGAGAGTTTATATTTAGCTGCCTGCCTTCGGGTTCAGCTAATCTAGGTGTACTGTGTAGGATAAATAAACCTAAAGGTTGTTTGTAAATAACTTAGATGTATGAAGAGTGGTGTTTTCTTTCTTCTGCATATGAATAGGCTTATTATATGGATGGATAAGGGTAATTTTAGGTGCTGACTTTTCTACGTTGGTGCCTATTTTGGTGTTGCGTTTTCCGAAACTAACTTAATTTGACAGCACTAAAATTGTACCAGTCTTTGTTGTTTCAGTTTATAAAGAGACTGCAATATTTTGCTGTTAAATTAGGCTAGTTTAAGAAAACGAAACAACAATATTGGCACTATTATCTAACTAGGATAAATAAGATGCTCGGCTTAAGAAATTGTGTGATGTCAGATATTTACCATGTTTTTTAGTATCAATTCTTGTTTCACTATTATAATTTAGACAACTATACCTATTTACTGTTTATTAATTACTTTTAATTTACACATGCAGAGCACCTAAATAACAACATTTTTACCAAAATCAATAGAGAACCGAAATGGCACAATTTTTTTTATTCACATTATTTAGCGATGCAATGCACAAATATATAATTTCATAAGTGGTTTAATGGTCATTTTCGTCACAAGTTTATACATATAATAAACTACAAAATAAAGTTATTGTTTTTTTATTTAATCTTTAGTATTTGGCTTACAGCCTTTATATAGTACCTATACATAGAAACAGTCTTGCACAATATAAATAAACTTCATGTATTAACGTAAAATAAAACTAGACAATAAACAATACTAATGATAACAGGACTTACATACGTCTAATCCTTCAGACCTGAAATAGAAGATTTTGATAAGTTTTAGGTCCTCATCTAGTTAGTTAAGAGGAAATAGTGTAGGTAGATAGTTTAGGTACCCAGTGGTCCGACACCGTGTGCATTTTTACTTGTAAACTTTCACGCTAAACTGTCGGTCCTGGTTCTAGCAGTCGTTAAGCCACGACGGAGGCCTTAAGGCGGCCTAAACTCATACAAGCTTGCTTTATTGTAACGTTAATAAGTTGTGATTTTACTGAATCTTTGACTTACCCAACAAGAATGCAACAAGTGCAGTATGCATTCTCACAGCAGGTGCATCCGTGCTGGCAGGAACTGCACAGGATTGTGTCACAGTACGCACACTGAGACTGCACTACACCACCACAACTGCACTGCTTTGCTTTATTGCTAGTTACCTGAAAAAGTATAACTAGTAAGTATATACCCACTAGGCAAGGTGATTTTGAATGATAATATCTATACGCAAATGCTGTGCAGGCCTGTAATTGACACATTTTTTTGTGATTTTTGTAATGTGTAGGGACCTACTATGTGTGAATTTAGCGTTGTATTCAATAAAATATACTTTTACAGTTTCTTTAATTCCAATTTCACAAGATAAAACAGTAATAAATTAAAACTAAGAATCTCACAATACTTAAAGATAATTAAAACTAATACAGTATTTACAATATTCATAATATTTACAAAATACACATGAAACAGTTGAGCTATCTACAAACCGTTGCAAACGATTTATAAATAGCACAACTGGTCCAAATCAGTACCAGTCGGAAGCGTGCCCAAGACACTGGCTGCATTGCCGCGCTGAATAGCAATTCTGATACGCTGGCCTAGATAATCACCAGCCCTGTTTGTTTTGTTTTTGTACTTATACTTTTAAATTAAGTAAAGATCTCACCAAGCTACCAGAGTGCAGAAGGGCTCCATCTTTTCCAATAAACAACTGCTTCATCTTGTCTTTCTTGGCAGTTATGACATCAGAGTTGTTAAAAGAATCTTGTGCTAAAATATTCTTGGAGCCTTTGAATAGCAAATCTAAAGTTTTCTCTGAAAGGAAGGTAGGATTTTTATAAATTAAAACTAGAAAGACTGTGCTGATGCCTTCATAAAGGATCCTGTAGACTTGGGGGGCATAGAAAAGTACTACCTACCTATTTGATATCAACTCCTTCCTCATTGTGAGTAATTAGGTATTTTTCCAATGCTCTGATACCATAGGTACATTTATTTTAGTTTTATACTTACCGTATACTTTTTTCAGACGATCATCGTTGTTGCTAAATTGTTTGAGGCCAACGTGCACTTTACTCTGAGGAATAAAATCTTCTACAAAGGGGTTAGCTCGTTTCCCCATTATAAATTATTATTTTCTAACTTTCTTCAGGTCAAATCACCGGTCAAATTTATACCATGCATGAAATAGTTTTTTAAATACGATTTTCCAAATATTGCTTGCTTCTTTGCTTTTTTTTTTTTTTTTTTCGCTCCTCGGAGCAGGCTATAGCACAGACGAAGGATCCTTCGTCTGTGTTCTTCATTCTATACCTATGCATGGCCTCTGAACTTTCTGTCCAAATGACGGACAGAGGATGGACCACGGAACACTAATCCACAGACGAAGTACTAATCTTTAACGGACGGAGGCTTTAAATAAAAGCAGAAGAAGATGATACTAGTAGACAGAAAAAAAATTGACAACGAGTGTGCACACTTAGAGATTTTCCCCTAAATTTAGGGTATTCCATTCTCGTATGTATGTTTAATGTTTAAAACAACGTCTATTATCTTTAGAGTTTGGGAGGTCTCTTTTTGGGTATTTGTAAAGGAAAAATATTTTAAAACAAACAATAATATAATTCATGTAATAAATAAATAATGTAATGAAACGTTTGCATGTGATGAGCATGAACAGTGGATTTGCACTGCGTTAGGAACGCTAGCTATGCCACTTGCTGTGATAAATGACACAAACCGATAAGAGAATCGCTCTAAAGTATACATAAATAATAAAATTCTAGTAAAATCAATTCGTTTGTAGCCCGTTTGCTGGCTGATAAAAAAAACGGTACTCAAGCCTACTACTAGTGATCTGTGTTCAAGCATAGATTTGAGTAGGTAATGATTTTCATACAAAAATATTTGCTTGAGTCTAGATCAGTGCTTGAGCACTAATTCAGAATACAGGCCTTTTTCCAAAACAATTTTAAGTAGAAGAGTTTACCAGTAAAAGTATTTAAGAAAACTAAGAAAACAAACGTCGTCTCTTTAGTTTTTATTGAGACCGGGGGAAAATCCACGCAATTTCAGGGCTGGCAAGTTGGTAGCACTCCTGCCAACAGGGCACCTTCGATCGATAGGTAGCTGTCAACAAATTCTATAAAATAATTTCACCTGAGTCGAAATACATTGCGACGACATTCTAAGTATTTTGTTCCAAGACTAATCACTAGCAGCCATTGAACTTATTTAAAGTTTTATTCCGGAGCGTACAACTTAGCTAGTAAAAGTGCGAGTGAAAGTGAAGTGTTTCTGTGGCTGATAGTGACGGGGCTGTTTGTCTCGGGGCTAGCCAGCATATGTGAGCCCGTCGCTAATGTTACGTAAGCGGTGAAAGTGCCCATGTCCTGGATGAAACGAGGGCAGGCAAGTGCGGGCGCCGGTACGCAGCCCTATGCTGCCGCGCCCCAGGCACAGGTGAGCTCAGGTTATACTTAACCATACGGACGTAAACAATGACGTGGACCAACCACTGCATTCGGATTCACTCGTCATATGATAAAAAATAATAAATAAACATAACACAAAAAAACAAAATAAATATTGTTCCAAGCCTGTAAACATGGTTTTACTGTCAGTATGTACATACCCAAATAAACGTATGTAGGTAAATTATATATGATCTCACTTACTACAGACATATGGTGTGATATTTCCTTAGGATACACCTCCTTAGGAACCAAAAGAGTTTTATTAGTAAATAATACTTATAACTACATACAGCGAGTGCATTATGTGCATTTAAACAATAACCTTGAAAACATAAATGCCTATTGTATCTTGTAATAGTGCATATAGTTAATTATAACATTGTTATGGTTTCAGCCCTTTGGGAACCAGCAAAACATGTACCCTAACTATCAGGGTAGTACTGGAGGTGCTCCTACGCAGCCTCAACAGGTGCAGCAGCAGTTTTGGCAATTGCCTCCACAGCAACCTCCTCAACCATCTCCCCAGCAGCAATTCAACCATGCTCAGCATTACGGACAATCATATCCACCAGACTATCCACCCAATGCCAACCAGTACCAGCAACAGCAACCAAATCAAACACAGTACAATCAGAATTATGCCAATCAGTATGCAAGTTCTCAACAAAACTACCAACAGAGTTATTATCAAAACCAACCAGCGCAGCCAAATGTACAGCAAAATTATACTCAAAATGCTGGGGTTACGGGCACCGGTAATGCTGATGGATGGGAGGACAACTGGGACTGGGGCTGGGAGGAAAATGCTAAGAAAGCTCAGAGCTTGCAAAACACCAGCCAGCAGGCACCGGTACAACAGCAAGTGTTCAACAACGCCAATGTCATAGAGGAAAGCTTTGCAACTACAGACAGCTGGAACTGGGCTATGGATGAAAACAAAGAAAAGAAAGCTCCCACAGCCTTGCCTCCTCCTAGGCAAGAGAACAATGAACCTGCCACTCTAACACCACTTCCTGTTCAAAATAATGTGATACCGGAGCCTGCCCAAAACAATATCCACAACCAACAGGCAGAAGAAGTGAAAACATTGAGTGACAGAGAAGTGATCAAGGAACGATTGCCGAACTTAGCTCTAGGAAAGCGTTTTCATATAGAGAATTTAACTCCACAGTGGTCCATAGAGTCCCAAATGTCCCAGGAGTCCAGTGATGGTCCTCAAACTCAATCAGAAGGCACCTATAGAAGTGAAAACCAGTCCAGAAATTCTGGTGAAAGCCCGGGGCCCAATATGGACAGTTCAAATTTCAACTACACCCAACCCGGGTTCGATGAGACATACACCCAAAACAGTGAATGGTCTAAGAATTCTGATGAACCAACCGTGGCCGATGGTGCCGGTCAGACTGGAAGGGAGAGCCGAGAGGAGCTGTCCAACTCGTTGCAAGAAATGAGCATAGATAGCAACCATCATTTCCCAAACGCCACACCGACTCACGCCGCAGTAGAGTCTAGTACTAACGTTCAAGAGAACGTTAGCATACCGCCTTCATCTTGTTCACCAGCGAATTTTGTACCGTCCGTTACCGGCAGTGGTTCCGCGACGGCAATGTCGTTGCCCCCTCGTGCGGGCGCGGCGTCCGTGTTGTCGCAGCTGCCTCCGCACGCCTCTCTGCCGGCGCCGCCGCGGCCGCCTTCCGACTCGTCGACATCCTCGCAGGGTGCCGCGATGCAAGCCGCGCCGCCGCATCCGTCGCCGACATCATCCCCGGCCGCTCCGCCTAACTCGCAAAATCCGTTTCAACGCGCGGGACCGTTCTCCCACAAGTCGACGACTAAGCCATCGTCAGTTCCCGCGCCGGCGGCGTTCCAGCCTCAGTTATCCGGTTCTAGCTTAACGTCCCCCGCTGTCGTCAGCAAGGTATCGCAGGGCAGGGCGCCGGTCGGCTTCGAAGCCAATCTGGAGAGCGCACCCGACAACTCGGAGCGGCCGGACCAGCCTCAGGTGCCGTTCAGGGCGATTTCGATCTCCCAACCGATTCCCGACAACATGGAAGTCGCGCCGCAGAACGATCGCAACGAATACCTCCAGACCGCTCACTTGTCCAGTGGAGACTACGGTGAAAATACCGACTTTACTCGGAACTTACCTCCTCCGGGGCTGCGGCGGATGGTCGTCGGCCAGCAGGAGTCGGAATACCAGAGCGTTAACATATCCGGCGATGAACCTCCGCCGGGCCTGTCGCGAATGGTGCCGGGCCAGCAGACCGAAGCGGACAACGCGTACAACCAACCTAGTGATAACTACATGGACCGTCACATCGACGGTCAGCCCATGGACAGCGCTGGCTCCACTCGACCGTTCAGGCAGGCGGACGGACAGCAGAACCCGGACAACTATTCGCAACCGGTCACCACGCGCGCAAACGACCGCAGGCCCATCGGCTTAGATAGAATGGTACCCGGGGAGCCCAGCAACGATCAATATTCTCAGTACCAAGCGTCCAACTACGCCAGTAACGAGCAAAGAGTAGTCACCGGGGTAGATCGCGACTTCCCCAGCCACATCGATGCGAGTCCCTCCGATGTTAGAGAGCAGAACATGGACGGCTCCGACTACACGGAACCCGCTTCGAGGAACGTGATCGGCGCGAGAGAAGCTACCAACGATATCATGGTGCAAGATTTTGCCGCGCCTGAGGAAACGCAGCGAGAAGTCACCATGGAGGGAGAAAACTTACAAGACTTGAGCGCGGTATCATCGGCGGATCTTAATTATTCTAGAGAGCATCTGCACGGAGCCGACCCGAACGTCACGGACGGAGGGACGGATAGAAACGATGCCTCAGATTCCTTGGACCGACCGGCTACCATCTCCAGGAAGCAATCGCTCAACCGCGTGCACTCGTCCGGCGACGAGTCCGAGAGAGATCGGGCGTTCAAGTCCTCCCCGAGGAGAGATCGACACAAAACGTCGCGCGATCGGGATCGGGACCGGGACCGGGGGGATAGGAATAGGGTACGAGACAAGGAGGTCAGATACTCTCGCGGCGATAGAAGCGATCGGAAGTACGACAGGGAGGAGAGGCGACGCGACGACAAGCGCACCGACAAGGACAGGAGAGATCGAGACCGCGGGCGAACGGGGGACGCCAGCCCCGACACGAGGAAGCATCGCCGCAGCACACGCAGCCGCAACTACGACGACGATACCGACTACTACAGCGACAAAGAACGAGATCGTAGGTTAGTACCTACAGCAATAAATACATCCTTTCATCCGCACTAAATAGAATAATAATGTTGTAACGTCCCCGACAGGCGCTATCGCGAAGGTTCGTACACGTCGAAGCCCCCGCGACCCGAGGGCGACCGGCGCTACGAGGAGCGGCGCTACGCCACGGTGGAGCGCGAGCGCCGCGACCGGCCGCGCGACCCCGCGCCTCGCGACCGCGACCGGTACGAGCGACATTACGCCGACTACCGGGATATCGACCCCTCCAGGAAGTATGGCAACCTACACCGCGAGAGGGAACAAGAGAGGAGGCGAGGTCAGTACACTAATCGTACGAGCCGGTTGGCAATGCTCAACACTTACCTAGCTAATGTGATTCTGAGCTGTGAGCACGCAGGCGCTGTGGTACTGTACCTACTACATCAATAGTACATTACTGCACCGGCCCGCAACAGAGGCAATGAGGGAAGAACGTGTAAATATGGGCCGAGTCGAAGACGAGGCACACATACGTGAGTCCCTCATTGCCTAGTTGTGGCCAAGGCTTGTATAGTACTTTTCTCAAATAATGCGCGGAAATTAAAACTAAGTACCTAGGCAAAACTATTTAGTTGAAAATACAATTACTTTTCAAAACCAATAACGAACAACGAAGTTACAGTGTTCATTAGTTTTTTTTTCAATAATCAGCTTTCTATTTGAAAGCCTGTTCCAAATTTGAATAAAACGTTTGATAAGTTACCTCCTTGGTTGCCATTTTATGGAGCAAAAGATCGTTTCATTTTTAAATAACATGACAGTAATGAGTTTTGTATGTAATTTGTAAGGCCGCTAAACACGCTGGCAATGGATTTTCATACATTTATTGCCGGCCGCTGCTCGCATGTGTTTGGCCAGTACTGCATTTTCGATTTATCTCGAAGAAGGTTGTCAAAATAATGCTTTAATTTCTAAGCATGTTTGAGAAAAGGATTTACCTATCGGTTTATGGTGTGCATATGATAAATGATCTAGTGAACGAGTTGATGTGTGAGTGGTACTTGTACGACATACCGCGCTCACTATTCCCCTGTAAGCATGTTTGTAGAATGTGCATATAATACTAAACATTATTCTAGTACCCAGTAGGCTTCTTTAAATCTTTTCATTGGGTTGTCATTCATTCTTCCATCATCATTGTTACGAGTGAAAAGAAATTTGCAACCACATGCACTACATGTGGTACAAATAGTTCTTTATTGAATCCATTACTGACTCAGTAATTAGTATTTATGCAACAATCGATATAGCGTTGTGTTTATTAGTTTAGCAACCGACACAATCAGGGACGATACCGTTTTCAATTACACGCACCACATACTCACTATGTTTGCAACATTCCGTATGTTTATGTACTTCCTTCCGACTAACGGACTGACAACTTATATTTATTTTGCAGTGACATTCTCAACAGATGCAAAGTCTAATAATAGTAAGAGTGAAGGTATATACGGCCCCTCAAAGGGTTTTGTGGCACTCACACCCTCCCTGTACTAATAAACAATGTATATCTGTCATACATTTACTGTAAGCAACTCAACTAATGTAATTATGCCGTTTCATAAATAAGTGAACTGTTTAAATACCCTTGCTTCATGAATATTCAGTGTTTGCTAGTAACGGGAGCATTAGCATGCGACACAGTTCCAAAGTCGATATCACTACATTTTTTGTTAAATAATAAGATCTACAGTTTTTAGCTTCTACTAATTTGTTCATCAAGTTTGGGTTTTAGTTACTGAATGTACATACTGTGCATTTTAACCTGTGAATAAACGCATCCCATTATGAGCAGCCATACACCACATATCAGTGCAAATAATCAATCATAAACATTGCAAGAGATGAGAAACTTAATTTCCTACGTCTTATTTCAGTTAGGCATGATAAATCCGAAAATAATGTATGTACCTGCATTTGACAGACATACCTACCCCATCAGATTTTTATAAATAAATTAAATGTAGATTCCGATAAAACAAACTGTAATAAACTGTGAAGAATTATAGGTATTGATTGGATTTGTTTCGTATTATATTGAGGACAAGCCCAATCCTTTACTATTGCGCAAACGCTAAAATGCACCTTATGTGGTTTAAGATACGGTATCCAGATTAGTGGGCCTTTATTAGATCATTTATCTTGGTTGGGAAATTCACCGCTGTCTACATGTCAATCACGTCGTATCGACCTGTAGATTATGGCTTTTATGATTATTCAGGTTACAGAATAGCAGGTTCTTCGAATATTCTATGAGTACTGTTATTTATATTTGGGTAGTTTAATTTTCTGTCTCTACTGAACCAGGAACCAGTATTTTCTATCGTGTTTAAGATTAACTTTGGTACAACACCCCAATCTGTCACAAATCATCGCGAAGACAAAACTGAAATACACTGCACTGCACATACATTTTTAAATCCATTTTTGTTTGCTGTCACATTCCGGCCAACGCAGACCAAGCCTGAACATTTTACTCCCTTCTAGCTTTGAAATATAAGGGAATATCAACCTTATCTCGTTCAAAAAGAGTTGAAAATTTATGTTCACGTTTTTGGGAAGTTATCGCTCGGTCTGCTGATGCACTTGTAAACAGCAAGCCATTCTGAGCTGTATGTGTATGTGCATAGGGGATACGTTCTCGAGCGCGTCGCGGCCGGAGTCTCGCGAGGCGGGCGCCACAGACGAGGAGTTGCCGGACGCGAGGCGCAGTCAAGCCAGGACTCGGCGAGCCAGGCATCACCGACCCGACCCTTACTACGATGGTGAGCTGGTCTACTAACGCGTTGTTAACGTTACAACAACACCTACACTTGCTACATAAACCTGGTTCCTATCATAGTTTGAAATTTGGGTAATAATAATCTCATGGGACGTCTACGACCAATTGTCATCTCCATACTTATTGCTAAGACTACTGGGTTGGTTTCAAAATCCCCTTTGAGTTATCCCCTCTACAGGGATTTTGAGACTTATACTAATACAAAACTCTCGAGTTCCAACTGCACTTTCCTATCCTATCAACTTTATTGTCAACAGCTTGACCAGTGGCCACTCGTCAAGATCTTTACATATGTGTGGCCTGTGGCAAGCGTGGCCAGTGCCCTCTAGCAGTTACGTAAGATCCTGTTCTGACATGATGGATAGATAGATGATTTCTTTAGCCAACACGCAACACGAAATGTGTGTGACGCTCGAGAATGGCCCTTATTAGCCCTAAACGGATTGGCAAGTGGTTGAATTAGGTTCGTTTATAAAGCAGGTTACGGCGGTGGCTACCAGGATCCGTACCTGGTGCAGCGGCAGCAGTACGAGTACTACGAACAGCTGCGGGTGACCGACCCCGCCGCATACATGGTGGTGTACAAGCAGCTGATGGCGGGACATGCGCCGCGCGACATGCAGCGACACGCCGCTTACGTCGCAGGGGAAGGTACGCCCAACACTACGCACATGTAGGTACATGGTACTCGATGACGCGAACCTTCATCCATTATCTACCTACAGTGAATTTTATTGCGTTCACATTGTGGGCATATTAATATTGACATTAGTTGTTGTAGACAAAATGTTCGTTTCTAAATGCGTTTTGAAGTAATTGGCAAATGTTTTGAATTCCTATAATTCAAATGCACTTGTTGACATAATGTTGCGTGCCTCCAGGTTACCCAGGTCTAGGGTACGAGGGCCAGGAGCGAGGCAGTGTGCATTCCGGACGATCCAGCACCACCGGACACAAGGGAAATGACACGTATGTACTTTAACATAAGGTCGACTTAACATTGTTTTGACAGGCCTATGAAACATTGAGAAGGAGCCATTGTGCGTTCATTGAAATTGAATTGAAAAGGTTAGAATCTATTTGTAATTGTATAAGTTTGATTTTGTAATGAAAACGTTAAAATTAAATGATATGATGATAATGTTAATGGTAGACATGAATATGAAACCTTTTATTTCAATGAACACACAATTGAAATAAGATTTGGATTGAGTTGAGTGCAAATATCATATTGGCTTTAGCAAAGTATTATTCTAAACAGATATCACGGAAGCGAAAAGCATTAGGTGTTTGAATTTTTCCATACAATCCTACTAACTTCCATTGAGGTACTAGACCTTAACCAACTCATTTTACATTGCTTTCAAAGAACGCTCGACAAGGTGCTCTCACTAAAATACAAAACAGAATAAAGCTGGGTTTTCACAGTCAGAATTGGCTCCGATGTTTACTCGGACGCTACTCGTATCGTGTAAACACACAACCTACCATCTCACTTGAGAGACAATGGTAGGTTGCGTGTTAACACGAGAGAGAGAGAGTGTGTATAGTTCTCTCTCATCCTGTGTGTGACGGTATGCGCGTAGGTTCTACGTGTACCGTCATGACGCGGCATCACTGCGAGACGCGCCCTCACTGCGCACCGATATATCCGACAGGTATTCACATACAATCATCATTATCATCATCATCTTGTACTTGTTTATGTGGAGACTGGTATTACACTGCGACGTAATAGACGATCAATTTAACTTGAGACTACATAGATTGAAAATTGATAGAAGTTTAAAAATTAAAAAACCCGACTTCTATTTGATACGTGATGATGGCAGTTCATTGGAATTGTTCTATTGACACCACAGAAAAGCAAAATACGCAATGTCGTGTACGTGTTTATTTCAGTTATTCTTATTGAACTGCCAAAATACTGAACCGATTTTGATAAAAATTTGATGAGACCAATCTGCAAGTAAACACTTTCAGATAAAAAAAGATTTTTACATTTCGGTTCATACATTACAAAGTTCGAAGATAACAAAAAAATAGAACTGAGAACCTCCTCCATTTTTGAAGTCGGTTAAAAATGGGCACCACTGGGGGTTATTTTATGACTTCCCACTGTCTCTTATCTAGATTAATTGATTATTGAGAATGTGTGTTAATTCCCAGGTGATCTCCAACTTTTGTCTCAAGTTAAGTTGTCCGTGATTGACGCGTAGTTCGCTACACAACGGTAGTTCAGCTGGTGTTGGTAGTTGGCTGTTTGTTCCTGGTTCCTGTTCGTCTTCGTTCTATGCGTGGTATTGTGTAGTTGTCTCGGCTTATGGGATTGGCTTCATTATATTTGATAATATGTTCATCTTCATAGCTTACTAATATCATTCATGGGTCGCTTACTTATGAAAATATTCTATCTAATATTTTAGACCTTTATTTTAAATTTCTGGAGATTCACATTCAGAAATGAATGATGTAAAGTATCTATATTACCTACTAGCTTCCGCCCGCGACTTCGTTCGCATCCCGTTGGATCCCGTTGATATTTCGGGGATAAAAAGTAGCTAATGTGTTAATCCAGGTCACGTTCAATATATATTCCAAGTTTCATCCAAATTGGATCAGAAATTCTGTGAAAGAGTAACAAACATCCATACATCCGTACAAACTTTCACGTTTATAATATTAATTAATTAATTAGGATCTGTATTTTTGTAGTATGATTCAGCAGTCAATGAAGGCCAAAAACTGAAATTATCCAAATAAAGGTTATCTCAGTACACTACTGAGATTCAAGATACAAATTATTGATATCTAGTAGGTTCATAGTGGTCTGTAGTTCATCACATTGTATTTTGTGTGTTATTTATTACCAAGCTACAGTAGACCTAGTCTTCGCTAATGAAATATTGTGAATGTCCGACTGCAACCTCCCGCCGCTACGTTACTTGCACGTGCTTACTTTACTGTTATAAACAGTTCAATAATTTCAAATTCAAAATTAGCACTCTATAAAACCAGAACAAGGTGCGTTTGGTATACTAATTCTTATTATTTTTTACTTACTTTGGAATCACACAAAAGAACGTAAACATTCTAAAATTAGTTTTTTTTTCGAAATTTTCTTTATGACTTTTCTAGTGCGTGGCCGACAATTGGCACACAGTAAGCTCTAGATTTATCCGTCGTAAAAGCAGAGAGCTCAACTCGTACTATATGTCCGCAAGTATCATGGCCTCTATTCCGAATAATGACTTACGAAGATTCCTCAGTCAGTACCGAATCTTCGTAAGTCATTATTCAGAGTAGAGGCCCAGGGTCTCTACTGCGAATATTGATTTCCGAAGATTCGGTAGTGACGTTTGTGTTACACTGCGCGGTCGCCTCGAGCGATGGTCTAGGCTCTTATGAAGTCACAGCGTTACTGCGCAGTGTAACACAAACGTCAGTACCGAATCTTCGTAAGTCATTATTCAGAGTAGAGGCCCAGGGTCTCTACTGCGAATATTGATTTCCGAAGATTCGGTAGTGACGTTTGTGTTAAACTGCGCGGTCGCCTCGAGCGATGGTCTAGGCTTTTTCGAAGTCACAGCGTTACTGCGCAGTGTAACACAAACGTCAGTACCGAATCTTCGTATGTCATTATTCAGAGTAGAGGCCCTGGTATCGGAGCGGTTATGGTATGTGGGGGTTGTGGTTGCAGGGAGTTGAATACGGACGCGTCGCTCGGCCTGCAGCTGGACGAGTCGACCGTGCGCTCCGAGCGGATGACGCCATTCCGCTTCTCAACCGCACACATCAAGGTAAACACATCCGGATACAGAACAATGTGTTCTGGGCTTGCATGCCAATTTTTTTTAATTATTAAGAACTAGCGACCCGCCCCGACTTCGCACGGGTGCAATGCAGTGATGATGATGATGTATTATACATATAAACCTTCCTCTTGAATCACTCTATCTATTAAAAAAAAACTGCATCAAAATCCGTTGTGTAGTTTTAAAGATCTAAGCATACATACATACAGACATTAGGGCAGACGCGGGAAGCGACTTTGCTTATACTATGTAGTGATAAAAAATAAATATTCTTGGACATATCACACAACACCCTCTAGTGCCAAACTAAGCAAAGTTTGTACTATGGGAACTAGATTGCTGTTAGAATACTTATATGTATAGTTTTTGTTTTTGTAAGTACATATTCTTGTATCTAACACCCAGACACAGAACAAACATCTATGTTTGCCACACACAAATGTTTGTTTTCGGTGGGAATTGAACTCACGACCCACATCACGAAAGGCAGGGCTACTACCGACTGAGCCAGGCTTATTCCCATCGAGCCCACTATGCAAATGAGTGGGCTCGATGGGATTTTTTTTTCCATCTGGCCTACCAGTGGGCTCATGACGCCTGCCTGTATTATTAGGTTCTCAATACTAGACGCTACACTATAAGAGAAATACAGTTGTACTAAAATTAAGAGATACGTAGTCGAGCGTGCGACCTTCTACATGAGAACACCACATGCAAAATATTTACTTCTTAGAACTAGTTACTCAAATAATACTTACATATTGAACTAAGAATAAAATATATTGTTAAATATATAATTGATTTGTAATGGTTATTGTGTAGGGGTCGATCAGTTCCCGCGACATAGTGTTAGTGCCGGCGTCGTACCCGGTGGACGGCAAGCCGGCGACGGTGCAAGTGTTGTCTCTCGCGGCGGCTCGCGCCTCCGACCCGGCCGCCGCTCAACTACACAACGCACCGTCACCACTCATCAAAGGTAACTTACACTATAACAATACATTACATGTATTATCTTATTTATGTGATTTTATTGAACCTGTTACCTCCAGGTGTGACTCATAAGAAGAGCGTGATAGAGTACTGCATGGTGCGCGTACGCAATGCGACGCGAGAGGGCGCGCGTGACGTCATCGGATACGTGCTCGTCTGGGAGCTGCTTGCACTCATGCTCAGGCAGAACGGAGTATGTACACACACACACACGCCCTCTCACACAACACACCCTCTCCCTCACACAACACACCCTCTCCCTCACATCTGATTCGCACTTATTATAAAATCCAATTATTAAATAACAATAGGTACTTATAAAGGACGTAATATGAAAAGTAAACATATTTTGAATTTTAAAGTCAGCGGTCGATGCTTACGTGTAAATTCCACCAAATATATTATTGCAAAAATATAACTACCTAAATTGAATCTAAAGATATTGTGTTAGAGTTCATTTTTAGCAACACATTGGATTTGACCAGCAATAAATTAAGTGTAAGCTCAGGGTACACCGTGTTTAGTTTTTTTGCATTAAAAATGATGATGCAATTTGGCAACATTTCCAGGCTTAAAACGACATTATTAATACCATGGCTATACATTGAATATAAACTGATTGTAGGTGGTAGTAGGCACCGACATCGCCGAGTTACTAATGAAGAACGCCAAGGAGTATGACCACAAGTCGACCAATAAGTCGACGCGTAATGATTCTCGACGCGGGTCGTCTCTATCCGGCTCGTTACAAGAGGACACTCACAACAGCACGTCGCCGCCTCTATCCGGCGCGCAACTAAATGATTTGTCACTCTCTGAGACAATGGGTGAGTCACGTGTACTTACTTTAAAATCTTTAACGCGATTCACAATACATTATCCTACTAATATTATAAACGACAAAGTTTGTATGGATATTTCATGCAAAAACTACTGATCCGATTTGGATGAAACTTGGAATATATATTGTTCGTGACCTGGATTAATACATAGGCTACTTTTTATCAACGGGATCGAACGGGACGCGAACTCTTCAGAAACGCCTAAAAGATTTCGAATATGTGCGCAAATTACACTTCTAAACACTATAACTACTAATCCTGTGCAGACGAAGTCGCCAGCACCAGCTAATAATTTATACAAGTAAGGGTGTGTCCACAGTAGGCAAACTGTTAGCGGCTTACTGAGTTTGCGGCGTATCGGTTTAGTACGCCTTTATTTGAAATGGAGTGTCCACAATTTGCTGTTTTGTGCTCACTTTACGCAGTTTGCAGCGTTACGTGCACCGACTGTCTCAGGAAGCGGCTCATAACAGTTTGCTTGCAACGCACGAAAATTGATCTGAGTTTGCAGCTAACTCAAATTTCGGTTCGTCACAAATTTGCGGCTCACTCAGTCGGCCGCTCACAGTTTGCCTACTGTGGACGCAGCCTAAGAGTCTTCTTTCAATATTGTTAAAATTCCTGTAATAGTGTAATTACGTTGCAGGCGCCGAGTCATTGGGCTCCCCGTGCGTGGACGAGAAGGCAGCTCTCGACAAGTTCCGGGAATACTTACTGTACGGCAACCGACAGGAAGCACTCGGTAACTACACTCAATCTCTCATACTAATCATTCACATATCAAACAAATATCTGGACCTAGAAATTCTAGGTCTGAAGTTCAAGCAAGGTTACAATTTTTAGTTCTCTAAATGAAACTGATTCTGAAATTCGATGAGATCACAATATGGTTGCCCGGTGCTTAAAACGCCCGTTCAGAAATCATTCTAAAATGCTGCTTTGATATTCGATCGGCTCGGAGATGCCTTGGTTTTGAAATGCACATTCGGAAGCGCTTTTGAAGTAACCGTTATAAATAGAAGGGAGTGTGAGGTGCGAGTACGTTTGGTTGCAGAGTGGGCGATGAGTAACAACCTGTGGGGCCACGCGCTACAGCTGGCGGCGAGCGGCGACCGCCGCGTGCGACTCGCCGTCTCTGCACGCTTCCTCTCTGCCATCCCGCGCACAGACCCGCTGCACACGCTCTACGCCACGAGGAACAACGCACAGCCGCACGCCAACACTGTCAGTAACCCAACATTATATGCGCAAACCAAAAATCACTTGGCAAGAGGACACGCCTCCAGCGCCAGAACATAACGCGAAAAGCGCTCGCCGCTCGGCTTGACCGGAAACACCGGTAGTTGCCGCTCGATGGACGTGAATTCAATCGATGAGACGAGCTTACTGACGCATCGCATATAATGTAGGGCAAGTGTCTTGTCGCCTTGTACATGTGTGTGGTGTGTGAGCGTGTTGTTTGTTGCAGTGTGCGTGCGATGAGCGCGGCGAGTGGCGCTTGCACGCCGCCATGCTGCTCGCCAACACATCCGCCAGGCCCGACTGCGACGCACGGACACTCACCTCATTCGGTCAGTCGCACATATCCACACCCTATTCTACTATTCTATTCTAATTTAGAAGCAACTTGGCTTGTAGGTGAGCCGTGTAATATCGGCACATGTATTCTGTATTCCCAGGTGACAGCCTAGCGTCCCGCGGGCTGATCTACTCGGCTCAGTTCTGCTACGTGTCTGCTGGCGTCCCGTTCTGCCAGCACCCCCTGGCTCCGCTGTCGCCGCCGCTGGAGGGCAGCACTGCGCCGCGGCTGTCGCTGCTGCTGGCCGAGCCGCGCGCGGCGACGCTGGCGCAGCTGGCCAGCACGCGCGCCATCCTCGCCACCGAGATCTACGAGTACGCCCGCAGTCTCAATGCAGACTACGTCATCAGCCACCTGCAGGTAACTCGCGGACACCTGGAGGGGTCATGTCACGTGTCACAAGTTGCTTATCACATGCTACGTTCCATATTATGTAACTTGGTACTTGGCTATAGTTTTGTTAATACCCAGGTGTACAAGCTAGTAGCGGCGTGCAGACTGGTGGACGCGGGCCAGTACGAGCGCGCACTGGCTTACGTGGAGACAGCGGCGAGAGCCGTGACACGTGACCCGCGACTCTACTCGACGCATCTCGTGCGCGCACTGGCAGCACTCGCCGACAGGTAACCAACCAGGACCAGTCATATCTCGAGCCAATGATCGCACTCTCCTTGTAAGAGAGTGCACATTCCTACCGCGTACTCGGCGTTATTACCGTGGATGTTAAGTAGTAGAGGAGCGAATATGCTACCCTGCCTTACGCCACACTTAATTTTTTTTTTAAACATACATAATTATACTATCGATAGAGATTGTGTTCAATATACGTAATCAGCTGATACACATACTAATATCTAAGGATGGTATCCTTACAATTGGTTTGATACAATTGCAACTTCTAGCGTTCCCTAAAACCGTATAGAAAGCCTTGGTGAGATCCAAGAAAGTTATACTCCAGCATTTTCTTATCGATTTCTACACTCTTATACGTAAAATGGTCAAGTTTCAAAACTAACGGAGGTCCTTCACGGAGAACAGTTGAAAGCGTGAAATGAATATGAACACCTCGTGAGATGGTGATGCAGTATGTAATGTTAGTACTGTGTATTCAGGTTAAAGTACCACGACCCCGCGGTCGGCGGCGAGGCGGGGGGGGCGGCGGGGGCGGAGGAGGGAGGGGAGAGCGGGGAGGGCTCGCCCAGACATCAACAGTGGCTTGATGACGTCAACACACTGGCGCATAACTTGCAGGTAAACTACTACTACGGAAAATAACATATAATGTAATTGTTTTTGTGGCTGAGTTTAGTTATTGTTGCAGCGTAGGCATCTCACGCCTGCGGGCCTAAGATGCGCACCGCGAGATATTTGTCATGTCGTTCTGTCAAAATGTAAGCATTTTGTACCAGTTTAGGAACTATTGCATTATCTGTGGTAATGTTGTCGAGAACCCGCGCCTTTGAATTTTCAACTTTTGACATTTCTGCGTGACTATTATCTCGTCCTCAGAGAGGTACGACGACTAACAAGTGTCAAAAGTGTACATTATGGCGCGTTTTGTCGACACCATTAAGTACCACAGATAATGCAATAGTTCCTAAACTGGTACAAAATGCTTACATTTTGACAGAACGACATGACAAATATCTCGCGGTGCGCATCTTAGGCCCGCTGATCAATGCCCGATCTAGATTTACTAATTGCATGTTTAATATTTCACTTGAATAAATTCAGTTTGCAACTAGCACTCGTCGGGTTTGGTTTCCTTCCATCCTACTACTTTACTAGGGTAACTCCCACTTGTTCTATAGGACTGTTACGTAAAACTTTTTTATCCCTGTAGTTCCATGGTAGGACTATTGAAACTAGCCCATTAGGGCTAGTTTTCGTTTCAATAGTCCTACCCAAATGTTTTAACAGTTCTATAACGTAACAGTCCTATAGAACAAATAGGAATTACCCCTTTACTATAAACTTTAACTTTACAGGGGATACCTCGCCCAAGAAAAATGATTTGTGAAATCTTTTTTAGATATTTAAACTTAGCATGTAAACGGTTGTACTCAAGGAAAATAATGACCTTACCCAATGTAAATCACACTAAACTACAGATAATGATTACTGCACTTATCTGAATCAATTGTAAATAAATAATATGTGGTATTTATTATAATAGGGTGTGGTTGTGTGTGTGTTTGTAACAGTTGTGTGGTGTGTGTGTGTGCAGGTAGAGAGTGCATCGCAGCAAGTGACTCCGCAGCATCAGTACAGCGAACAGAACCAACATGCATGGGGGAATCAGGTGAACAACTCAACTCATCTTATTGTTACCTCTCTGTCCTTCTCAATAATGTAAACAAAAGATATATAACAAGTCCTAGAACATTTTAAACATTAAAGAAAGCTCCCTCTATAACTAAGAAATCAGAAAACTCAACTTATGTCAGACCGTTTTTATATCTGGGTGGATGCATTCAGAATCTTAATTTAATTCTACTTTTTCTTTGTCTTCTTTTGTTTGTAGAGGTGGGCGTTGTGCCAACACAGTTAATATATTTCCTATTTGTAATTAGTTTATGTTGCTATGTTCTTATATTCCAAAAATTCATCGTCTTCACAGCCCGACTTTACCCACTGGTGGGCATAGCACCCCCCTGCTTGTGCCATTCACTGCGGTCCTAAGCTAGTCTTTCCCATTTACAGCCTGCTATTTTGACGATGTCGTCTGCGCATCTCGCTGCCGGACGTCTCCTTCATTTCTGTAGCGAAAATTCAGTAATAATTATTTTTTTCAGGCGCAACAGTACCAAGAAACCCTGAACAACACGTCCGTCAAGTCGGAAGAAACGCCCGACTACAACCAATACTACCAACCGCTACCCATGCCGGTCCCTCCCACCGACCTGCCAACCGACCAACCGAGCCCGTACACCCAACCGGACCAGTACACCCAACCGGATCAACCCAGCCCATACACGGCTCAGGCAGAGCAACCCGGGCAGTATCCGAGCCAGCAAAGCGAGCAGTATACGAGTCAACCTGCCCAGGATGAGACGCAGTATCACTATGACGACTGGAGTAGAACGGAGGAGACGCACTTGCAATCGTACGGCGATCCGTATTGGCAGACCGATAACTACGGATATGGCGAGGTATGTTCACAAATATTATGACGTAGCTAATTGTAATCAACTCCTAGAATCAAAGTTTGATAGAAATTCATAATGCTGTAATTGTTTAGCTTCGATTTTAAAGGAACTACCTACTCGGTTCGAACAGTTTCTTAAGTTGAAGTCAAGTAACAAAACCGTTTACTTACAATTATGAGCCCGTCGATTGCAATGGCGATTTACCTAATTGCAATTCGATGTTTATTAGTTAATTAAAATGCTTCAATAATTCCTTCAGTACTTAAATCAATTGGTAGTGTTTTTGCTCGGTTAGTTCGGTGGTGTTAGGTCGGTGTTAGGGTGTGTGTGTGTGTGTGCTAACGGTGTTCCGGGGCTTAGGGCGGGCGGCCCTTGCCCCCGGCGGGGCCCTCGCTGCGGCGGCGCGTGCACCCCGCGCCCCGCCACCCCGCACCCGCCGCCGCCTTCACCGCGCCCACCGCCTCCACCCCACCCAACCCCCTCTCGGACCTCGACATCCAGATGTTGCACCGCCCGCCTCCGACCGCGGTGGGGGGCCGCGAGCCGCGGGGCCGGGGCCGGGGGGGGTCGCCGCCGCCCTACGGCTCGGGCCGGGGGCCGCGCTGCGGCCGGCTCATCTCCTCCACGGTGGAACGGTGGTCGGCTCGCAGGGCCCCCCACGCCGAGTACAAGCCGCTCGTCTTCGGCGGGACCTACCCGATCGAGGTGCCCGCCTCACCCGAGGGGGCGGTACCCCAGCCCCCCGGGGCGAGGGGGACGAGGGGGACGAGGGGGGAGGTCATCCTGGACGAGGAGGAGCACCGGCGCGAGTTGCGGCGCACGATCGAGCGCAGCCTCACCCGGTTCGAGGCGATCCTAGCGCGTCGCGCCCCGACCGACCGACTGCGACCGAGCTCGCCCGACCGGTCGGTCGCGACCTACGACGTGGACGGCCCCCCGGCCCCCGGCCTGCGCCGCCGGGAGGCCGCCTACTGCCTCACCGCACCGAGGACCTTCGACATTGACGAGCCGTACTAGCCGCCTCCGCAATCTCCAACTAGGGACGACCGGCATGCGCGTACATGTCACTATTGTGTAATTTCATGCCAGGCCCGCCCTTCTATGTTGCTTCAACCCTGCCCACAAGTGTGAGCCTTTATTGTGAGAGTGAACAGATTTTCATAAATGCAATGAGGCATTATAAATTAATCGAAACTTAAAACGGATTGTAGTCAGCGCCTTTAGAAGAAGGCCACCGTTTGTATTGGACTAGCGAATGTTTGTATGCACCGATAGCACAACCTGTATAATTTAAGGTAAACCACTAAACAACGCATTTCTATTAGTTACCAGTGTGGCCATATTTCATTGATCTGTCACAATATTATTCATTTTTTTTATTACTAGTAATTTTGTTGACCAATACATTTCTATGGCAGATTATTTATATAAGTATACATTTAAATTTATGAAACATGCCCAAAGCATAGAATATTTTAAATTGCTCTGTGATATTTTAAAATTTCCATTTATTTATTTCGTAAATCAGAAATTACCTATCAAATATTCCTGAATGATTTTATAACCTTTAACTTTATATTTTCTTGCTATTGCTGTAAGTACTAATCTTTGTTCTAGAGAGGGTTTGTAGTTGATGTTTTGAATAAATGTTTTAACTGTTTCCTGTGTTTACATTAAGATCATATTTTAAGTTCCAAAAACGTATCGAGACTTTAAGAGAGAGCGACATCAACTTGTCACCGAAAAAAGTTAAAAGCATGGATCTACTGAAGTGATAGGCGAGAGAGAGACATAGATATTTATTTATTTGCTGCTATTTCACAAAATACAAGTACAAATTTAAAATATTGCCAAAATTAAAAACAAATAATGAAATAAGACTCGCCAAAAGCTCATCTTGCTATTAGTAAAATGTTACTAGGTATTCTAAAACAGATTAGCGTGGGCATAACATTATTCAATTTCCATAGTTATTAGGTTCGATTGCCTGCTACTGGTTTTAGTAGATGTGTTATGAGCAGTGCGAGTCAGCAAATATTGATTACCTAGGTACTTTTCCACTCTTAGTTTTGCTTCTAGTATTCAAGTAACTAGCTAAAGATTATTCCAGGTATGTATTTATTTCCATGTTTTACCTAAATCAGCCTTGAGCCTCCTTAGGCCACAAACGCACTAGCGGTTAACCGCGGGGACGCGTTTCCAGTTTAATATGCAACCACTTGTGAACAGCTTGTGATTGTACCAAGCGGTTTCCTTAGGCTTCCAGAGGCCTTAGGTGCTTAGGGATTGATTTCACATCCACCAACCAATAGAAATCGTTTAATACGAAAACAAACTTGGTGCATTTCAACACACAATAAAAAACAAAACAAGCAAAAGAATAGACCAGAAACTGGGCTTACAAATACGGATATCAGTTGTTTATACTCTACAAGCGCCCTTTGTGAACTTAGTGTGGTCAGCAGGACACAGAGTAGTAAATATTGAATAGTTGTGAATGTGTTGATATTCCGCAGAGTACAGCGCAGGGCGAGGGTTCCCCGCGGCCTACCATCACGATGCCGGGCTCCGCGCCCGCCAACCAGAACAACTACAACTACGACGATGACAGACCGCCCAGCACTGAGGTTCATATACCTTACTGTCATCAAATACTTAGACCTAGTGGGATAAGGGCAGGAAGAAGATCTTATAGTTAGACCTTACATTAGGTACTAGGCATTTAAAAGTATTCTGCCAGTATTTAACCTGTCTATCACAAATGGTATCTACAGAGTGTCCTACGGCCATGCCACATGTAGGGAAAGTATGTTAAATAATGTAGATAGAAAAATTTACTCAAAGAAGACTTTGTTTTGATTTTAAAAACAATTTAAACTACATTCAAAGAATGTTGAATAATTGCCTGTATAAACCGGGAATCGAACCCACCAAATTACCGATCAGAAGTCTTAATCGTAAGGATTGCTTCCACATAACATAGCATCTTAAATAATGGAAGTCCATGAAATTTTGTGTTATCTCTGACAGCAAGCTGATCGCGAGGACGCGCCCAAATCATCAAAAGACAAGTCCAAGGAGGTGAAGACGGACAGCAAGGGACGCAGCTGGATCGGAGGCATCCTCACCAAGCTGTCCCTGCGACCGCCCAACCAGATGATCCTGCCAGACGACAAGAACCCTACCGTGAGTGTTAATAAGGCTCAGAGTACAACAGGAAATGATAGGAAACCATGCCGGGAGGGCATGGGAGTACCAACGCTCTTGTAATCTATTACGATGACAGTTGCTTTTGTATGATTTTTATCAGCTGTCAAAATGTTATGTTACCATGTTCAAAACTTAAGTGTGTCTTGCTAGGTTAAAGTATAGACTTTCCTAGGTAGATAGGTAGTTAACCTGTGAATTACCAAGATTCTAGTCAAAATCGTTTTTATTGTTCTGTTTGGAGAACTAATATAGAAGGGTTAGAATTGTGTGCTGTGATATATTTTACTTTGTTGAAGTGATACTTAAATATTCATAACTGAATATGAGTGATATGTCGGGTTGTTAAAAAAGATAAAACTATTCCATGTATTCTTTCTTGTTTAATAAAAAGTATAATGGTATTAGTGTTTTATTTGCATTACCTTGATCTATCATTATCAACTAAATATCACATCACACAAAACTAACTCTTATCTATGCACATTTTGTTTTAATTCCATCTGCATGTTGGACGTTTTAATTTTCAACTTTATATTGCGAACTTAGGAAAGTACTCACCTAAGCATCATAGTTCGTTCCGTTCATAAACAAATATATTGTGTCTGTCATTGTAAATAAATTTTATAATGTGATATATACGAGTAAAACCGAGGGCGAAAAAACAATCCTTGGTGAGTACTTATTACCAAAATGGTGATAAAAAAGTGACGAAAATGAGGCTAATTCAGCGCAGCGTATATCAAAGAACGAGATTTTACCCATGCTCGCCAAAACTGACTTCAGAATTATCCAAACTGTATAATTCCTGAACTAGCCATATTTTTGTGAATTTATCGATACCCGATGTTTAGTTTAAATGGAGTTGTAACGAGTAGTGTTGTGCAGATCGTATGGGACGCGGAACGCAAGCGATGGCGTAACACGGACGGCACTGAGGACGAGGTGGAGCGGCCCCCACCGCCGCCCCCCACTGGACGACCCCCCGGCTCAGCCCCTCCAGCGCCCCCCACTGGACCACCCCCCGGCTCAGCCCCCACAGCGCCCCACGCACAGAGACAAGGGTCAGTATATTAACAGACAACTTTCATAGCCAATATTGTCTATTGTAAAAAAATCTTTTTTTTTATATACAGGATCATAGAATTCTTCATGTGTTGTGTATAATATTCATGATCAAACTGAATCGTTTCAGGAATGCGTCCCCTCCACTGCAGGGCGCGACGTCAGGCGGCCCGCCTCCCGTCATGCCAGTCTCCAATATATTCAAGATGCAGAAGGGAAGACGTGAGTAATTTTTATGTCGTAATTTCCAACTCTAGAATGTAACTTGGAGAGAGATTGGACCAGCGTCAAGGCTTAGTCGGTAGTAGCTCTGCCTTTCGTGCTAGGGGTTTTGGGTTCGATCCCCACCTAGATGAAACCGTTGCGTGGCAAACAACATAGATGTTTGTTCTGTGTCTGGGTGCAGTGGCATGGGCATAGTGTGCACGCGGTATTAGAAGAGTATACAGTAGATGTACATGTGCGTTGCAGACATAAAGAAGTCGTACGTGGACGTGTTGAACCCGGGGGTCGCGGGGGTCGCGGGGGGCGCGGCGGGCAGCCCCCGGCCCCCCGCGGCGGAGGTGCTGGGGCCCCCCGCACCTCACCCCATACTCAACAACACCAACTACTTCGTACCTACACACACGGTAATTATACTCTTCTTCTTCTTCCTGCCCTTATCCCACTAGGTGGGGTCGGCACAACATGTTCTTGTCTTCCATTCTCCTCCTCTCTCGTCATCTCAGTGTTCACTCCTCTCCTATGCATATCATCTTTTACACAATCCATCCATCTTTTCTTAGGCCTACCTCTTCCTCTGTATCCATCCACATTCATATTTAGCATTCTCCTCGTTACATGACTCTCTTCCCTCCGCATGGCATGCCCATCCCACGCTAACCTGCATACGGTAATTATACTATCAAAAATAAATTGTATTTCTTGCAGGCTTAGGCCCGTACTCAAGCATAGATTTTTGTATGAAAATCTCTACTCAAATCTATGCTTGAGTAACGATTTCTGTCTCGGAATACGGGCCTTAGTCCATCACTTTCATTTACGAGTTTAAAACTTATATTACACTAGCTTCGGCACGCGACTTCGTTCGTGTTCCGTTGATTTTCCGAGATAAAAGTAGTGCATGTGTTAATCCAAATCACGGACAATATTAGATTCCAAGTTTCATCCAAATCGGATTCGTAGTTTTTTCGTAAAAGAGTAACAAACATCCATCCATCCTTCACGTTTATGTTCACAAACTTTCGCGTTTATAATATTAGTAGGATTGGATTTAGATAAATTTCAAACAACTTGAAACCAGCTACATCCAGATATTATAAACCGTTGATAGGTGCAGTGCAATGCATCACTGAGCACGTCTTCAGTGGACGTGATCAGTGAGACAATACAACGTTATATGCAGTGGTTACCACCTAACATCAAGTAGGCAATATGCTTATTGCATCATATACCTAGTTGTATAAAAAAAGGTAAGGTAAAGTAAATAGTGATAGGTATGCTAACTAATACATTGTATGTATTAGAGCACGTCCCTGTACGTGTCAATCCCGCTCCCCTCCAATGGATCCCCCCGCACCTCACCCCCGCTTCTTACAACACACGAGGTATATATAAATCACTAGCTTTCGCCCGCAACTTCGTCCGCGTCTTTTTTAATTTTTCGGAATATAAAGTAGCCTAGGTTATGTGTTAATCCAGATTACGAACTATATACAAGTTTCTAGTGTATATTCCAAGTTTCATCCAAATCGGACCGGCAGTTTCAGCGTGATTAAAACACAAATATTTATAATATTAATGGGATGGAATTTATTTGACAAACTTAATTCAAATTACTGTTAATGTATTTCCACGCTCTCAGAAGGGAGACAAGTTACAAAATGGACACTAGCAGGTAAGATTACTGATTACCTGATACCGAGAGATTTAGTTTAATCTAGCGAGAAACCCCTTAGGCTGGGACAACATGCCATCCGGAATTTACAGCAAAGATGATCTGGAATTCCGGATACCATGTAGTCCCAGACTTACCCTGTAACCATTATTTACTTAGGTGGTGTAACTGCTGATAGAATTTGAATTTGATTGTCAAAAGAACAAGCGAGTACCTCAGGTTTATTTGCTGTCGTTTTGGTAACAGATAGAGGTATTTTTTGGTAATTTTTATCGCAGGAAAACGGATTCCTAATTAATTTTTTGTATTATGTGTGTTTCAGGGCCCCTACGAAGCGGACGACGACCAATACCCACGCAGCGGAATCTAAATGAACATAACTCACTCGTATACTCCTAGTTATTCAATTTCATTTACTCATCCCTACTTTACTGTGTAATTACATCTACTTTTACGTTTCTCTTCCTTATTATGTATCACTCTTCACGCAAATAAATAAATCATTTCTTCTATGTTCTACGAGTGACTTCACGCACACATGCAGACGGACCGCACGATTGCTAAAACGTAGATTCTGCTCCACTATGTATTGTAGCGTTGACACTCAGCTCATGCCGCTGCCGGCATTATTGCCGCGATTAATTCCGGGATTATTGCCATAGCAACATCGACTTTATTCTTAATAGGGAGCAAGAGCGTGAACACGGGCACGAGCCGGGACAGAGGCATTATAGTGTTTAGATTAGGCTCATGTGTACTTCCCTGCCCACTGCCGCCTGATCTAAACGCGCCATATCAAACCTTATCTCAGGCACTACGTACATTACTAAGCAAGTAGAACCACATTGGTAAAAGTTACACTACTGTGGTAATCTGAATGTTTCTTTTTACTTTGCAATACAATACACTAACTTACCATTAGGCGCTTGTTTGTCTACCTAGTTTTATAAAAAAAAGTTAAAGTATTCTCTGCGTGCAATAATATTGCAAAAGCAGATTCTACACAAACGCGAGCAGATGGGCAGTCTAGTGCAAAACTACAAGTCCGTACCTCTATCACGAACAATACTGACAGTCGACGCGTTAGCGTATTCGATTTATATTGCGCGTCAATGCCAGCTCGACTGCCAATCGTTGTAGTGTCACCGCGCAGTGTATCTCGGATGCGCTAGCGTTACGATACGTTTGCGATTGTCACATTTATTCGTGATCAAGGCACCGTTTGAATGTGCTAGTCAAGTCTGCTTAGGTACACCCTATATACCTTTACATTTTATATTGTGTGCTACGTATGAATTTTGTTACAATGAAAATGGAAAAACCATGCAATTTTTGTAACAAATGAAAATGATATTGTATTCTTACACACGCAATATAAATGTAGTGTAGATTAGGTATATATAGGTATTACACGTTTCTTTAGGTAATCTTCAATCTTCTGAAATATTCTTCCTTACCTACATCTAAAATGGTTGTTTTTGTACTTACCTACCATATTATTATAATTTAGGAAATAACGAACTACAATCAATGTTTTAATATAATTTTCCCGAATTGTGTGCAAAATGTGGCATCACCGATACATACAGGGGGTAACTAATTTCAAGTCCTACTTGGCAAAATGTATGCAACGAACAGCTTGTTAGTTTCGCCACTGAAGGATTTTTTTTTATATTTAATAGGTAGTTGAACGCCTCGAAGTTGTGATCTTATTACACCCCCGGTATATAATCATAGCAATATTCTGAAACATAGTGCTTTATAAAACATTGAAGGTTGCTACTAGGTTAACAGAATGATGATATTAATAGAATTATACAATCGTTATTGTCTTCGTAGCTCTTATAACAATGGTCATACAGTGTAGATTGTAATTCAATCACCGCCAGGTAGGTCTCGCTAGAACTTAGAACCATTTACCGTAAAACGAGGCGACTTTCAAATTACGGGGCGTCTTTGATGATAACAAAACGGAAGACGGGTCCTAGAAATATCGGTATTCGTATTCGGTTTTGTTATCATCAAAGACGCCCCGTAATTTGAAAGTCGCCTCGTTTTACGGTACTTTAATGTTTCAGTCTTGCTATAGTTGCACGTGTTTTTACAAGCACTGTTATTATTAAATAAAGTTCCATCAACAAATTATATACAACATTCTATATTGTTATTTGTTTGAAGCGTCGCTGATTATATAGATACCTACCTATATTATCTGTAGATGGTGAATCAGGTGTCTTAGTTATTCGTAAAACTCTTGTGAAATAATTTATGAGATGTATTTTTTCATTTCTGTCTTGTAATCACTGAATGTAGTGATGCTTTTGCTCATAGCTATAATTTCTTGACTAATTGCATTCTTATTTTATTATTTTCGCACTTACATTAATTTACGACGGTATTTAATTTATTATTATTATTATATTTGGAGCTAAAATTATTATGTATAGTTTAATTCGGTTCGTGAAAGCGTATAATATGTAATTGGATTGTTTATTTGAAAATAAAATAGTGTTACTTTTAGAATGTATTTCACGTTACGCGCTACATATGACTATAATATTCGTTACTTACAGATAAATGTAGACAAAAAATTGTAAAAACTCCACAGTAGGTAGTTCACTTATATCCATGGATTTTAGTTATAAGCGCGATGTACAGATATAGGACGTTATGTACCTATGTAAAGTAACAGTCTTTGGGATGTATAAAGTTGGAACGCCTTATAATATTAAAGTTATATTTTGTCTGTAGTAAATGTATAGAGGTCAAGTGGTCTCCGTATCTATCTGTATATTTGGGCAATAACGTGCGGCGACCGACGGTCGCACTAGGTATTGTAGTGAATTTTCAAAATGTATTATAATGATTTCAATTTGAGGTAAATAATAAATATTTAAATAAAATGTTTATGTTATGCTTACAGTTGCTTTTTATTTCAATCACGCACGCAAATCCCTCACATATTTTGTTACATTAGCCAGAATAATTTGAGGCGAGGGTTTTTTGAAACTTAGAGTGGCAGCCGCACTAAACCCCATTAGAAATTGCACAAGAATGTCTTAAGCAGATCAACAACACATGTCTGGTTGGATCATCAGAAGGGATTGACATAAAGGCTTGAATGCCTAAGGGCTAAAATCGACTACGATCTTTGTGGGAAAGCTGGTGTTCAGTAGTGGGCTGATGCGGTTTGACAGATTGCAAACAGAGAGGCAGATTGCTGGATTCATTTTCTTCCGCGTCGACTGCTGCGAGGATCTGCATGACGGCCACGGTGATGGTGCCCGACACGAAGACAGCCATCACCAGTGACATGACCAGCAGCATTTTATTCATCTCGTTATAAAACTTTAGCTATGCAATACAAGTAACTCTGTCCTGTTCTTCTCTGCCAAAGAGTATTAGGTAGTTATCTGCTTCCGACTAGCGAAACACGACCGAGCGTGCATCCAGAACGCTATATCTAGCGTGCATAGGAAAAAATACTCCTTGACAACCAGCCAACCACAGAACACGTGGAAATAGTCGCGCGCATTGACATACGCGCAGCGCTCGCAGAACATAGATAGGTAGAGTTTTATGATGGTTCTATGACATGGGTTTATAATAACTCCATGGATAACCACCATAAAATATATAGAGGGTGCAGTGCGGCGCGGATGGACACAAAAATCTACTTATCCTATTTTAGGTACCTAGGTACTTATCCGACTGAAATTTTACAAAATAAATTTGTCACTGAAATAAAACAAATAACAGACGGACACAACAATTTATTGTCCGCTTACAACGGCGTCGATCCAGTCGCGCACGGCCGCTATGTTGACGTAGAGCTGCGGCTCGCAGGCCACGCCGCACTGCGCGTTGTCCGCCATGATGGCCAGCAGGCGCGGGCCGTGCAGTAGCGGTGCACCCCCGCAGTAGTTGCACGGCAGGCCCCTTGCGTACAGCACCCCGGCACACAGCCCCGCGTGGAGGGGCCCGCTGGCCACGCGTGGCTCCGGCCGGCCCGCCTCGAGGTGTCGCGCGGCCCATGCGCCCCCGGACGCCGCGCACTGCGCCCCCGGCACGCGGTACGCGTACACCTTGCGGAGCCTGCGCGCTCTGGGACCCCGGTCTATGCTCCTGTAACAATCACACATTTATATTATTTTAAGTAGGTACTAGCTTCTGCAATAGAGTATTATGAGTTTTCTGAAATTGGTGGTCTTCCGCCGAGATAGAATATATAAAAGAAGCTATCACTGCTTGCAAAGTGACTTTAAGGCGACGCATTTAGGCCTACCCCTCGGGCGAATAATAACCACCTGGAGTTTAATGACCAACATGGTACACTAAGCACTATTTTATTACAAAGATACAATTTTTAATACCTGTAAGCTCCAAAACCGAGGATGTGGAATCTTTCTCCAATAGTGATCATTGAGGTATCCAAGAGAGTGGGTAGCTCCACTGCTTTTCCATTGACCGGACTGCTTTCACTCTTAATGATGGCCAGATCGTAACTCCTATTGGTACCCTGGTAGAATGGATGGATCTGTACGTCAAGTATGGAATGGATCTTGCCATTCAATGTAGTTCCATAATCCTCCATAATGACAAACGAGTCTAAGGAGTCCACTTCCTCGATAGCTTCTATGCAACTGGCTGATGTCAGCATCCAATAGTTGCCGATAACTGTCAGGATGCAGCCAAACCCAACATTCTGCGGAGGCTTTAGCTTGACCAGAGATAAGATGTACTGATTCTGCATTGGTTCAGCATCTTCACCATCGGATTGGTCAACTTGGATAAAGTCTACATTGTTATCCAACCTTGCATCATGTTGTTTTGTTATTTTTCTAGTGACTTTTGTAGGTATGTGAGCTGGGGAATTTGTATAATCATTGCTGGGATGACTACCAATATTTTCATAATAATGTGTCAAAGCTGTGGTCTTGGCCGAAGGTGTCCAGGAACACTCCAATTCAGGGTCTATAGTCTGATGTGGGATACTAGCTGTCATTGTGGTTTGCCTTTTAGTACTAGTAGTTTCAGGACCTGTTCTTGCCATTGTGGTCTCATGTTTGATTGGTACAGTAGGAGTTTCTGTTTCCTCGTACTCCACCTCTTCATATTGTTCGGGTTGCTCAGACTCCACATACTTAGGTCCAGGTGTACTGCACACCAGTAAATGTAATATCAAAAATATCAAAAACGTAACAAGAAACACTAAAAGAACAGCTTCCAAGACTGTGAGGACTCTCTCGGTCCTGGTGAAAGATTGGCACCACCCCTTGAATTCTTTGCACCATAACTCACAACACATAATATTAGTTCACAAACATTTTAACTGTCACTTCAATTATAGTTGTGCCGTGCCATGGCCAAGTAGTTTTTACAGTTACAATGTCTTTTTATTTTATTGTTAAAAATGTTCTGTTATTATTCTGATGCATCAATGTGGGTAATTCTAAAGCCAAACATCACTTACTTCTAGGAACATCAGTGGTGTATTTTTGTAAATGAATAGGTTTAGCAAAAGGCCTTTCTTTGCAGCCGAATCGTAGCTGTCCCGATTCCTTCATCCCCCCAAAGCCCCCTCCGAGACGGCGCGGTCGCCAGCCCCGCAGCCGGCGCTCCGCCTCCAGCTCCACAATAATCTGTGAGTGGTTCAAGTCTTCCTTATGCATGCTGCTGATAGCCTCGTCTACAGAATTGAGACTCTTGAATTCAATAAATGCATATCTTTTAGACATTCCCGTCACTATGTCTTTGACGAGACGAATATTTCGTATTTCTCCAAACCTTGAAAACTCTGACTCAAGCATTTTCTGAAACAAATTAGTATAAACGTGTCAACACAATCCTAGATCTTGAGGCTGAACCAAGATTATTTTGAAATTATTTAGTGAATATATGGGATGTTCATTTTCATAGTTGCACACATGATTTTTACGTTAAAATAAGAATTACCTACTTGCCAAATTGTATCAAATTGACATGCCAATGTTATGTATCTAACGAAATAGTTAAATAAATAAAAATATCAAATATCAAAATATTTATTCTTTATGTATTAGTTTTATAAAGAATGGAAATTACCTCTGTAGTCCTCGGGTTGAGCCTCCCGACGAACAGCGTGCGGTAAGGGTCACCTTTCACCAACTTGTTACAAGAATACTCTGAGTTTATAGCTCTGATGAGAGCACGATCGTGGGGTTCAGTGTCGGTTCCTAAACAAATAAAACCATCAAGTAACAAACAAACCATACAAGAACGGTAAAAGAAATATGTGAAATACAATACAAAGGTATAGGTAAATTGAAAACACACCATCAATGGAGCCGATCTTGATCGGGTCGTACTCGGTGGCGTATCTCTTAAATATTTCGTCACGAGCCATTGGAAACGATTTATTTTATATGAACAAGCTGAATCTGCTAAATATCAGTTCTAAAAACTAGTTTACTTTTAGAGATAGGAAGGACTGGACGAAGGAAAGATTCCACGATTTTAGTGTTGTGAGATGAGAAGTTTTGTAAACAAACAAATGTCATGATAATGTCACTGTCAATGATCAGATGTGTCACAACTCAATTTTCCAGAGAAGCAAAACCTTTGGATTTATACTAGTACATACTCCAATATAAAGTAACTTGCTTTTCAGCGTAATATTACAACACAAATATGCCAGAATCATTGCTAGTTTTGGGTTTGCATTGCAATGCTACGCAACGTTTCGACAAAATCATCTGCTACTCACCACTAGATGGCGTACCTACGTTTTCTTTAGCCTTGACTTCCGCAATAGAGGGCGTTGTTTTATTTACTAAACGTCACTAACACAGAATTTTTTTACTGTTTGTAAACTTGTCACCATAACGAATTATAATCTAAACAAAGAATTTTCTAGTATACTCACTGAAGAGTTCCATCTACCATCCACCTTCTGGCTCATCATCAGACCCTTGCGAGAACCCTCAAGATTAATCTTAAGAGGCGTCTTCGTAACATAAGAATATTGCACCAGCCAGCGTAGTAGTGCATTACCTTACCATTGAGATAACCTACCAACATGAAACCAGAAATAGAACCGCAACCGCTATTCCTTTCATCCAAGCTCTTGTCAGCACACATAAAACAGTCTGACCAAAACTTTAGGACGGGTGCATGTGCCACTTGGTCAAAATAAAGCAGTTGTTTAGCACATTATGTAGGTCCTCATTAGAAAGAAAGAATAAAACACATCAGTTATGTAGGTATGGTAGTGAGCGCCACTGGTCAAACACCGAGTCCACCTCTGATTGCAAATGTTACATATTAGAGAAGTTAAATAAAACAAATGTCATGTATAATTAAAAAGCATGTTACACTATTTACGACTAACTGAAAATATCTTTCAATAAACTCTTTACAATGCAACTAATGTGCACAGCTATTTTATCCAAATCATAAAACTTTGTCAATGGATCTTTGATAGAGCTACTCGAGTAGGTATTACACAACTATAACATTAACATATTTACTTTCATTTTACAACTCGCATTTTGTTTTAATTTATGTATAATTTAATAAAGATATTATTTTGACCACCATAATGCCAACAGTTTTTATTACTCTCTTGTAATTTTAGAAACATATAAAAAATGCATAGAAGTAGATACCTACCTATACCAATTTATAAAAGTTTTTACAAAGTAATATACATTATGTACTTCACTTTAGGCAATAAAATAAAAAACTATAAAGTAACTGTTGTCTGTAATGTACATTGGCATCTTCATGTCAATCACCATTCCAACACCCTACATTAAAACTGCCTAGTTGTGTTATGGTCATTTTATACAAATGTTCAAAATAATGGGTGATTTAACAGGTATCCATCGCTACATGATGCTTAGTTATAGCAGCTAATAAAATTAAATGGAGAGCCCATCCCGGACATCAAAGTGCACCAGGTGCTCCATTATACTGTCAATGTTTGTTTGCACTTTAACAGTTAGGTAGGTATGCAAATATTTACATGGAACGTCAGATAAGTCAAGGGCCAAGAAAAAAGTCACACTAAAATAAGTTGATGTTAAAAGCAGAGACAATGTGTGTGCATGTTAGCGTGTGGGCTTGCGTTGCATTAGCGTCAGTAACATAATTATTGTGAACATGGAGCTGCAGTGTTGGCATCGCAGCCACAACCGGCTAATTAGAACATGACCTAGTGAAAATTTCGTCACTCACAATCCCGATACGAAAATAGACATCGTATTTATGTACAATTAACTCATGTCAACTCACAATTTGAAAATATGCAGTTGTAAAATCGTTTTTTTTTGCTTTTGTTTACTTTCGGTCGCACTAAGATATATTGGTGGCGACATCAGATCAATCGATGTAGCTCATAGCCAGTCTCACGTCATCTCTCCATCTCGTTTGGGCGCGGCCAGGGCGCCGGCGTCAGCGGCGGCCGAACAAGCGGGACTCCCAAATCAATCTCAACATAAACAATCCTAATCGTCTTATACACAAGTTAAGTTACAATAAAGTAATGGAATTTTAGCGACGTAATATTTATAAAGGAAGGTCGGTCGGGAAAACTAATCTAAGGCTAGTTGAGACTGGGAGAGCGGCCCTCATCCCAGACGACGTCGATGCTGGGCCACTTGGTCTGCAGACACGTGAGCATGGGGTCGGCGGTCACGGCACGCATGGGGCACTCCAGCAGAGCGGCGCGTCCGGTGCGATACTGCACGCGCGCGCCCGGGTTGGAGCGCGCCAGCCCATTGTAGTGGTGCAGCGTGAAAGTGTCTGGCGCGCCGCGCTCGCAGCCCGGGAAGAACTCCTCCATGAAGGCACTCAGTAGTATGATGCCGAGGCTCTCCGCGTCCAGCTTGCGCCGCATCAGTTCCACGTATTCGGGCTCTGACACGAGCTCGGCGGCGCACAGTACGTCCTGCAGTGCCGCCGACGGAATAAAGTTGTTGCCCTCAGGATCGAACGACCGGAATATTCGCTCCGCCGACTCACCGATTGTCTCCGCTGACGCCAGCTGCCGCTCCAGCGAGAACAACACAGTGAGATGCGTCTCCGACCCCAGCACCCACACCGGGTGCTTGGGGTTCTTGTAGAATGAGCCCACCGTGCAGTACTGCATGTGCTCCATGATTGTCAGAAATCCTATGTTGTTCTGCTTCTCTATGCCACGCAGTCTGAGCCCTCCTACAACCTGATCATGATCCCAGACGTGAGCCACTGCCCGCCCCGTCAGCATCAGGTTGATGAGACCTTGAGACCCGTACCCGTATGTTGAATCTATGAGAGGGTCCGATAATTCAGCTAACTCATCCTCCACCATGGCAATGCCCTTGCTAAGGATGATGCTGTACAGCAGAAGTAACACACCATACTTGTCCTTCAGAATTCTAATGTTTCTAGTGTAGAAGGATTCCACTTCAGATAGAGTCTGAAAGGAGTGAACTTCTATTTGCCGGTGAAAGTATTCTATGCTATCACAAGACTGATCCTCCCCACTGACACTGTTATCGCCACTTGTACCGGCGTCTTCCTCACCCTTGCGGTGCACCGCCACATTGTACTTAGGAACTATGCACTGGCTTATGATGGCACACACGGCCCTAACCAACAGAGAGTTGCACTTTTCGGGAGTCAAGTCGTGAAAGCTGTGTCCAGGAGTCTCAGAGAGCAGGATCTCGAGCAGAAAGCCCTGCACGGGGGCGATGGCGGCGCACGGGCCACCCTCCTGCTGCAGCAGCGCCGACGGCTCGTCGGGGCTAAACTGGAAGCCTTGCGCCCAGCGCCGGAACACATCTTCCTTCACGTGTTCGCCCCATAGCAGGCGCCGCGTGCGCGCCAGCTCGCGCTCCAGGTTCGTGCTCGTGCTGCCGGCGCTCATTCTTTTACTTTACGATAGATACTATGCTCTGATACTACCACTCTGTCTGCTCTGCTTCACCTTCCAAACTACCAACATTTGTTTACGCCTTTTCGTCGCACCTCCTAAAACGAGAAATTGATAACTTCGGTTAGGCAGGTACCTACTGTGACGCATAGAACAAATTGTCACATACATACATAAATAGAAGGGATGATTTCAACATTTTCTAGATTTCCTACAAAAGAAATCTAACCACGTATTACTTACTGCGATAAAAAGTACATGTCTTCGAAGGAGTGTAATGTATATAGGTTCGGTAAAATATCAATCGACCATCTGGATAAATTCGATTTCCAAGAACATCGGTAAATAACAAGTTACAAACTTTTCATTGTAGGAAAGAAAAGAAAAGCTTACGACATGAAGGCTGCCATTTTTTCTATAATGTTGCCGTTTTTTATTTAAAAAAAATGCTAAGACTTGCTGCAGCATTAACGATAAAAATGGTAATCTTTTGAGACTTGTTAATGCTAAATATGCAAATCTAGTTTTAGCTGTGCCCACCCCACCAAATTCACCAAGTGCCGCGAGTTAACTCATTCTACATATTGATGATTTTATTTTAATTTAGTTTAGTGTGTGTTGCACTCACGTTGCACTGGATTTTATAAATATGTATTCTGTAAGTAGTAGGTATAATCAAGCTAAAGATGCGAGAATTTCGTGAGAATTAAGTTTGTATGCACCCACTCCCAGTCTCTCTGGTCCTGCGCAAGTCTTCTCCATTGCTACCCAACTACGGCCACAATATAATCGGACATGCGAATGGGTGGTTTGCCTCGTGTTCTTTGATCGTCTGTTGGCCACCATTCCGTAATCACTGTCGTCCATCTTCTATCATTCATTAGATCTTATAAAGTCAAAAAATGCCAAACATTCGCGAATAATGCTAAATAAATGCAAAATTATGCTAAAGGGTCAAGAAATATTCTAGATTTAGCACTAAAAATGTTAAATTGGCAACATTGCAACCACAGAGTAGGCTGATTAGAAGTCCGAGTTGGACTCGAGGTGCAAAGAATCACTCGATCCTAACTCGAGTTGGTTCAATCAATCAACGCGCCCATTGCGAGGGCAATGGGCGTGTTGATTGTCAAATAGTATAATAAGTAATAGGGGATGTTGATTGTGTTGGGCGTTCATAGCTTGAATAGCTTCCTATAACGGTGAGTTTAGGTAGGTTACCCAGTTCACCTAGAAAGTACCTACCTTTAAAAATTATGCTCTGTTTTAGGTGCCATGGCCACGTTAATGAGCAGTCAAACAAACCAGATTTTTAAGATTTTCTGTGAGAAGTAAGTTTTTTATAACCGTTATTCCTTTCCTTTATTCCCCACTGATAGTTAATTTATTTCTTAGTGGGGATCACAGATTATATATTATTCGTCCGTGCGTCCATATATTAAGTTTTTTTTCATTATCCCTACTGGTGATAAAATCCAGTGAGTGGGGTTGATGGGAATAACTCAGTAACGATATTATGTAGGTAGATTTAACACACAAAATAAACCAAAAATGACTGACGTCGTTACAGAATATTTCCATCTGGACGGAAGATAGAGTTTCCTAACCTGATGCTGCTGAATTTATCAGGAGTTATTGTGATAGAGTTATTGTGATGGACCCTACGAACCCCTAAAAACCCGTACAAACCCCTAAAAACCCTACAAACCCCTAAAAACCCCTACAAACCCCTAATTCGTTCACTCATCAATCATTCGTTCACTCATCAATCATTCGTTCACTAATCAATCATTCGTTCACTCATCAATCATTCGTTCACTTATCGGTTTCGGGGTTTGTAGGGTTTGTAGGGGTTTTGAAGGGTTTTTAGGGTTTTTGGGGATTTGTAGGGGTTTTAAGGGGTTTCTAGGGGTTTTTAGGGGTGAACGAATGATTGATGAGTGAACGAATGATTAATGAGTGAACGAATGATTGATGAGTGAACGAATGATTGATGAGTGAATGATTGATGATGTTCAATTCGCAAGGTTCCTGTAAGTTTTAATTTTATTGTAGCACTAGCTGACCCGGCGAACTTTGTTTCGCCTTATAGGCAATAAATGAGCATAATATTTTGGATTTTATACCTACAAACCCCTAAAACCCCTAAAAACCTCTACAAACCCTAAAAACCCCTAAAAACCCCTAATAACCCTACAAACCCCTAAAAACCCTTAAAAACCCTACAAACCCCTACAAACCCCTACAAACCCCTAGAAACCCTTAAATACCCCTAAAAACGCCTAAAACCCCCACAAACCCCTAAAAATCACACCGCACAAACCGTACCGAAACGGATGAGTGAACGAATGATTGATGATGTTCAATAAAATTCGCAAGGTGTTTGCAATTCCTGTAAAGCTTAGACCGCACTAGGGCGGAACTGCACTGCAGCGGAGCGTCGCGTCAGTTAGCTTCTTTAATCTTTTACCTTGGAAAGAATATAGAAGCTATCTGACGCGACGCTCCGCTGAAGTGCAGTTCCGCCCTAGTGCGGTCTAACCTTAAGTTTTAATTTTATTGTTGCACTAGCTGACCCGGCGAACTTTAAATGCTAAACTGCTACATTCCAAAAAGTCACTTTTTTCAGTAGAGCCATTTCCCCCAAATTATGTTTCCAGATTTATCTTGGATCTAACAAAAATCGCCAAAAACCGCATTTGTTTTGGACTTAACCCCTGTCAATAAGTTGTCAGATTTTTAAGTTACACTTTAACTGACAACTTATTGACAGGGAACTAATTCCAAAACACACGTGGTTTATGGCGGTTTTTGTTAGATCCAAGATAAATCTCATAACGCGGTAAGGCCGTTAATGTTTTCAAAAAGGTTTTTTTAATTTATGAGCAAGTCTTTCTTTTAATATCTAGGAATTACCTGTCAATCGACGCGTAATTTTAGTTGGAATTAAAGCACATTTCTAGTTTTTCCGTAACTTTAATCCAAAGTCTTAAAAACTAGATAGGTTACTTTAGCATATAAAAATTAACGTAAAAAAAATACCAAGACTATATCTCATTAAAAAATTAAGGTTTAGTAGGTATTCATTTATATTATACTAAATCAAGCCTTTTTAAAGTTTTGAAACACAAATTAGTATAGTTATGCAATATAAATGTTACACAAGCAACAAAGTTTCACAAAAATTCAAAAAAAAACATACTTTTTCAAATGAATACACAAAGAAAAATAATATTCCTATCAAAATAAATGCTTCTACCTACAACCATTACGTACCTAACATACTTTTAAACTGTACTAAACTTTGTAGGTACCTAAAGTAATCTTAACTAGACTAGTGGCTCTGGGAGCTGTAGACCTCGCGAGCATACTAAATATTCCAATATTCAACATCATCAATCAACATCATCAATGTCGTGTAAGGTGTTTTCTGAAAGTCTTTAAGTGCACTTTTATTAATTTCTAATTTAAGGCTTATTATTAGGCTGATGCTCTCATTCAGTGAAGGAAAACATCATGAAGATAATTATCAGTTAGTATTCTAACAGCGACGAAACGCTTGCAGCCTGTCACGTATTGAAAACTAACTATAATGCAAAATGTTGTGTGTGTGTGTGTGATGTGATGTTTTTTCTATTTAATTTTGTAAATTTTTGAGGAATGTAATGTGCAAGTGCATTTCCCGTTTTGTGGTTTTTTTGATTTTTTTGATTTTTTTGATTTTTTTTGCATCATCTTGTGTAGAATGAGGTCCTTTGTGTTTCTCTCAAATTTGATTGAAAACCATCGATTGTTTGATAAGCTATCCTTTTCATCATGCTGAAGATCCTTATCAGATCTTTGCCAAACTTTTATGAGACCAACTTATAGTTACTACCTTTCAAATAAAAAAAGAATAAACGAAATCGGATCTCATTTGGTGGAGATATCCAGTATATCAAATAGCCCCCTTTTTGCCCTTTTTTGGGAGGAAGTACCCCTCCAATCAAAAATCCCCGACGACAAAAAAAATCTAATAAGTCATATAACCTGTGTACCAAGTTTCGTCCAGATCGGTTGAAAAATGCGACCTGTAGAGGAGAACAGACAGACAGACAGACAGACAGACAGACAGACAGACAGACAGACATCCGGACAAACGCATTTTTGGCAATGTGGAAACTGAGACGCTTCGCTCGCTTCGCTCGCTCGGTCAACTGAGACGCTTCGCTCGCTTCGCTCGCTCGGTCAACTATAGCGTTATATACAGGCAATCATGATATCGGGGCTCTTCGAGTCGACTCTTTAATACGTGAAAAAAAACTCCTATAGATGGGAGTTGGTTGGCTGGCAGACAATGCTTTCAGCATTAAGTCCACCCTTTGTAACAAATTTATAATTTTGTGCAATAAAGTATTAAATAAATAAATAAATAGATTTTGAGAATGAGGGTCCAAAAAACAAAAAAACTGCGAGTTAATGGTAAATTGTTAGCAAAAATGTGTTAGCAACACTGCACTGCAGTCAACCATGAGCCGTGGTGGGTGGTGCGCGTGATTTTTGTATATTTTATTCACAAGCTTTATTTTTCGAATGGTTTCAATTACTTTTATTTCTTGCCGCAGTTAAAACAAAGTGAATTATGTTTTAGTTAGAGGTGAATAGTTTAGTTGGCCGTAGTTGGTGCAATAGTTTGTGTTGTTGATTCGTTTCGATATAATGAAGGTGGACGTCGTTTGGAGGCGACGACGCAGCTCTACGGACCTTGCAGGTTTGTGTTCGAAACCGTATTGTACCGAGCGCGACCTGCCATTACTAAAACATTAATATTGTTGATAGTAGGTATATAGTGCCAACCTAATACTTGTTTATATCCAGTTGTCCACCTACAGCCTTGGAAGCCATTTCAGGAGTTGAAATAGTTCATAAATTATAGGTATAATTTTACCTAGGTAGGTAATTTTACAAGTTATTTGTAGTTTGGGAACTTTTAAGAACCGAATTCATGAGTTTAAAATAAAAGTGGCTATTATGAGTCTTGCATACTATTTGAACACTACCGTGTGTCCCTGTGTGTATGTGTGGCATTTTGTGATCTTTATGTAGCAGTCCTGGCTCCCTCTGTATACATAGGTCCAGACCTATAATAACAATAATGAAATATATCTTTATTATACACCGTAATTATAAAAAGCTGAACGGTTTTACAGTGCAATCAATGGCCCACTTTAACAAACATTCACCCAAACACAAAAGCATGAATTGTGTTAATGTGATCTGGTCCGGAATGCAAAGGTTTTAAGTACCTACCTATCACTTCTGGTCAATTACCAAGTAGGTAGTTTTAATATGATTTGAAACAGCGCAGTAGAAGTCAAACCTCATCCAAAAAAGAAATTTATAACAAATCGAATTATTTTTACACAAACTAAAAAGGTATCTCTATTTCATGTAAAAAAAGCTGTCACTTTGTTATTTCATTATGAAATTAAATTAAGTAAATTACAACTTACTGGTGTAGATTTCTCTCTATTTTTTTGCTTTTGTCTCCATAATGATTAAAAGGCATGTACCTACCTAGTAGGTAGGTACATAATTAGTTTTTTTTTAATTACATCCATTTAGAATGGATAAAAACATATCCGATCATTATAAGTCCAAAGTTTCTAATACTTTCGTGGCTGTATGTTACTGCCAAGTTCAAAGATGACATCCAGCAGAGTAACATTTAGCATAGAGAAAGGATTTACTTTTACAATTCAGTGCATTTGTAGCACTTAGAGGTAGGTAGGTACTTTCCTCTCACTTGGCATTGGTACCATGCACATGTAAATCATATTTCACAAAACAGCTACCTACCTATCTATCATAAACTGTTCAAAGTTGCTCAAAATGTTCCGCATTTCGGAACTTAGCTTTCTATTGTTCAGTTTCTGCACAATGTGCATTTGTGTCATTCAACTCTAGCTAGACTAAATTGATCTTCAAATACTAAAAGCTACACTAACATTCTATGTAGGAAACTGACATTGCAGCTTATGCTGTTAGGTAGGTACCTAGGTACCCTAAAAAGACCAGCAACGTCATGACATTGTTGACTCTTTGTTTTCCGTTTTCAGTGGTCTTTTACTTGGTAAGAGTTCCAGACCAGGCAGTGTGGAGGCTCATAAATTCATTGCATAAAGTTGATTATACCGCGTGCACACTATGCCCATGCCGCTGCCGTCATGAATGCCGCTTAGTGAGAATAAAGGCGATGTTGCTGTGGCAATAAGTCCGCGGCATTGATGCCGCCATACATTCCGGCAGTGGCATGGGCATAGTGTGCACGCGGTATTAGAAACGTAGCATTTCGGTACTATTGGCGGGGGCTGGGCTAGCTCTCACTGTAGGAAAGCATCGATGTGCTCACACGAATACTGCCATTGTTTGAGCACATGCGCTCGCGAACCTCGAAAGCGGCTTTTGTTTTTGTTAACTTTCTTTTGCGGAGTTTTCTGTGACATTGACTTAATTTCTTCGTATCAATGACTAGGTAGCCTACCTAGGTGTTCAGAAAAGGTATTTCTCTAAGTGTCGATTTGCGGTTGAGTTCCTTCCTAATATAAAAATTAAAAACCCATAAAAACTGGTTGTCAGAGCTAATGAATACCTATCTTCATAACTTGGAAACGGCTCCACCAATTTTTAGTATTTTTACCAAACATAGCCAAGAATAAGAACCGTCCTAGATAAATCACCTAACTAAAGTTCACTTGTTTCAATAAGGGATTAAAAAGAGAAACTCGCATGGAATACACTTCCACGTGTCATTAAGTCCGTTTACCTATACTTAGTAGGTACTGTACGTTGTATGTAGATTAGTCCATGTATACGTAGTAGGTAGGTACCTACTTGTAGGGCACATTTACAAGAACGACAGTGGGGCAGGTGCCGCCGCGCCGCGGACGCAGCGATGCGTGAAGCAAGGCCTCTGCCCCGAAACATTGGGCGCCGCCGCTTGCTCGTTACTAATCGATTAATAGGTAGGTACTAGGGCCTACCCAGTACTTGAATCGTGTTCTGGGACTTTATTGCGAAACCTTAGGTACGCGTCCATGGCGTGGACTCTTGGTGGTCTAATTCGTGGCTTTAGAGACGGAAGAAATATTTCAAAGGTAGAAATAGTACCAAAATCAGCTTCTCTTTTATTAGTTTTATGAAGCAATGCTCTTAAATCGAGGTCTGGTCATGTCAGGCTGTTTATTATGACGGTAAGGTTTCGGGCACGAGAGTTTTCACGTCATTTCGCATTAGAGTAAAATCTCTGTCGAACTTAGCAAAAGGCCCAAGGTAGTGGAACTCCAACTTCAAGTCTATATACTTTACAACGTAAGTGTAGATCTACCTACCTAATCCACATTTAGTAGGCTAGGTATACTTAGTTACAATTTAGCAGCGCTATGTACCGCTTGGATCAAATATCAGTCCAAGATGCACCGTTATCCTCGTGCGCTAAGCTAAGAGCAGAAGCGAGCAGCTCTGAGTGATCGTTTCCAATTTCCTGTAGATCGACAGAACTAGAATACAAGATGAACGGAGAGATTCCCACGTAATATCATAATTACGTGTTGCATATTCCCAGTTAGACGAGAGTCCTGTTATAATTTAACCCGATACGGCAGCGGTGCGCGAGCGTTGAACCCGTTGCTTGTCGCCACTCTGTTATTTTCTCATCGGCCTGCACGCACTGCTGGCGCTGTCGAATTTGTGAAATATTTGCAGAAAACGTACCAGTCTTGTATAATCTTACCAGTAAACTATGGTAGTAGTAGTACTATCCACAGACGGTGATTTCTATGCAGAAAGTTTCACACCAAGATGTTCGCTCGCTTCACTTGCTCGCTCAAATATATCATTGAAATGAAGAGGCCAAAGAAATACCTACCTGCCTCCCCACCACAAGTTGTATCGTCATTCAGTCAGGGTCCTTGCATGCTTATGGAAATATCGGAGCATTGAGCCCGTCCACTTCAGCGCTTGAGACAATGGTGCTAGCGGATATTGGGTAACCTGTTGCAAAAAACTTGAGGCATTGTTGCAAGTTCTTCACTTGCCTGGAGACAGAGGGTTGCATTAGAGAACAGAATGGAGATATTTCGAGTATCCTAATTGCATTTTTGTGTAGACTGTGCACTTTTAAGTTTTTCTAACACGTCGACGTATTAATTTCAAACGTGGCACTTCAAAACTCATTTAAAGTTAGTCATTATGAGGTGAAGGTATGATAAAGCCGACGCAAGGCAGTCACGACTCCACCTTATAGACATTCAAGTGGTTTCACATGGCACACGCACATGGCAAACGACCATAGTTCGGCTGTCAGATAACGAAAGGTTCCCACAAAGGTTTTGTCTTCCCAGAAACATTAATCTTCGAACAAAAACGCGTGATTTTTTTAGACGTTCGAAACAAGAAATAGGGGTCGTCTGATAAAGTCTTGTAAGTTTAACCAATCCATGTGCTCTGTGCTATTCGTGCTTATCACAACTCGTGAGAAATCAACATGATGCTAGCAATTTGGCTTGCCATTGATAGACAATCAAGTTTTCCCTTGCTTTCAAGGCATGGAGTAATAGAAGCTGTTCTCATTGAGAGTCACGCAACCCTTTTTCATTTATTATTGTACTTGGTATACGTGATCTCTGAGTGTTGCGTTATCCCAAAGATTGTGATCATTTTTGTAGGTTAATTGCCTAGTCTAGAGACTAGCTAGAGACAATGGGATCTTTACATCTCCTCTAGTGTTATACAACAATCCTCACCTCAGAACTTCTTATTTCTCAAACGTATGTTTTGCGTTCTATAACTTTCAAGTTCGATCTAAAAAGACAAAATTATGGTATTTATCTAAAAGTAAGGGTTTACCGCGATTAGACGTGAAGCAAATTGAGTCAAGAAATTCAGATGAATCAGGTCTCACGCTGAATACCTAAATGGTAAAATGACTAGTGAGAAAACTTGTGATTTTAACGGCATGCGACATCAATCAAAGCCGATAGAATTCCCGTAAACGAAGATGTATCTAATATATCTACTACGTGACAGCTATGCACTGCCAATTGCCGTCGAACGACGACGCGATGGTGCCATAACTACCATACTACACACAATACAAACCCTTAGATAGAACATCCACCAATGATCTTTTACATAAAAGAGCATTGGCTTCCACGCCTTCCACCTTCATTCTCATTGTCCCAGACTGTCGGGCGACAACGGCATCGTACTCTACCGTTATAAAATATCGCCGTTTTGGTTTTGTTGTCATTTAAATGATATTAAGGCCAGTTATGCCGTTTCCATTTGAGAAGACTGGAGAAGTCTACTGATGCATTACTGATTGCAACAGTAAACAACATCAGTTTTTGAAGTTATTTTATTGCAGTTCATGACATGCTGACACTGACGAAATACTGATGCTACTTGTTGATCTAATAGTGTAATAGGTACATACGTAACTCCGTTGTTTTTGCATTTGATGAAATAGTACGTGCTCTTTTGTTTTTATTTGCCTTCCCGACCCAATTCCCGGCGGTGGTGGCGCGAGACGAATTCATTTTGATTTGTTACACTTTTCAGTTCCTCACTTTGTTATATTGGCTGGTCTTCATCTATGGTGTTCATATTTTGTTTCTTTTTTGGATATTTCAGACATCTTAACTTGAAGGCCGTTATCTCTGGTTGTTGGCTACAGTGTGAAAAATATGGCGAATCAAATAAATTAGAAAGCTAAATGGTCGCTTGCTCGTAATTCCGTGGAATACAAATGCACGATTGTAAACGCTCTACTGTAAAGTTTGTTTCATAACATCTTGAAATCATAACCAGTCGTATATAGTGTAGTGTTAATTCACTACATTATTCTGTTTTCGGTATCGTTTCCTCGATATTTGATAACTTTATTTTAAATAAGCGCTTGAAATCTCAGTAGGTACCTATATAACAAACGAACGTGGTTCGCTTACACATTAAAACTGTACCCTCATAACTGTACTAGCTGCCAGCTTCTCGCTCTTAGAGGTAAACAGCACATGAATGAAAGTTACAATAGTTTGATTCATCTCTCGCTGGTTTCTTTTCCATGAATCCCTTGAAGGCTGGTTGCCGGAACTGGAGCCCCGTGGCACGTGAGTCATCGGTCGTTACCTGCCATTCGGTGTGACGTCACCGCAGCGCTATGCGCGCGCGCATTAGTATTAGCGCAGCACGCACCTACTACCGTAGACAATACTTACTTAGCCTTATTGTTTACGAGTTTTACTTTGGATATCTGATCGATGTCTCATTTTATTATGGGCTCTTCGCACCTGCCGCTTCTGACACGTTTGATATATGACTTACAACATACCGAACTTTCAATTATACTGTACTGTACTGTAGCATGTAGTTAACTCAGCGAATACATCTTATTTCCTTTCATCGGTATCTGAAAAATCTCTGATTATTTCCGGATCTCGCTAAGAATCCAAAATAAATCCGTGTGTTTCTATATAACTTAAATTTATATTTTTTTTTACCTACATATATTTACTTTTTAACTACCCTGTTCTGAGCTTCTGTCGTTGAAATGTGTTTTATGTTGTGCGCTTTTTAAGTGTCGATTTTAAAAGTAAACTAACTTCTCATTCTGTCATATCACATATGCACATCAAACACATTTATGACAAAGTTAATTGTCTATTGTTAAAACGTAGGTATCTCTATTGAAATAACTACCTTCTGTTCATCACTATAGGAGCTGTACTCCGTCAGCTGGATCAAGAATCTTTATTAAGAGTGTCGCAAGGTAGCCTCCGGTATCTGCGCCCACGAATTGTTCCTCGTCTATGATCAGATTGTCATGCGAATTGTATTTGGATAGCGTAACGTGCTTTGACTCTAGAACTTTGAAATTATAAACACGAAGAGAATCCAAAAAATCTAGAGAATATTGCGGTTTACGTTACGTTCATTCATTTCCTTGGTATTGCGGTCTGGCCAAGGTTTATCATTATCATCATATTTTAACTGCACGTGCACGACCATTGAACGTTTGTTATTTTAAACAAACTCTACTTTCTTTACTATGCGTTTTGCTTTTGTTTATATTTTATAAGTCTCGTTCGGAGACTCAACCGTATTTTAATTGACTTAGTAGAGAAACCGTAACTCATAATTCTTTTTTGCGGCGCTACAATATACCTACTTAGGTTAGGAGTCACGATATTCGCACCGATAGGCATGCATTTATGCATCGTAAGTAGCATAACAACAGCTATTCATGTGACAGCTATCTTAGATATTGTGCAGTTAATAATAAATAAATAAATATCTTTGGACATTACACACAACGCCCTCTAGTCCCAAACTAAGCAGAGCTTGTACTATGGGAACTAGATTGCTGATATAATACTTATATACATATTTTTTTTGTAAATACATATGTATAATACATAGTAACACCCAGACACAGAACATACATTTATGTTTGCCACAGAAATGTTTGTTCTCGGTGGGGATCGACCCACAGCACGGAAGGCAGAGCTACTACCGACTGAGCCATGATGCCTGTCGACGTTCATTATTATTAATCGTTTATGTACTGTGGCTTGTGAGATTCCTTGGGATAATAAATGTCATGGCCTATAAAAGTCGTCGTCATCGTGATCTTGATTGGAAATTGACAAAATTTATATGAGAAGGGATTACACGTGAATTCACTGTTGTGATTGTCATCAATATACAGCTTCCTCTAAAGGTGCCAAGACTGCCAAGCCAAAGAAATCTACTGTGACAGAAACTAGTGAATTTACGTTTGTATTATTCTCATCTCATTACTCCTTATAATTTGTTCGCGTGCTAACAAAAACAACTTTCATTAGACGATACAAGCCCGCAGTACTGTGCCAGCTCTATTCCGTGTCGTGACGAATCGATTCTAACTCGATTAACTCGGCTCTCACTCTCGCGTGCGCTCTATCAATATTACCTACCTGCAATTGGATTATCAGATTCATTGTCTACTCGTGAGTCGTGATGTCAAGGAACTGTACAAACGTGACATTGTTGTTATTGCATGTTCATTCAAGAAAGCAACATCAGATATGATAATACTTTGGCTTCTGAGATACCTTCGCGTATAGCAAATACCGCTGCCAATTTCGGGCGACTCACTGATCGTGTCTGGAAATCCCATGATCTGAAGCTGGAGACAAAGATTAGTGTCTACAAGGCACTAATCATCCCAGTCCTTTTATATGGCGCAGAGACATGGTGCATCTATAAACCAGACATTAAAAAACTTGACACATATCATCTAAGATGTCTTAGAACGATCATGAAAATCAAGTGGCAGGACCGTATAACCAATACCGAGGTCCTGCGTCGATCCGGGATGTATGGTATGGAGGCTCTTCTGATGCAGCGACAGCTCAGGTGGTGTGGCCATGTCCTTCGCATGGATGACCATCGTTTACCTAAGGCTGTCTTCTACTCTGAGATGGCCGAAGGTAAGCGCAAACACGGTGGTCAGCATCTGCGCTTTAAGGATGTACTTAAAAGACATTTGAACGCATGCGCTATTGACTCATCTTCTTGGGAGGAGCTTGCTTGCCAAAGGTCTTCTTGGCGCTCTACCATCTACAATAAGATAAAAACGTTCGAGCAAAATCGACTCGAGACACTTGACGTAAAACGCCAAATCCGTAAAGAAAGACCTAAGCCCTCCTACACCTACACATATAACACATCAGGCCAGCTCTATTGCCAATCGTGTAACAGGATATTTAAAACTAAATTCGGTCTAGCTAGCCATATTAGGGCTCATGCTAGAAAGTAGTATTAGATTATAAGTTATTTAGGTTAATTAAGATAATAAGTATGTAATTGTAAATTTAATTTTAGTTAGGGTCGCCGTCATCGAAAACGATGTGGAGGACTATATATATATATTGCATGTTCATTCAAGACAACATTGCTCTGCTTGAGCAGACAGTTACTAGGCGAGACGCGGCCCGCAATCACAATGTACGATCTCAGTTTGTCAACCTGCCTAGCACAAGTAAATGCATATAAAATCGAATAAGTTAGATTAGTGAAGTATAGCAGCCTGCCGCTTCCAACGGTTACTCAGTTTTCATTTCACTCGCGCAAAGAGAAAGCCTAAGGTCAAGTGGAAGAGCCACTCGAAATGCATCTTTCAGCTTATCGGTTTCGTACTTGTACTAATATTCTGTGATAATAGGTACTTTATTATGCAATACCACGGCCACGGTAAAAATACCTCACTTACCAATTACCATAATTTATTCACGGTTTCCACGTGTTAAATACCTAAATATTTATTTGAGTTATTAAAAGAATTTCAGATGCATTCGTGCATGTTTGAAAGTATTCTTACTTTTATCCTTGATTTCTTTGTTGCTAAAACTCTGTAATCCTTTTCATTGGGAGTTCCTTTCTAATGAACAAGTTACGGTACAGTACAGAACACTATCAGAGAAAAGTCTGAAAGTTCTCGACGGGCTGCAGCGAAATTGTTGAAATGGAGGCTAATAGCGTTTGCAATCTACTCCACCGAGCGCACCATGTACTGTACTGCGCCGAGTGCGCCGACATCTAGCACAGCCAATAAATTGAAGTGAGTGCCACCATTGAAGGAACATTATTTTATCCGACGCGCTCTGCGAAAAATGCTGTTTGGTTTTATTTTTGCATGATTCATTTTAAGGAGTTGGACTTATTTGACATTATATGTCTTATTTGTCGTTGAACCAACGACTTTCTATAATCTTTGGCTTTGGCCGCCAGTTCCACGCAACGCTCCAATAAATAACGTAATTAAACGACATGTACCTAATTCAATCGATATTAGACATATTCGTCGACTAAAAACTAATCGCCAGACCCAGTTACAATAAAAAATCTAGATCGCATTATATCTAATGCATGAATCACTGGTTTATCTTATTTTCCTTTCCCTAGTTCTTGACTTCTTTGTGCTATTGAGCTGTCGACCGGTTGTGCTTTGTGCCGCTCGCCGGTGACCCGGTTATTCAGACTTCGCCTCATGCAATGGAAAATGTATAGCATTATTCCCTCGTATCGAACTGTTTGCTCGCGCACTCGCTCGATACCTAACTCTTATACCCACTAATTAACTTCATGAACTTGTATAAGTACGACTCTGCTAGTTAGTTCAGTTGCCAGCTGCTCTATAGAATAGAGCTCGTCTTTACCTGTATCTGTAACCTAGTAGGTTACTCTGTAAATACGCACTACCGCCGCCACCTCTTTGCGAATTGGGAAATCCTAATTTGTAAGTCACTTGGTAATCTTGGTATGAACGGATTTACCAATAGTCGTTTGCTAACAGATATCATCATTCATTTCCAACGAAGACTTCCTCATCGATAATTGCTATCGAAACCAATGTTTACTAAAGCTATCATAACATAAAAATTATTAGATTCTCAAATGATAAAACAATCACCGAGTTTTCTTGTGCCTGATTAGAAACATGTTTGTTGTTTATATTCTTTAAAATATTAAGGTTCGAATATTTTCTGATGGGACAATAGATGCGTTGTCTCCAGACTCCCCAGGTACAATACAATGCCCATTTTTCGGTCACTCTCCGCAACCAACCAGTCCCTTGGAAAACTTCCAAATCTCTGCGTTTTTATTTTCTCTTCTACATTTTCAGCAGACCGCACGCCGGCTTCATTTTCTCAAGAATATGAGCACCTATCTGAAATGCTGTTTGTTTTGTTTCAGCATATTGCGTGGTGACACTATGGTGCATGATCAGCGCGGTCCTGGCGGCAGGCCCGCTCGGGCCCTCGGACAGGCCGGAGGCATACTTTAATGGCAGCTCTTACATCCGCCTCTCAAAACCTATCACACTGAAGCAGCTAGTTGGACTTAGTTTTAGGACATGTGAAGGTATGCTGTATTTCTTCTGCAATTAGTTGGGCTTTAAAGAAGCTATTCGAATCTCCATGCCAAGCCTTATTTATAAGGAAGGCTAAATTATCAAACTTGTTCGAAGAATGCTGCTACAACAAGCTGTAGCAGGTCTGAAAAACTACTTTTCCGCAAAAAAGGAAGGTGCACCTGTCGTAGTGTGTGCCGACAACGACCATCAGTTGGCCATCAATCAAGCGTCTCGCGTCGCGAAAGTCATTACATCGATCACGGAATAAATAACACTCCCGTCAAAGTTGTCCACACCGGTCTCTCTGGGGAAAGGTGTGATAGCAAAAGTGATACTAAAGTCGCGGTGAAAACGCTCTGTTTCCCTTGGGCAAAGCTTGCCGGTAGACAAGCAAGTGAACACGCAATAGTAGTCTAAATTAAGTGTAAGAATGATCATATTGGAATGAATGCCGGTGTTTAGAGGTTCTGCAAAGAGTAGGTCGCGACTCGTCCATAGTTCCATGCAACGCGTTTTTTTGCGCTCGATTACGATGCGCACGCCACATTACAGTAACCAGCTTCAACATTCGTAGAATCATTAATATTTACCATCTTACGTTTAACGTTGTTTTGTTATATTTTTTTGACCACTTGTATTATACTTTGTCAAGTCAACTCTGCAGGCCGCAAAATGGTGCTCGTCGTCTACACAATACATCCGTTTTTTCTACTTTATGTCTACACGTTCTCAGACTTCAGGTTCAAATTCAAAAGAAAAACAATTTGCATTCCATTCCACCCAATACCTTTATCAACTTTAATAAAAATAGTCTCGTTTCGTCATCTAAACATTGATCCATAATCCGTACTAGCGTGGGTCGCGTCGATGAATCTCGTGAGTGAGCACTTGATAGCGTACCTACCTACCTACCTACTACTACCTACTTACTACGTGTGTTGTGTGTATGTTTACTATGATATTGTGCGGTGTCCAATCCACCCACCGCGCCGGACGCTGTCGAGGTTACATCACCGGCATCAACAAACATTCTATCGTAGACTCGTACTTGTAGACATGTTGCGTCGCCGTGTGAGCCGCAGAGAAATGATTGTTATCAGATCGTGCATTGCGAATATGCACGCTGTGATTAATCTCTACTAATTGTTGGTATTGGTATTACAACAACCGGTTTCAATTGACACCATTATTTGTGCGTTGCGCAATGTGTGTGGTCAATGGTTTTATGTTTCAAAACAGTTTTAGAAGACAACTGGCTGAATATTATTATGTTCCGTAACATTGATACACACGTGTCATAAATGTAATTTATGTGGTTTTAATTCAAATCTCGTCGAAAACATACTTGCGTATTGCTTATGATTGTAAGTTATGAACTAAAGAAAGTAACAAAATGACGTTTCTTTTTATTCTACACAAGACGTGTTCGATTCTATTCCAAGTACTTCATTACGTGCCTTTATATTTTTGTTGTTTACATAAGCTATTACATTAATCGTGCAAATATTAAACTTCCACCCAAACATACCTTTGTTATCATGTTCATTATACTGTTAATCTTCTTCAATAGCAGACACCCGGAATTCATCGTGTGATGCTTTAGGTACTGCATACTTCCCAGTGTTCACAATTCACGTCATTTTGTTTTGTTTTAATGTGTGCTTGTTTCATCACGTCATCATCACATCCCTTCCTTCATCATCTCAGCTTGAAGCAACCTCTCCCATCGCTCGTTATCATGTTGCATTGTCTGAAACGAATGAATTTTATGAATAGGAACATTGTTCTTTCAATTCGTTAATAACTACTATTGAAATACTCGTTTCGTAAAATAAATAACCGGTCTTGTATTGTACGAATGTTATCTGACTGTGGGAATTTCCTAGTGTCTACATAATGTGTGATACCGTTTAGCGATGGATCGGAAGTGGTTAGTTCAGGTCCGTCGTTTCCAAACCAACAATATCATTGTCTTATTTAATTTTGTTGATCGTCGACCTCGAAGACGATTCCTTACAATGGAAAACTCATGAATATCAGGTTTCTACTCATTAAATAATAAGTAGAAATCGGTTTGCCGGCATCTAGCATAACGGTCTGAGAAAAAACATCTCGCAATTCGTTTTGTTGGATTTTGTATGCTAATTTCAATTTCAAAATATCTTAGACAAAGCTAGTGTGTGCAGAATGACTGACACAGATCTCAATATTTTAAAAACAAACAAGCTCTTGGTTGGTATTATTAGTCATAGGTAGTATTTTATTGATAACACACAATGTAGCTACTTTATGATAATAGTAAATAAAAAAATTGAAAAAAATTTACATTAAACTTCTTATTTTGAAATAATCCTCGAACTTATATATCGCCTGATCCACAAGCCATGTTTTGAGTTTTTTTTTTGAATGATTGCATTGAAGTAGTACTTCTAACACTTTCGGGTAGAGCGTTGTAGATTGCCGGAGCCATGATATGCACCAGCTTTGAACTCTTGGTCAGCCGCCTCTGCACCGCCCGCAATTTGTGGGCGTTTCGCGTATTGTACCTACTGCCATCCCCTAGTTTTGCAAAAGATGTCAGATTGTTTCTGGCGTACATGGCCGTATGAAGAATGACCAGTGCGGGAAGAGTTGGTATACCCAGTGATTGGAAGTAGGGTCTGGCAGACGTATCCCAAGGTATTCTTACAATGGCCCTTACTGCTCGTTTTTGCATTCGGAAGACGCGCTCCCAATCGGCAGCGCGTCCCCAGAGCTCAACTCCATATTGAAGGAGCGAATAACTAGTAACGTAGTTTTGGCTTTTATGAATAACTTAGAAGACTATGGTCTAGATGTCTACGTCACATTTTTTATGTGCGTTTTCCAACTCTGCAGCTACTACCGATCCTAAGGTTCACATATCAAAGTATATGGCACTAAAAGTAGCTTGCTCCCGTTTATCATGACTTTATCATCTGCCTTACAATTTTCACTAAAGACAATGCTACATTTTCAGGAGGTGAGTTATTCTCACAAAGGTTCGAAGGGTACACACTCCATGTGACCGCTCTCTTCGAGCAAGTCGTTGTTTCTTGGGTGAGGCCTTTTCAAGAGCAACAGGAAGTGGCTCTAGAGAAAAAGACATTAGATAACCAGTGGCATTGGGTGGCGTTAAAATACAAGCCAAATCCACCATCGCTACTGCTGGAGGTTGATAAGGAAACTCAGGTAAGATATTATGAGCTGAAGACAAAATAGCAAGTGCATGATGCAGAAATATTTCGGCAATATATTTTCGCAGCTACGTTGGATCTTGTCGACATTAAAATGTGCATCCACACTTTGAAGGTAATATCGAACGTGACATGGAATCCGGAACTTCTGACGCCAGGAGCGCTCGAGGATGGAGGAGCAGTACTGCTCGTAGGAAACGTCTTCAGCGGGTGCATTCATGAAGGACCTCAGCTCGAGTTCCACGCCGCTCAGGCTCAGATCAGGAACGTACAGTTTGGAAATTGCCCTCTTGCAACAGACGAATGTGAGTATTCCTTTTACACTCAAGTGCTCAGAAAGTAAAGTAGTTCGGTTTCTATTGATAAAGGTTTTAGATGTTCTTTTGTTTTCCAGGCAAAGACAGAAAAGATGTGTTTAGGTCACCACCGAAAGATCATTGCTACAATGAGCCATGTTTACGACACGGAACATGCATCTCTAGATCTGACAGGTAAGTTACTATCGGTTCTTCTCACCTACTTCACATCTGATATCAAATATTTTAATCTATGCACTCTGTATTTTGTAAGCTGTTTGTTCTTTTCTTTGTATTCTTGTTTACTCTGATGGTTCACTTTCTTGTTGTTTTTTTGTCTTCGCGTCCTACTGCTACGAACACAAGCTAAATTGTCTTTCGACTATTCATAAGCTTGGTTGGAACTGTTGTGTAAAACAGATTTCTTGTGTTTGTTCAAAGATACGAATGCCACTGCACAGCCCGCTACACGGGTAACAACTGCGAAGTGGACGCAGGCGACCCTTGTGCTTCTAATCCCTGTAAGCACTCAGGCCGCTGTGTGGAAGATACTAGGGGAGACTACACTTGTGATTGTCCGCCTAACTATCACGGTAACTTTGCTTTTTTATCTTATTTATCTTCTTTTTGGACTTACCTTAAGCTTTTTGTACTATTTTCAGTATGTTTTAATCAAGAAAAACTGTCTCGTTTAGTCACATTAATTTACATTTTCAATTATCTTCTAAATTATGTTTTTAACGATATATTTTTGTTACTAAAGTATTCGTTCGAAAGTTTCAGGAGTACCACAGGGTACTATCTTAGTGGATGCTCTATTCTATTTATTTATGTTTGTGGATGCTCTATTCTATCGATTGATTTACAGGCACACACTGCGAGTTGGAAGTATCATTGGACCCACTGTGCGTGGCGGGACCTTGTCAAAACAACGGAAGCTGCAATGTACCGGCCGGGGCCGACACTTACATCTGCACTTGCCCTCCAGGTAATATTCTACCACTCAATAGCTCATGGTTGCTCTACGTCGCTCTATGTTATATTAGTGCATAGTGCTGTGGGGATACTATTAAAGAATTTTGGACTCACGATCTTCAAAACAGGAAGTTTAAGTACATAAATATTCTTGGTTTCAGGATACACGGGAAGGAATTGCGAGACGGACGTAGACGAATGCTTGGGTGTAGTGGGGGCTTGTCTCAACGGCGGCCGCTGCGTCGATGCCGTCAATAACTACACTTGCAACTGTACCGGCACTGGTAAGTCTTGTACATTTTGGTTCACAATAAGACAACTTATTGTAGTAGCAATAAGTATGATCGTCACAACTCTGAACATTATTCGACGGGATGAGAGCCATCATAGTAATGAATTCGCTTTACATTGCAGGCTACACGGGCCCCCGTTGCTCGGTGAACGTGAACGAGTGCGTGGAGGAGCGCAATGTATGCGGACACGGCGTCTGCTACGATACGTACGGCGGGTTCGTGTGTGCCTGCCAACCCGGGTACACAGGGGACCGATGCCGGGCTAGGGTACCTTTTTTTTACAATTAGTAATGGACCTCTGTCTATAACGAACAATGCATTGTCTAACTGACCATGTCCACTAAGGACGTGCTCAGTGCGGCATCGCACTGGGTCCATTGCTCCGTCCATTTGTGAGGTGAAACCTTCGATACAATCAAAATTATTAGGTAGTACATTCCCAGATATACTAGATAGACTAGAAATCTGGTAATATTCTACTAATATTATAAACGCGAATGTTTGTAAGGATGGATGGATGGATGTTTGTTACTCAACGTAAAAACTACTGATCCGACTTGGATGAAACTTGGAATATATATTGTCCGTGACCTGGATACATAGGATACTTTTAATCCCGGAAAATCAACGGAATCCAACGGGACGCGAACGAAGTCGCGGGCGGAAGCTAGTAGTGAGAATAAGTCACAAAAGCCATAAAGCAAGAAGTAGAAGTAGAAGTAGAAGTAGAAGTAAGATTAGAAGTGTATATGTATTGTTGTGTAGATGTCTGCGTGCGCGCAAGGTCCGTGCGGCGCGGGCGGCGTGTGCGTGGAGGAGCCGGAGGGCGGGGGGTTCCGCTGTGTCTGTGTCAAGGGACTCGTGCCGCCCCTCTGCACCCCCGCCCCCGCACCCGACCCCGCGCCCTCACACCACGCACCCTCCTGTGCTGACCTCGTCTGCCCCACCAAATCGCACTGTTAGTACCACCTATACCTATACTACCTGTATACTGGTACTTCGCCCCGAACTGAGATCTCGTGATGGTCGGAGGTTAATAAAACCCAAACAATTTTTATTGACCAATGGTTGTAATAAACTTTGCACATCGCTTCGAAATCGACGTCTACCTATGTACCAGTTTTACTTGAACTACAAAATCATTGAAACTCCAAGAAATGTTAGCTCACGTTACACTGGATTTTCCAATTTTTATAATTTTTACAACAACTCAAAAACTATTAGACCTAGAATCAAAATAAAAACGGTTTTGGAATGTCAAAACAAAACCCTATCATATGACACCCCACTTGATAATATTATTGTACGACTTTTTTGTTTTTACTCCCTTTGGATCCTCATAACTTCACGACCCCTTGACCGATTTACTACATTTAACAAACCAGTAAAACTTAAGAGTACTACCCGTATACCTACCAAATTCTGTGAAGATCGACTAAGCGGTTCAAAAGATCTCGACGAACAAACATACAAACATACAAAGCATTTTTGTCCAAGTTTTCACTAAGATCTCGTTTGCTTCGCTCACTCAATCAATAATTCAAAACTCTGATGATAACCAGCAGTAATGAAGATCTCATGGGATTTTCATGACCAAAGGTTATAAAATTAACTTGAGGAATGTTTGAATATCATTTGTTACAGGTATGATGACCAACGTCCCTGGAGTAGTTGTCAAACAAGTGATGTGCGTCTGCGACGTTGGATTATATGGTAAACAAAACATTACTATGTTATGTCGAAGCTATTATACCATACAATAGCAGTGTGTAAATGTGACAACTTATATATTTTACTGTAAAGGTGCCCCAAGTTTGACTCCAAACTGCAGCGCGATAGAAACCGCGTGCGAGGCCGGTGTGTGTCTCAACGGAGCTACTTGCACGCTCGCTGCCTCCGGGGACTACTTCAACTGCACCTGCACACCCGGATACAAAGGTTAATACGCACAGAATTCAATGGTTGATGAATACCGTCCTCCCATCCCATATAATACTTTTTGGATTGGCTAAATAATATCAGTTATATGTTATGGTGTTGTGTATAGTATACTATAACATATACGATTCTATTAATTGGCTATTCAAGTCATCTTAGAGCCAATCGTAGGCATCAAGCAGCAACAAAGTCGCCGAAACCGGTCAGGAAGACATCGTAAAGGATACCCATAACTTGCAAGTTCAATATGATTTTAGCGCCTTATTTTTGTAATGTTGATGTTGTGATGTTTGTTGCATTTTCATATCCAGTTTAGTACTTATTCGTGGTTGTATTACATGCATGAAGTATGTATTTAACTAGACACCAAAAAACTAAATAGACTAATTAATTACCTACAGTATTTTATTTTAGGACCCATAGAATATTGAACATAAGCTTTTTATAGTAGGTTTTTTGTTTTGATTGTATGAACTAGTGGTTGATTGTGGCTTCATTCGCTGTAGTTTTACTTTTAATTCGATTACTCATATTAAAATATGGATGGATTAATGCCATAATCGATCGTTAGGTCATACCAACGTCATCGTACATTATGTGTGCGTATGCATTATGTGTTGTGATGTATGTGTGCATGTTAGGCGTGTACTGCGAGCAGGCGGCCGGCAAGGCGCTGCAGGACCTCAAGCAGGAGCGCTGCGCCACGCTGCCCTGCCTGCACGCCTCCGCCTGTCTGGATCTACAGGTCAGTACTCTATTACCTGCCAATAATCATACTAGGTACACCCGTGATCCACCTGTTACTACACATTGAGCTACACTGTATCGGGCTGCATGGGTACACCATTGGTCTTGGCACCTTGAGTATGTTCCACGGTATATTCGATGTATCCTACGAATACACCTAGTATTTGATGTTGATTGCACATTATTTCACTTTGGCATGTCGCTTGGTCGTTTTTTTGCGTTGTTTTATTTTGTCTAAAAACCGACGTAGACCTATCACCACAAAGTAAATAGTACCCACTTCATTCAATAGACCAAGTGCACATCTAAAATCGCACGCACGTATCCGTTTAGCAACGGATGCATAGTGAATAAGAGTTAATAGAATGGGGCGGTTTAGAAGATGAGTAACAATATGTTTGTGTATTGTATATTGTATATTGTATATCAGAGTGGCGGGTACCAGTGCGAGTGCGAGTCCGGTTGGACGGGGGTGCGGTGCGACACGCCGGTGGCGGGCGGCGACACGTGCGCCACCCGCGTCTGTCTCAACGGAGCGCTGTGTCGCGACGGCACGCAGCCCGGCGAGCCTGCCGTCTGCGAGTGTCGCAAGGGATACGCCGGCCCGCTGTGCGACACGCCGCACGACTGCCGAGCCACCTCCTGCCCACCGCACCAGGTACTAGTACACCAACTCTAACACTCTCACCACCCGCTACACCCACTGACCACATGTACTGTGAAGGTCCTATAGATAACAAGCTGGCCCTTATCTCGAGTAAATTCCAGGAGTGCATGGAATCCTCCGGCGGCTGGCGTTGCGTGGCGTCGCCGGCCGACTCGGCGTGTGCGTCGTCGCCGTGCAACAACGGCACGTGTCTGGCACTCGCCTCCGGACAGTCCGCGCTCTACAAGTGCACCTGCGGACCTGGATCCACCGGTCAGTATCAACCTAACTTATGTTTTACAGGTGTTTCTGCCTTACCATGAATTGTTGTAAAATAATCGATCCAACTAGTGGACTACTTCAGTAGAGGGATGGCAAGCTCGTTAGTAAAAACAACAAAATGGATTTTATAAGTTTATCCATGTACCTAACGTAAAATTTCAACTAGCTACCTTACTCGTCAGGCGAAAACACTTTCCCGACCATATACGCTGGCGTGTCCTTGACTCGTTTGCCCTTCAAGTTTATAGAGTTAGGAAGCAGTGAGGGGTACCGCCGATGTATACCCCGGCCTTCCGGCGTCCACGCGGCAACTTCGCACGTCGAATACTTCTTACACGTCACACCTACCCACGCTATTGACGACAAAACTACGTCTCCACAGCACCATTTAGGTCCCGCACCGTCGAATATAAACGTCTCCTCGTGTCTCTTCAACCCTGGCCAGTTATTCATCCTCTCTGCGCCTCCAGCCGGCACCGCGAACAGCTCTGTACCAACAAACTTATTGTACACCTCATCTGCATCTTCAGTCCTTGTAACAGTGATAGGCAAGCTCTCCGAGCAGAATATTGTGAATCGGCATGGATGTGAGCAATCAATGTGGTCGAGCCGCGCCAAACCGCCGATAAACAATGTCATGCCCATATGTAGGTAATATGTCTGCGGCTTGATGATATTTTTAGGAATGGTTATTAACAACTCCTCAGTAGTGAGAAGGGACAGTGCCTGATCTGGGTGGATTACTCCAGGAGTGTCATAGAACCATTTGCTGTGGGCAAACAGTTTGTCTCTCTCGTCTAGCACAGATAGTTTCTTATCTTGAATAGTGTCATCATCAACAAACTCCGAGAATGATCTTCCTATGTGACCTATCAGTGCAGGAGTCGCAACATTGGGTAAGCCTTCCAACTGTGCCTTGCGAATTTCCTTCTCTACTTTCATGAGTTTGCTTTCTGCATTCAGTCTTCTAGTTCTCTGATATATTTTCCAACCTGAAGGTCTATTGATGGGGAATTTGAGTAGATTTAATGTAGTGCCCGGCCATCGGCTGACAGTAGCTCGCTTGATGATATCTACAGCATGGACCTTACAGTAGTCAGATTGGAGTAGGGCATTGAAGAGGGAACTCTTCCCCACATTAGTGCACCCTACAAGAAAAACATCTCCCTTATACATCCAATTCTTAAACATGGCAGAGATGAGATTTTCGACTCCATAGCCAGTTTTGGCAGATATGATGGAAACATGAGCTATGTTGGCTTCTGCTAATTTGGTCTTGTTGATTGCTGACATCAAAGATTCCTTGACTCTCTTCAAGTAGCCAATACTGTCCCCTGGTAAAAGATCTGCCTGAGAGAAAATAAACAAAATTAAATTATTGGATTTTAATGATATGTGTACAAGCAGGTGAATAAGTTTTACCTTATTGGCCACAATAAAGAGGGGGCGATCCGGCCCTATTATGTCCACTATTCCGGGCCATACTGAGCAGGGAAAGTCCAATAAATCAACCATCAATATAACCAGTGATTTAACATATCTGAAAGTATAAAAACAAATAGGTATTGAATAAAATATGCTCCTCTATGTGACACAAAATAGCAAAAGTCTTCTCATTAGTTTGACAAAAGTACCTGATAGACTGTAGCATTTTCTCATACTCATCAGGGTGAACACTGACATCCAATGCTATGTTATACTCTTTGAGGAAATGGCATCGCTGACACTCCATGGTTTTCAGTTCCTCATTCAGCCTGTGCTTATATATCTCACTCGGCAAATACCCAGGGATAGCGGGGTCACTGCTGTGTAAAAGAGCTCCACAACCCCCACAGGGTACTCTGCTAACCCCAAGGCTGGGGTCTGGTGTCCCATAGTATGTGCTCCAATCACTGTCTATTTCATCAACAGAATGCTTAGAAATCTGAGTGTCATCAAAGTGCTCATAGTTAACCATCCATTTGTTTAGATTTGAGCGATCAAATTCATCCCTTTCACTTGATATATTTGTAGATGGTTTGTTATTGGCAAATGTGCTTCCGCTTTTATCAAACTCAACTTTTGTATTGCTACCAAATGGCATCTGAAACTCCTTTTCCGGCTCAGATGCAATTTTGTCTTTATCAAGAACATCATCTTGGAGAAGGCGCTCCTCACTCACATAATACTGAAGAGATACCGGCAGTGGTGGTAGACTTTTAGCTATATAGATCTGAGCTTGCTGCTTGGTAGATCTCTTTACATTTTTTAGATTGTACTTGAAATGGCCCAACTTGAGTTTCTCGTGCTCCAAATAAGAGTTAAATGTAATTTTGTGTTGATTTTCTTGAAGAAGTGACTGAAAATCCTTGGTTTTATCGTTTTTCTCGACATTTACTTTGATTTCAACTCCGCTACTCAGCCGTCTAGGATTATATCGTTTGTTTTGTATTACATTCCGTCGCAGACATAACCTCAAACCACTTTCCAACGGGTAAAACATTGCGATGATTTACGTAGGCCGGAAACTACCACTACCTAAGGTCCACATTTATTTTTACGCACTTTGATCACAATTTAATCGTATTTTCATTCATATTTACAAATTTTATTTTTTTTAAGTCAACTTTTAAAGTCGCAGTGTGTGTTTCCACTTTCAAGTTTCGAATTTCCCTAGTTCAGTTCGTTTACGAGTTTTCTTTTTCCCTATAAAAAAAATGTTTGATTTAGGATGCGTGTAGAGGTGTTGGTTGATTTTTTTTATTAGTTAATGATAAAATGATTAAAAAAAATCGATATATTTAATGGTTGATTTCATCTGAATAAATATTCGATGAACTCGTATATACTTCGTAGGATGTTCACTCTCACCACTCATTTTTAACATTTTTATAGAAGCAGCCATAAAAATAATAAATGAAAAATCAACTGTAGGGGTTAATTTCAACGGGGAAATTGTAAGGTTTATAAGGTTTGCAGACGACATAGCAGCTGTTGCAAATACCCAGAGTGATTTGCAAACACTACTAAACACAATGGATACTGTTTTTAAAAATTGCTCTCTTAAAATTAATATTAATAAAACGAAAATATTAATAACATCCAAGACAGAAGATAACACAACTAACACAATAACATTAGACAACATTAGAATTGAGAGAGTTAACACCTTCAGATACTTAGGAAGCCTCATAACGGCAGACTCTAGATGCACACCAGATATCAGATCCAGAATAGCAATAGCAAAACAGGCATTTAACAACAAAAAGCAAATTTTCACATCAAAAATGTCAAAAACAGTTAAGAAAAAATTTATTAAAACATACGTTTGGAGTATAGCCCTATATGGGTGTGAGACATGGACAATGACTCAAAAAGACAGAGAGTATCTGGAAGCATTTGAGATGTGGTGCTGGAGGAGAATGGAAAAGATAAGCTGGACGGAGAAAGTTACTAACGTGGAAGTACTGAGTAGGCTAAATGAGGAAAGAGCCCTTATGAGGGTTATTGAAAACCGGAGAGGAAAAATGATAGGACACCTCATACGACATGACAGTTTGATTAAAAATATCATTGAAGGAAAGGTAGAAGGAAAGAGAGGAAGGGGAAGACCGCGTAAAAGCTATACGAGCCAGCTGAAGGAAAAGATCGCTGTCATGTCGTATAAGGACGTCAAGGAAACTGCACTGGAAAGGAACAAATGGCGAGAACTGCATAATTACACCGACAAGAGCTGAGCTCTTAAGTTAGAAGAAGAAGAAGAACTCGTATAAATAAATTTATTTATACGAATGAGTGAATGATTGTTGTCTATTTATGATCAGGGGATGAATGAATTTTGAACAATGAACTTTCCCTTCATACTTTATCAGCCTTAGGACTGTCTTATAGGTCTCAATATTGTTTTGAAAATTATCATGTGATAATAAAAATATTCGATCACCTCCATTTTTTTATCGAATTATAGTGATGTATTTTTTAATAGTTGTTTTTATTGGTTGAAAGAAATATTAAACACCTCTAGAAGCGTGGTCAGTTTGCGTATTTATTATCATAAAATATTCTAAAATTAGTACAATTGCTGCGCCCTCACAGGGTACATGACTGTTCTTTTAGCTAAATAAGACCTAAGCTATATATATAAACCATGTATGCAATAAATAAATAAATAAATAAAACATTCTTGTAAGCACAGTCAGAAGTCGAAGCCTTTTATTCCGTTTCTTGTGTGTCAATTTTTTCTTAGTTTTGTTTGAAGCATACCAGTATGGATTGTATCAATATGGCAAATTCTTCCATTTATTACTGTGAAAATATCCCCTGTCCGATATTTCTCCTTTTCCAAAACTCTTAGCCTCGCATAGTTTTAGTAGTTTTTCCCTAAAAAATGGAGAAATCTTTTAAAGTGGAAACACTAGAAAGTGGGTCGCCCATAGGTCATCATCCAGTCGATTGACAGTAGCTTGACTTGAGTGACATTAGAATATGTGTGGAGTGTGATAGTTTTGACAGTTCCATGTATCTACCGCTACATAGTGTTGTACACATCGATTACTCTAAGGAATTTATGTTTCCGGTTTTTTTAGAATATAACCATGGAATTTGATAAAATTATGTACACACATACGTAGTTTCATTATTTTATTTTTATAGTAATGTATTATGAGTTTCTACATTCATAAAAGTATTACACGTTTGTATTATTTACTCTAGACTTGCCGAGTTACAATAACCCAACTTCACCAGTACCTATTAGGTCCTCAGTTGTATAGGTAGCTTGATCATACACTACTACACTTTAGTAAACTGATTTTGCATAAAGTTTAGATACTTCTTAAAGTAGGTAGGCATCATTAAATAATAAAAAAAAACAAGGCTAATTAGGTAAATGGTTTTAAAATAGTTAAATGAAATATTCGCTTCAGTGTCAATTAACACTATGCAAATCGTGATCTTCATTATGATCCTGTTTCTAAATGGTATGTAATTTAATTTTAAATAGAATCTCAACGCTACACGGTTATTAACTGAAATATTATTTTTTCAGGGAAATATTGCGAAGTGGACATAGACGAATGTAGTCAAAACTTAAAGATATGCAATCATGGAGTGTGCGTCAACGTTCCCGGCTCTTATCAATGTTACTGCAGGCCAGGTACGGGATATTTGTAACTTCATTATGAATTCAAAAAACAGTTATTTGTCACGTAGGTATGTGTACAAAGTGATGCATTTAATTCAGGTTATACGGGCGACAACTGTGAGCAAGATATCGACGAGTGCCTTTCTTCACCATGCAAACACGGCGGCACATGCCAGAACTTGGAAAACAACTACGAGTGTACCTGCATGGAAGGTTTCGAAGGTTGGTCTGTAATTATTACTGTGATTTTAATAATGTTGTGTATCGGCTGTGGTCGTGACGTATGGTTTTATTGATCGTGATTTCAGGTAAAGATTGCTCCGTGAATATAAACGAGTGCGAGTCGAATCCGTGCGCTCAGGGCTCGACCTGTGTGGACGGAATCAACAGCTACGCCTGCGTCTGCCAGGATGGACTCTCTGGAACCAATTGCGAGATCAACATCGATGACTGCGAGGTTGGTATAATATTTTAAGCCTACAGCAGCATTGCCAGTGGTCCACAATCATATTTAAAACTACAACTTAGCATATTTATTATTATTTTTCGAATGAAAGAAATTTTTTTACAGTAGCAGTAGACAGTTGCGGTCGTTATCGCTGCATTGTTGCAGGGACTGACGCCACTAAATACATATTGTTTCGCGTAATGCGACTCATGTTATGCAGACTAGCAAAGCGAATCGATTGACAGTCATGTAGTCCGACGATAACTTTATGAGTTTTTCCTTGAACGAGTGATGAGGTCACGCGCGTCACAGAACATATTTGTATGCTCTTAATTTTACAGTTCCAAGAAACACATTTAAATGATTGCGTCCTTCTTTTTTCATTGCTTACTACTATAAACATTATATTCAGTGTGATAATCGCATAATATGCTATTTCTATGATATCAGTATTTAATGACTTTTCCTTTCGGTCTAGTAGCTGTAGTTTTAAATTAAAGTTTGTGAAGCAAAATCATAATCAGTTGTTGTTTTGAAGAATCAACAATATTAGCGATTATTATGGCAATGGTATGTTATCTTTTGACACGGACACGTCCGATACTCTTAGAGATCCCCTGATATCCAGTCGTAAGCCTTTATTCTTCGTACAGTCACAACCGTGCCTCCACAACGGACATTGTAAAGACGACCTCAACAGCTACAGTTGTGACTGCACTGGCACTGGTTACTCTGGCGACCATTGTGACGTCAACATCGATGAATGTGCGTCGGCGCCTTGTCGGCACGGCGGGACTTGTCTTGACGATATCAATGATTACCGCTGCGAATGCCATCCGGCTTACACTGGTGAGTCTCCTTTGGATATTGAAAGCGTTTGTGTGTGCTTGTTGTCTGCCCTTGTTCTTTGGGAGTTAAAAAAAAACCTCGTTTTTAGGTAAAAACTGCGAGATAGATATAAACGAATGTGAGAGCGAGCCTTGCAAGTACGACGGCGTGTGCCTCGAGCGTTCCAACGCCAGCTTATACTTGGCAAGCGATGCACCGCCCGTGCAAGTGGGGCCTCAGCCGCAGATGTTACTACCCGCAGTCTTCTACCAACCCTTTGCATCGGAGAACGCAAGCGGGTGAGTTCTTATATCCAGAAAAAACATCCCAAAAAAAAAAAAAAATTGTAACCTCAAAATCATTCCCGACACAAATAATACGGAACAATTCCGGCTTATTCCAATATTGTTATCGCACATCACTAGGATGTGTCAACAACGATTCAACTTCAACTTCTTGGTTTGTGGCTTTTGTGGAACAACGAATCAGCAAAGGCAATAGAGTAGGTAGGTACCGGAAGTCCTGGAAGAATGCGACAAACTGTCATCTGTCTGAAGTTTGGGCGCCAAATATGTTTCCGCGAAAATTCAAAACTTCAAATTTATTTTTCATGTTTCGTGTCTGATTGTATGAAAAGATGCGAGTGCTGTGCAGTCCTATAATGTTGTTGGGTTGTTACAGTTTCGAGTGTGTGTGCGTGCAAGGCACGCTGGGGTCGCGCTGCGAAGTGAACATAGACGAGTGTGCGGCGGCGCCGTGCGGGCACGGCAAGTGTATCGACGGCATCGGCGAGTACCGGTGCGAGTGCCATCCCGGATACGAGGGCGAACACTGTCAGACTGAAATCGACGAGTGCGCCAGGTATTACTCTTACTATTGTACTGTACGTATCACCTTTCAACATACAGTATATTATATTAATTAATGCTTTATTTATATACGTTTTTTTGAGTAGGAGTGTTTTGTTTGTCTCCTAAGCGTAGATGAATGAATGTATGAATGAATGAATGAATGAAAACACTTAATTGTACATAAATAATACTGAAACATATTCTTATGATATAAAACAAAACAGGTTGCATTAAATGTATAATGGGCGGCGTAGATTTGTTTTTATAACAATTATTTGGACTTAAATAGCGACATATTTTTTTAAATAAAATTTTATAAAAATACGAAGCTTAGACGAATGTACAGGATTGTCAAAAATGAGAGTATGAACACAGTCGTTACGGTGCGTAATTGTAACGTTCGAGCACTCGGTAGTTTGTAGGTGGTGTTGTATACATATACATATATACTTATTACTTTTTTTTACATTTATAGGTAAATATTAGAGCAGTATCTGACCTGATATTGGTATATATGTAATGTTAATGTTAATGTTAAGGTACGAGCCGTGTTTGCACGGGCGGTGCGTGGACGGTCGCGCGACGTACCTGTGCGTGTGCGAGGAGGGCTACGGCGGACAGAACTGCACCGTGCTGCTGGAGGGCTGTCGCGCAGCACCCTGCCGCAACAACGGATCCTGCCACCCGTGGCTGCGGCACGAGACCGAGCACCGGTTCAACTGCACCTGTGCACCGGGACACCTCGGCACCACATGCCAGAAGGTAACAACAACGGATCCTGCCACCCGTGGCTGCGGCACGAGACCGAGCACCGGTTCAACTGCACCTGTGCACCGGGACACCTCGGCACCACATGCCAGAAGGTAACAACAACGGATCCTGCCACCCGTGGCTGCGGCACGAGACCGAGCACCGGTTCAACTGCACCTGTGCACCGGGACACCTCGGCACCACATGCCAGAAGGTAACAACAACGGATCCTGCCACCCGTGGCTGCGGCACGAGACCGAGCACCGGTTCAACTGCACCTGTGCACCGGGACACCTCGGCACCACATGCCAGAAGGTAACACCACACCCACTCCACATTCACCATTCCACTAGCTGATACCTGTTACTTCGTACGCGTGCGAAACTTTACACCACAATATCTGTCGCCAGTATACGATGAACCGCGTAACAAATCGCTGCTTTTGGTTTAGAGAGGTCAAGCTGAGTCTAAGAATCCACGTCTTTGATTTCAATAAAATACAGCATACATATTACTATGTTTTAATCCGGAAAAAGAGCTTCTGAATGGTATAAGTATCATTGAAATTGGTCCAGTAGTTAAAGCGCGAACAAACCACCAGACAAACAGTCAAACTCGATTTTCGGAATCAAAATCGTTTATTTAGTAGATCGGCCACTGACACACTTATTTGTGATCACCCCTCTGACACACTGACTACATTCTACTAACAGTGTATATTCCTAGGCTCGTGTGGGCGGGATCCAGCAAAAACTAATTTGAAAACGTCTTCCCAGATCACCACCATGTCGTTAGAGAAAAGTAGCTACGCGGAAGTGAACACGTCACGAGAGGAAGGCTACGACATATCGTTCCGTTTCAAGACCACGCTCGGCAGTGGCCTCCTGGCCATGGGACGTGGCCTCACATACTTCTTCCTGGAGCTGTCCAACGGGAGACTGAACCTGCACTCCAGTCTGCTCAACAAGTGGGAGGGAGTGTTCATCGGATCCAATCTGAACGATAGCAACTGGCAGAAGGTACTTTTAAGAAATTGAGCAAGAAAATATCCTTTATTTGGTTGTAGGTAGGGTTCAAAATGAAAGATAACTTATAAATTTAAAAAAACCGAGTTCCACTTGATACAGCTTCATTATAAAATGATGATTATGATGGTAGTTGATTGGGGTTTATTCTATTGATCATAAACACCATTGAAATGTCACAGGAAAGCAAAATGGATGACGTGTTTCTTCTTGTGGTTTTTAAATTTTTTCTGGGACCAATCTGTACCTGGCAGAAAAAAGACTCTCAAGTAGGAGATAACGTTCAAATCAATACCAAATGGTACTAGCAGAAGATAATAGTCCTTTAAGTGGTATGGTAGAAGATTAAGTCAATTATTTCTACTTGATCATTTGCAAAAACCTGGCATGAATTGGTTTCACCTAGTTATGTTGTCCCCAGGTGTTCGTGACAATAAACTCGTCCCACCTGGTCCTGGCAGCCAATGAGGAGCAGACCATCTACCCGATCAGCCAATTGGAGGCGTTCAATTCGTCTGTGACGTCATTTCCGTCGACTCGGCTCGGCACTGCCGGCTCGTCGTACGCCTCCTTCACGCACGGACCTAACTTCTTCGTCGGCTGCTTTCAAGACGTCGTCGTCAATGGACAACCGGTAGGTCTTAACCACTTGTCGATAACTCTTGAGGTTTCTGAATAACTTGAAATGCTAGTTCAATCATGGGGGGCGTCCATTAATTACGTGAGGTGTTCTAGAGGGGAAAAAATCAAACTAAATCTTTCTAAATCTCACTTAGGGGGGAGGGGGGAGTGTTGGCAAATATCACGTAATTATTTTTGATATATTCTAGAAATCCCTACTGTGAGATAATGGGAACGCTCCACGTTCACTCCATTCATTCTTCCTTCAGATCTCCACGTAGCTAAGTACATCTTGGTGCCAATAAACAAACTGTAATTAATTAATTACTGAGGTTTTATTGAGATACCAAACCCACCAATAAATTTCCTACCAGTGAAGATTTCTCGCAGAAAACGGTGTAAATTTGCATGATAATTTTTTTCTACAATAAAATATGGCCAAATCTGAGACTATACTATATTTGTTGTATTTTTTTTAATAATCCAACACGCTTACAGCGAAAATAGAAGTCTTGAAGAATCTCGCGTGAGATTAGGGGGGGGGGGGGGGGGGGTTAAAAATGCCTCACGTAATTAATGGACGTTCCCATGCTTCGAAACAATCAGTCTCAACTTAATTTGACTTTGATTATTACCCAGAATGTCCGATTAGTTCCGGTTAAACCGGTTCAAAATATCTGCCTCGACCTGACGAGGTTTCGTAATCGAAGCCGTCATCAGAGTACAAATTAATATCTGTTTTTTGTTTCGTTTAGGGCTCGTACACAAAACTGCGAGTTCTTGCGATGCGTCGGGCGTGCTCGCAGATTTTTACGGTGCGTCGTCGCATCGCAGTTTTGTGTACGAGCCCTTACCCAACGAAGTTCTGCGCTGTACTGTGGCTAGCTATAGTAGGTGCCAAATAACACCGCAATATAGGTCATTCACCCACCACGATGTCTCAAAATTCAATTTATGAATGGCTTATTCTGTCGCTTTCCATCCAAACCTGTCGCTAAGACGGTAATTGCTCGAATCTCGTAGTACTGGTTGTTTACCATACATAAATAGAATTGAGTGATATGTTGGTGAAGGTGGGTATGGTGTTATTTGGCACTTGGTATAGAATCGCATTTCGGTTGGTGGTTGTGCAGGTGCTGCCGGAGCAGACGGAGACGGGACAGAGCTTGGAGCTGGGTGTGGGCGCGCCGGCAGTAGCAGCAGCAGCAGCTGAAGACAGGTGGGAGCGCGAGGCTCTTGGCGTGCTGAGCGGCGTGCGCGCGTCGTGCCCGCGCACGCCGCAGTGCGAGCCCAACCCGTGCCGCTCCGCCGGCGTCTGCGAGGACGCATGGTCCTCCTTCTCATGCGCATGCCCACGCCCACACCTGGGAGACACCTGCCAGTACAGTCAGTATTAACTAATCCACTCGGCACCAACTATTTCTATGTAACGAACATTAATGCTCCAGGATGGGAACCTTGTGGAACCCCTGGACGTTATTCTGATGTAATTCCTTATCTGATTTTATTGATCTAAATTAATTGCAATAATAGTATATTATGCAACTAGTGAATAAAAGACGGATTTAACGCGAGGGCCATAAATGAATCACGAGCAAGTGAAGGATTCTAACGACTGAATCACGACCATAGGGAGTGATTCATGATGATTAGAATCCCAAACGACGTGAGTGGTTTATAGCCCTCGGTATAAATCCGTTTTATTTATGAATTGCACACTATACTTTATACCATGACTACGAGAAAAAGAAAGATTGGAGGTTGTACAGCCAATGCTATACAATCTCCTTGCGCAAAACAATAATTAGATGGAGGTCAAATACATTAGTGTGTTCTAAATTCAAACACCAAAACAGTGAGTAAAAGTGATTTTTATTCACTGTTTTCAGTAAATAAAATAAGCTCTTTAGAGGGGGAATGGTATAATACTATAGTTTTTATTGTGCAATGATATAAATACCGTTATTACCGTTATTACAAAACCTACTATGACATAAAGGACTACTTAGACTAGGAATATTAGGACATACTATTATTGGATAAAACCAAAACTTGACATTCATTTTCACATACAAACTTAAATACACCTACGTTGAACGTTAAACTAATTACTAAATATAAGAAATAAATTACAACAAAGACAAAACTTGACACTAAACACTATTCGCACGCTTACATGAACACTTGAACAACAAACCTTAAAATATTTTCTATTAACCGACCCGAACATTATATAAAATATCCCAAAAAAAAAGTGACTACCTATTATGTAATACTAATTAACGATCTACTAGCTATCTATAAACCTCGGCCTGCCTTCATATTGCTATACCCTAAGCAGGGTCCATGAGAAATATCTATTTACATCCACCACCAATGTAAAATTTACCTAAACCATGTGAAAGCAATGAATATATTGAGTATTATATTACAACAATTGAAGTTATTTATATTAAAAAACATGAGTGATTATATCAGAAGTGTTATTGTAGAGTACACAGCGGCGACATTCGGGCAGGAGTCGGCGCAGGCGCGCAGTGTCGTCACGGTGCACGTGTCGGAGAGCGCGAGGCGCGCAGTGCACGCCGCGCTCGATATATCCATGTTCATTATGACCAGGAAGCCGACCGGACAGATATTCTACCTTGGAACACTTCCCAAGTATGATACACTTAAACTTTAAACATAATTTAATTGCAAAAACATTTGTTAATAAGGATTTTGTAGATACATAATTTGGTGACACAACATTTCTTACCGATTTTGGCGTGCAAATAGAGATGGCATGCTACAACTCAAAATGTCGAAGTAATCGGAAAAGAGAAATACATTATTATTATATACTATATAATAATAATATATATATAATATATTATTATATTATCTTAGTCAACAGCTGAATTACAAATTAACAAAATCAAATAAAAAAAAATCTTTTATAATTTATCGTTTAGGAACTCGTCAATATGGTATAGAATTAACTTAAAAATCTTATCAAAGCCATTTCTTTTTGTCACTTTCGTTATGTTTTCTAGTTTAATATTCAAATAATGTATATTGGAATTGTATTCTCAGATATGGACAAACTGAGGAGACACAAGTCGGGGCTTCGTTAGAAAATGGAGAGTTATTAGTACACCTGCGATTCAATCAAACCCCAGAGAACTATACCGTAGGTGGAACACGCCTGGACAACGGACATTTACATCTTATTGAGGTACTTATTCGTAAACACTCATAAAATTATAATTATTTCTGTAAATAAAAAAACAAAATTGAATAATAGAAGTTGTATTTTGTAGGTGGTGCGGAATTCAACTCTAGTGCAAGTGAAGCTGAACGGAACAGAGTACTTCCGGAAATCAATTTCTGCGGCCAAGTTTATCGATGCACAGGTGACTTACAATATTCTCACTGAATCCGCACTAAAGTAATAAGCAAGAAAGCTCATATGAGCTAGTTGACCAATTTTGGTCACGAAGTTTTTAGGCCGCCATAAGGCTTCCGCAGTTTAATGTTTCCTCCGAGTTACGGAAACGCTCATATCTAAACAATTGCTCATACGGTCAGAAATAAATAAATGTCTAAATTGCCACTAACGGTGACCTATCCAAATAGTGACCGCGCCACGACCGTGAAAATGAACCTCAATGTGATTTTATTATGTTCCCCAGGTGTTATACCTAGGTGGTCCGCCTCCCATCCCGCAGCCGCCGGCTCTCTCCTCCATGTCCCTGACGGCGATGGTGTCTCCTGCAGTGTCTCCTGCAGTGTCTCCGGCAGTGTCCCCGGCAGTGTCCCCTGCAGTGTCGATGTCCCCTGTGCCCGTGGCCCCCGTGGCCCCCGTGGCCCCCGTGGCCCCCGTGGCCCCCGTGGCCCCGGTGACGGAGCCGGCGCCGACACCGCCGCCAGTGCCGCAGCCGGACGACTCCGCATACTTCAAGGGAGTTATACAGGATGTGCAGGTCAGTTTATTTTCATTTTCGCATTATCTCCCCACTAAGGCAATACTGAATCAATTAAGATAACTAGTAGTTCGCCCCGAACTGAGATCTCGTGATGGTCGGAGGTTAATAAAACCCAAACAATTTTTATTGACCAATGGTTGTAATAAACTTTGCAAATCGCTTGGAAATCGCCGTCTAGCTAAGTACCAGTCTTACTTGAACTACAAAATCATTGAAACTCCAAGAAATGACAGCTAACGTTATACTGGGTTTGCCAATTTTATAATTTTTACAACAACTCAAAAACTATTAGAGCTAGAATCAGAATAAAAACGGTTTTGGAATGTCTAAACAAAACCCTATCATATGACACCCCACTTGATATTATTGTACGACTTGTTTTTTTACTCCCTTTGGACCCTCATAACTTAATGACCCCTTGACCGATTTACATCATTTAACAAACCAGTAAAACTTAAGAGTACTATCCGTATACCTACCAAATTCTGTGAAGATCGGATAAGCAGTTCAAAAGATCTCGACGAACAAACATACAAAGCATTTTTGTCCAAGTTGTCACTAAGATCTGGTTCGCTTCGCTCACTCGATCAACAAGAACCTTTTGAAACGTCGTAAGCTGGGTGTAGGCGACCCACGCCCTAGTATTTAAATTTAGAATGTTTTCCTACATTTTGTCTTTTTTTACAGCTATGGTTACATCCTTGTAACGCCATCTTTTAAAAGCATTTGAGTACTAATAAATAAATAAAAAGATGAACTTGCGGGTGGATACGTGTTCAGTTCGACTAGTCTTGCCACACCGCTGCTCCGTAGCTTTTAAAATAGATTTCGAAATAGCACGCGTACCTACTCCGTATTGCATCCCCAACTTCTTCTAATTGTTAACATAAATGACGCCTTTTCATTCGATCTCCTACACTGGGTAATGTAAAATTCTGAGGAGCAGGCCACGCACGAGTGGCCGAGAGAGTAACTCTATAAAACACTATCGTACCGGCCCATGTCGCTCTCACCGATCTGTAGAAATCATATTAATTTTAACACAGCAAGTCATAGATGCTCCGTGCTTTCATGCATTCCCATCCACTTTATGCACACCTTTGCAAGTCCGGGGTGCGAAACAAGACATATACATAGACAATCATTTATTCGCTATAAATAGAAATCATTACAATAAATAGTTAAAATTAAATAGTTTATTAACGAAGAAAATTACAACTAATACAGTATTTACAATATTCACAATATTTACAAAACACATATGAAACAGTTGAGCTATCTACAAACCGTTGCAAACGATTTATAGATAGCTCAGCTGGTCCAAATCAGTAGTAATCGGAAGCGTGCCCAAGACACTGGCTGCATTGCCGCGCTGAATAGCAATGCTAATACGCTGGCTTAGATAATCACCAGCCCTCGGGTCACGTGTCGCTTCAACTAGACGCATAGAAGGAATTTTGTAAACCCGGAGGGTTTCGGTACCCCACGGACCTAGAGTCTCGACCCCGAGAGGCACAAACGTGTAGGCCCTATCGAGACCTGCATACTTGCGCCTCTTGAGATCCTCGGCCGAATCTGCCGCCGCACCAACGGAAATCCTAGGCAGATGTGAGATGAGATGTGCAAGGGTATCGACGCAAGTAGCGTCCCACACCAAAGGCCTTCCCAACTCCCAAGGAACAAGAGTCATACCATCAGGCCGTTTGCCATCGTCACGCAGCAAACCATTCGGCTCAAGAATAGCTACCACATTCACGCTGGTAAAAGCCCGGCGGATGATATTGTTAAGACTACCGTGGCGGGATATCCGACCGGCGGCTCTGGTGCACGATAATCCGTGGTGACCAAGCTGTTCGACAGCCGTACCGCACTGGCACCGACCGATGAGGTGCACAGCACCGCGCACCCAACCGTAGACAGGTTGCAATACGGAACGTGACGGGATCCATTAGAGTACCAGTGTTATGAGAGGGAAGTGCTTGCAACCAGAAACCTGACTCCTTTTTAGAGACTGCTAAGAGACGGGCACGATCTGCGGAGTTTGAACACGTTCGTAACAGAGAGTTCCGTGTTAACTCGCACAGAGGTCCGTCCCATTGCCGTTGTCACGAAAGTGATTTGGGGGGAGCACTAATTCTAAATTTACAGCACTAATTCTTACCAAAGAATTAGTGCTGTAAATTTTGCGAATACCTAAGCCTCCCAATCTGACAGGTAGGGCGCCTGCGATCATGCCCTGTCATCCAAACAAATATTCAAAACCGATGATAATGTATTCTTTATTATGTTGTCCAAGTCTTCCACCAGCTCGCTGTGTTTCCACAGTTGACAACATCGTAAAGAGTATGTAAATTTAGGTACAAAGAGACAAAACTTAATAATTGTAAAAGAATTATATTGGAATAACATAATATAATATAACAAGTGATCCATTCCAATTGTATGTTCCAATGAGGTTTATCACATCTCAGGTTGTGGTATCACCTGGCTTTACACGGGTGTTTGTACTTAGATATCGAACGGTGTGAACGTGAGTATAGTTGAGTTCTTCCCCCTGCGCGTGGCGGGGCTGGTGCTGCCGCCGCCATTCGGCGCCGTCTCGCTGGAGCCGGCCGGCGTGCTGCCGGGCGTGGTGTCAGACGACGCCTGCGCCTCCAGACCCTGTCTGCACGACGCAGCGTGCACCAACACCTGGAACGACTTCACGTGAGTATAGTTGAGTTCGGCGCCGTCTCGCTGGAGCCGGCCGGCGTGCTGCCGGGCGTGGTGTCAGACAACGCCTGCGCCTCCAGACCCTGTCTGCACGACGTAGCGTGCACCAACACCTGGAACGACTTCACGTGAGTATAGTTGAGTTCTTCCCCCTGCGCGCGGCGGGTCTCGTACTGCCGCCACATGAGTCTAGCGGGCGTTACGGTACAGTGTAACGCCCGGTCCATAGCACCGGGCGTCATAGCACGGTACAGTGTAACGCCCGGTGCTATGGACCGGGCGTTACACTGTACCGTAACGCCTGGTGCTATGGATGCTGCAGTCCGCAGAGTTGTATTCACGTTGTGTTGTGTGTAGGTGTGCGTGTCCGCGCGGCTACAAGGGCAAGCAATGCTCGGAAGTGGAGTTCTGTCAACTGCAGGGCTGTCCGTACAACTCGCACTGTCGCAACAAGGATAGCGGGTGAGTGCCTCACTTAGGATATGATCAATAGAATGGGCTCGAAGCGTGAACCTTGAGGTACTCCAGTGCCTATTTTAACAAGTTTGATTGGGATCCGTTTATAACAATAGACGAAAATTGTACGCGTAATTTCAATTGTAAACGCTAGCGTTTATTTTGAATAAAACTTCCAGTAATTTGATATCTCTGATAATTCCGGCCGAATAAACTCGATCGAAGGCCATACTGAAGTCGAAGTATTCCTTTGCACTTAGCAAAGGAATACTTTGACTTCAGGATGGCCTTTATATAATAAAATCAGTTGACTTCACCACCGTTAGTGATCTCACTGTTCAGTAGGCATTGTATTAATAAGTTAATTGAATATGTACGTGTAACAGGTATGAGTGCGTGTCGAACGCGACATTCGACGGCGTGAACACGACGCTATCGTACAAGCTGCGCGTGCCACGCGCCGCCGTGCCCATCGCGCCTGATGACGACCTGCAGCTGCCGGACTCGCTCACCATCACATACAGGTCACTAACTACCCGACACGCTCACCATCACATACAGGTCACTAGCTACCCGACACGCTCACCATCACATACAGGTCACTAGCTACCCGACACGCTCACCATCACATACATGTCACTAGCTACCCGACACGCTCACCATCACATACAGGTCACTAGCTACCCGACACGCTCACCATCACATACAGGTCACTAGCTACCCGACACGCTCACCATCACATACAGGTCACTAGCTACCCGACACGCTCACCATCACATACAGGTCACTAGCTACCCGACACGCTCACCATCACATACAGGTCACTAGCTACCCGACACGCTCACCATCACATACAGGTCACTAGCTACCCGACACGCTCACCATCACATACAGGTCACTAGCTACCCGACACGCTCACCATCACATACAGGTCACTAGCTACCCGACACGCTCACCATCACATACAGGTCACTAGCTACCCGACACGTTCACCATCACATACAGGTCACTAGCTACCCGACACGTTCACCATCACATACAGGTCACTAGCTACCCGACACGCTCACCATCACATACAGGTCACTAACTCATCATCATCCACTGGATATAGGCCTCTCTCTTTTGGTACCACTCGTTACGATCCCGCGCCAGTCTTATCCAGTTTTTGTCCGCTATAACGACATTCTCTGTCCATCTCGCTGCGGGACGACCGATATTTCTGTAATCGGTTCTTGGACGCCATTCAGCTAGCGCCCTACTCCACCTGTCATCACCTCGTCTCGCCAGGTGTTCTGCCCATCTCCATTTTAGTTCCGTTATAATATTCCCAACGTCCTTGACCTTTGTTCGACTTAGAATCGTAACGTCAGTAACTTATCTTTTATATATGTATTTATATAAATTTTTGAACTTGACTGACAATCAACGCCCAGCCTAAACTATAAGTCCTAGAGGTGTGAAATTTGGAGGGTAGCACCCTTATATAGGATAGGGGTGTACTAAGAAAGGAATTTTGAAACTTCACACTCTAAAGGGTAGAACGCGAACAGCTGGTTACACATATAATATATTCGACGTTGTAAACATGACGGCGTCGTCCTGCCTTTTCCAAACCACGGAGAATAGTTTTTAGCGCTGCGTTCTACTTAGGTACGAAACGTCTAGTCCCTCAGCGGACATTCGAGGGTTGTAGCAACAACTGTGCGTTGCATTCCAGGAGTAAGATCGGCGGCACGCTGTTCCACGTGCAAGCCCCCGGCGCCTCGGGCGTGCAGTTGTTCAGCGTGGGGGTGTTCAAGGAGCAGGTGTCGGTGCAGTGGCGGCTGGGGCCGGGGGCGGGGGCTCCCAGGGTCAAGTCTCTGCGCACGCGCTCGCACCTGCACTGGACCACGCTCAGGTTCACACTCACCACACTCAGCCGGGAGAGAATCACAGGTACACATCATTTATAACTTTAAAAAACTGGAAAAACCCGACTTCAATTTGATACGCCTTCATCATCAAATGATGATGATGATGATGGCAGTTCATTGAGACTGTTCTATTGATCGTAAACACCACAGAAAAGCAAAATACGCAATGTATCCGAGATACACTGCGCGGTGACACTACAGCGGTTGGCAGTCGAGCTGGCAGTGACGCGCAATGTAACTCGAATACGCTAACGCGGCGACTGTCAGATTTGTTCGTGGGTACTTACGTTCTATTGCTCGTAAACGTCACAAAAAAGTCACAGAAAAGCAAAATAATATTATGCAATATCCGTGTACGCGTATGACGTGTTTTTTTCAGTTATTCTCCGATTTTGATAAATTTTTTATGGGATCAATCTGGAAGCATACCCTTTCAGATAAAAAAAGAATTTTTCAAATCGGTTCATAAATGACGGAGTTCTGAGTTAACAAACATAAAAAAAAAAAAAACCGAATTGAGAACCTCCTCCTTTTTTGAAGTCGGTTAACAACATCTATACTATTATAAAACTGTAAAAAGACAAAAACTAAAATAAAACATATGGATAAACTAAATATGCAGATCATCTAAATAAACGATTCTGATTCCTATAATCGAGTTTGTCTGCTTGTTTGTTCGCGAATCACGCCTAAACTACTGGACCAATTTCAATGAAACTTATGTTGCAAAGTCTAGCGTCCTCTATAGAAGAAATAACAAGGGCAAAACTATTATTTATTGTATTAGCGGATAATTACACATCTACATTACAAGATGGAGCAAATGAGAGAGAGGGCGGTAAAACATACAACGCGTGTCGCAACGTCATGACAGTGACAGATACGACATCATGGCCGGTTTACATTATTCCAGTCCAGCGATCCAGTCCAGTGCTGGATTGCTTACTGGAAAAATGTAAACCGGCACTAGAATGAACTGAATCCAGTAAGCATTCCAGTCCAGTAACTGGATTCGTGGTCTACTTTTGAATCCAGTGCAACTGGAATAATGTAGACGGCCAATCCAAACTGATCTCTTTTTGAAATCACTGTCACTGTAGTGTTCACGTTTCAACGGCTTCTAAATTACTGGAATAATGTAGACGATAACGAATCCAGTTCAGCACTGGACTGGATCACTGAACTGGAATAATGTAAACCGGCTTTCAATCAATATTGCTATCAATCAGTCAGCCATAGATGTTGCTAGTCTAATGTTAAGAATATACATTTCAACAACTTATACCATTCAGAAGGCCTTTTTCCGGATTGAAATATAGACTATATTTTATTGTAATTAAAGACGTGGATTCTTAGATACAGCTTGACCTCTCTAAACCAAAAGCAGCCTTTGACACGAGGTTCATCGTATGCTGGTTGACAGATAAGTTTTGGTGGAAAGTTACGCACGCGTACCAAGCTGCGGGTATCAGCTAGTATACTATATAGGTATAGTTTCGAACACGCATTAAGTTAATGTATCTTCCAGGTGCATTCGTGGACTACGAAGGTCGCGAGGAAGTGGGATTATCAGAAGAGATAGATGTCAGAGCCTGGCAGAGGCTGCTAACCACCGGCACCATATATCTGGGAGGGACTGGACGCACTGCCAGAGGCAACTTACCTCCCGTTGTGAGTTACTGTTCACTACTAGAGATAGCTGGGACTATCTGTAGGTAGACTATCCGCCGAATACTCCAACGCCAGTTCAATTATTGCCATCTCTTACAAATGTGTAATGTCAAACAGAGGCAGAGCAATTTTAAGTGGTGCTTCAATTTGAGTGACGTTTCTGTATTCCGGCCTATGACTACTTATTCTAAGTTATCAATATTTTGTTGAAATTATAATATACGCAAGCGTTTGTATTGATTTTGGTCATTTTTGGGATGACGTAAAATTCTCGTGCGCTGATCTCATCCATGTCCATGTAGGACTGTGAGGAGTAAATAAATAAATAAATAAATAAATAAATAAATATTCACGGACATTTAACACAACGCCTTCTAGTCCCAAACTAAGCAAAGCTTGTACTATGGAAACTAGATGGCTGATAGAAATGATAGAATACATATATACATTTTTTTTTGTAAATACATACTTATAATACATAGTAACACCCAGCCATAGAACAAACATCTATGTTTGCCACACACAAATGTTTGTTCTCGGTGGGGATCGAACCCACGACCCACAGCACGGAAGGCAGAGCTACTACCGACTGAGCCATGACGCCTGTCACGAGGAGTCAGGAGTGGCACAAACAAAGAGAGGCCTATACCCAGCAGTGGGTGAAGTCGGACTGTGGATGATGATGTAAAATTCTCAACTGTTTTGGTCTGGAAATAGTTAAACTGTCACAAAAAATATATAATTGATATTTCTTTCCAATAAACCAAACAAATGGTTCCTATCAATAAATGTGCTCAATGAGGCAATGCATCGTCAGTCAGTGGTTGTAAGTGGTCATCGGCTTGTTCTATCATTTAGTTGTACAAAAAAATATTAAAATCAATAGAATGACTGGCCTAATTTGACGAGGGACTGTGACGTGTGAAGAGAAGAGGCCTTTGCCCAGCAGTGGGACAGAACAGACTAATAAAAAAAGAATTATAAACCATAAACCCAGATGCCTCTAGTTTTTCTGCTGTTTTCTTAGTTATTTCCAAAGCCATGCCTCAATAGTACACTGGCCTCCGAAAATAGGTATCACACTTTTAAAAATACACAAGATATACTTTCGAAACAAAAAGGACTCGAAAAAGAGTTTTATTTAATTTAATTTTTATTTTATTTTATTTTTATTAGAAAAGGTAGGTACCTAATGCAGGTAAAACTATAGAGTTTCAAAGAAAGCTGATAAATAGTGCTCTAAAACGTTTATTATTTAAATAATTTTTTTTTTTATTTAAAATTACAAAAAAATTTAATACTTTAGAAAAAAAATTATATTTTAAAAGTGTAGTAACGTGCATTGGGGTAATTGCGAAAATGGGTATATTCCGAAAATCTGATTTTATAGATTTTCGGAATATACCCATTTTCGCAATTACCCCAATGCACCTCACTTATTTTTGCAGGCCAGTGTATCATTGTAGGAACATAGATTATCAGATGGTTCCATATGAACAATAGAAGTGCTAATACAACGTTGTGTTCTAGACGGAGAGTTCTACGGACGTCGCTGAACTGGAATACATGGAAGGCGATAACTTTACTGTTGATAACCTCGACGGTGAATACTACAAGGTATACTATACTTTTGGAAACTTGATCAGACATTACTCAAAAAGAGACACAGAGCATCAAAATCTTATTGATTTTACTCGAATAGACATAAAAACGATCAAATTACAAATCTAGTAGTGCGCCCAAAAATCACAAAAAGACAATATCCCCAATCGCTTCCATAGATTCTCGTAAAACCATAGACCAACAATCTCAACGTATAACTGTATGGAACGAAACTACTGCGATATTTGTGTGAGGAGAGCGAGCGCGTGTCAACGTCAACGTGTTGGCCTAAAGTCTAGCTAGATGTCCTCTACGCTATGTCATGACAGTGGCAAGCCAAAATATCTCTTAACAATACTATAATCAATAATAAATTATTTGGTAAGGGTATTACACGTCAGAACAAGATATATGTATATTAGGTACCGTAAAACGAGGCGACTTTCAAATTACGGGGCGTCTTTGATGATAACAAAACCGAATACGAATACCGATATTTCTAGGACCCGTCTTCCGTTTAACCGTCCGTTTAGCGTTCTTCCGTCGCCTCGATTTACGGTACTTATTTATACCATATATAGCATAATAAAAATTTATTAATTAATAATTCCATAACTAATAAAATAAAACTTTTAAATTATTTACTTAAAAATGAACTCCTCGTAATTGTAGAAGGTGTACTACTATACTAACAAAATAGGGATCTTGAAATCTGAGAAATAAATGAAATTGAATTACGTTCTTTCTTAGCTCAACGACAAACTAGTTTACACCGAATTGTGAAATTGTAACACATTTCATAAATCTATACTCTATACTAATATTACAAAGAGAATTTGTTTGCATTGAATAGGCTCCGAAACTACTGGAGCTATTTGAAATATTCTTTCATCGTCATCCCCTGGTGTTTTTTCCTAATATTTTTAAAAATATCAGGAATCCTTACTAAAACTCCAATAAAATAAATCAGGGTGTAAATTTTTTACATCTTGGTTTATGTTTTTATATTTACTTACTAAGAATTTTTGGTTATACAAGGTGTTAATTACCCTATAAGCCCGAAGGGGGCGTAATCAGACCAACCACCTGAGTGCTTGAACACGAGTAAAGGGTGCATAAATCATAATTCAAATTTACACACAAAAGTACAACTTTTAATTTTTTAGAAATTGGCGTCAATCCAAAGTATTTGTTTACTAGTTGCGTAAACCTGTACACATGCATGCATACTTAGGTAACCTCCTACCACGTCGCTCGCACACGCATGCTGTGTGTAGCTACATTTTAAGCAAAAGTTGCAGCCAAAGAGTGTAATTCGTTGCCAGCGTCTGTGTTCCCGAATGACTATAATTTGAAAGTTTTCAAGAGTAGAGTGAATAGTTTTATCTTCTGGGTAACCGTGCTGCATCGTCGACCACATCATTGCTTAACATCAGGTGAGATTGTGGTCAAACGGTTGCCTATATTGTATTAAAAAAAAGTTACGAGCTCATTTCATGAATGAAAAACTTCGAAATCTCAAAAGTCGTAGAACAAACACTGTTTGCCATGACCTGTAAAATACCCCCCTTTCGGACTTATAGGGTAATTATGTTACAGCGTGTATACCCGTGCGAAGCCGGGACGGGTAGCTAGTTTTTTTTAAATGATATAAGTAATGGAACAAGCTTATAGCTCACCTGATGCCAAGTGGTAACTTTTGCCTATAACAATGCATTACCTGACAGAGCAAGTCCAATGAGGACGTGCCCTGTAAGGCAATGCACTGCGTCCATCACTCTGAGACGTAAAGATCTTGAAGTTTCAACTGCTTGGCGGCAGAAATAGATACGGTGGTAGTACTTCCCCGGACGAGCGCTCACAAAGAGCTCTACTACTAGTACTATAATAATAATAATAAAAGCTTTATTTTCTTACACACTATCTTACAATAATAATAATTCATTCATTCATTCATTCATATCATTTATTGCAATTATTATGTTACATGGTGAGGTCTTAAGATTAAAATAGTAGTGCATAATAGCCCTTAAGCTTAGGGCATAGCAATATTTGGAGTGGAAGCGGGCCGTGAATTGTTCTTACTATACTCATAATTTGTTTTTTATACTATTGTTTTAAATCACGTATTGTCTATATCGGTGTAAGGACCGCCTAGGGCGGTAAAAGCCTCCTCCATTTGCTTCCATCTCGACCTGTCTCTAGCTACTCTACTCTATGTGAAGCCTGCTATTTTAGCGATGTCGTCGCTCCATCGTTTATGGGGTCTACCAGCGGGCCTAAGATGCGCACCACGAGATATTTGTCATGTCGTTCTGTCAAAATGTAAGCATTTTGTACCAGTTTAGGAACTATTGCATTATCTGTGGTGCCTAATGGTGTCGACAAAACGCGCCATAATGTACACTTTTGACACTTGTTAGTCGTCGTACCTCTCTGAGGACGAGATAATAGTCATGCAGAAATGTCAAAAGTTGAAAATTCAAAGGCGCGGTTTCTCGACAACATTACCACAGATAATGCAATAGTTCCTAAACTGGTACAAAATGCTTACATTTTGACAGAACGACATGACAAATATCTCGCGGTGCGCATCCTAGGCCCGCTGGTCTTAGTTTTTTATCAAGAGAAAGAAAGAAAGAAAAGAAAGAAAATACATTTATTTATGACACACAAACGGGCACAAACATGAAATACACAGAGGACCTACGAGGGGAGGTCCAAAAGTCCGCGGAATAGAGGATTTGGAAATAAAATGAAACAATGAAACTATTTTTCCTTTTCAATATAATTACCTTTGAGCTTAATACATTTTTCAGATCTTGAAATTAGCTTATGAATACCATCAAAAAAATATTTTTTCTCCTTGCCCTCAAAATGAGTCAAAATTGCCGCCTTAACTTCTTCATCGTCTTGAAACTTTTTTCCCCTGAGTTCCTTTTTTAAATTTGGAAATAAATAATAATCGCTAGGGGCAAGGTCCGGGCTGTAGGGTGGGTGGACAAGTGATTCAAAGCCGCACCGGTCTAGAGCAGCCATCGCAACTTTGCTCTTGTGAACTGGTGCGTTGTCTTGCAAAAGCAACACACCGCTTGACAGTTTACCCCGCCTTTTTTCTTTGATGGCTTCCTTCAATTGCTCCAATAATTTTGCGTAATATTCTCCGGTAATGTTGACACCCTTTTTCTTGTAGTCGATCAACAGGATTCCTTCACAATCCCAAAAAATTGTAGCCATAATCTTTCCGGCCGACTCCGACACCTTAAACTTCTTAGGGGGTGGTGTGCCCTTTTTATGCCACTGCATCGACTCTTGTTTGGACTCAGGTTCAAAATGATGAACCCAAGTTTCATCCCCGGTAACAATCCGCTCCAAAACAGGGGTAGATTCTTCGCTACACAGCTCCAAAAAGTGCTTTGACGCTTCAATTCTTTGTTGCTTGTGAAGCGGCGTGAGCATTCTTGGCACCCATCTTGCACTGACTTTTGACATGCCAAGATGATCGTGTAGGATCCTCAAAATGGTTGTATCTGATACTCCTACTATTGCAGAAAGCTGTTTTTTCTTCAGACGAGCATCTTCCAATATTAATTTTTCTATTTTTTCAACGATATCCGGTGTGGTGACCTCAGCCGGCCGTCCTGGGCGAGAGTCATCTTCAATCGACTCTCTGCCTTGTTTAAAAAGACCATTCCACTTGTAAATCATGGTTTTACTAGGGCACTGATCACCATAAACGGCTCCCATCTCATTCATTATGGTTTTCGGAGGTTTTCCTTGCTTGGTAAGGAACTTTATAACGGCACGAAACTCAATTTGCTCCATAGTTGCAGTTTTTTTCCGGATTGACTTGTTAACAGGGCGATATCTCGTAAACGAGTGGTGTGAAAGGGCTAAAAATAAACTTGTTTATACCCTAATGAGTAACCGATTAGCGACATACCAAACAAAGATAGCTACCTGCATCCCCTCCCCCCCGTACCGCGGACTTTTGGACCTCCCCTCGTAAGAAAAACACCAAGACAACACAAAACATAAAATGTGTATCTCCCCGTCCCGCCCGCGAAGAAGAGGGTACCAATTGGTCGCCCATTTTGGAGTCACCTGTCACCTGGCAGTAGTAGTAGTAGTAGTAGTAGTAGTAGTAGTAGTAGTAGTAGTATAGTGGTACATGATGCATGTTGCGTGTGTGCGGCAGGGTTGCATAGGCGCGGTGCACGTGGGCTCGCTGCTGCTGCCGTACTTCACGGAGGAAGAACTGTTCGTAGGCGCCGCCGCCGCGCTGCTCGCCGCGCAACCACACTATGCACTCACGTATGTACATAACTATCACATAACTATTACATATTTACTTTACTACTTCAATCTTTTCTAGTAACCTAGAAGCCGATTACATTATTCCAGTCCAGTGATCCAGTCCAGTGCTGAACTGGATTCGTTATCGTCTACATTATTCCAGTAATTTAGAAGCCGTTGAAACGTGAATACTACAGTGAGAATGATTTTAAAAAGAGATCAGTTTGGATTGGCCGTCTACATTATTCCAGTTGCACTGGATTGATCGCACTGGATTCAAAAGTAGACCACGAATCCAGTTACTGGACTGGAATGCTTACTGGATTCAGTTCATTCTAGTGCCGGTTTACATTTTTCCAGTAAGCAATCCAGCACTGACTGGACTGGAATAATGTAAACCGACCATAACTTAAACTTTAACTTATAAAACTATAGCGGTACTTGTTCTAATAAAATTGCTTTATTGAGTAGTCGCCTTAGAAAATTATGGAGTGAAATGGGGGACCATTTCACTCCATAATTTTCTATCTCTGGCTTTAGTCATCCAGTTAGGTCCAGCTTTCTCTATAAAAATATCTTCCCACCTTTTTGCTGGACGACCTCTTCCTCTTGATTCGTTTCTCGGTATCCACTCTGTTATTCGTTTTGCCCACCTACTGTTTTCCATTCTGCACAAATGTCCAGCCCATTTCCACTCACGTATGTTACATGCACGTTATTGCAGCTTCCCTCCGACTGCCGGTATCTCGTCCCACTGGGACCGAAACAATTACCTCAATTTTATTTATATTTCTGTTTCCTCCCAAAAATTTCTCTTATTCACATGAAAAATACATAAATATCCACGGACGTTTCACACAATGCCTTCTAGTCCCAAACTAAGCAAAGCTTGTACTACGGGATCTAGATGGCTGATAGAATACATTATATAATATTTTTTTTGTAAATACATACTTATAATACGTAGAACAAACATCTATGTTTTACCACACACAAATGTTTGTTTTCGGTGGGGATCGAACCCACGACCCACAGCACGGAAGGCAGAGCTACTACCGACCGAGCCATAACGCCTGTGGAAAATCATTCAAATTAATTAGACAGGTGTCATGGGTCAGTCGGTTGACAGCACTTTTTAGTGCAGTCAAAAATTTAACACAACAGAATCGTCAACATTATCATTGTGAACGCTACAGCATCCAGAATGTTCTAGATACTGATTTGTCTGGTTATGTAGGTCTGGTCGTCCATGGGGCTGGTCGCACGATGTAGGTTGCGTGCTGTGCTTGGAGCAGGACTGCGGTAACGGAGGCCACTGCGCCGATGTACGCAGCTCATACGCATGCGCCTGTCCCGCCGGCTACAGGGGAGACTACTGCGAGGTAATTATAATAAATAATATATACGTATCCTTTGCTATCTATGTATCCTCTTTTTCTTCAATTATAGCTTCAAAAAATTACAACAATCCCTACATATGTATTTTCGCTAATAAATTAGTACATAAAATATCAATTGTTAGGTGGACATAGACGAATGTTTGGAGAACCAATGCGAGAACAACTCTACGTGCAAGGACGAAGTGGCTAAGTACACCTGCATCTGCCCACCAGGATTCGAAGGCGAATTGTGAGTATCGATTACTTAATTATGGATCTTTTTTACACGTAACATTTTGTTGTGAAAAACAAAAAAATGTTATGTTACATCTTTTATAATTATTTATAAGTTACTTAGTATAGTTATTTGGGTTATTTTATCATTTCCGTTAATAAATCTAGTGGAATACAGACTTTGTGAATTTATTTTATTTGAGATTGTAACTAAGAATACTAACAATAATGAAAAGGATTGCACCAAGAATGGAACCCTGTGTAACGCCCCTCAGGCCTTTCACATTCCCTGTCATTATGTTTCCGGATTTATCTTGGATTTTTCGGAGTTTAGACCCGGCCTAGTTAGGCTCGAGTTAAAACTGAGACGTGATTATGTAAGACTTTCAACGAAGTTTTAGGAAAACTCGTTCTTTTGTGAAATTATTCATTCATTTACTCAAAACTGATCAGTAAATGAACTCAAAAAAGAATTTAGCGGCAAAACAAGTACCCTACGGTTAATGATTTTATCAATGTAAATGCCGAATATATTTTCTAAAAAACAGTACGTAGTAAATAATATAAAATAATTGAAAAAAAAACAGTCACCAAATAGATTTTTATGACAAATGTGAAGTTAGACCCGAGTTAAACCTGGGGGGGGGGGGGGGTCGGTTTAGCGAAAGTCTATAGTTAGACCTCAGTGAAGGTGCTAAATATGTTACGTAATATGAAAAAACCTAGTTAAGTCCAAAACACGAGTTAAAGACGCGGTTTTTTGATAAATCCAAGATAAATCTAGTAACATAATGACACCGATTAAATTTCAAGTTAGTTTGAGGCGCGCATTAGGGCGTGCAATGTGGATGTAACAACGTGTGTGTTTCTGTGTGTGTTAACAGTTGCGAGAGCGACATAGACGAGTGCCAGTCGTCCCCGTGCCAGCACGGCGGCACGTGCACGGACCTGGTGGGCGGGTTCTCGTGCACGTGTGAGCCGCTGTGGCGCGGCCGAGCCTGCGACCTGCCGCATGCACGCACCTGCCAGCACGAGCCCTGTCTGCACGCGCATGCATGTCGCGACACACCGCCAGGTCTGTACTAACAGCACAAGTAGCACTACCACAGACCAACTCTATTTCTATTTGCACATGATGTGCGATGTGTGCGTGACCACCTGACAGGTCGGGTGTTCGGGTGTCTCTGGCAGATTTTACAATTTAGGTTGACAATAACAAAATATTTGATAAAGGTATGACCCTAATATAGAACCCTGTGTGAATACCGATAAGAAAAACAGAGATGGTTAACTAAAAATGTGTTCTGAACTACAGTTTTGCTATAAATTTGGTTTTAAAAGATGACCACAATTTCGTATCTGATAAAATATGTAGGTTACACGAATTTGGTAAGGAAAGTGGTATAGTCAAAGCAATCTAAAGCTTCACTGTAATCTGTAAAAATGACATCTAACAAAATTTTTCTAATATAACGTGTGGTGTATGACATAATTCTTCATACTTAAAGAAATGTTGATGAATCCTTTGTAACATGTACCCGGTCTTGTATCAGATCCACCGACGGGCAACAACTTCACGTGCGATTGCGAGGAAGGCTTCGAGGGCACGTACTGCGACACCGCCTTCTGCGAGATCACGCCCTGCGTGCACGGCGTCTGCAGGAATGATACCAAGGTACATCTCATCATCTTTAACTTCTACAACTTTATTTTCTTCATGAATTCTCATGTTGTTTATTTATTTTATCTACTTTTGTCTTAATTGTTTAAATTTAGAGTCAACCTACTTATACCTGTGTTACTATAACTATTTATTGAGTAACATTTTCCCTTTCACCACTATTTACATTATGTATTTCATCTTTCTTATATTCATCAGCTACTTTATCTATATCTTACATTTCATACATTTCACTTATGTCTAAAACATCTTCGTTTACATCACTTACATCTAGATGTTAATTATCAATAGTTGTGTTCCCCTACAGTATGCGTGACGTGTGCATTGTTTACATTACAGCCGCCTGTGTGCGAGTGCATGCCGGGATACAGCGGCACGCTGTGTGAGACGGAGAGAGATGAGTGTGTGGAGGCGGGCCCCGGCGCCTGCCTGCACTCGGGACGATGTATCGACGCACCCGGCGCATACCTGTGTGACTGCACTACTACAGGTACACATACATACATACATACATACACATACATGAGTGTGGAGGCGGGCCCCGGTGCCTGCCTGCACTCGGTACGATGTATCGACGCACCCGGCGCATACCTGTGTGACTGCACTACTACAGGTACACATACATACATACATACATACACATACATGAGTGTGGAGGCGGGCCCCGGCGCCTGCCTGCACTCGGTACGATGTATCGACGCACCCGGCGCATACCTGTGTGACTGCACTACTACAGGTACACATACATACATACATACATACACATACATGAGTGTGTGGAGGCGGGGCCCGGCGCCTGCCTGCACTCGGGACGATGTATCGACGCACCCGGCGCATACCTGTGTGACTGCACTACTACAGGTACACATACATACATACATACATACACATACATGAGTGTGGAGGCGGGCCCCGGCGCCTGCCTGCACTCGGGACGATGTATCGACGCACCCGGCGCATACCTGTGTGACTGCACTACTACAGGTACACATACATACATACATACATACACATACATGAGTGTGTGGAGGCGGGCCCCGGCGCCTGCCTGCACTCGGGACGATGTATCGACGCACCCGGCGCATACCTGTGTGACTGCACTACTACAGGTACACATACATACATACATACATACACATACATGAGTGTGGAGGCGGGCCCCGGCGCCTGCCTGCACTCGGGACGATGTATCGACGCACCCGGCGCATACCTGTGTGACTGCACTACTACAGGTACACATACATACATACATACATACACATACATGAGTGTGGAGGCGGGCCCCGGTGCCTGCCTGCACTCGGTACGATGTATCGACGCACCCGGCGCATACCTGTGTGACTGCACTACTACAGGTACACATACATACATACATACATACACATACATGAGTGTGGAGGCGGGCCCCGGTGCCTGCCTGCACTCGGTACGATGTATCGACGCACCCGGCGCATACCTGTGTGACTGCACTACTACAGGTACACATACATACATACATACATACACATACATGAGTGTGTGGAGGCGGGGCCCGGCGCCTGCCTGCACTCGGGACGATGTATCGACGCACCCGGCGCATACCTGTGTGACTGCACTACTACAGGTACACATACATACATACATACATACACATACATGAGTGTGGAGGCGGGCCCCGGCGCCTGCCTGCACTCGGGACGATGTATCGACGCACCCGGCGCATACCTGTGTGACTGCACTACTACAGGTACACATACATACATACATACATACACATACATGAGTGTGTGGAGGCGGGCCCCGGCGCCTGCCTGCACTCGGGACGATGTATCGACGCACCCGGCGCATACCTGTGTGACTGCACTACTACAGGTACACATACATACATACATACATACACATACATGAGTGTGGAGGCGGGCCCCGGCGCCTGCCTGCACTCGGGACGATGTATCGACGCACCCGGCGCATACCTGTGTGACTGCACTACTACAGGTACACATACATACATACATACATACACATACATGAGTGTGGAGGCGGGCCCCGGTGCCTGCCTGCACTCGGTACGATGTATCGACGCACCCGGCGCATACCTGTGTGACTGCACTACTACAGGTACACATACATACATACATACATACACATACATGAGTGTGTGGAGGCGGGCCCCGGCGCCTGCCTGCACTCGGGACGATGTATCGACGCACCCGGCGCATACCTGTGTGACTGCACTACTACAGGTACACATACATACATACATACATACACATACATGAGTGTGGAGGCGGGCCCCGGTGCCTGCCTGCACTCGGTACGATGTATCGACGCACCCGGCGCATACCTGTGTGACTGCACTACTACAGGTACACATACATACATACATACATACACATACATGAGTGTGGAGGCGGGCCCCGGCGCCTGCCTGCACTCGGGACGATGTATCGACGCACCCGGCGCATACCTGTGTGACTGCACTACTACAGGTACACATACATACATACACATACATGAGTGTGTGGAGGCGGGCCCCGGCGCCTGCTTGCACTCGGGACGATGTATCGACGCACCCGGCGCATACCTGTGTGACTGCACTACTACAGGTACACATACATACATACATACATACACATACATGAGTGTGGAGGCGGGCCCCGGCGCCTGCCTGCACTCGGGACGATGTATCGACGCACCCGGCGCATACCTGTGTGACTGCACTACTACAGGTACACATACATACATACACATACATGAGTGTGTGGAGGCGGGCCCCGGCGCCTGCCTGCACTCGGGACGATGTATCGACGCACCCGGCGCATACCTGTGTGACTGCACTACTACAGGTACACATACATACATACATACATACACATACATGAGTGTGGAGGCGGGCCCCGGCGCCTGCCTGCACTCGGGACGATGTATCGACGCACCCGGCGCATACCTGTGTGACTGCACTACTACAGGTACACATACATACATACATACATACACATACATGAGTGTGGAGGCGGGCCCCGGCGCCTGCCTGCACTCGGGACGATGTATCGACGCACCCGGCGCATACCTGTGTGACTGCACTACTACAGGTACACATACATACATACATACACATACATGAGTGTGTGGAGGCGGGCCCCGGCGCCTGCCTGCACTCGGGACGATGTATCGACGCACCCGGCGCATACCTGTGTGACTGCACTACTACAGGTACACATACATACATACATACATACACATACATGAGTGTGTGGAGGCGGGCCCCGGCGCCTGCCTGCACTCGGGACGATGTATCGACGCACCCGGCGCATACCTGTGTGACTGCACTACTACAGGTACACATACATACATACATACACATACATGAGTGTGTGGAGGCGGGCCCCGGCGCCTGCCTGCACTCGGGACGATGTATCGACGCACCCGGCGCATACCTGTGTGACTGCACTACTACAGGTACACATACATACATACATACATACACATACATGAGTGTGGAGGCGGGCCCCGGCGCCTGCCTGCACTCGGGACGATGTATCGACGCACCCGGCGCATACCTGTGTGACTGCACTACTACAGGTACACATACATACATACATACACATACATGAGTGTGTGGAGGCGGGCCCCGGCGCCTGCCTGCACTCGGGACGATGTATCGACGCACCCGGCGCATACCTGTGTGACTGCACTACTACAGGTACACATACATACATACATACATACACATACATGAGTGTGTGGAGGCGGGCCCCGGCGCCTGCCTGCACTCGGGACGATGTATCGACGCACCCGGCGCATACCTGTGTGACTGCACTACTACAGGTACACATACATACATACATACACATACATGAGTGTGTGGAGGCGGGCCCCGGCGCCTGCCTGCACTCGGGACGATGTATCGACGCACCCGGCGCATACCTGTGTGACTGCACTACTACAGGTACACATACATACATACATACATACACATACATGAGTGTGGAGGCGGGCCCCGGCGCCTGCCTGCACTCGGGACGATGTATCGACGCACCCGGCGCATACCTGTGTGACTGCACTACTACAGGTACACATACATACATACATACACATACATGAGTGTGTGGAGGCGGGCCCCGGCGCCTGCCTGCACTCGGGACGATGTATCGACGCACCCGGCGCATACCTGTGTGACTGCACTACTACAGGTACACATACATACATACATACATACACATACATGAGTGTGTGGAGGCGGGCCCCGGCGCCTGCCTGCACTCGGGACGATGTATCGACGCACCCGGCGCATACCTGTGTGACTGCACTACTACAGGTACACATACATACATACATACATACACATACATGAGTGTGTGGAGGCGGGCCCCGGCGCCTGCCTGCACTCGGGACGATGTATCGACGCACCCGGCGCATACCTGTGTGACTGCACTACTACAGGTACACATACATACATACATACATACACATACATGAGTGTGTGGAGGCGGGCCCCGGCGCCTGCCTGCACTCGGGACGATGTATCGACGCACCCGGCGCATACCTGTGTGACTGCACTACTACAGGTACACATACATACATACATACATACATACACATACATGAGTGTGGAGGCGGGCCCCGGTGCCTGCCTGCACTCGGGACGATGTATCGACGCACCCGGCGCATACCTGTGTGACTGCACTACTACAGGTACACATACATACATACATACATACATACACATACATGAAATGAAATGAAACCTACATTTATTATTATAACAGAAACACACCTAAAACCTAGCATACCAGATAGCATTATTGAAATTAAAGGATACAGTCTCTTTAGAAGAGACAGGGACGGTGGAGGTGGATGGGGAGGAGTTGCCATCTTTGCTGCGCATGAACATATGGGCATTCAGATACACGTGGCCCTTCATCAGGAATATAATAGTCATAGTAATGTCGAGGCTCTTTGGTTGAATGTGACCTACGGAAATTTCAAGTTGCTTCTTGCTGGAATCTATCGACCAACACACTATACATATGAGGCTACTGACAGAGTTTTATTTGAAACAATAATGAAAGCAGATAATAGTAGAGATTTAATATTTATGCTGGGTGATTTTAATTTACCCTACTTAAGGTGGCCATTGATATCAACGGAAGGATACGACCAATTACATGCAAAATTTATTGAAATGTTACTGGATAGCAATCTACAGCAATTAGTCACAGGAATAACCCGACAAAGAAATGAACAAAAGTCACTATTAGACCTTATATTGTGTAACGAAGATAACTTGTGTACGTCAGTTGAACACCATCCTAACATAGGAAAAAGTGACCATCAGGTATTACTAGCAACAATTCAAATCCCATCCCAGAATCAACACAATCAGATAACAACAGCACCACGTAGGAATTTTTTCCATACAGACTACAATAAACTGTCACTCGCTATTGAAAAATCGAATATACTATACAACTCGGACATCACACTATCTGCAAAGTGGAATACATTCAAAACAACCATCCATGACATAATAGAATCAAACATTCCTCTGCAGCGGAAAAGGAGAACTCAAAATCATAATAAACCATGGATTGGACAAGACATAATAATGATGACAATTGAAAAAGCTCAAGCATGGAAAACATACCGCCTAACCACTTCAAAAAATAACTATGAAAAATATCGGGTAATCAACAATAAACTTATCGGAGAAGTAAGAAAATCTAGAATTAAATTTGAAACTAATTTAATCCACAGTGGACCAAAATCATTTTATGGGTACATACGACAACAGCTATCTTCAAAGGTATCGGTACCTCCATCCTTATTGAATGAACATACTGGCACAATAGTGAAGGACCATCAGGAAGTTGCTAATATCTTTGCAAAACAATTTGAAAAAGCTTATGTTAGAGAACCACTTAACTTACCAATTCCACAAATACAAGCCCCAAAAGTTGCAAATACATTGGATAGTGTACATTTCTCTCCAGACTCTGTCAGGAAAGCCATCTTGACCATGAAAGATGACACTGCTATGGGCCCAGATAAGATACCTGCTATATTGTTAAAGAGGTGTTGTACAGTACTATGTACTCAACTCTCACACATAATGACTATGTCACTAAACCATGGTGAATTACCTATGGACTGGAAGGAAGCCATTGTGACACCAATCTATAAGAAGGGAAACAAACGTACTGCAGCCAATTATCGCCCTATAAGTCTTACAAGTCTTATCTGCAAGACAATGGAGAAAATAATAGCCAATAACCTCAGGAAATTCTTATCGGAGGAAAATATTATTATCAATGAGCAACATGGTTTCATCCCTGGCCGATCAACAGTTACAAACCTACTCAGCTGCATAGACATGTGGACCAGTAACTGGGACAAACGCCAGCCAACAGATGTTATATACCTAGACTACGAAAAAGCCTTTGACAGGGTACCTATCAAAAGGTTAGTGTCAAAACTGGAGCACTTTGGTATCCGAGGCAGACTGTTGAAATGGATAGAGCAGTTTTTATCGGATAGAACTTTCAGAGTTCGTGTCGGGGAAGCATATTCGGATCCTCATAAAGTACATAGCGGGGTTCCTCAAGGATCTGTGCTTGGACCAATCCTCTTTGGAATTTTCTTGACAGATATAAGACAGCACATTCAATCTCAGCTATCTATTTTCGCAGACGATACAAAAATCATGGGGAACCCAATGATAACACATAATATAATTCAAAATGACCTTGATAGCATTTACAACTGGACACAGAACTGGCTCATAACCTTAAATGAACAAAAATGTACAGTATTACACATTGGAAACAAAAACCCGAAACTTGATTACACAATTAACAACAACCAACTAGAAAAAGTGGAATGTCAAAAGGACCTAGGAGTCTGTATTACCACAGATCTCAAGTGGGAGACACACATTATAGGGGTTGTTAAGAAAGCCAATTCTATACTTTACATAATAAGAAAGGCATTCACATACATTGACAAAGATCTTTTTATAAAAATATATAAAACATACTTAAGACCATTACTTGAGTATGCATTCCAAATCTGGAATCCCTACTTCAAGAAGGATATTGATCTCTTGGAACGAGTACAACGCAGAGCTACAAAAATGGTACCATCACTTAAAAAGTACTGCTACAAGTGTCGTCTTCAGCAATTAGGATTAACAACATTACAACAGCGAAGGCAACGCGGCGATCTGATAGAGACCTATAAAATCCTTAAGGGTCACTACAATGTACCAGAATTAGCAAGCATCTACAACTTGAACGAGAACACAAACCTAAGAGGACACTCTCTCAAACTGGTTAGCCTACCAGGTACAAGCAACCCTAAAAGACATACCTTGCCAAACCGTGTGGTCGAAGCCTGGAATAGGCTGCCAGAGACTATAATTAGTGCTCCAACGGTTAACACATTTAAAAACAGACTAGATAAACCAAGTGCACAGACAATATTAAGTGATATACACGTATCAGCTTTAAGCTGCCTGTGTATAAAATAATAATAATAATAATAATAATAATAATAATACATACATACATACACATACATGAGTGTGTGGAGGCGGGCCCCGGCGCCTGCCTGCACTCGGGACGATGTATCGACGCACCCGGCGCATACCTGTGTGACTGCACTACTACAGGTACACATACATACATACATACATACACATACATGAGTGTGTGGAGGCGGGGCCCGGCGCCTGCCTGCACTCGGGACGATGTATCGACGCACCCGGCGCATACCTGTGTGACTGCACTACTACAGGTACACATACATACATACACATACATGAGTGTGTGGAGGCGGGCCCCGGCGCCTGCCTGCACTCGGGACGATGTATCGACGCACCCGGCGCATACCTGTGTGACTGCACTACTACAGGTACACAAACATACATACATACACATACATGAGTGTGTGGAGGCGGGCCCCGGCGCCTGCCTGCACTCGGGACGATGTATCGACGCACCCGGCGCATACCTGTGTGACTGCACTACTACAGGTACACAAACATACATACATACACATACATGAGTGTGTGGAGGCGGGGCCCGGCGCCTGCCTGCACTCGGGACGATGTATCGACGCACCCGGCGCATACCTGTGTGACTGCACTACTACAGGTACACATACATACATACATACATACACATACATGAGTGTGTGGAGGCGGGCCCCGGCGCCTGCCTGCACTCGGGACGATGTATCGACGCACCCGGCGCATACCTGTGTGACTGCACTACTACAGGTACACATACATACATACATACACATACATGAGTGTGTGGAGGCGGGCCCCGGCGCCTGCCTGCACTCGGGACGATGTATCGACGCACCCGGCGCATACCTGTGTGACTGCACTACTACAGGTACACATACATACATACATACACATACATGAGTGTGTGGAGGCGGGCCCCGGCGCCTGCCTGCACTCGGGACGATGTATCGACGCACCCGGCGCATACCTGTGTGACTGCACTACTACAGGTACACATACATACATACATACATACACATACATGAGTGTGTGGAGGCGGGCCCCGGCGCCTGCCTGCACTCGGGACGATGTATCGACGCACCCGGCGCATACCTGTGTGACTGCACTACTACAGGTACACATACATACATACATACATACACATACATGAGTGTGTGGAGGCGGGCCCCGGCGCCTGCCTGCACTCGGGACGATGTATCGACGCACCCGGCGCATACCTGTGTGACTGCACTACTACAGGTACACATACATACATACATACATACACATACATGAGTGTGGAGGCGGGCCCCGGCGCCTGCCTGCACTCGGGACGATGTATCGACGCACCCGGCGCATACCTGTGTGACTGCACTACTACAGGTACACATACATACATACACATACATGAGTGTGTGGAGGCGGGCCCCGGCGCCTGCCTGCACTCGGGACGATGTATCGACGCACCCGGCGCATACCTGTGTGACTGCACTACTACAGGTACACATACATACATACATACATACACATACATGAGTGTGTGGAGGCGGGCCCCGGCGCCTGCCTGCACTCGGGACGATGTATCGACGCACCCGGCGCATACCTGTGTGACTGCACTACTACAGGTACACATACATACATACATACATACACATACATGAGTGTGGAGGCGGGCCCCGGCGCCTGCCTGCACTCGGGACGATGTATCGACGCACCCGGCGCATACCTGTGTGACTGCACTACTACAGGTACACATACATACATACATACATACACATACATGAGTGTGGAGGCGGGCCCCGGCGCCTGCCTGCACTCGGGACGATGTATCGACGCACCCGGCGCATACCTGTGTGACTGCACTACTACAGGTACACATACATACATACACATACATGAGTGTGTGGAGGCGGCCCCCGGCGCCTGCCTGCACTCGGGACGATGTATCGACGCACCCGGCGCATACCTGTGTGACTGCACTACTACAGGTACACATACATACATACATACATACACATACATGAGTGTGTGGAGGCGGGCCCCGGCGCCTGCCTGCACTCGGGACGATGTATCGACGCACCCGGCGCATACCTGTGTGACTGCACTACTACAGGTACACATACATACATACATACATACACATACATGAGTGTGGAGGCGGGCCCCGGCGCCTGCCTGCACTCGGGACGATGTATCGACGCACCCGGCGCATACCTGTGTGACTGCACTACTACAGGTACACATACATACATACACATACATGAGTGTGTGGAGGCGGGCCCCGGCGCCTGCCTGCACTCGGGACGATGTATCGACGCACCCGGCGCATACCTGTGTGACTGCACTACTACAGGTACACATACATACATACATACATACACATACATGAGTGTGTGGAGGCGGGCCCCGGCGCCTGCCTGCACTCGGGACGATGTATCGACGCACCCGGCGCATACCTGTGTGACTGCACTACTACAGGTACACATACATACATACACATACATGAGTGTGTGGAGGCGGGCCCCGGTGCCTGCCTGCACTCGGGACGATGTATCGACGCACCCGGCGCATACCTGTGTGACTGCACTACTACAGGTACACATACATACATACATACATACACATACATGAGTGTGGAGGCGGGCCCCGGCGCCTGCCTGCACTCGGGACGATGTATCGACGCACCCGGCGCATACCTGTGTGACTGCACTACTACAGGTACACATACATACATACATACATACACATACATGAGTGTGTGGAGGCGGGGCCCGGCGCCTGCCTGCACTCGGGACGATGTATCGACGCACCCGGCGCATACCTGTGTGACTGCACTACTACAGGTACACAAACATACATACATACACATACATGAGTGTGTGGAGGCGGGGCCCGGCGCCTGCCTGCACTCGGGACGATGTATCGACGCACCCGGCGCATACCTGTGTGACTGCACTACTACAGGTACACATACATACATACATACATACACATACATGAGTGTGTGGAGGCGGGGCCCGGCGCCTGCCTGCACTCGGGACGATGTATCGACGCACCCGGCGCATACCTGTGTGACTGCACTACTACAGGTACACATACATACATACATACATACACATACATGAGTGTGTGGAGGCGGGCCCCGGCGCCTGCCTGCACTCGGGACGATGTATCGACGCACCCGGCGCATACCTGTGTGACTGCACTACTACAGGTACACATACATACATACATACATACACATACATGAGTGTGTGGAGGCGGGCCCCGGCGCCTGCCTGCACTCGGGACGATGTATCGACGCACCCGGCGCATACCTGTGTGACTGCACTACTACAGGTACACATACATACATACATACATACACATACATGAGTGTGTGGAGGCGGGGCCCGGCGCCTGCCTGCACTCGGGACGATGTATCGACGCACCCGGCGCATACCTGTGTGACTGCACTACTACAGGTACACATACATACATACATACATACACATACATGAGTGTGTGGAGGCGGGCCCCGGCGCCTGCCTGCACTCGGGACGATGTATCGACGCACCCGGCGCATACCTGTGTGACTGCACTACTACAGGTACACATACATACATACATACATACACATACATGAGTGTGTGGAGGCGGGCCCCGGCGCCTGCCTGCACTCGGGACGATGTATCGACGCACCCGGCGCATACCTGTGTGACTGCACTACTACAGGTACACATACATACATACATACATACACATACATGAGTGTGTGGAGGCGGGGCCCGGCGCCTGCCTGCACTCGGGACGATGTATCGACGCACCCGGCGCATACCTGTGTGACTGCACTACTACAGGTACACATACATACATACATACATACACATACATGAGTGTGTGGAGGCGGGCCCCGGCGCCTGCCTGCACTCGGGACGATGTATCGACGCACCCGGCGCATACCTGTGTGACTGCACTACTACAGGTACACATACATACATACATACATACACATACATGAGTGTGTGGAGGCGGGGCCCGGCGCCTGCCTGCACTCGGGACGATGTATCGACGCACCCGGCGCATACCTGTGTGACTGCACTACTACAGGTACACATACATACATACATACATACACATACATGAGTGTGTGGAGGCGGGGCCCGGCGCCTGCCTGCACTCGGGACGATGTATCGACGCACCCGGCGCATACCTGTGTGACTGCACTACTACAGGTACACATACATACATACATACATACACATACATGAGTGTGTGGAGGCGGGCCCCGGTGCCTGCCTGCACTCGGGACGATGTATCGACGCACCCGGCGCATACCTGTGTGACTGCACTACTACAGGTACACATACATACATACATACATACACATACATGAGTGTGTGGAGGCGGGGCCCGGCGCCTGCCTGCACTCGGGACGATGTATCGACGCACCCGGCGCATACCTGTGTGACTGCACTACTACAGGTACACATACATACATACATACATACACATACATGAGTGTGTGGAGGCGGGCCCCGGTGCCTGCCTGCACTCGGGACGATGTATCGACGCACCCGGCGCATACCTGTGTGACTGCACTACTACAGGTACACATACATACATACATACATACACATACATGAGTGTGTGGAGGCGGGCCCCGGCGCCTGCCTGCACTCGGGACGATGTATCGACGCACCCGGCGCATACCTGTGTGACTGCACTACTACAGGTACACATACATACATACATACATACACATACATGAGTGTGTGGAGGCGGCCCCCGGCGCCTGCTTGTGGTCAAACGGTTTGACTACAATCTCATCTGATGTTAAGCGATGACGTGGTCGGCGATGTTGCACGCTTACCTAGAAGACACCTATCATTCTACTTTTGAAAACATCCAAATTATAGTGATTCATGAACACAAATGGGAGTATATGTGTGTCTTATATTCACCTGTCCCTTACAATACGTACATTCTAGTTTATTTTCATACACGCAGGATGGCTCAAACGTGGTTTAATTAACGGGTTGACTCAATTTTCTGAAACTGTGCAGATAATTATAGAGAATTCATAAAATGAGACAATATGATTCATATTCGTAAGCGAGGTGTCACTTCCTTCTAACTAATAAAATAAGCAAACTATAGCGCAAACAGAGTAAATCATAGTCCAATGAAGGTTGGACTATGATTTACTATTTTCTATAGATAAAGTAATATACTTCGAAAAATTTAAAGTTAAAAAAAAATTATTTGCAGGTATATGTATGTAGGGGTCTAATAAGTAGCATTGTATCCCTATTAGGGTGCGCAAAGAAGTATTTACTATGCAATATACTTATTGACTTTTACTCCGAGGTATATTCCCATTTCTGAAGTAGCAGATACCCATTGACCCACTGCCAAACTGCAATGTTTGTTTTATCTACTGATATCTACGGACACGGCAGGTGACGCGCTCCTTATCACAACTTAGGTACCTACTGATAACGATTTTATACTGATAACAGACATGTGGTTCTCAATGTTTCACCTTTGCGTAGTTTTTGTGTTTTTTTTTTGAGAAAATTGCATTATTTCCCGAGACAATCGCAATAAGCTTGATTTTTATTTTATTCTCTAGATTTTGTAATCTATATTGTTTCCTTCGAAAAATTGAATAGACTTAAAATATCAATAAGGAAGAAGCTTATAATATCTTTCTTATGCAATAATACAGTACATAACAATAAAATGATAAATGAATTAATATGCAAACGTCGCGACTCGTCTCTAGGTCGCAGGTTGTGTCATTGATTTGCTGAAGTCCTTATTAGTCACTCTAATAATGTAGTACATTGTAGGTGGAGCGGTGTGTCATACTGCTCATTCTATTCATAACTATTTAGAAAATATCATTAAATTCGTCCTCAAGTTATTAATAAAAAATAATAGTAATAATAGAAATTGTTCACATATATTGAAAAGATTGGATTTTGATTCTCGATCTTCAATATGAGAAATGTTTAAAAATATTTCTTTTGAATTGTGTTTATTTTAAATTATCTCTGGAACTTGTTTATGAAGTATTTTAGCATTTTATTTTAGTTTATGTAGTAGCCAAATAGCAAAATGTTAAATCTAAAAATGATGTAGCAAAACTTGCATCTCCATATTAGCCATGAATTCGAGTTATATCAGTAGGTACCATAGTATTCCTCAATGAATTACGTTATCAACACAAAAGCCGCAATGCGTAAACTATTAATTTAACAATAGTCCCGTGTTTACTTCTGTTGGAGGAAACAAACGGCCACAAACCACAGTTTGTGAATCAGTGTCCACTCGCGACTCGGCACGGTATGTCGCGTGAAACCAGAACTTTTCAGCTGAAATAAGTGAATTTACAAGTGAAGTGATATTACAAAGTGAAGTGATATTACAAGTGAAGTGAATATCCTGAAGATGTGGGGATGAAGTGATGTGGATGTACTGTGCAAGTGGCAGGAGTGTGCAGTGGACTGACTGTGGATAAGAAATATAGGAATCAATAGAAGCAATGTCTATGTTTGTGAATTTATTGGTTATCGCGCTGATAGGTAAACATGAATTAGTATTTAGTTAAGGGCCTGATTCAGTTGGTGCATTTTTCTTATGACAGCACTAAAATTATGATGTCTATGTCGTTTCCCTTCATGAGAAAAGTAAGTTCAGTTTATGACAATTAGTGCTGTTGTTACAATAGGTTATTTTAGGAACATAAATCAACAAAATCAGAGGCAAAGTTTAGTTTTGAAATAAGATTACCATAACTTTACCAAATGAATTGATATTAGTTAGGTATGTTACCACTACAATTGTACAAATAAATTTGCCTATCGGTTTTTACATTACAGATATATTATCATTGTTAGTTTATCTGAAAATCAATAAAGATCAAGTTATTGTCAACTCAACGCTCGCCAGTTATTGAGGCAAATCATAATTCCATTGTTTTCCTCCTTCATTTGATACTAAGGACAAAGTCAAGTACTTATCTTATTAGTAATTAAATATTCATGGACATTTTACACAGCGCCTTCTACTCCCAAACTAAGCAAAGCTTGGGAACTACATAGCTGTCTTATATAGAGGCCTGTGATCTATCAGTATTTTCCCCAACATCTTCCTAGTAGGTACTGTTGTTTCCTTCAAATCGTACGTCACAGCAGTAGGTAGGAACTCGGATGTGCGTAGGCGCTAATAGATCATCAATTTATCCCTGATCCAGTTTTACTGCCGAGTTTATTCAATGTTTACTTTGTAATTTGTATTGTCATTGACAACCGCAGATTATAAAATAACTTGCGGAATGGAAGCGTTCCCGTACGTAGACAAACGGATAAAACAAGCAGAATAGACCTAATGTTAAGCGGTCTCCTCTGCCCATATGTTTTGATTTTATGATGTTTTACTAACCTATGAGCTATGCTGACAGGCGTCATAAGTACCTTCCACAGATGAACTCCGACTTTTAATAGTTCGTCCGTGGAAGTACTACCACATTTACTATACATTTAATTAATTTTCCTTGTTGTTGGTAACTATTTTCTCAATAATTGTGTTATTTGGTTAATGAGTTATTGAATTGTTATAGGATGGACGGGTGCTCGTTGCGAGGTGGACGTTAACGAGTGCGAGAGTGTCTCCTGCGGGCCCGGGGAGTGTCTCAACCTGCCCGGAAACTACACGTGAGTATATAGTTGCTAGCTTACGCACGCGACTTCGTGCGCGTCCCGTTTTACCTGTACTGTTCCGGGATAAAAAGTAGCCTATGTGTCCATCCAGGTTACGAACTATATATCACCCAAGTTTTATCCGAGTCGGACCAGCAATTGGGGCGTGTTTGAAAACCCAACATCAAAACTTTGGTATTAATAATATTAGTGGGACACGATATTATATGTAAGGGTTCGCTACTTGTCAAGCGGAACTTTAAGAAAGTGTATTCACTCAATCTCAATTATCTAGTTTCCATAGTACAAGCTTACTACTAAAGGGCGTTATGTGATAATATCCATGAATATTTATTTATATTTCTATTCATTACGGTCTTATGCTGCAAGGGAAAAATGGAAAAATGGGGGGAGGCCTTTGCCCAGCAGTGGGACAGAGAAGGCTCGTAATAATAATAATAGATTTATATTAAAGTTGCGTGTGCACTGCTGGCTTCTGCGGCAACGAGTGCGCGCTACTAGACCCGTGCTACCTCCCCTCGGGGCCGGCCCCGGAGGGTGCACTGGAGGGTGCACTGGAGGGTGCACTGGAGGGAGGTAACGTAACGTTCGGTCCGTGCCGGCACGGCGCGAGGTGCGACCAACGATGCGGCGCTGAGACTGACTACCACTGCTTCTGCACGGACGGCTGGGGAGGGAAGAACTGCTCGCAACAGGTATCTTGTACTTGTTAACCATCATCTTTAATTAACCCTTTTAATGTTCGCTTAAGCGTCTGAGAGATATTGAACTGGGGACTGCCATTGACAAATCACATCTACACCACCGAAGCAAGGTCCAAGAGAATATGGCCGATTTTAATTTCCTGTAATATCTTAAAACTCCACATCTAAAGAGAAAGAATCTACAAGTTAGGCTAGGGTAGTCGGTGACTATATTTTTAGTTTTGGAGATGCGCGCTTCAACTACTTGTTATCTGTATCGGTTGGTAAAAGCATCGCGTTACCTGCAGGTGGTACCGGAGGAGTCGTCAGCCTCCGGTTCGAGTTCGTCCGTGCTGGTGATAGCGCTGGCGGCGGCGCTGGCCTGCGTGCTGGCGGGCGGCGGCTTGCTGGCCGCGCTGGGCGCTCAGGCGCGCCGCAAGCGAGCCACGCGCGGCACTTACTCACCCTCGGGACAGGAGTACTGCAACCCCAGAGCGGAGATGATGCATCATGCACTCAAGCCGCCTCCAGAGGAACGGCTTATATGAGGTCAGTGCACTCCACCTGGTGACGTCACTCATTGCACTGACTCGCGTCAAACGCAAGCGGTATTATCAACCGAATTCAAAGCTAAACAGTAACTTGAAGTCCAAAATATCAATGCAGCTAATGTTTACGTTTTGTTTCAGAATTGACACGCTAAGCTAGTAAGGATGAAGAACAAATTAACTTAACGAAATTATGAAAACACGAAACTCGTCGCATATCAACCAAATGTTTGTTACTGTGTGCGCTGCGTGAATGTGTGCGCTATGATTGAGTGCATGTGTGCGTTATATGTGCTAGTTTGTACCTGGAACTGTGTGAGTTTATATGAGTGTCTGTATTTAATAATATTAGCTTTTTTACAACTGATGAAATTATGTACTTAATTATACAGCGCGGTGATACCTCCCTAGAGAAATTATTTACCTAGTTTTAAGTTTTTTTTTATACGAAAGGAGAACGGGTCTAGCCATTCCAATTTTAAATCAAACTTCAGAATAATTATAAATTGATTGTTTTCAATCGTATTTACAAAGTGAAGGCGAGCTAGGGCCGTAGATAAGAATGCGTTAGTTTTAAGGAATTAACTTAACAAGTTGACTGTTTGTGCCTCAATTTTTGACTACTTATAAATAATGTTAAGAAAGCAATAACGAATGTAATTGTTCACTTTATAAAATTAAGACATTTTCGGAACCTAATTTCTTCATAATAATAATAATTCTAAACTAAATGATTCCGTAAAATCTACATATTTTGGAAAGTGAACAAGAAAGTGTATTTTTTATGAACAGTGTTATATTATATTTTATTATATTTACTAGATAAGTTGACTAAACTGAACAATGAACTTAAAACAACCTACGAGGCTCGACTACGGTAATAATAATTTTATTCAATGAAATTTAATGAAACACCAAACAGACAATACTATTTGTATAATATTTACAATAAATCGTACAAGTTTGAGCCTCGCCACTAAATAGACCGAATAGTTCAGAAGCATGTACCACATGTTGTATTCATAACTTACTTGTAAGCGTAAAGCGTAAAGCGTACACATTCTAAATTACTGATAGTGAAGGCGTCACCGTCGCAACGGCGTCCCGCGCTCCTGTATATACTACACTAAGATTTTTAAGATATTTAAAGGAACCATGTTGTTTTCTAATATTGACACCCACTGCAATATAACACTCAACATTTGAAAACAACATTGATATTAGAACCAATTTTTGTATCGCATGGAACTCTTACAAGTATAACGTGTATATTAATCAATAAGTAATAAGTATCGAGTGCGGTGACCGCGACGTGACGTCCGTGCCTTATAACCCAAGTCTGTATATTTGGTAGCTCTTTACAAACAACAATAATGCAATGTATTATCTTAATGTAATTAACTAAGCACGTGTAGAGGTAGACTTAGAAATTGTAAATGTGTTTACACTGGTGCGTTCTGAGGGCCTAGTGCAGGCTTGCTAGCCGGTACTCGTATGTCAAACTTCTCAAGAAATCCGCTCAGTACCTCCATACAAATAGGTTGGGTGTCAGACGTTTAACACCAGTTCACACCAAAACTTGTACTAGGCCCTCTGTTTGGCGCTTTCGAGGTACTCCATAGCTAACACTTCTAGCCAGTGTCATGCGCGTTTACCCGTAGTGTAGTGTAGCACCAGTATTACCTGGATTATTGTACTTAATCGTATCTTGCTCAGCATTTCTTCTTTATTATTTCTATTGAAGGCTAACGCTAAGAACGAGTCATTGTATTTAGAAACATTCCGTACTTGATAAGTTTTTGTGTGATAACGTAGCGTTTATAATCTCGAGCAATAATAATGTAGTATGTTCCGTCCTAGGTGAGTACTATACCTCCCTCGGCTTATTTAGATGACTCATGTTATCTCAAGTCTACTTAACTCGTGAAGATTGAACTAATTGTAACTTAGTGTAGGATAAAAATGTACATAATAAACTTGATGATGTAATAATAAGGGATGTGGCACTCTGCGAGACACTGCCAGCAATGTTACCGTCCACAGAGGCAGGATGGAGGCTCCGAACTCTCAGCCAAACTCTCAATTCTCTTTCAAGTATTCTTGAGACAAAACTAAACATCGAATAACGATCAAAAAGTTCCGTAAATGTTTCAGAATACTGTTGTTTCTGGAAATGATTATAATCTATAATTCTATAAGTGGGTAATTTATTCATGAATTTTTCATAAATGGTATTGTTTTACTAAATATTGTTTTCTATTATACCTAATACTTTTCTACTATAAAATTATGTATCTACATACATATTTAACAAATATTATCTCAATGTACAGGTTCGGAGTCTCCAAACCATGCTGTATTTTGTGCTAATTTGTCAAGCTATAGTGCAATTACTCGAAGACTAACCTAGATCTAAGTTTTATAAGGAGTTGGACAAATTGCACAAAATTAGCATCGTGCACTTTATGTGATCTGTGTTGTACAGCACTCGCCTTTTGGCGTTTACTCAATAAACAGAATTTATGAAATTTATTGTTTTATTTTAGCCCTTCTGCTGTTTGCAAATGTACTTACACGCGTCCTCAGTGGGCGTGCTCAATTACCGCATAAAATCAGGTGGGCGATCTACTTGTTCCATCAATTATTCTCGTACAAGAAATTATAAATATAGAAAGCTAGTTCAAGCTAGTTCTATCCAAGGCTAATTCTTAATCCCCTACGGCTACGGATTCTTCTGAACTCACCAGTTTTTTGTTTTATCCTGGGTGATATACAGAAACTTGTTGCCTGCCTGCGCAAATTTTTTAATCCAGGTTATTGTGTTTTAATGAATAAATAATGAAACAATTGCATAGTTCTAAACACGTCCTTTATTCAAATACTGTACAGGCTGTTGTAGACATATCATACAATAACAATGTGTGCGGCGGCAGCACTGCGCTCCCGCCCGCTGCGAAGCCCTAACACTGGAATTACACGAGTTTCACACTATTCCGTATTATGTTCACAATAATTAAAGGAAAGTTGCTTCAAAAGTTGACAAACAGCAAGTCAACAATTCATATGCTTCACTTACGTGATCAAAACTATAAAAACTAAATAAAGCTCTTGATTCGGAATGATAGAAATATCTAAACCCAAAAAATTATCGAACGCTGTCATACCAGCCTCCTATTAAACATACATTATTATATTATGAAACACAGTGTATATGAATCCGTCTGCATACATTATGTACATTAAAGAGTTTAAATATTATGTAAAATGTTACTTACATAGGTACATAACTGGAAGACAGATTATATTCTTAGATTTTTTAATTAATTGCAGACCGGTCACAGTCTCCGTGTTGGCTCGCAGCGGGCGGCAACGATCGCGCCGCAACACTTCATAAATCACACATAATGCGTTATAATTTGTAAATAAATACAATCAAAACAATGTCATCTCGAATTTACACGAGCGAGCAATGCATTCGAGCGCGCTCCGAGCTGCAACTGAGGGATAGATGACGCTACTTACAACAAAATGTAGCCTGATTTTGTTGCGATGTGTTACTGATTCTAGTCTGTTAATTTGTTATTTTGTCTAAAACTATGTACTTATCGAATATGAAAGCACCTCAGTCGCGTCCCGGCGGGCGCTCGTCACAGTCGACGGCAAGCCACGCTAAGCTACTAACGCACAGGAATGACTTAGATTACCTCTTCGCTATAGAACCTACATCGTTCGTAACGTTCCTACTGGCGCGCACATTTGGCACCACGCGACGCGAACCACTACTATCAAAACGATATCTGGAGGGACTCGGGAACATTATTGTTTATGAAACGTTAGTTTACATCGAGTCTAGTACCGCGCTAGCACCAATGTGAGCACTTCATATTTATTAAATTATTTATCTAATTACATTTTAGTAAAACACAGAGAAGACGAAGTTACGAAACCGGGAAGCTACAAGACGTCACCTCGCGGACGGAGGTCGAAGATACAACGATCACAATAATAATTAGCTACGTGTACCGGAAGTGAAGGAAGCACAGACGCTACGCAATATATAGGAACATTCAGTCGTCGTGTAGGTCGTCATACAATTGAAAAAGATACCTACTTACATTATAAAAGTAAATAAAAACCGAAAATCATACAAAAGTTCAGCGGCCGGCCGAGCGGCAAAGAGCCGCTACCGAATAATAATAATAATCAACATTATTTAGTTACACATCGTAAAACAATAAACGTATGGCATAATTTACATTTAGATACACGTTAAAACAATAATAATAAATATAGGTCGGCTGGGGGCGGGCCTGGCGCAGCCTTCGGGATTAATAAGTGCAGGGCGCGTCCACCGCGGCGGCCGAGGGCGCCACTGTCTCGGCTGCACGCGCGCCCGGCGCCTCGCACTACATTGGCTACCTGCAATCACAAATAACACTTATTTAATTCAAAATGTTACGTTTCTTATCACTAAATGTTGCCTCTGTAAGTAGTCTATACATCTATACAAATATTATAAAGAGGAAAGGTTTGATTTTTTGTTTGTTTGTTTGTTTGTATGAATTGAATAGGCTCCGAAACTACTGGACCGATTAAAAAATTTCTTTTACCATTAGAATCCTACATTATCCCTGATGAACATAGGCTATATTTTATCCCGGAATTCCCACGGGAACGGGAATTACGCGGGTGAAACCGCGAGGCGCTGCTAGTTCGATATAAAATCGCTAATAAACAGCTGTAACAGTATCCTAGTAGTATTACCTATTGTCGTGTGGTTGTAGCACGACGCGCTGGTAGTCGGCTCGTGCTAGCGGCGCGCGCTGCCTGGAGCCGAGTGCGGCGGTGCCGTCGCGCGCTATGAACAGCTGCAGCCCCGACGTCTCCGCGCCTGCTGCTGCAGCCGCCGCCGCAGCAGACGCTAGGTCCGTACCTGGAATAACGCATAAACATTCATTTAGATATCTAGTGTAAGCTTCAGCTCAAAAATGCTCCGTCAACATCTATCGTTGATCTTTACAGAAGTCACCCATACCTATACTAGAATCTACTAAGATCAACCAGGCGTATGTCAAGTGAACAACAATTAAAATAGTCATTTACACAACGAGAGAAATTAGAAGATTGGGCACTAGCAAATACACTAATTGATCGTTTAATATGTCTGACACCTGCGGGGCTAGGATGCGCACGCGAGATATTTCTCTACTCCTTTTGTCAAAATGAAGCCATTCTGCACCCGTTCTTTCTTCAACATTACCTACCGCCACAGATACTGCAATAATAGTTCAGAAACTGGTACAAAATGCTTTGATTTTGACAGAACTAGTAGACAAATATGTCGCGCACGCATCCTAGCCCCGCAGAAAACTCAAAAGGGAGACATACCGGCGAGCAGTTCATCGATCAGCGAGTCGGGGTTGACGCGCGTGTTCTCCACGCGACAGGAGGCGGGGTCGTCGTCCCTCGGCGCGGGCAGGGGGGGCGCGGCGGGCGCGCCCCCACCGCCCCCCGCGCCCCCCGCGCCCCCCGCACGCCGCCGCCTCTCGAGGGCGCCGCGCGCGCGCTCCAGCGACCCGCCCTCTGAAGCACTCGCCGTCAGCGAGCCTGACGATGGATTTCTGTCCAAGCACACACTTGCATCAGTTTGGACAACGGGGAATGCGCAAATCCCCAATGAGTACCCGCAAGATGTTAACCTGTTCAACGGGCTGTATTTGTTGCAATTAATAGCTGCTATTATGCACGTCCTGCTGTTTGCATCACTTTAGGCAAAGGGTGAAATTGCAACAAAACTAACCCGTTAGAGACCTTTACAAACATAAATGTTGTCAAAATGGTATGGGTGATCCGATCCCAAACTTGATTGCGCTTGCACGATCAACATTACTGACACTACTGGACGTGAGCATTCAAATGATTATAACCAGGAATCTAATTGTTATTAGATCTTTATGTGAAATTGTTAATTCTTCGTGCAAACGCACCCTTACACATTTGTCTTTGTTTAACATTAGATGCACAATGCAAAATAGCAAACCCATAAATAATCATATACACCTAAAACAGTATGTGTAGATGCAAATATAAAAGCTTTTACCAGCATAATTTAAATATGTACTTAAATATAAACATTTAATAAGTTTCAAGCATTATGCATAACCTTATAAAAACACCCCAATGCATGCTGATCAATAATCAATTTACATAATATATTGTCAATCGCATGCGGTTTCATTCCAGCAAGCATTATTAAAAAGGCGAGAGAAACTGAAAAACACATGCATAAAGTTTTAAAAACATTACAGTTCTTAATAACTATGTACCGCATTACCAAAACACGGCTCTGTATAATAAACTTATATTCAATAATGAAACTTTAGAGTATACAATGCAATGAACACCTCCAAACAGGTCCGTCTATGGCTAACAACGAAAGCTGAATACAATGATATTATAACGACACAAAACAACATCTATTATTATCAAAACAGGGTGGCTTGCACAGCTTACTTTGTAATGTCATTGTTTTAACACAATAGGACTTAATGAGACTAATGTATTATTTTAAAAGGGTTGGTTTCATTATCGGGGCCCGATTTAAGATATTTATTTTTCCTTAGGAAATACATTTCACTTACATGAGAAATACTCAACGTAATTTGCTGGACTTAAATAACTAAGTGGGCCTTCATTTGAAAAGGATTAAAGATTATGACAAATAACCATTTTTGCAATAGTTTATTTGGCGCAGCCGGTTGGATATGAACCTATTTATGTATTTTAAAAAGTTACACGTCATCTTGGGTAGGGTAGAGTCTAGTTGTCTGTCATATTCTGGGGAGTCAGCACGAATATATTTAACAATCGTAATCACGTACACTTTACGTATACGCTACACTACGCAGCTTGACTTCCGAACGTAGTGTGTATCTCAGTAACGCTACAATTACGATACGTTTACGATTGTCACATTTATGAATGCTGAGAGCCCTGTGTGTGTGTGTGTTGTGAAGCCACCGTATATATAGTTACAGTATAACTAACAGCGCGGAGCTGGGTCGCCGCGGCAGAGAGCCGGCCGCAGCCGCGGGCTCGCGCGGGGCTCCGCACCAGCTGCACTCGCCCTCCGCCCCGCGTCTACACACCGTCACACCTTTACATCACTACTGCAGGTAATTCTACAGCTTGGGCTCCAGTCCTCTCGGAAATTGTAAACCACAAATGTATTGTATTGTACAATATGAACATGTTATCAAGATGGCACTGAATCCAGCTTGAGCTCGTTAATTTGAATCTTTAGATTGGTGTTTTAGTTAAAAACTATGTCAGGAGCTCATGACATAGTTTTTAACATATATGAGAGAAATACTATGACGATAAAAGAGTTCTAAGGCTTAAAACATTACTAGATGGTATTATTCCACGAATAGAGCTTGCATAAGCTAGTGAAATGATAAACCAGAGTTCTGTCTGTCCTCAACTAACGCATAGTGCAAAATGTGCTGGATTATAAAGTTGTAACACATGTTTCTGAAGTTTAAACACCACTCGTTCCGTTCAATGAACTATTTCAACTTCACAGAAATAATAATTCTTAAAAATAAAACATAAAAGTAACCAAGAAAAAAGAACAGAAACAAACAAAAGAACAAAGACCAAATGAACGGAATAGACGACACAGGATAGACACAGCGTAGAGCAGAGAGCGTCCCTCGCACCGCAACCACATTAGTACGCACACGGACATTACCAGAGGAGAGGAGGGGAGGGGAGGTGCAAGCAAGCGACACCGGACACGCGGCGGCGGCGGCGGCGGCGGGACTCACCTGACGTGGTCGGTGTAGCTGTGCCTGAGCTCGATCCGGAACCCCTTCTCGAAGGGACGCTGCACGTCCTCGCTCTTCGGCGTGGAGGTAGCCACTGCGTCCTCATTCAGCGCCTGGTTCGAGAGACTCTTGAACCGATGCCGCACGTCGACGCACTCGGACGAGCCCATCTCGGCCTCCGGATCCGACGGAATGCAATAGAACTCATCCTCTATACAGCCGGAGAGCCTGTTCGCGTTGGACACGAGCGAGCTCTTTCTGTTGGCGAGCGGCGTGAGGAACGGGAAGTTGTTGAACAGCTCCTCGTTCTTCTTGTTCCGATCGAGCAGCGCCGGGATCGTGTTCAGCGACTTCTGCTTGAACATCTGGAAGTTTGTGAGCGGCTCGACGGTCTCGCTGGCGACGCTGACCGCCTGCTTCTTCCTGTCGAAGTATGTCGGCATCGCGAACGTGTCGTGTCCGTTCTCTAGCAGGGTAGTGTCGGGAGTGCGGTACTCGTCGCTGGCGGGCGAGAGCAGGGCGTGTCGTGGGATCACGTCCGGGGGGCCGGTGAGCGTGCAGTTGGGAGTCAGATACACGTCCGAGGTCTCGCTGACGAGGGTTCGCTCGAGGAGCAGCTTGAGCTTGCCCTCGGGCACGTATAGCGTGGTGCGGGTGGTCGTGGTCCGCTCTAGGCGGACACTGGGAGGCAAACAACAACTCATTAATGAAGCGCTGGTTAGTGACGTGCGAACACGGAAAGCGAACGTCCGGGGAGAGGCATGCGGAGATGCATCCAGCGCTCTTGTGCATTACAAACGAAACTTTAACGACGAATATAAACCAAAATAAAAACTAAATAAAAATACAAAAACAAAACAGTAATAGAAAGTAACAAAAAATTATAACTAAAATTTTATCGAAATAACTATCACCAGACATTTAGTTATTCAGAGATTATTAGAAATTATTTCCATCAAGAACGTGTCCACATTCTTCACAATTAAAATATATACAATAGAGTTCATTAATTGCCCGCCACTTGCCAATTGCACGTTATAGGACACCACAGCATATCTGAAGACCATATCATAAGACGTAGACCCGTAAAAACCTTAATAAAACCATCTAAACTTGTCAATACTTTAAGTTTAGTTCTGTGTTCATCAGGCAGACCAAAGAATCCAATGGTGCACTATGATTGTTATACACGCATGCATTTCGCATTTCCTAATGGTGTATATTACTGTATATGATTCCCAGTGTTTTGATACAATAGTTCCCTAGTAGAGGCTTGCGCGGTTGGTTACCTGTTGTGATGAGGTCTGGTGTCGCCGGCAGAGTCCCCTTCAGAGCTCTGCCTCGAGTGCGCTGACGCGGCTGACGAGCTGCCGTACCCAGACGCCTGAAACCATACGCCAGATTATGTTACTTTTATATTATATTTCTGTCTGTAGGTACTGTGTGGGAATTTGCAGGGTTTTCAATATAAGTACACCTAAGTAATCTTATTTCTTTGATTAGCATTTTAGAACTACAATAGTTTTACAGGGAAAATAAGACCGGCAATTAGAAAAAAAGGGTTTCGAAGAAGTGTCTTGGGAGTCATTCACATACCTTGCTGCTCATATCCCCGGAGGTGTTGGAAGAGTTCCTGGAGTGCGTGTGTTGCTGCATGCACGACACGCAGCCCCCCGCGCTGGAGCCCACCCCCGGCTCCCCGGGGGGTAACTCCTCGTCATCGGGAGTAGGTAACGAACATGATGCTACTAAGGATAGAGGCGCCACTTGACTCACACTCTCTGGAAACAAAACGTGGGGTGTAAACAAAGTGTTGCAAGGTCCATGTTGATATAGCACAGTTCAGCTTAGGAATAGTTATAAAAGTTGTATCAAAATTCTCAAAGATTTCGAATCGCTAAAACGCGAGAATCCTTACGTTTTTTGGTCTCATACCAGGAAGTAACGAGGCAGCCTTCAAAAGTAATCAGTCGCTGAAGGAAAAAGGTAGCGAGGACCAAACCTATTGCGTGAATATGGTGAACACAAAGGTATTGAAGGCGTTGTGTTAAATGTCCGTGAATATTTATTTACCAATTACTAAAGAAGAGGAAGTTACTTACAAGAGATAGTCAATCCATGCTCGAAGTTTCCTCATCTCTGTGTAGTGGTACTAGTGCACTCACCGTAGTTGTTCTTCTTGGTGAGTGAGCCGAAGCCGGAGCTGGCGGTGGAAGAGGCACAGTCGTCGTCCTGCTGCGTTCCGGCCGCAGTCTCCGAGCCGCTGTCCCCGGCCGCGCCAGCAACGCGTTCCGCTACCTCTTGCTTACGCTCTGGCCTGCAAGTTCATCAAAATAACTAGTCAAAATATTATCAACGAATGAAAGAGTTTTTCCGATGCTCCAATAATTTATGTGTGTGTGCCGTGACGTAACAACTCGCAACACACACGGAACAATAAAAATCCTACTTGTATGAAAAGCACTCTGGCTGATCTAGTTAAACGTACACTTTGAAGAGCGGATCCCCTGAGATCATGTTCATCTTGATCCGTATCCTGAGCACGGAGTTGTCCTGCCGCTGCCGGCGCGGGTCGTAACCCTCGAGCAGGCATCGTCGCGAGGTCTCGCCCGCGCCCGCCAACTCCGCCAGGTTCACGTCGCAGAAGCCCAGCTTCTGGTATGAACGACCGCCTGGAAATACCAGCAACATAACACTTTATAACATAAGGCAATAGTAGGTGATACATTTGGCACGTTTTACTCAACAGGTATACCAGTACCAACTACCTAAACTACCTCTACCTAAGTACCTATCCCATGATAAAATGACGCCTTAGGGTAAATGAAATGAAATGAAATGAAATGATTTATTTTGCTAGAAATATGGTTACAAGTTATTAAGGTATATTTAGTAGGTCCCACATATTTCGCCAAACACATTGGCATGCAAATTATATTATTTAAATTAAAATTATAAACACTACTTACAATTGAATTGAATAATATTTTTTTAATAATAAGATGTCATGCAATAATAATAATACAAATTTTCAATACTTAATACCTATATGTCATAATCTAAAAAATCCTCAACACTATAGAAGCTTTTGTCAATGAGCCACAATTTAAGTTTTCTTGTAAAAAATCTTGTTGGTAAATCTCTAATTTCAGTGGGGATTTTATTAAATATTTTCCCACACATGGCAAACGAATTTTTTTTATAGAGAGTAGTTTTAGGTATTCTGGAAAGAACAACTCTATCCGGGTCTCTCAAACATCTTTTATATAGGTCACGTGCTCTTGTAAACAAATTCGATTGTTCCTTCACAAACATAGCGGCATCTAAAATATACATGCTTGGCAAAGTCAACAATTTAAGTTTCCGAAAGAATGGCTTACACGACTCCCACGGTGGTATCCCAACAATTGCTCGCACGCATTTCTTTTGTGCAATGAAGGCTCTTTGCACATTGGTCGAATTGCCCCAGAGGACGAGACCATATTTTAAAACTGAGGCTACATAGCCATGATACGCTGTCAAAATGGTAGCATGGTTTGTAGTTTTGCGAAGCTTATAAAGTACGTACACAAACTTATTTAACTTTTTACAGACATGGTCGATATGTGCCTTCCAGTTGCAATTTTGGTCAAGCATGATACCTAAAAATTTTGTTTCGTTAACTACAGATAATCTGTGTTCTCTGTAGCAAATATCAAGTGTTTCATGTGTTTTACTAGAATTACTAAATTGCATTAAGTTGGTTTTGGTCAAGTTAACATGCAAATTGTTTTCGTCAAGCCATTTAATTATAGAGTTAATTGTATTGGTTATGTCAGTAACTCAATTTAGTATAGTAACGGTAGTATAGTAACTCAATTTAGTTGAATCTAAACTTGATCTAAATCTAAACGGTAGTATAGTAACTCAATTTAGTTGAATCTAAACTTGAGATTCAATTAAAATCTGAAATGCTTAAGTATGCAAGGCGGCGTTTATAGCGTCTACCTACACACTATACAGTCTAGACCAGACATTTAACGAGGATCAGTAATCTTATTCATATCCAAAATATAAGAGCTTCAGAAAGTGCCAATTTTTCATTCTGAGCAGCGAAAGTACATTAGAACTAAAACAAATTGAAGATATAGTCGTACCGACTAATTATTCATTCGGATGTCGCAGTGAATGACGGAATAAACTAGAATCTTCATTTTAAAGACGAACTTCGTCTACCAATCTTTAGCGGGACACTCGAGGTCAACTTGAAAACTTTCCAACTCGATTACGAAGCAAGCATCGCAGTAAAAGTTTCCGAAGCGACAAGAAAAGCCGCGACGATGGCAGTTCTCAGCTCGTTACAAAAATATTCGCTTCGTATTCAGTGTTCCGAGGCAGCACCGAACTAACAGAAGGAACCTACAATATTCTAACAACACAAACGTTTGCCCACGATATACAGGAGGATTACATTTGAATTGGAGATCTGAATAAATACGGGGTGCGGTCGGATAACGGAATTACAATTTCGTATCATAAATATATTGAATACGAAGTTGGCGCGTGCAGAGCCACTGCATCCAAACAGGGATTATGGATAACAATTTGGCACCGAGGCTGAATCTTAATTTTATATTGGCATTCTATTCAGGGTCATATTGTCAGCCCGTGATCTTCCTTGGGAAGATGCGGATCACATAACCCACATTCCACAGTATTCCACACAATAAATCAATTGATGCCTCTTTAAATCCTGAGCTCAGCAGCTCTAAAAACCATGGCTTCTGGCTAAAGCCGGATATAGGAGCTATTTTCACGTGCTCAATAATTCTATCCAGTTGTTACTACCTACCTGGAAACTTGGCATCCAACGTGTTTTTGCGTGGTCTGCAATTGAAACTTGATCTTGTGCTGCAGATATTATTAAAGACATATACAGAATATTTTCTTTCGGAACATATTTACGATGATAGTTCGTGAAAACTGTCTCGTAGCAACCAATGCCAGTCTCCTAAAACTAGATAAAAGAGTTTCAATCAATAAAACATGGTGACACAGTCAGATCAGCTTACCCTTGAGTTCCTTCCGCACGGAGACTCGCATGAGCGCCGGCTCGAGCACGCCGGTGCTTGCGTTAGCGCACATCTTGCACATGAATGAGAACTGCGCGTTCCACCGCACAGCGTGCTTCTTCACCTCCTCTCTGAAAAAAATGCATGTCTGATTATATGAACAGGCTGTAGTGGCATTCAAACTTTTCGAGCAACGAGGACATAAACAGACATACAAATATAGCACCATCAAACTTCCTTCCGTTTTTCGGTCGGGAGTTACAAAGGTCTTAATAATAAGTACTACTGTCTATCATTTAAGGACCGCAGTCAAAGACGGCAACCAAGTTTTTTCCAAAGAAATGCTTACTAAGCTTTTCAGAGCCCTGAGAAGCTAGACATATTTCCAGTAGTTAAGAGTAGTTCTGCCATGTGCATAAATCTCTTAGTAGGCGATCAATCAAAGATGGCTGTAATCCATCAGAAAGCTCTACTACAGCAGCGCAGTGGTATAATGGATGCCAGTGATTTAATAAGTGTCTCACGCGCGTAAATCATTCCCCACAACCCCTACTCCATGCTTTCTTTCGCCGTGTTTTTGTAACGTGCAAATTATGCGAAGCCCGCTCAACCGCGAAAGAAATAAACGCTACAGACAAAGAGCGTTTCGCTTTTATTATGATAATATCTTTGAGGGTTGGTTATGCCGTCAGCTGCCATGTAAATAAACACCAGATCCAGTTGCCGTGTTCAAATAAACGTGGTTGTGACGATATAAGTTGAACAAACAGTAATGTGATTTAAGAAAGCTTTTCTAGTAAGATTTAAGCTCAATAAACAGTCTCCGTTGAATAACATCTGTTCAGAATTTTCTCAGACGACCAGCACAATTTTGCTGTGCTCGTAACAAATAGCACTATTAACAAGGAGCCTGACAAATTGGTAATGCTCGCTTACTAAAATGAAACTGCAGACAATTAAACTTGCTTGCAAGTGGTGTAAAATAATTAATGGAAGCAATTAGTTGACTGGCTTCATCATAAATTTTTCTTATTATCTGGTGTGGAATATTTGGGCGCCAATTAGCCTGTGGGGGCGGCGGGCGGCGGCGGTTCGCAGAATAATATTTGTCGGCAAACACGCCATGTTAACAAATGCGGTCATTGGTCGCGCACATTACCTCCGCTCTATAGGACGACCTCTCATTAAATTTAGCGGCGGACCGGAGTTTTCGCAGTCATTTAGAAGAGTTACAAAATGCCAGGCAGCTTACAGAATTTAATTTAAAACGTTGTCGAAGCTTATCGCATGTAAATCTTATTTACGATCTCGGTTAGGCTTTTGTCTCAATTGTGTATCAGCGATCTAGCAAGTTCCATTCCATAGTTCGAATTCCACGTACGGCGTTAGAATATGGGTCGACTGCACGCAATGCACACGGCATCAAAGCACGTATGTAATAAAGCTCTATTATTGAGGAATTTGGTCACATACCGTCCTCATCGGTACAATACACGAGAGCTATATTAGCCTCAATCGGGCACACATTTAAACCGTTCCCGTGAGTATATTTTTTGCATCGTTGCCGTGTAGTTCGCGTGAACTGATGGCCCACGTTGCTCAGTCGGTTAAAGTCGTCGATGCACAACGAACTTTCCAAAGTGCAAGTACCGTTTAATCAGCGCCCTTGAACATTGTAGGTTAAAAGCTAAGGAGCAGACTTAGTAATAGCCGATTGCACGATCTTAGGCGAGACGCTGCTAATTTATTGCAGTTATTAGACTAAGTATCATTGTTATGCTACTCAGGCGTTAGATTTCTTTGTTTACGAAAGCCACTTCAGCAAAAGATACTTTGTTATTATTAACTCTAGTGACTGTTAAACCAAATTAATCAAATCTTCATTCAATTCATTAGTATTAATTTTGTAGTAGCGTCTAAGCTGCATTAATTTCCCACGTCTCCCGAGTGTGCACTGTGCAGTGCACATGCATCGGGTAAGCGTTACGTGCACAATCCAGCCTCAGTTGGCAGTTATCTAAGTGCCAGGATTATCAGCGCGCTATCGGGAGCCGCCTAATGGCCTCGTTGGGCCTATCAACCCTCCAGGATCCTGCTCACCACATGTTTTTTTGTACTGAATTTTATCGCACGTTATGATTTGCTTTGTTAGAAAAAGTGCTCTTGGCTTCAGAATGAATCCATGACCTTTAGAAAATAGCATCCATTTCGGACATTGCATAGTTACCCTTGTTTTGTCACGGCCGAAATGAGATTTATCTTCTGTCCAGAGGTTTGCGCAGTTATTTATATTTTGCGGTGCAATCGTGCAGTTGTGTAACAGTGGGGAACGGGTTTTGGTTCTTAACTTGCAACTGAATGAATTATAATCGGATTCATATAGCTGACAGGTCTATCTCCTTTCTCGTGGTCGCAAGACTCACAAGAATCGAAAAGCTCACTATATGGAGGGGTTTGAGTGTATGTCACTTGTCAATAAAGTGTGCTTCCTGGTTGCGACTAGATATGAGTAAGGGCTGTGACTGTGAATGGGATCGTAGGCGTTATCTAACTAGAAACTTGTTTTGTGTCATTAGAGCTTGATGCACCTGACTGATGTGACTGATGTAATTGACTATTCTAGATCATGGTATGATTTGTATAAAACTAAATAAAATCTTGTAACAAGCAAGCAATCCGTATAGGTAGGCTCGCGTGTCGAAATAATGTTGGGTTTTGTTTTGAATCCAGATATTTTTCGACTTGACCTCCCGTATTTCCTTATCTGACTTTTAAGGAGTTGCCAGGGCTTTATGCTGATGTCCTATTTAAGACAAGGGCTTCACAACGGTACGCCTCGAGTCGCGTGACGGAAACGGTCATCGGCACGCACTTCCGCCGGCTAATGGCTTTGTGATAACAAATTCGTGATAAAAATATTCAGTCGGTTCTAAGATGAACTTTGAACTTGATGATGTAACCTTTTTATCAGTTCTTGTCTTCCAAGTATTAAAAACAAAGACGCCGCATTTATCGTTGCCAGTCTAGCTAGTCGAAGAAAACACATCCGAGCTAATATAATCTAAATAAATTGGGAGCTATCGTGTTCGCTACAATTCTCAGAATACTTGGAAACAAATTGTACACCTGTCTTCTTTTATCCGTGAGCCGGATTGTAGGATAACATATTTTACGACTGTCGTTCGTGAAACAGAATTCTTACATAGTCCTAGTAAGAACTGATATATATATATCTACATAATAACTATTTGGATAATAATATCAGCAGTACCTAATGAAGCTTTACGTACAAGGGAAGTCACAAGAGACGGAATATTTATGTTCTGTGGGGAAGTTTTTGTGATCTTGTGCCTTGGAGGTAGGAAGGTATTACCGCCAAGACTATTAAAATCAATAACGTTGATACAGCTTCCATCACATGAAAACCTCATGCTATGTACCATTGGATTCAGCACTGAAGGACATGATCACCATTCTAAAACTTAGTTATAATTTTAGTGGAATGATTTGTGTATCAGAAATGATTTGTAGAGCTCCTGTTGTCTTGTGTTCATCGTTCACGGCGCGTGGCGTGGGTCCTGTGCGATACTATCGTGGTCACACCCCGGCGGTTTATGGCCCTTGGCTAACGAAGCCAGACCATCGCACGTACCTACTAAGCACGGTCGAGCATTACTGACATTGCAAGAAAAGCTACCCTGTACCTATTCTATTACACCCGACAGTCTACGTCCTACCTACACAGACCTTTCTGAACGCATACTAAAATTCTGTGACAGGGGCCAAAACTACACGCGGATAGAATAAAATTCAAAGTCAGTACATAGTGTACACTGCATCTCACTGAAATAATGTGTATTGACTTTGAACTTCCAAATGTGCAAACATTGCAGACTTGGAAATTACAAATATTTCAAGTTTGCGTAAAGGCGAATTAAAAAACCATTGTAGAAATCAAACCATTGTACCTCATAATTTTAACTTATTTCTCTTGTATTGTTTTTCTTCTTTTTTCTTGGTGGATAAGAGAGAGATCCCATAGACTTCAGTGGTAGTCGTTACACTAAACAAACCTTCTAAAGTGCATGACCTTCAACTAATCGGCAGATGGCACAACACGATGGTGACTCGACAGGTGCTTAGTTTATTTTTTACCGAACAATTTAGTTGTCACGGTTGGCTGCCTCGGTACCTTACCTACTCGGTGTAACGACTTCCTATGTGTGTAATTTATGCACGGAGCCCGCACCTAAGAAAGTTCTTATAACAGTGGCTTATGTGATAGAGCCGTGACCATCTTATAGAGGTCACGGATCATCTGAATATCTGAAATAAGAGACTTTGTTTTTGACAATACTAAGGTACACTTTAATTGGAACGTGGGCCCAGCTGGAAAGCATTTTTTTTTTATATGGACCCATCATGATCGCGCCCAGTCGCTAACTTACTCAAAGTTCCGTGACTGACAGACATAACTATAAGCACAACTTAACCATAGGCAATAAAAACATGAAATTAGCGTAGCGAGCGTAGCTTAATTTCGTGATGGAGGTGAAAGGAATTCCCGAAATTCCACCTCTAAGGGGCGTAAGGGGGTTCAAGTTATGTAAAATAATAGAATATACCGTAAATTTCGTCACAACACTTACCATCAAGTCGAACGTCATCCTTCACAAGAAAAAAATCGTGAACACGTGAAATCTCATACGTTACCTACTCTACGCATTCTACTACTAGTTAACGCACGCTTTATTTCGAAATATTTATTTATTCATTCAATTAAGTTGATGTTGACAATAAATTAATAAAATATGAACCTTAATTTAATAGTAAAATTGTGAAACTTCCAATAGTTTACGTTAGGTAATTATTGTGAAATTCAATATGGATAGCGTCGTTCTACGAATTATAATGGGTAATATTGCCGATATCAATTCATGAACCAATTTATAGTTTATAAACATTTTGAACAGCCATCTCCCCAACATAGTAAAACGTATTTTTGTATTTTGCTATATATAGTTTATTGCTTGGTTTGCTTAGTTTACAATAAAATAGTTTTAGCGAGATCGAGTTACATTTCTTCTGAGAATTATAGCAAATACAAGACGTTATAAAGTAATACGTGCTCATTGTGCTTTCGATTTTGGCAGAGAGCCCGCCTGCACAGCTGCAGAACTACTCAAATTGACAACAAAGCTGCAGTACGCCAGCTACACAGTTGAAACTACACAATCAGAGTACCTAGGCAGCACAGATCCGACCAGGCATGACCATATCCTTACTTATACGGAGTACCAGAGCAGATAAGGGCCCATTCAATTCAAATATCCATCTGTAGCGGTAACAAGATTCTTGTCTACTTTCTCCTGGATTTTAATTTATAGAAATATAAAAAATACTCAACATTAAATATGCATCAAATATGCAAAAATAACGAGCCACGCTGCACCATTGACACTGTAATCTCTAGAATTAAGAAGGAAATATCTTATATATTCAATGTTATTAATACAATATACTCGGTAATTACAGGTCACGGTCGTTGTGCACTGTAGCAAATGTAGGCATAGTCACATAATACGATATAGCTAGAATAAGGAACAGCCGAGCGAGATTCGGAAGTAATAAAGAGTATAACAGTTGTGCTGTTTATTCATAATCAAGATTGGACGAACAAGGAAGGCATTCAAAAGAGAAATTAGTTGATGTAATGCCTACGTTTTTCAGCAAAATGATGCCTATCAATAGTAATTGGATAAGTGAAACGTTCGTTTCAAAAACTGTTAGGTTCGTAGTCGTATCCGGGTATCAGAAGCCAAAAACGAATCCACCGAATCATAAAATATGTTGAATGAAAAGATTTGTCTTAGTTGAGGAATCCAAGCATTATTATTTTTACACAATCGAATATAGGTACCGACCGGCACATAAAAGATAAATAGGTACGTATTATCGCCGAACCGAGTAAACAATATTCTGACCATTAAAATAAAACAATTAAAAAATATATAAGGTGATAAAAAAGAACGCACCGGAGCTTATCGAGAATTTAATAAATAAGGCTCGTGTAATTATAAAGTTGCACGTTATATGGTGGACCCTCGCGGTTATCAGATCCAGGTCTTTAGAGACGATTTCGCAATAACAGCCGCGCTACGGAACGCTGCACGAATAACGTTGAAAGAGAACTACAGTCATCCCAAATTTGCGATTCGGACCTTATTTTGATCAGCCAGTCCACTTATTAATCTTTATTTTTAAGAATAACCTGCGTGACTGGCTGCGAGTGGTGGCATCGGCTCACGACGCTTATGAACTCCAACATCAATGCCGACTCTGACAATGAGGACAATGACGAATGAACTGTGTAATAAATAGTTTTTAAATAGTTTTAATAGTTTTATTTTCAACAATTCGCCTCATCTGACATCCACAAACATGCAATAACAGTCGTATGAGTGAGGCATGAATAGGTATTGCAACATGCCACAAGTTTACGGCGAGCTTTGACCCCATTCTTGTATTAACGACCGGCCTATGGAACTCATGAAGGGTTGCTGCAACCAGAATCCCAGGAATTACTTTATTTTGATGTTACTGAAGAAAACTGCGATAAGACTGTCTACTGTGAATAAACCACATAAAAATCGAACTCTATGATAAAATTCTCAACAACACTCATAATAAATATTTATTACCATTTGAAAATTACTGACATATAAACCCACAACCTTTTCCAGGTCTATTATTAAACAATGTGCACTTCACTTCAACCTTCAAACCGATAGTGAATATAATAATTAAAATAAATGTGCTACGTTATCAATTTATGTTGCAAAAAATACCAAAGGATGGCAACAATTATATTATCTATCAGACATTATCGTGCGTGATTCATTCTTGGTTTTGCTTTTAGCGACAGCCTCTATAAATATAGAACGGGCATTCTGCTGATCTGTTTTCGGACCTCACTATACATCATTCTTCGTATTGACGAAAACAACGATGTAAATCGGAACGCCCTACTTTATGGACTATAAAGCAATGAATATGTATGATATGAACTATGAAAGTGGACTAGAGGAATGAGAACAAGGGCAGCAGATTCACGCTGGTTTAGAATGACAACCAGATGACATACACTGTAAATATCTAACTTCAAGGATACTGCAGAGACTTAGATAATGCATAGAAAGAAGGCCTCGACTTAGCAGTGTAGTATCCAAGTGGCGGATGAAGAGACTGTATACAATACAAGTAGCGATAAGGAATCGGTGAAGGTCGGTAAGCAGTAAAGAGTGGGGCCTGTCAATCGGATGACGGATAGCTTACGTCCCGTCCCGGTATCGGGTGACCAACAGATGGCCGAGGGATTACTTTCTCCATGGATGAAGCAGAAGCTCTAAATGAAAAAAATAGCACAGTTAAAAATATCTGTTCTCAAAGACACGTTTTAGAAATAGATTTATTGATTGGTTAATTACAAAAGGTACTATCTAAATTCTAGTTAGTTACAATTTATAGCCCAGCTGTAAAATTTAAAATGAAGCTGGCAATGTCGTTTCGAGCCTCGCTTCAGTAATAAAGATTACACTAATTCGTGGATGGACTTTATATAAAGTGACGTCAGCACGCGGAGTGTACTCGAGGGATTAGCGATGTACCGAGCTAATACCCAGTAATGAGTGTTGAAGGACGCTCGCTGTATACAAACACGGCCTTTGATTGTGATTTGTGATCATCGAGTTTGTGATGCATGCTCACGATTCTGCATTTGTTTTGAGGGATTAAATAAACATTGAATTATCAAGAACGATGTCGCTGTTCAAAAGTTGATGACAAAATAACTCTGAAAAGCTGGACTATGCATGTTTACAGCAAAATCACAACTTTAGCTGTTGATAAGTGACGATGAATCCAATGGTAAAGCAGGATGAGGTAAAAGACAGCAACATACTCTTGCCCTCATGAGTTAAACTAAGAATTTTGGTAGCAACATCTACTGGTGATAGTGGAAAGTGATACATATACAAGTAAGGCAGTTTAGCTGACATTGAGTTGCCTTGAAGATACCAAGATTGTAGATGATTGTAGTGAAACTTGCCTTCAGATTGGTGAGCCTACGCCGCTCATCGTGTTGTTGGCATAGCGCCGAGGCATCACCAACAGACGTGAGTCACGGGTTCAACGATCATCAGGAGTTTCCGAATCGATAGCTAATGACAAAGTTTCACGACACACCACACCATTTTATCAATTTAATAGTTGCCTCGCGTTACTTATCACGGAGGTTTCGAGTTTGGTGAAACAAGAAAAAAATAGTAATATTGTCTAGTAGTTTTTTGTTAGCATTTAAAATATCATCGTATGATAGCATTACTAAGCAAGTTACGTTGCTTTCAAAGGTCTCACTCAAAAAAATGAATGAACATCTTTGAGGAAAATGTAGAGAAGCAATTAAAAACCGAACTAATTCAATCAACGTTGGCCATTAATAATGAATGACATAACTAAATAACAACCAAGCTATAAAGGCCGGAACCAATCGCACAAAACAAGCAATGGACGAGTAGACTGGTAAATGCATCGCGGTACTAATTGCTACTCAATCTGTGGCAAATGCCATTATCCGTGGATCAACAAACACCAGTTTCAGAGCTTCGCGAATGGGGTCAAAGCCCGTACATAATACAATAACTTTTCTACAAACTTTTAGATGAACTGCGTCTTGATTGGCAACTTCAATAATAACTACGAGGTTATTCTATGTCGAAGCATATTCGTGTAAACTGTTGAGCAATCTATGCCAACCGCAGGATGCACCACATAAAGCGTTTTATTGACCGTTGCACAGCGCACCACTTGCAATGCTCTGATGCAACACAACGCAAGCTTTCCTTATTGTCCGCCCTGAATACCATTTTAGCAATGGCTGATTATCATGATTGATGCCCGATTGAGATCAGTTTAGATACGCTTCCTAATTTCCTCACTGCAAGTTTTGAATTTTCTCATGCACGCTCGCTTATTCGGTTTCACAATAACGGTCAGGAAAGCACTTTCGATCTATTCTCGGTCTATCGCGATCATCTTGGCTCCGAAATGAAGATATGACAGAATCTTAATTATGTTGTCGCTATAAATATGCATGATTCCGATTTCGTCACGGAACCCGTTACACAGACCACGGGTTGACGTCATGTTTACGACCCACTGCGTTTGTCATTCGCATCTGATGAAGTTGAAAGTGGCAAAGCGCCAACCCTGCAGCCAGAGCCGTAAACCGATTCATACACACATGACATTCACAATGTATTGATTCGACGTTGGATAATTTACTAGCGTAGTTTGTGACGCGAGAGTAGCGCTCTCCAGCCAACGTGATCTCGTGACTTTTGGTTTCTTTGTCATTGCCATTGGAAAGATACTCGGATCAGAAATCACCTCTGTTTTATTTGCAAGTGAATTCTTGGGTTCTCGAGTCTTACACACGTTTTATTTTTCCACATTTTTATTCCATTCTCTGAACAGCCAACTCGGTCACGGCTCAGGGTCTCAGAATGTATAATGCGATACGCTGAGACCCCGGGTACACCCTTATCGTCTTACTATACTTTTCCTTGCTCAATAAACCTTTTACGTGTGTAATTTATGCAGCTATTCCGCCCACGTCCTTCCCTAATACGACAGCATTGAAACAATAGAGATGGTGCCTTGAGTAGTACAATTGCAGGTTGCATAGGCGTGAGACACGCGGGCGTACACAAGCAACTTTGCTTTATTCTGTGATTGATGATTCATATATCAAAGTTATTATACTATTATGTCTACATATAGTTGTGTATCAGTTATAGATTGTAGGTACTCGTACAGATTTGTGTATAACACGAGATTGCAAGCGACCTTCGTCCACGGGGATGCACAATTAAATAGTAACACCGAATCGAATAACATACCTGATGAGGAAGTATCATCATTATTTACCCAATTGGTTAATTGAGTGGTGTTAACTGTACTAGATCGGAGCTTAAACGATAACAATACCTAGTATAACTGCTGAAAGCCAACCTGTTAAATATTTAAGGTGAAGAACAAGGATGTACTAAACCAGAAAGATTGGCAAGAGATAAACTGGGTTGTTGATCCAATTCAAAGGCCCAGTTACGACGAAGGATAAGAGGCGTGAAATCGCTTTTGTGTACAGAAACGTGAACCTCCTTAGGTTTCAGTAAAGGTAATCGTAAACATGCAATTAGATCGTTTTATCGAGTAATTATCACGCGTGTTCTTCGTGTATTTGCACGAATGACTTCAGCGTTTGCTTTAAACCACAGAACACTAATAGTTGGGTGCACTGTCGGAGAGATGCCAACGCGGTGCTTCCCAGGAATCCTAAAGATTCCTCATTTCTATTTATTTGCGGAGATAACTTCGTTTCGATGAGCACACGGATTACTCATGCTTCCAAATTGCAGAATCATTCACAATACGATTCGATGGAGTCACCTTTATTTTGATTCTCAATCAGCGACAACTAACGACGGTGTTTACATTATTTTACCGTTTAATGATAAATGTCAGATTGCATTGATTAATAATCACATGGTTTTACGGCATTGTCTTTAATTAAACCATGTTTTGATTTTTAAATGTCACCGAAATCCAAGTTTTTTATACTAATAACCAATGACGTAGCCTTTATAAATTTAGCTAAAAGCATATGCCGAATAACACCCACAAGGTGTACGTAGCCAATCAGACGGGACGATGGAGGATAACTCCCATGGAGTGGCCATGGGAGTTATTGTCTCAAGATCAACTGAAAGTATCGTTCATCTCTATTCAATGTCCCGAGTTCCACTCACCCGATAGCTAAGTCTTGTTTATTAGAAAAGTTTCAGTAGGCTCTCGCAGACTTACCTGAAACAAAAGCGTACAAGTTTAATACAGTGCTCGGTCCACGGGCATTACAGACAAGATATGGGGGATAGGGAAATCCTGGGAGAATGTATTCCGAGTCAAAAAAACCTTGAGAGTTCGGCAGTTGTGATAATTACGAACTCAGGATATTCGGTTATTTGCTTGTGATTATTAAGACTGGATAAGTTTGTTTTACCGTGTGCTTCGAGTAGATAATGAAGGCTGTTCATAAAGTTATAATTGGATCAGGAGGAGTATTAAATTAAACTAATGAGAGCCTTCTTGCAAATCTAAGTATTGGTCGACGTATTTAATTCGTAAGAAACAATTCCTGTTCAGATTTATTGAACACGAATTACCGCGCAGTATGCAGAAGATAGTGTTGCAGTAGTTACTAGTAGTACGTAGTACTAATTGCGTAGAATGCCACTGCGGTCTGGCTTGAGTTTCCCTTGATAGTCGTGTGCTGATGGATAATTGTATGATTGCATTGGAGCTGCATCCAACTTTCCAAGTACATTCTAGAACTTGGTAAACTAGAGACGAGCGAAGGCCTTTAGAGAAATTATTGATATTTAAGTAAAATACAAAATTAAACAAATTTTATCTTCCGAGTGTCATGTAACCTGGATTATTGCGATTTTTTTCTTTACTTCTGCACGTTTGTCATCTACTTTAAATCTTCTTCTTCCTGCCCTTATCCCACTAGGTGGGGTCGGCACAACATGTTCTTCTCATTCTCCCCTATCATGCGTCACCTCAGTGTTCACTCCTTTAATATGCACATCATCTTTTACACAATCCATCCATATTTTCTTAGGCCTACCTCTTCCTCTGTGTCATCTCCTTTATATCATTGAACATAAATGGTGTGCTTACAATGATCTAGACTACACTCCGAAGATAGTTGATTTACTTTATGAGACAACTTAAATTCAAGCAGCTCGTCTTGTGACGTCAGCTACACCGGCTCCGAACAGATACGACAAGCCTGGTGAAATACAGTCTAATTGCAACAAACTGCATCCATCTCCGTAAGCTTCATTCATAGAACCTCGACCAGCAGCGGCCCAAGACCCGGCGCATTCACAGAACTCCCACGGCCAGCGGAATACGAATGCAATTACGAGTTATTGTTGTATTCAGGAGACAATGTATGCCTATTTAATGAAACCGCACTACTGAAATCCAGCACACATAATATGGAGTGCGGTTTTTGCGGTGGACGGAATAACGCGGCCAAAAGCAAAGTATTTAGAAATAAAAAAACCTTAAAAGTCTCACAATTCTTAAAGAAAATTAAAACTAATATACAGTATTTACAATATTTACAAAATACACATGAAACAGTTGAGCCATCAAAGCAAAGTGATGTCATTCATGAATCTGGTTCATAATACTCACTGGTCACCGATCATACTCGTGACGTCATTTTGCAACGTAGTATATAAATACTACGTTGTATGTAATATAAATTACAACAGCAGAAAAAATCACTAATGCGGTACAAATTGTTGGCACCTTTTATTAGAACTAACGAACTTTTGACTTATCAGTTACTGCTAGTGCAAAATAACAACAGCTTAACTTGACCATGATTACGTTTAATCCATTAAAAAACCTTCGTCAGTCATTAATAGATTTCTGAATAAGATAAAATGTTGCAATAACTTGCAATTCCATATCGCAATCTCCGTCTCGAACAAATAAATCAGCATTATCATTTCGGCTACGTTTCCATAGATCAATGTCAACGTTACATATACAAATAGTTTGGTAATAGTTTTTCAGTCTTCAAACTCATTGAAGTTTGGTTATAAGGACGTGATAATAATCTAGTTTTCTAGGCTTCTCGGGACTACCATACTATACCTACCTAAATAAACTTTGTCATTGTTACTGACTCCATCCATTACCAGGGACTGCGCCTTTGCGACTAAAAGTTTCAGAGCTGTTCAGAGAGTATTGCAACAAAACCAAGAAGCATCAATCGGTTTATTGCGGGCAGAGCTGTACCCCTTCAGACTGAACTGCAAAACCTTCGTCATAATGACGTGATCAGACTGGTTCTTTAAGGTAAAACTCGGCAATTACTCAACAATCGAATCGAAGGCACGACCGAGGCGAGAGCACGTCACGGATACTTGCCAAGGTCTTTTGCCGAAGCTTCCGAGAACTGCATACCAACTATCGCACTACCTGTAATACTTACTAGTTAACTATAATCAAGTTTCTGCTAGAATACCATGAACTATGTATTCTAAGTTTCTCAACGCTGCTCATTCACGGAATCGCATGTTTGCCGACATTGCCGACGCGACGTGCTAATGTAGGAAAATCCCTATTGAGTCAATAATTTCTCATTTACATAATGTTTGTAAATATTAATATGTAATATAGAAGTCGTATTTTCTTTCTCCGAAGTATAAATCCAGTAGGTTATCCTCTTGATCCTTCTATGCAACAGAACAGCACACAGAAAAGGAGGAACCTGCTAGATTCCTTTCTATATTCATCATTGGCAAATCCATACGCCTAATCATAGTGGCTTGACCTGTCCGAATGCCCAAAAAAGAATAACAAAACATGAAAACTGTGTTCAATGATTAGATTACGGGCAGGTTATTCCAGTTAACCTTATCAAACGCTGGACAAGAATAGAATAAATTTCGCGTACACCCACCCACGTCCTCGACTTGACCACGCAGAGAGTAAGTATAAACTCTACACCGGGTCAGAGTCAAAAATCTTTTATTCAGTAAAATTACAAGCATTTAGAGGATCACAAGAACCAGCTAGTGTGTTTAGAAGGTCAAATATTGCTGTGTCATCATCCGCTTATATGTGGTTATCCACAAATTCCACAAGCTACATCAACCCTAGCCACTCTGTAGATTTGACTGGCATTATTTCTCGAATACTCATATTGCTAGCTATATTACGAGTTTTTAAAAGTTCTTTTTTGTGAAGGTATTTAAAAATACAATATTTAAGTAGTTTATCTAAAATCTTTGGCGTAAAATTTTCTTATTTCACAATGTTATAGCACGATTTGCTTTTAATTAGACGAAGGTCTGTAAAATAAATTATTTTCTTTAGAAAAACCAGCGTAAAATTCGCTGAAACGAATTCGAAATTACCAACGCCCAAAATAGCCTTCCTAAATTAAATTTTTGTTGAAATTAGTTTCAGCAGCCAGACCAGAAGCAAATCAAGATTTCCATAACTTGCCGTCTTCACCAAATGTATACTTTATATCTAGCTAGTTTTATTATCATCGTGACCTTAGTAAAATAATTGTGCCGGTCCGAACTAGATAGTAGTGTATTGTAGAACGGCGGAAGTCGAGATACATAATTCATCATTCATGTCATGGACGCTCTCGTGACATACACCAAACTGACTTCACTTTTACCGCCGTATCCACGCGTAAACTTGTTTATCGCACCTACTACCATATCCTCTGTGCCTGGGGGTAAACGTCAATGTTCAGTTACGGCTGGGAAGTGCCTTCAAAGTTTCTAAGTCTAAGTCCCAATTTCCTTGTACACAGACTTTTCAACTAAGTAGACTAAGATGCTACCTTGAAATACTTGTTTAATCGGTACAATAACTAAGGCAATGCTATAAGGAAAAAGCTAGTCGAGGAAAGAATAACATTTGCCGAAACACGCGTTGATCATTTATTCCAAACGATAAACAAACGACGGGGTAAACAAACGCATAAAGCCAAATACAAGTCTGGAATTGCCGTCAATTAGGAAAGTGTGATTGTTGATTGCTCATCAGATGCTCGGAAGATTGGCGTAGGCAGTAATCCTGGCAATTAGCACGTCGCTGCCTGGGTGGCGATTGTGGCGAAGGACCTCGTCATCGACCCGCATGTCAGCCTATTAATAGCAGATGACAAATGCATACAAATAGGTATTTTGGAGCGTGGGATTTTGAATCATAGTTCTGTATTATGACAGTGCTATGTATAAATGCTATAAATAGTGAGCAAAGAAATATAAAGTTAATAGGTTCCACGATATGTAGTTTAAATTGTTCATTAATGAATAACAAAAATTACAAGGCAGTAAAATATAAACTAAAAAGTTATATATATATAATGTAACATATAAACTGTTCACACAAAGAGCATGGTTAAACAGAAGAAGAAAATAAGTATATAGAATGTTTATAAAATATGCACAAGACAGGATGTGTTGTGTAATTATGAAAGTGCATCTTTAGATTGCTTGGTTCGCGATGGGCGCCTGCCAGCCACAGCCCACCTGCGGCCGCAAGGTCACGCAAGGCCGTCGCGTTCGCGGACATCTCACGAATCATCGAAGGTACCCTTGACATCAAAGGTGTTTGCTAATCCAATCTGTGCCACCGTACATGTGCAAAGAAAGTACTTATTTTAAGCAATATATGTACTCGTAGCTAAGAAAGTGGCAATTATTGAAACCAGTAAACTGTTTGATAGTGAAATGAAACATAATAAAACATTTACGACGCACTTAGAAATGCAAAATTTTATTATTGCTGCCGGTAGAGTTGGTCAGTATTTTACACATCGAAGAATCGTAAAGTTTATGGTGTGATCATATAAAGCACTCTAAAGATTCAGAAGAGAATTCGCTTGCGCTTGAAATTCTACTTCGTCGTCAGGTCCTTCGAACCGAACGTGCGATTAATTTGCAATCCAGGCTTAGTGATCCGTAAAGGAGGCCTGCTAACGAAGTCAATGCTAACAGCCTCCGGTGCTACAGGTCCGGGGAGGGACGGATCCGAAAGGGAGGCGACGACGGTGAACGCCCGCCTGACGCCATCTTTAATGGCATTAACCCACCCCAGCCTATCTCGCATGTTATTTGCTCTGCCAATGTAAGGGAATTTACGGAATCATATTTGGTTCCTATTTAAGTAAAATTCACCTATTTTAGCATAAAAATGACATGACATTTTATGAACGACGTTTGATGAGGCTGTCATATTAATCCGGAGTATTCCGGTGGTGAGTGAGTGGATTGTAATTTGCATAAAAGGCAGTAGCCACATTAGGCAGCGATAAAGATAAGAGCGAGCGGCAAGGTCCCTCTCGTAACAATGATCATCAAACTCAATGGACTGAAACTGGGCGCCGGAGACAACAAATGAGAAACTTGGCTATTCAGGAATCAGAGGCCGCAGTTAGTTAATTTAAGGGATCACATTCATTTCTCCATAGGAAACTGTTTTGTCTGTTTTCAAATCAAGTTAAAGGATAATTCTGGAGTATTGTCCCTGGAAATTGCTACTGTATTGCAAGCGTGTTCGAATGGTGGCGCGGGACGATACTCAGTTCCATTGGACGGCGGTGGTCAGGCCATTCACATCGGCCGTACGAAAGCCACGAATACCGTGCACTGACCTCGGCGTTTCGTTTCATATTAGATTTGCCGTCTAATGAAAGCTGGTAATTCCGTCACACTCCGCTAAATTCACAAGTAGCTGAACCATGAGAACCTGAGGGTAAGGAACTTGGACGAATTGGAACTAAGGAATTGATAACATGTGGATACATGACATTTCTTATAATAGGAAAAAAGATTTGGTATGAGCCCCACGTTTCCGAAAGGTGTATACAGTACAGAGAAACCAAGCTGATTAGTGTTACTATTGTTGTTAGTCAAAGTATGATTTGTTTAAACGTTTCTCGTTTTCTTACAATGTTGCAACATCCCAATTCGTAGCATTCTGTCTGATATACACTCATTTTGGAAGCAGCCCAGAATCCCAATTAATAAATGGAACAGATAAACAATTTCTAAAACGATGTGTAGTTCTCAGTTAGCTGTCAATGTTTTGTTAAAAAATATACAATCAGTCATGTTTTAGGACTTCTGGGCAACATAGTGGTTAAAATGACACTAACTGACTTCCTGAGCCAGGGGCTACCTGCTGAAGGTCATAGGCTAGATATAAACCACCGCCTCAAACTCAATTCATCAGTATTAGACCTATTTCAAAGCAAGTAGAGCATCAAGTATAAAATAGAATTGTACTGATAAACAGTAGATGCAAGATACAATTGTTATTGTGGACCCTACAGTTGAGAGTTGAGAGGCTGACACGTGCTAGCTACGTGCAGTGGCGAGTAATTAGTTCTTGTAGGTACAGGGCCGCGTGCGCCTCGTCGCGACGGCGGCGGTGCTCTGGTGAGAAGACGTGTAAATTGTTTATAATGTACCTTCATTTTTAATGACTTTTGCAACTCGAAACTTCAATTTTACAGTAAATTTTACTAGTACATAATTGGTTTTCTTTTTTGTGCGAATCGAAGGCGTTTAGTACTTGAGATTGTTTAGTATCCATCATAATTGATAGTAATCAACTTATCAGGTCGCGATAAAGGTTAAAATATAGATCGTTCTAATCTTGACGATACCCAATTGAGGTCAATCCAACCCGGTCACGGAAACCCCAAAAAATACGTTTCCATTCATTTAGAAGGCAATTTCAACAGATTGCAGGAATCGCTGACTCGACAGTTTATCACGTGAAATGAAATTGAGGAATGGACAACGAACGGAAATTAAAGAGGTACTGACGCGGCTGGGACACGGGACAGCTGGAAAGACAGATTTAATACCTAAAATCAGTAGCTCTTTAATCAATCGGAGACAGACGGGGTAAATAAACGATCAAGAAATAAAAAAATAATATTTAAAGCGTAATTTCCAACAACTGTTGTGTCCAAATATAAAGCACTTAAAAGAATATACAAACAAAAACAAAAATCTTTAATGGCGGATGTTTATCAAAATAAGCGTAGTAACGAATGCGCGGATGCGTCCGCGCTGATTCTAAGGCATTTATTCTACGGTAGAGCTGAGAAAGCTTCGTCTCACTTTGATCTGTCATTTACTATTCGGAGCACGATATTAATTTATTGCATTTATTTATAAACATTCTTTTGTCAATGATAAACGATAATATTCTTGGAAATTAGTTTGGCATTAGTCTCAAACTAAGCAAAGCTTGTACTATGGGAACTAGATTGCTGACAGAATAATATTTTTTTGTAAATACATAATAGAAAAATATAATGTACTATACCCATATATTAAACTATCGGTAAGCTTGTTGGTAGGACTATAGCCAGAGGACCGCAATTAGGCCCTTCGCGTCGTCATCGAGGGGGGATTCTAAGGCGGATGATTTAGCTTAGGTGCTGGTCTAGCCTACTCGACATAAAAGAGTGATATGATATCCCTTAAATCTGGAGTGAGTGAACGAGTGAAAACGATGACGATGAGAATAGTCAAATGTATGCATCGTGGTGCCGGAAACTTCTAGTGGCTGGCGCTGGAGAATTGATAAATTACAACTATTCATCCAATGAAGCGCCCACTGTTGGAATTTAGATTTGTAATAGTTAAGTTGATTTATTCGCCACATGTGCCTTCCATTAAATCAAAAGATCTTGCGAATGATTAATAAATAAATAAAATAACAGTTTGCTTCTGAAGAATGGGACTAAATAAAACTAAACTATTTACACAGAGTTGAGTAAAATTTTCCTCGCGTCGTGAACATGCCAGCTGCGAGATATAAAATCAGGCTCAAAACAATCTTATCAATAGACAAATAAAACTATAGTAAAAATATCATTTTATTATAGCAGTGCATCATGATAACGCTGCTATTTATGTAGATATGGCAATGTCCCAGAGAAGTCCAAGAGTAATAGAGTTTTTATATATTAGGTACCGCAGATTTGAAGAGTACCAGTGTCACAAATGCTCAGCTTCAGTTCAGATATCCCTAAAGAAAGATCCATCGCCGAATGGTACATACATATCATTGATATAATATAGGAACCTAACCTCATCGACCCTTTGTAACTAATTACCACCGTATATTCCAATTTACCCAGAATTTTGCCGAATCTTACTTCAGGCAAGAGCTAATTAAAAGGAATACTTATTTACGGATTTTCCACCTATTATCGGCCGGAAATTGAATTAGAACAACACAACTAAACCAACAATGGTGTAGGTAAAAGACGACGTGAACGATAAGGCGAATGCGAGAAAACTAATTCAGTAAATAAACTAGCAAGCAACCAAGGAAATTCTTACAACATACCTACTTAATTAAAAGCCTATGTATAGACAAAAACATATTTTAACCTAGCTTCCGCCCGGGACTTCGTTGTCGTCCCGTTGGATCCAGTGGATTTTCCGGGATAAAGAGTAGCTTATGTGTTAATCCAGGTCACGGACAATATATATTCCAAGTTTCATCAAAATCGGATCAGTAGATTGTGTGTGGAAGAGTAACAAACATCCATACATACATCCATACAAATTTTCGCGTTTATAATATTAGTAGGATGTATTGGTGCAAGTTAGGTGATTCTAGCAGTAAAGACGAGTGAACTAGTTTTGTAAAGTTTCATCACACCACAACTATATCTAGCAATTGAGCCATAACTGTAATACCACACTTCACTTCGTAATTTGCCAACTGTTCTTATTTCTTTTGGTGCAACTCATGCACTTCATCAATTATTATTCACATTGGTAGTGGGGTAAATGTTGTGTCATTTATGTCAAGTACGTCACAGCTGACTGACAGAAGACAGGAAGACACCTACCTCACATATTAGCCAAAGACTCCAAAGAAAGAACCAGTGATAACCATAAAATATGTTTAAAATTTCAAAAATTATACAGTCCGTAAATTCCACTTTTAGACTTCTTTATTATCCAAGTACACCCGGCAAACCACACCTGCATAATATGTGTGCTGTGCATGCATACAGATTTGTAAATCAACAGTTACAAACTTACGATTCCAGTATGACCGGTGTACCGACCGCAACCCACCACCGCTGGTCAGCGATACCGCGGTGTTGTCACACGTAACCATACGTTTCGGTAGTTATTCCCGGCATCATACGATTGTAATTGCTCCGGTAACTTTTAACTAATCTACAACGTTGGCTAATCTCTTAGGACAGAACCAAGAACCGGCTGTGGTGTCGTGCCCGTTTACCTCAAGGCCGCTAGGCCCTCAGGAGATAGCTTCCGAAAGTAAATATTGTAGAGATACTATAATGAAGGTATTCTTTCACTTTCGGTGAGCAATTGGTCTTTGTCTTTACAACAATACTTTCCAAAGGGCAAGGGAGAGTAGAAAAGACATTAAACATTTGTTTCTGTTTACAGTTGCGGGATCGTGGTTTAGCGTGTGGTATCTTGAGATTTTACTGAAGATTATGCTTGGGAGTGTGCAGTCGCACAGGTTTAAATACTTCGTAGCTTCTACTAGGCTTATCGCTAAACGCTATAGTTGGTTTCTTAGTATTAAGTTGCACCACGAGATTTCAAAGGTCTCTTGTTTCTCTAACTTCACCTTTGAAACTAAGACAACATTGACGTCAAGAGAGACAGTACTTTCTTCATGTGAGCCCTACGAGGCGTATCTTCTTAGATTAGACTGCTCATATCTTAGTAACAATACTTGACCAGGAAACCGACCATGATGGGTGCCACATTTACCACACAACATTGCGACATGATTCGGCGCACGAAACACGAACACAGTAGTTTCACACTCGCCGATTTGCAAATCATCTTCGCTTGAACAATCTTACTATGCGGCATCGATTGCACAACTCTCTGCTTCGGACAGCTAAATGCCTAGGTCTGGTTGTGTTTCTAATCTAGTTAAGCTGCTATAAATTGTGCCCTAATCTGATTTCGATATTTACCTAGGGTCAATTGCAACCGAGGACATAGTTCGGCGATCTTCGCATAGCTAAAACAAGATTTATTTCTCTCGATGTATACGCGTGAAGTCGCTAGTAAAAGCTGGTAGCTTTAAAATACAAGCAAGAATGCGTAAATAAAACCTAAAGATCGCTGAATATAAGCATTTCTCTCTTTGAAACTTTTTTTACCCAGTAATTTATGTTCAAACCATCGCTATTTCAGTGTTACAAAAACATGGATACTAAGAATGGCATGTGTTTTTGCGAAGTTCAAAGTAGTCTGTTGACGGGCGAAGCGCAGGCACCGCAGTTATCCGTTCGATACGCACCAGCTTGTTAACTAAACACAGATCATGGGTAAACAAAACACGTGCACACTGCGATGAAGGAAACGACCGAAAGGTGTGAGAAGATGCGGATGGAGTGGAACGATGTATCCTGCACCTCACATGATTAGTGGCAGAATGCTTACATAACGCTGGCAGTAAGTCGTTCGAAACGACACACACCTTCCGTCGTTTAGTTCCTAGCTCAGCCTTCTTATGGTTGAGCATTCTGTGGTTTTATCTGTGAGCGTGCATGACGGATAACATTATATGACTGGTCGTTTACTGTGTGGTTTACGGTACAGCAAAGAAACCAACTGTAGTCCCTTTACGTTATAGTAATTTTCCTAGGTCTTTAGAAAATACCAAGCAGTTTAGAGAGATATGCTAGTAATATTAGGCACATCATGGTCTAGTCCTTAACCTCATTTGAACCGCATCCTGTAGTTGCTTAACCAATAGTATCAATAACAGTGAATTAATGAACACGGCAATATGCAACGGTCCAGAATAAGCCACAGTTCGGAGTTCGGTGTTGAAGGTGGGTGTCGTGTCGTTTGGTGGTCACGGCGCGGACGGCCACCGGCCAGACGGCATTCCTACTCACAGCGCTGCTTTTATAAAGACGTTACTGACTGTAAAACTAGCTAGACAACCAGTAGAGACTGTTGCGGGCTCTGTGACCTGATGCTTGGCGAAAGCTAATTGGTTGAAATGCTTGTAGGAATCGCTCTGATTGGCGCTAGTTACGCGATCTACTAAGTGCAATTTGTTTAATTAAAAATAGCATTTCCACTCTCATTGCTAGCTTTCATCATCATCATCATCTTAGCCCTCCTTTGTTCTGCAACCAGGTGTTTCCTGCGACGTTTACGATGAAAGAAATAGAAATATAATTTATTGATGTTTTCGATCCATCGCTCTTTCGAACGACCCAGATTCCTTCGGCACGAATTCGGCCATCATTCAGTCAAATCTACCAGGTCATACTTCTTAAATGGCCCTAAGATAAATACGTTCCTGACCATCAGAAGATGGACAACACTGAGGTTCAATACAATCGGAGTGGAGGTGGAAATCCTCCATAAGCTAAGCATAAGCTACTCTGCCGCCTCTGCCATGGCTCCCAAGACCCTTCTTAAGGTGAATACTATCAGAAGTTGGATAATTCTGGTTCGACACGACCAGCACGGGGGGATCACGTCACGTCAGGAGTTTCACTTTTCAAGAGCTCGGCCTCTACATAACGCTAATTAATATGGCCACTAATTACTGCATCTCGCACGAGAACCATTATGCAGTGAAGGGTACGATAATGGTAGAAAGTGGACTGTATTTTGGTAGCAGAAAAATAGTAATAGTAAGGTAAATGTTATAGGTGTTGGGTAAATAGAAGATAGACCAGCCTAAAGATTTGCCAATTAATTTTCGAGGGCTCGCTCCACCATTAACAATACGTTAATTAGCAAATATGAGCGTCCTCGTCTCATAGTCATAAAATGTACACTGATATCATAAGAAACATTTTAGTGTGAAGTAGGTATAGCAAGTGGACTGTAATCCGCAGAGCAACCACAAATGGCCACTCCGCAGGTTCGACGACCTCAAAACTCTCGTCTGGGCGTGAACTGTCTACGATGTAATTTTCTTTGTTCAAGGCGAAAATATCGAACGCGATCCGCCTCAATAGTGTGAAAATATTACACCATTTTTCATTTACACTACTTTCTAACTACGCGGTAACTACGACTCAGAAGTCAAGCCGATGGGAGATACCCGAAACTGGAATGTTCCCAAAATGGTTTATTTTGTACATCTCATTTTAGGTCAGGTACAATCTCTTGATTTTCCTTTTTGATAAAATTCACTCAGATGCAGAATAAGTGACGTTAGGCTCGGCAGAAGAGGATTTACTCACGAAGTCGTGTAATACGATATGAGATAGAGAAGTCAACGAAAATTCAAACCATTTCCAGTGAAAATGTACATGTAAGAGCAATGTCAGGATGGGGCGATGTCACATAAGTTTTGTTTGATCCACTACTTTGTACTATTAAAGACGCCATCTTGTACTAGATACAGCGTTGCCTTTTGAAATACAAAAGTTCCCAAAATCAGTTTCTTGTGAACTTGAAAAACTAAAATCTGGTGGCAAACTCTGTGATACAATGCCATCCGCACGAGGAGAACAACGGGTACATAAGAAAGCCTTTCTGCAGCGCTACAATAACTATTACACCTCAACGCGAGACGTCAATGCAGATTTAATTCGAAGCGAAAAAGGAACCTACTTAGAAACAGAAAACGTGGGTCTGTAGAAACCGGCAATACGGAAAGATGTATTTATAGAGTTGCCTATAGTGTTTGGCGTAACGCCACAGACTAACCTTGTCCTCTGGTGCAATGCGGGCGCCACTACCTTGGGCAACTTTCGCCATAACTTTAATGTAAACAGTAGTGTCGTTTTGAACTTATTTCATAGCATATACCTAAAGTGAAAACCACACATTCATAACTCGTCACTGAAGTCAAACTAGTAATACTAGATAATAGTTTGCTGCGAACAATATCCTAATATCGTGTCGTGATGTCTCGCTTGTAAGTGAACAAAAGCGATGGGATAATGAAGCTTGAGTTTCAGCATTGAAATACGCTGCCAATTAGTTATTTTCTAGCCATTCATCTTTGTCTTCGAGCTATATCTGATTTTTATCATCATTACTTAGCCTCTGCGCCTGAATAACGCAAACATTGTTCAGTATGTGAGGCTAGTCTACCCACAGTAATAGAAAGTATTCACCTTTCCACTCACTATCATGCTATTCCTTCGATCTAAATTGTATCTATAGCCAAAAATGACATAATTTATAAAAAAAATATGCGAAGTTTGACCATTACAACGTGCTACTAAAGAGAGTAAGTAACTTTTTCTATATCCAATTATGCAAATTGTCACTTTATTTCATTATCAGGAGAGTACATTGACTGACACTTAGGCTAGGATCCTCTTGCTTGCCTCGACCACGCTGTGTCAGTATCACCACTGCGAGGAGTTCAACTAGCTAGATGAAAACCGTGATCTATTCCACCAGGTAAGAACTTTCAAACTCATGGACAGACATAATCCGCGATTTCATTCGATCTCAATTTACAGATTAATGCAAAATGAAATGGGAACCACTTTCATAACCAAGAAACTAACCGAAATTATCTTGTTGAATAGAGCAATGCAGCCACTAATGGCTATGAGAACGATTCTGTAATAGAATTGCCTGTCCTATTAGCGTTTAGTGCATCAGATGTGCACGAGTCAGGATATTAGAGCTCACGCGGCAATTGGCGAGCGGAGATGGACCTCCGCATTCCACCACTCCCCCCTTTAACTGGCTACTTCCCCCCTGTCACATAACTAGCTAAAAGTACAATCGATGGAACTGCTATCACTTGAATTTGGGTCTGATCGTCAATTTGTAATTATGATGCCAAGAGTTTTGACATTGTGTCTTTTACCGGGAAATGTTTTCTTTTACTATTCCTGTAGGTGTATTTCCCAATTTGTTTCTTACTTCTATTCGTTTCTTAGTAAACAAGGCAATATGTTCTGAATTTTCGCCAAATCCGCGAGTCTTAGTGAATTTGTGGACTTTTGCCAAATTAAGTAAAGAATCAAGACTTGGCAGGAAGTTGACGTACATAATTATGTTAGCGGAGACTTGTATGAAGATTCAAACCATTATTGTATGCATTGTATTGTATTATATTAATTGCATACTACATGTCATTTAATTAAATTGTCTTTCATTTCATATACACTGGCGCCAAACAATATTGCAAATGGAAAGATCGAGTCAAATTTTACGTAACGAACTATAATTAGAAAATAAGTTATGGGCGGAACAAGTCACAAAAGTGCTTTCAGCACGCAAGCCACTAAATAAATATCTACATTAAATGAGTAGGAAGACAAGCCAATGTACTTAGTTTCACGATCGTGGGCGTACTAAAGATTAATGATGTGAATGACGAATAGGTTTTTTAAACGTTCCCTAACTGTCGTTATGAAATAGCTAATCTATGATAAGGCCAAATAAATGGAGCCAGTCAACCTACATCGATTGACAGGAATGGAGATGAGACAAAGCGAACTCATTAGACACGGCCACGGCTTGTGCAGCGTGGGAACATGCTCTCGCAAACAAACCGTCTCTGTCACAGCAATCGTAGATGCGTTTGAGCAAAAAGGATAGAGAAACAACATGTTTTGTGTAACTCCAGTTAATCAACACGGTAGGAAACTCGAGAACTTTGTTGCCGATTGTTTTGTGTAAACGCCTTTGTGCGAATGCCTTTACAAAAGAAATGAATGCAACAACCTCTGTAAAAGCTATACCATACATATACAGTCCATATTTACTAATATCTAAGGTGGTATTTGGACTTTCAGGTGAGCCGACAGTGTAGCAAGAATAATAAAAGTAATAAAATGAAAACGGTAAAGGGTTAATTTCTGAGTTTTACGACAGAACGGCACCCTGGCAGGCAGCGAGAACGAATAACAAAGTCAACTCGGGGTGGCTTCATTTCATGCTCAATAACACGCGGTTTCAGTTCAGCCACAATTGAACGCTTTCCCTGTTCGCCAATAAAATGGAATTGCCATCGAGAAAGCCGATAGAAAGATTAATTAACAAAGAAATTCTTCTTTCGCCCCTCGAGGATTATCTAGATAATTTAACTTCAGATTCTAAGCCCTATTCAAACCAATTCTAAGGACGACGTACGTCATAGTAAATTATTATTAATATTCGCACGCGCTAAAGAAAACATATTAGCTCGAAGGTTAAGACGAGGTTATAGTTATAAGAGGCGTGTTTTAGTTCAGTTTTATTGCAAGGTACCGTCTGATACACTACTGAAACCTGATTTATTACTAAACGCATAGTTCAGTTGCGTCAATTGGAGCACTGCGGTCATATAAATAGCAATTATAGCTACTCGATGTTACATACAATAGTTATCGGCAATTGGGAGCGTTTATATAAACCTGTATTACATTTTAAGTAATGATTACTTCCAGGTATCTGAAAGTGATCTGAAGAACGCAGTGTTTGTTACCTGTAATCATGAGACCACCACAATACAATAGTATGGTAATTTATTCATCCGGTCTGGAGATTTATCTCCCATCTTGAAGCATCCTTTGTTTATTAAATTATGCTAAGAAGAACGTCCACAAAGCGAAGTAACATACATTTGCGGAAACATGACAAATACTGTCCAGATTTAGACCGCAGACACGACAAGGGAATTGTAAGAAACCAGAATTTACCAACTCATTAAAACTAAAATCTGCCTTCTTCCAGTTTTTTGACAATGTTAGTGGGAACATGGTTTATTAGTTTGATGATAAAGATCAGGTGACTATAGACATACCTGGTAGAATGTTCCGTAAAGTTACCGCCGTCAAGCAGCCTGATCTTCGCGAAGAGCACGGCCGACACAAAGGGCACCTCGGTGAGCTCTTCCAGACAGGTCTGCACCTCGAACTTGTACCGCTTCTTCTTGGTCATGAAGGCCATGGCGCCAACATCGGGCCTGGCCAACCTGCCGCCACGCGCCACTTGTCACTACTACACTACACAGCACTGCCACTGCACTTCACAACGTGAAACACTTCAAATGTTCAGGAGTAAATCGTTGGAGCGATTATTTTGGCATCAGTGCGTCTGATTGCTGTCCGCTCCAGTTTGTCATTAGTCTGGAAACAAAATGGTTTTGAGCATTATGATAAGCAAAGGAGAATTACATCACGGTTGCACAATCCTACTTATAAACGCAAAACTTTGTAAGGATGTATGTCACAAAAGTACTGATCCGATTTGGATGAAACTTGTATATATTGTCCGTTACACAGGCTACTTTTTATACCGGAAAATAAACGGGATCCAATGGGACGCGAACGAAGTCGTGGGCGGAAGCAGTTAGGAGATATAAAATAATCAACTGGAAAAATAATCAGCTAGTGCATAGTTGCATACCAGACTGGTACTTGAGGGTAATAACGTGCTTAACAGATTAACTGGATAATAAACGACATCTGGTACGCGGCAGTTCAAATGTGGCGATACTCATTTTGTGGCTTCATAATCGTTAAACGCTTGCATTACATTCTACTTTGCTTTAAGATTTTAATACGAACACTGCTACATCGTTTTTTGTGAATACTTACTAGGCAATTCGTAAAACCGAACAAATCATACTTAATTTTTTTTTATACAGTCCATTTACTTAGAGATTCATTTAATGCAATACGTACTAAAACTACCTACAGTGCAGTACCTGCGTCCAGCACGCTCGATATTATAAGCGCCCTGGACCTGTGTTAGTTTTGTATCATATCACTGCTCTAGACAACATTTATTTCTACTGAAGAGAATACCAATCATACCCTGTCTAGAGTGTTCGAGCCTTTTTTTTACGAGAGGAAAATGCTTTACACATGCCTCTCTAAGAGGGGATGTTGGACTCTCTGTCGCCCACACTCCGCCAAGTAGCAGATTGTTAGCACCCGACAGTACACTAATGCTGAAATACTCAAAAGTCATTCAAATTTGAGCACCACTTAAAATTGCTCTGCCTCTGTTTAACATTACTCATTTGTAAGAGATGGCAATAATTTAAGCGGAACTTAAATTGTGTGGGATTTGAGTATTCGCCCATAAAACCCATCGATGTGCGTGCCTGCGTGTCGCCTTAGTGCATAAGGTACAATATAGCTTGTTGTAACTTACTGATTTTGCAACAAATTACCAACAAATTACAGAGCAATTCTGAGCGTTTCAGGTCTCATATTTACTTTCTATTACATTGGATCTTCTACAAAAAAGGAAAGTTTACTTACATGTTTGCCAAGAGCTGCGAAGTCCGTTGCGTGGAACATTGCCAGCACAGACCCTCTGTGTGGAACTATTACATAGCCTGAAACAAACAGAACAATATTCATAAAATACTACAGCCAAGCCAACAAGAGATAAACAGAGGCCAATAAATTTTGCGCAAAAAAATGGATAGGATCATACAACTTCATAATAAAAATACCATTGAGATCGTATTGGAAAAAGGGTCGTAAGACATTTCAGACACTCCTATACACGAGGAGTGTTAGCGGTGCGAGAGAAACTCTGTTACTGATGATATTTGCATTGAAATCTCATGCAGGATACAAGTAATCATCACAATTAATGAACCGAAGCGCTGCAAATCTGCAATAATTGCCATAATCTGCTGTGTAGTTGGCCGATTTCGCTAAAATCTTTTGCGTGCTCTGAGCCCTCCTAGAGCTGCTTGGCTGCTTGAACCAAAAACGTGTGCAAATATAATTGGAAAAGATGATTAAATTGATCATCATCACTTGGTTTTTACTTGAATACACAGGATACATTTTGTCAGATGTTTTGGTTTTGTGGACTTAATCTTCTGAAAACTGCAGAATTTAGAACGTCAATTTAAAACTATTATTTGCAATTCAGTACTTTAAATCATCCAATCATCACTTAATTTTCGCTGATCGTAAAGAACTAGAACACACCACATTAATTACGAAATCAGAACATTTGTCTAAACAACCTATAAAGAGCAAGAGCTTACGTCTTACGTACGCGAGTACACTATGTTTATGTATTGGCAAACTGTTTATACCGAAGAAGTTTCAAAGGTTTGTATAATTGAAAATAATAACGACTTTCTGTTTATAGAGCTAGTCTGTTTCGGTGAAGCACTTGCGATGGATTGCACGCTGACTGGCAGAGCGCCAGATGACGAACAGATTTGGTACCTCACCTTGAAATTTTAGCGCGGAAATTGTTTAGGGAACGCCCGCAGGGCCTCATCGTTAACGGGTATAATAAACACTGTGGAAGATAAGAGGGATTCTATCTCGGGACCAGATATTTTATAAAACTTTTCAATTCGACTTGCTGTCGTTTCGGACAAAATTTGATTTCAAGACTTCTGCGCAAGTCGCAAGCAATTCACATAATATAACGACGAAATTAGACTCCCAAAAAGTAAAATCATTGACTCCAGTTAAGTGAATTAACCAATTGCGTTGTATACAGAATTGGTGGAAATGCAGTCCTGCAACACGGTGGCTCATTAGTGAGCAATTTGGCGCAGTGACATTAGCATGTTATCGCGCGACGCCGCGGCGCCAAGCCGTGCCTGATAGTGTGTCAGTGCGAATTACAGCGCAACACCCATGCAACACCACACTACTGCTGAACGTCTGAAAATCGGACGAGCAAACTTGCAAAACTTTTAAGATCCTCAACATTAAGAAGACTACACTTGTAAACTGAGCAACAGGTCACTTAAGACAAGTGTCTGAAATTGCAGCAGCTTTTTACCAACACAGAGGAGAGTTTTCTATATCATCGCAATATATCGAAGAGATTTGGTTACTCTACATAGCCGTTAGATGGCTAGCGATCATAACGATACAATATTTCATGAGGCTAGGCTACTCTCTTACCATACCACAGACCACTGTCAACAATAACAAAGTATTCAGCCAGACTAATAATGTAACAAGGGTTATAGCATTTAGGTATGCAAATCACGCGCATACCATACCTACAGATTTTCCTTTAACGCGGGACTTCCCGTCATAACAGTAACCTTTGAAAGGATATGATAAAAGAACGATGTTATAAAAATAAACGAATTGCATATCAGCGTTCTCAATTCAATTTTCGTCACACCACTTTATTTTCGTATTATCGTATATTACTCACCTACAGAACCTACCATCTACTGCTTATTGATAGGAAGGCCCGGTTTTCAGAGATTAGAAAAGGTCTGATGATAGATGTCCTTAGGCTTTAGAAAACCACCGTCATGACACGACTTGATGACCGATCTAAGGCTAAATATCAACAGTAGTCACAAATCCAACTGTTGACAGTGCCGAACATTGCTTTACATTAGTTTACAATAGAGTAAGGAGCATGTCACGGTAGGAACTTAGAATAGAGACCACGACACGTTCACATTTGGGTAATTGCCACGTTCCAGTCGGAGAGTCGTCACGCTCGACTGGCGCGAAGGTGAATGATCAATCCGTCAGTGTTGGTTACCGCTAACCATCGATTTCGCACGCAGACACCATTTAGATTTAACCCAATCTGTTACCTGGCAAATAGTATCAACTTGTTTTAGCATTGGAATTTTAGCGCAGATTTAAAACTCGCAATTCCTTGTAAATATAGCAGCCTACACGAGCCTTTAATGATAATGCTCTACCTACTAGCATCAACCGTGACGTAATCGCCAGCGGAGCTGATCCGAGACCAATTGATTTACTCAGATAAATCAGAGATTTGAATCTCAAGAACATACCCTCAGCACTTGTAAACAATGAAAACATCACGCATTATCATCATCTGCTCCACCTGCCACCAGCGCTGAGATGACGCAATCGGCAGCGGAGCGTGATCTGAGGCCAATCGATCTCCGTGCTCTACCAGCCACGTCCAAACGTTACATTGTAAAATAAACTTTATTATGCTGACTATAGATCATTTCATTGGTCCAGTGCAGAGTGCAGACCACATTCATTTGAAAATGTAAGTATTTCCTACTGGCTCTGTATCTTTTCATTAAATGTATCACAGATTGTTGTGATACGTCTGATCGGAATAAAACTTTTGTTAGAAGCTATTCCTATATTTTTTTTAAACTATATAGGTATACCATTGTCGATGAGACTAAGACTATTTTTTGCTCTACACGATCGTGCTCTACCGAAACGCGATAAAAGATGGTACCCACTTGATGGATGACTTACTCTCCACTTAGGACCAAACCGAGTCTGAAGACGTTTAATTTGTAATTTAGATTACTTTGTTAACGTAGTTGATTCTCAATTTCATGTCCGCAGCATTCGCCAGCTGATCCTATCAAACAACGATTGAAGTATACTTCGAAACTTCAAGTATTTACCACTTCTTTGCTAATACTTTCGTATTTAGGTATTTAAAGCGCCGTTTACTAGGATGGGGATAAATCCGCCAGGTTTCCCGATTCTTAAGTATTAGGTGCTTCAATGGATCTTGAAATATTCTTTGATCATTTTGTACTTGAGAAGGTACATCAGTGTAAGCTTTAGGATGTTTTTTTGACATCCTTCCATAGAAATCTTTTAATAAACGAATTCCTATTGGTGGATTTCAAGACACATCCCTAGCAACGTAGCTTAGCTCTGGTGGAAAAACACCCTTACGATCCGGTAAGGCTGCGTTACGAATGGCATAAGGGACACGTATACCCAGCAGTAGGTATAGTCAGCCGTGAATGATAGAAGCAGTACGTTGAACGGTATTCTGTTGTTATAAGAAAGGGTGGTTTCCCTCCTGCGTGTTCATGTAAACCCGTATGAAGTTACGCATGATCAGACACTGCGCTAAGCTGTTTAGCGTACCAGGCGCAAGGAACACCTGGCAGTATTGACGATTACTTCTCATACCCATGTAAATGTATTGATTTGAGCTTACAAATCACAAGACAGTTTATACATCACGAGATTTTTTGAGGTGATTGTTCAGTAACTTCTTGCTTAGTGTTCTTCTGCTATCTACAGAACAAAAACTAATCCTTGTTCACTGGCAAGTTACAAGATACCACAAAAACAATAACCGAGCAATGATTGTTGCCAACCATTGTCGAATTACAGTCACGCAAATCTACAAAAAAACAGTTTTGTAGGTAAAAAATAAAAGCATGGCAGATTGATTTAGGATCTAAATCGATTAGGAGAAACGATACTCGTAATTGGACAGTGTTTTTTGGCAAGAGCCTTTTACGGGCAGATTTTGTACCAAAACCAGATAACACAAAAGAGAGTAGGTCTTGTATAATAGTTATAAAAGGTACGTAGGTACTTTAATAAATCTATAAGTTGGCGGGCGAGGGTTTTGAAATTAGTTTATTATTCAATAACCAACGGGTTGTTTCATAGGCAGAATAATAATGCGAAATAAGCCCCGAGTTTATACTAGTTCTAAATAGATGAAGCTACAGGAATATCGATAGTTCTCTTTTTAAGTTCCAAAATACATAAAAAGATTTTTCCTAGAAAATTGCAGTTAATATTCGTTTTATTGACGCAACCAAACAGGAGTTTACGATTTCCAGATTATTATGTGAAACGATGTCTTCGAAAACGAAAAGCGTCAATGTTGACGAGTTATTTACGATTGGATTTCATACAAAGATCAATATTATGACTATTTTTTACCAGATTTATAACCTACTTCTTAGATTGTAGAAAGAAAATTAAGGTCAATTTCAGTCATCCAAATCTACTGAATCTCTACTGGATCTATTCGCCGAACGATCACTTTCGCACAGAGATATTAAACCGTCACGGATCGGAATCGGGGCCAGAATTTCCAGATTAAAGTTGCTTTTAGTCGCAGCCACTATCATATTCCTGTCCTTATACCACGCTAGGTGGGTCGGCAACATGTTTACTTTTCCACTGTTCCCTACCAGCCGTCATCTAGATATCTAGGTAGAATGCGGACGTGAAAAGCCAGTCAGTGGTCAGTGCGGTCAGTGTGAAAGTGACGAGGAAGTCCCGCAGATCCATCGCGTCCGAGTGGGACGAGGAAGCCGTCATCTCGTAATCACATGGCAACTAGCATTCAGCTTATTGCCATCGTTGAATTACGCAGAGCATCCATATATAAATAAAGTAACTTCCTAGGACACGTACACACACGGCAGGTTAAGAAAGTCTTAGTACTCATAAAATCCACAGACACATATAATTACATGTCATGTACGAGTACAATACCATGGCTTATGGTATGGTCACTAAAAATGATTAAAAGTATTTCATTCGTAAGAGATATTTCCCTAATAGAAGCCATACAAAATACCATACCAATAGGAGTAGAAGAACTCATACAACATTGCTAGTGAATATGTATCAGAAACACAGCGAATACCAAGTATGTAGTACATAATTAGTAAAGGTGTAATGAGCGATATCACTTTAAAGGAATTCGAAGGTATGACCGCATCCGACTGCGATTAAAGAGCTACTAATATACGCAATGCTTACTAAACAGATGATTATCGCTCCTGTAAAAACAGTATTACGAAACAAAGAGGAAACTATGCGATTTCTATTAAAAACGCCTAGAAAATACATAAGTTAAAAAATTCTACTAAAGTCTGCGTTCTGATCAAGTAAGGAATTCGTAAAGAAGTTGAAACTGTTGGAATGAGCAAGGCTCTTCATTACGTCCCTGTCAAATAGCGATCCACATTTAAACTAATACAGGAATCAAATAACACAGAGCGAAGCAGTTGCCTCATCAAGAAGTATCATTAGAAGCGTTTCCTTCGTGCGAATCCAATTGTTGATTCAAAGACGACTCATTCTAACAAAGACGCGGTTGAATTATGTACTTTAAAGAATAACTATTGAAATACTATGTAAAAACGTAAGAGAACTAAATGACTTAGGTAACTATAGAATAAGTGAAAATGGCATCATCCTTACCTATCAGACAAACATAATTTTAGTCAGATATAACAAGTCACGTAGTCGCATAAAAAATAACAATGATCAAGAAAATTAACAAGGGTGATAGGTACTTCTTTTTTAGTATAATATAATAGAAGCGGTAGATATGTCTAAGTGGATAACATAATATAAATACTTACAGCATTAAATATTATTAGCAAAATCATTTTGCATCCAACAAAAAACAATTCAAGAGGAAGACCAAGATTTTAGTTTCGAACAATTTGTTTGAAACTGACAACAAAGAAACATGTGAAATGTTAAAACAACTCAAAGCGATTATAAAATTGAAATAGCTTATCTTTAACCATTAATATAATATTTAGAGTCGTTAAAAGAAACTAACCGAAATGTGAATGTGACGCAGAAGCTGATAAGATAAAGACAAATAAAATAATGTTGGAAACCTTTATAATATCAAGCGAATGATATTTACTAGGTATAGGAAAAAATAAGTATGGACTCACTATGTATAGCGCGGTTATACATTTGTATCATACAGACGTACAAGTAATTTAGATAATATCAGATAATAATATGAACTCAATAAATTTCATAACATTTCTAATGGAACTGTTTAGTAAAGAACAGACAGTTGGTCTGGGAGATAAACTAATCAGCTTTTGAAGATTCACACTCAATTATACATACAGAAGACGAAACAAACAACTTACACAACACGGGTTAATCTCCTTTGCATACTAAATATTTAAATAATACATATTAAACTAACATAAATGCATATAAAACGTAGCAAACAGATATCATCTTGCAATACAAACTCTGAATAGGATTACAAAATATACGACACTAACGCAGGCCATTTCTTTTTTGTTGAATTCCAAATAACAGCAATATACAAACCAGAATGTGGAGATTATTAACGACTGTAACGCGATACAATAAGGCTTAGAATAGTCAATAATAGAATGGTGTAACAATATACCTAGTTTAGGTAGAAGATCGTCAGTCTAGGCCAGAGCTAGAGCGGGGAGAAGCAAGTTCATTGACACGACCAATGATGCCAACTCCAACACCATAACATATTCAGTTCAGAGGCACTAAGTAGAGGCTCGGTAGAAACTGGTATTCACGTTCTCATTTAAATTGATTGTTTATTAGCGCTTCCTGAGCGTGACATCACACGAAGGTTACGTGTAAGAAGATAATTATACGAAACAAGAATGCGGACACATTTCTAAGAGGCATAGCGCAAATGTGTCGATTTTTAACAGATTGTTTAAAGAATCGATGTTGACGCTTAGCCAATTCGATTAGATACACTTAGAAAGGACCAATTTACTGTGGTTTGTTAGAAACAACCTTAGAATATTGAACGGTAATCTGAGGCAACAGCAAACAACGAGAACATCCCATTCCCGAGAGATACAGGCGTCAACGTTCAACTGTCGCGTCGTCAAGCGAGACAAATAAGCCATGATTGATATCATGTTCCATATGTTCTAGAATCCACGATTGTATGGCCGTACGATTGGGGTCAACCGCCAGGGTCAGCCCAAACAGCCGCGCTGCGACCGTTACGTGCATGCCATCTCCAGATTTGCAATCGAGCTCAAATCCAAACCGGTTACATTACGCGTAGCTATTCAAATCTATTTGTAAAGAGCAGCTGCACTTTTAATACCGGACCGAATAAAAAACTCTCAAACAAAGGGATTTCAAATAGGTAGTTGAAGGTAAATAATTTATCAGAGTAATGTGATATGATAATATTGTCATAAAACTACGAGCATAAAGCAGATACGATCGAATAAATTGTAGGCGTATGTGAGCTTGTGACTAATCAAACCACAAAATACATTGATTGACACAGTTTTATTAGATCTCTTTACGTATTCGAAAACGGATAAACCGACCACGTCGATAATGCTACAAAAACAAGACGTCGAGACTACGTATGCAAATGAAGATCTAGACGTACACGAAGATATAAATCAAGTAGCCGACGACGGATAAAGTAACATCGAGGGGCGAGCAGTAATGTGAGACGCATTCAGCCCAAGGACATCGCAAATGTCAAGTCAACACCAATTAGATGAACGAAGCATAATGTTTCAGAAGCAATAACGTTTAAATTAAAGCAAACACGTGCTAGAAAACTCTAGCCTCGATACCAGACGAGAAGACAGTGATTAACGGGCAGACAGACGGTTACAGTAAGGACAATCAATCCGCGGTAAGATATTCAAGGGCACTAGAAGGGTCAAGAAGAATATTACTTACATCTTTCTCCTCGTATTGACGAGTAAATATCAGTCGATTGATTGTCTCGTATTCGTGTATTTAATTCGTACTTACACATTTTCAGTCTTGAGTTTACTTTTATTGGTTTAGTTATAAGTTCGATAATAACTTAACCGTTTCATGACACAGGTGGTTAAAAATAATTTGGTATAGTTACCAACGCCATATGTTTAGCTAAAACCTAAAACTAGATAAAAGAAAGATACGTATCTTACTTATACATTTTAGCGATTGGGATACCTAGGCACTTTTACAGCTCTAATTTTTATAGCCAAGGCGTCTATGTATAAAATATGGAAATATATAACATCAGGGTCTCTTAGTGAGTAAATTAAGGCACGAACACAAACTTTTTTATGAACATCTCAAAAGCTGACGGTGTGCGTCATTTTGTGTGTAATTTTGGTGAGCTACGCGTATCATTATTTTGTGAAATATTAGAGTAATGCATAATTATTGCTAAATGTATCTTACCTGCTCTCAAAATTAACTAGCAAACTGCTACGGACTGATTTCGCTATATACTCAATATAAATAAACAAAAAAAAAAAAAAATAGACTATTTAGATTACATTCTATACGGGACAAATGCATAAGATACTTTTATAACACATTTGCTCGTAAAGGGTCTCTTATTTCACCAATTTCAGTATCGCGATGTCTGTCATTACGCACTCGTGCGTTATGGTAATGTAAAACGTACGGTTTATCAAGATGCTCCCACTAAAACGAACGGGGGGGGTGGAGCACGGGCGGGGGGCACGCGCCGCGCTCTACGATAAAAAATAAGCATTTAATTCTTTTACAAATTGTTCAAATTTTTCTAACTGCAGATTTATTCTTTGAAGAAAGTCCGAGTTTTATTTATTTCCTCGCAAATGTGTTATAAAACGTCGTATGACATACGTGCGCTTTGAAAATTACATCCTCTGCTTTCTTGTAGCCCTCGCCTACGGCTCGGGCTGGCAATATCGCCTCGGGTGTAATTTTCAACTTACCGCAATCATATCATAATGTACTATTACTTCAGGAACATCTCATTAGAGCAGTCTATAGAGTGTGACATCTGCTGTTCGACGAGTTTCAACAGAACCTGTCGCAATATGTGACCTTTCCATTGAATTTGACATTTTACCAACAATAACCAGTAATTAAGACGCCTGACGAGAGGACTGTGTCGTAGTATTGCCAGTATTGCCTGCGCAAGAGTCATGACTTTGACCGCGCGTGTGTCAGCACACTGGCAAGGTCATATTGTTTGTATTTACACATTAGGTACTTATTAGATACCTACTTACCTAGTAGTATGTATAAAAACCGTTTCCTCTCAATTTCGTCAGTAATTTCCGCAAGTTTTTTATACCTCTACTAAAACTAATAAGGAACTTGTTGGAATTGAAATGCGTTGCAAAAAATTCACGAGTCAACGCGTAGGGTTTATATGTGTTTACTCGTTTGTGTCAATAGCCGAACGATTTGAAAATTAATTGAAATGGTTGCTCACATTATTCGCAAATTACGATTGTTGGCAGACGGAACGAACGACAAGCGCTCATTGATATTTAATCGGTTGTTGGTGACAATGGATGTTTGCAGTTAACTCAAGTGTCTTTGAAACAATGCAGAACTAGTTGGCAACGATAAGTCAAGTTTATGTCCTTACCGAGGCACAGAATGAAATAATAGCGAGGGCCACGGTGACGACGATAACCGACGCTACAAGCGAATTCGCTTTGCACTGCGCGTTGAGCGTCAAATACAATACATTATGTATATTTATGCCATTATCTACCAGGCTACGGAGTAGCGATGTAACTAGAAGCGAAACTCTTTGAAAACTTGAAATGTCCAAAACTTGGATAAAACCAAAACTTGACATTCATTCTCACATACAAACCTAAATACACCTACCTACTAAATCTACGAACGTTAAACTATTAATTACTAAATATAAGAAATAAATTACAACAAAGACAAAACTTGACACTAAACACTATTCGCACGCTTACATGAACACTTGAACAACAAACCTTAAAATATTTTCTATTAACCGACCCGAACATTATATAAAATATCCTAAAATAAAATGACTACCTATTATGTAATACTAATTAACGATCTACTAGCTATCTATAAACCTCGGCCTGCCTTCATATTGCTATACCCTAAGCAGGGTCCATGAGACCTAAACCATGTGAAAGCAATAAATATATTGAGTATTGAGTATGACGCTTGTAGATGTAGCGAGTCTGACGCTTCAACCGTAGAAAGGCATACTTTCGTGGTCCAACCAAGAGTATAGAGTTACGAGTGTTACGACATCATGTAAGCAGAAAACTGCAGTTTAACTGACTGCATAAAATCGAGTACGTGGAGGCACTAACTAGAATTAACTAGAATGATCATTCACTCGTCAGCATCACGAGTTGAATAAGAACTAAGCGGTTTATTTCACGTCCATTCCTAAGAGTATCGGCCAACTAATTCACTTCGCGCTCTTTGATCTTTTCGTTAGAGAAAAATATTACGTAGACACGTTTACATATGTATCGTAGAGCAAGTGTTTAGGATATACAATATACCGACCTAGGTACATAATATTACACTCGTATCGTACTCTCTAGGCAAGGTACTATAACTAATGTAGACGATTATTTGTATAAGTTTACTGAAAGGGCCCTCCTAACGGGGCCATACAAGTTTTTTGTACCAGCTATCGGGCCAACTACATATTCGGGCGGGACTTATCTTAAAGCCTTGTTATGAAACCATAAAACGAAATTATCTTTTTGCAAGATTTTTGCCCACGTCGATATTTACGGGATCATGTCGCATAGTATCAAAGCCTTCGAGACCTACTTGCGTTCAAAACATGGCTATAAAGTCACGTGTAGATAGGTAAAGGTAGTTCAAAAGTGCAGACACCTTGATCGCCACGTGATTCTCAATAGAACACAACTACAGGTAAAGTACGTAGACTAGAGGTACTTATTTCTATTCTATGCTGCAAAGCAAGTTGATTGCATTATTATATTCACAGAAGACATAATTATATCTTCTGTGGTTATAGGTCCATAGTACAACCAATTTGAAGTACAGTCGCCTGCATTTCTGTTCTGGAGTATGGAGTATTATTGTAGAGGGAGGGATCCACTCTAAGGCCTGTATGCCGATACAGAAATCGTTACTCAAGCCTAGTTTAAATGATCTGTGCTCAAGCATAGATTTGAGTAGACATTCACATACAAAAATCTATGCTCGAGTCTGGATCAGTGCTTGAGCAAGCAACGGACCGGTTAGAAAACATTTGGAATTATCAATTTTATACAACAGCTTACATTATCGTGTTTCTTTAAGCCTACATAAAACTGCACTTGAGGTATTGCTGTACCTACAAGTACTTAGGTACTACACGACGTATAGTGACGTAACGATAAGCTCCAAGGTTGGCCGACACTGTCTTCGAACGCTGGAAAAAGGATAGCGACCTTATGTCAAGTTCAGCCGATAAAGAGATTCGTAATTGAAGAGTTGAGGTTATACCTACCTCTTGAGGGAAAGCTGCGATTTCAAAAAAGAATTTAGTGAATATTGCATGATATTGCCTAATAGCCGTAATTGTAGAGACAGCTCTCTTTTCAATAGGTAGTCGTAATGCATAAAATAGTGTCAACTGAAAATGTGATGAAATAAAATAACTATGAAATAATACGTGTACCTATTGTAAAAAAAATATAGTGGTTTGGTTTGGTACGCGATAAAAACGGTAAAAACTATTGAAAATGCTAAGGATACACACACAATAACGGGAAATTCAAAGGGAATTCCATATGTTCATTGTTTTCTACTGATAAGACGGCTACGGTACTTACGTAACCTACCAACAGGGTGTACAAATTCCAAACATTGCCATGACCATCGAAAGAGTACCTCATCAAACACTATCACTTTATCCAAAGATTACTGTGATACCACCCGGTTCAGTCATCAAGCATACACTTGAAGATGGATAAAAACATATCCAAGTGCTTGTGACGCGAAAGACACTCAGCTGCATCGTGGTCGTGCACTTAGACGGCCTTGCTGTTGTACTAATGGACGGGTAAAAAACTTCATTGGTGCATTCATCCCGATGATGCTTGGTCATAAGACAGGCGTCATGGCTCAGTCGGTAGTAGCTCTGCCTTCCGTGCTGTGGCTCATGGGTTCGATCTCCACTGAGACCAAACATTTGTGTTGGCAAAAAATAAATGTTTGTTCTATGTCTGGGTGTTACTATGTATTATAAGTATGTAACAAAAAAAAAGTATATATATAAGTATTATATCAGCAATCTAGTTTCCATAGTACAAGCTCTGCTTAGTTTGGGACTAGAGAGCGTTGTGTGTAATGTCCAAGAATATTTATTTATTTATTTTTATACCAGGGCCAGCTGGTTAGAAGACCAGAGGGCTTGCATGCAACCATCAGTTATGCTATAAGCTCTTCAACGACTTGAGTAAATGACCTAGGCGAGTATTTCCAAAGATTATTTTACAAATTCAATACCGCGTTCACACTATGCCCATGCCGCTGCCAATATTATTGCCGCGGACTTATTGCTACAGCAACATCGCCTTTATTCTCACTAGGAAGCTAGGGCATGAATTTGGGCCGGGGCGGGCGCCGGGAGAGAGGCATGTTCGTGTTCACACTATGCTCGTGCCCTCTTCTCTGTCCAAGTCCCTGGTTGTAGTGTTTGCATCTATTTAGTAGATGCGTTACCCTGTCTCGCTTGCACGAGTGGTTAGGTAACTGTCATGTGTCAAACTCCCGACCTGTCAATGTCTCCCGACGTGAGGGCGGGAGACGAGGGGGTCGGGGAGTTAGCCGACATATACGGTCACGGACGGAAGACAGTGGAAGACCAGCTCGGTGTACCAGTGAGCCAGGGATACAAAGTACCGTATTTTACACTGCCGACTGTAGCATAGTGTGAACGTAACAGTATAAAATAATATTTTTAGTAAACGTGACACGTGCATCACTTTGTGTTAGCACTCACGGTTTTCTTATCGCTAATCGTGTTCATTCAGGCATTGAAATCCTTTTTTATACTTTTTTTTTGTAGAGAATGTGCGGTAAGGGAAATTATTCGATTATAAACGTAGGTATCCACTCTTGATACCTACAGCAAGATTAGTAATAGTAGATTAGTAGCCAAGGGCTGTAAGGCATCAATTGATGCTTACACCCGATCTAACTACTCTGCTTTACATCTCGATTGTGAGGAAAGTAGAAAAAAACCGGCATTACAAGAATAAAATATTGTTAATTGCTGCTTGAGCTTCCATTTTCATTGAATCGGGAGTGCAGCTTATATCTTCATCACTTGCAGAACTCATGTTTTTTTCCTAGTTAGCACGTAATTATAAAAAATCCCAAAAAGAAACAATATTTAACCCTTAGCCACCTGACGTGTTTTTCAGTTACACTACCACCTGACGTCGGTCATAGAGACCGCTTGCGTATTCACTATGTTTAATTATTTTTTATTTATATATTATTTTAAATGAAAGTCAAATATATATTTTTATTATATTTTTTATTAGTCTTAAGTTTTTAAACAATGAGAAGTCTTTATTTACTTATACTAAATCAACACATAAAATAAACATATGAAATTTTAGAAAAAAGAAGGAACTTTGGATATATGAGATCTGAATAGGAATTTTAATTACTACATATTATAATAAACCTATTTATTATCAGTCGAAAATATTATCTTAAGTTTTAAATTATTTTTGGCTTAATCAAGACACAATTATTATAAAATCACAAAATATAAAGTTTTACAAGTTACGGCAACAATCAAGACACATTTTTTGGCTACATTCAATGCAAATTGGATTTTTACATACGAAACACATATAAGCTGTTTTACGCTTCTTCTTATGGTCGCATGTTGAACAAGTCTTCCTTTTTTCAAATTTTTCAGGAATGTCATATGATGATGTGCTGGACGTTTACTACGTAAATACTATGTAGTAAAAATAACATAACAACCTGACGTCGGTCACTCAGACCGCACACAAAATATAATTACCTATAATTCACAACTGCGCGCTCGTCTGGAGCTGCCGAGCGCGTGGCGCGTACTGACGGGGGAGGAGAAAAAGTACAAGGACGCACGGTTGCACCGCGCGCATAGCAACAGATTTATTTTGAAAATAAAATCGCACGAGTCTCTGAGACCGACGTCAGGTGGTTAAGGGTTAAAGTAAAAGTTTTCTATTCCCGCCTTTTTTCATCTTTTTTTTTATTTTATATTTTTCAAGATCGAAATTGAGCTTCGCCGTTCGATATTTAAAATTGATGACTATTATTATACTCATACGAAGACAAGGCTGCATAGCGAAGCGACCTCTTTTGTCATTGGGCTGAATGCATGATGTCTATTGCCAGTATGATGGTTGGATGTAGAGTCCTTTTCATGACAGAAGTCCCGCGGAAATTTCCGGAACTAAACTTTAAAACTAAATTTTAAATTAGTTGTCAGGTGCTGTTAATGTGTTCGGATGCTAGTGCGTTTTTATTTGGTTTCTGTGATCAAAGTCTTGTTTTCAATGCCAAAATTTGTTAAAAGTGCTGCCCGAGAAATAATACTTAAGGTCGACTACAGCGCCGCGTCTGCGGGACTTCTTTCATGGAAAGGACTCTTGACGTACTTTTTGAAAGAGTGAAGTGTTTTTTTTAATTAATTACCGCCCTAGGACTTTTCTAGCTACATTATTACCCTGGAGCGCTAATTTGTCACCTACAAGCCCCATTTGGGGGTAATAAGGACCTACTTACCGAATATGAGAGATGTAAAATACTTATTCTTGAAATACGGTAAGCTTATAGGTAAAATAAGATAAGAAAGCTAGGAGACAAAACAGTTGCTTATAATAACGTATCTTACCAAATGCCTACATAAACAAATATTTCCGAACACCGTTGATACCGCGCGTAGAGTAACCACGGTTACAGAACAAGGCTAGTTCAAATCTGCCATTAAGTACCGAATCACAGATCGCGCTAATCAATATGACAAAGGGTCTTTGATGATGATGGAATGGTGACCTTCGCGTATTTCCTGTGGCCTTGGCGACGACCGTTGGAGACTTAGGAATCCGAGATGCCATCGGAAGCGGATACTTGGCATACCATATTTGTAAGATATTGCAAGCATTAACACTCATTATCGTGTCGTTGTGACGAAAATAAGAAATAACCTGAAAAACTCACTTTGCCTTGAAATATGAATCGTATATATGCATATTTAACAAGAGTAGTTTTCACCATTACCCAAAATATACGAGGACTACCTCGTGGCTTGAGGACTGCTTGCGCTTCTAAACCGACATCTCAGTATGCTTCAAACAAAAGGATCTGTAAAATACTGTACTTTGTATCCCTGGCTCACTGGTACACCGAGCTGGTCTTCCACTGTCTCCCGTCCGTGACCGTATATGTCGGCTAACTCCCCAACCCCCTCGTCTCTCGCCCTCACGTCGACACATTGACATTGACAGGTCGGGAGTTTGACACATGACAGTTACCTAACCACTTGTGCAAGCGAGACAGGGTAACGCATTTACTGAATAGATGCAAACACTACAGGATCAAAGGCGAATAGGTATTGTTTAGAGGTTATTCACCCAACTAGTGAGTCTGCGAAACCATGACGATATCATCTATCACTTATAAAACTATAAGTGATAGACTTAAACTATTATACTTGTAAAACTGGTAAATTGCACACCCCGCCTCTTTTTTACAAGCTTTTATTTATCTTGCAATGTTTGTAAATATGGTTTGTGAATAGATCATGATAACCTCCCGATGTACTGCATATCTGACTGTACCTAGTTCACATACTCCTATACCAGGCGTCATCTCTGTAATTCTTCCGAGAAGCAGTCAAGCACGCATCGATCTACACTAGCCTTAGGGCAGGTAGGTACCTGGGTACCTGGCGAATATAATTGCCCTAAATTACACCTCAGCCGTGACAAGATTCAATGAAATCCAAGTTAAATCGACTTTTTTCTTACAACTTACTTGGCAAATGATCAAATTCTTGATTCCAAGTAGCTATCTACTCAATATTCATATGTTTAATTTTGTAAAAAAATTCTATGCCTGTTTCATAAACTGAAGGAGAATAGAAAAAAATCTGATTTTTACTAATTATGCATTTATTAAGGTCTAACAAAAACCACCTTCTGTCTGGTGTACCTGTATGTACATACTACAAGATGCAAGATAAGTAAGATTTGCATAAATAAGTGTTACAATTTGGTCTTAACTGTAAGTAGGAGGCACTACAAACATATTTAAATTGTATTGAATTTCTGTAGGTAGTTAAATTCCAACATCATGTTTTTTTATCTTGTGTGTATTAATAACAATGTTTGGAGAGCTATTTACATTATTCCCTGCTTCATTTGAAATTACTTTTGATAAGTGTAGGATGTGTATTACTTGACGTCACTGGTTTGTCTACAGGCGGTGCCTTTTGAAAAAACATGTTGGTGTTGCCAGTCATTTCAAAATTAATTGTTGCCATCTACCAGCACGAGCTGGATTTACACTGAGGTAGAGGCTTGTCATTAGTGCAATATTAAATTATAATGTGTTTATTAAAAAAAAGAATAAGTAGGTATAAGTATTCTATCAGCAACCTACTTCCCATAGTACAAGTTTTGCTTAGTTTGGGACTAGTGACTAGAGGGTGTTGTGTGTAATGTATAAGGATATTTATTTATTTATTTAATTTATTCAAATAACATGGAGTATGTATACATATTGTTAGTCAATATTTTTATTAACAGGTATTAGAATGATTACAAATTTAAATTTGCATGTTAATAATTATTTTAATTCAGAATTTAGTAAAATAGGTACACTTTAATGAAATAAACGCAATTTTATTTTATTTTTACATATTGATAGCAGCAATGTAAGTAGTGCAGGTTCTATTCCAGAACTTCTCTATTACAATTTACACTTTTTTTATGAGAATCACAAAATTATAGGTAGTGTTTAAATTGTTGGCAATCATTTAATATAAATATATTATTTGCACTTGCTCAGGCAAGGTAAATAAGAAATATAAAAATAAACTGTAATGAATAGAGATTCATTATTTTAGCTCGAATAATGTGTAAATAAATGCACATTCATCTTGACAAACCAGACCACCCTTAGTACACCTATTTGTGTATCCAGTACTTATTATCCAATTATATTCATGAATTCTTGAATAAATTGCACCACAAATGATCAATCAGGCAGGAAGTAAACACACCACATAGCCAGCATATTCTATACATCAATCGGCGCTGGGACATTCGTTCATAGCCAAAGCCATCTGACCGACGCGACGCTACAGGCATCCGAACTGAACAGCTATGCGCCCTAAGATTTACACTACCAAAACTTGATGGAAGTAGGTAGGCCATATGCGCCTTCGAGCCCGAGATGTCTACAATACGTACAATCGCATGCTAACTTACCAACAAACAAGTTTCACATGAAATTTGCCGACCCGTCTCGATCTCCAACTTGCACACGACAAATTTTATTTTACTTCAGTCTCCAACAACACTGAAACTTTCACTACCGCTTATTTACAGTGTGAGAACTGAGGAATCTCCACGGAACCGTTTGGATTGGAAGACAGGACAAGGGGTCCTCTCGTGAACGGCTGAATTGTTCTATTTCTGTGATTCGATTACACGACACGATTACACGTTCGCTCGACTGACAGTGTCGCCAGCTGCTAGCTTTAAGAAGTAGCTACAAAAAGTTGATAGATTGCTAGTTTTACCTACTCACAAAAAGTTGGTAAACTAATCATAATAATAAATAACTTCTTTATTTTCAGACAACAAGTACCTACCATAGTACCTACCATTATAGTACATACATAGTAGGTACTAAAAGCACTACTTGCATTGCACTAAATATTCTGTAAAACACAAGGAAATAGATACATACATACACGATAAAAGGGTGCTGGTAAAACCCTCCCCACGCAAGTGGCAACCCTCCACGGTGGAAGGCCCGGATGCGTTCTTTCGTAGATTTTTAAATTATTTTGGAGTTTGGAGTAATACCAAATGACATCCATATTTATATTATTGGATGTACAATATACATGACATGAAGTTTATTTCTTTAAGTGTGAACTAGTCGCCTACCTTTACATACAAGTTTGTACAAGATAAAAGATGTTTATTTGCAATGCACTAGGTAATTTAATATTTACAAAGATAAAGTTCCTACCTATATAAGTATTCTATCAGAATCTAGTTCCCATAGTAAGGCAATCTAGTTCCCAAAGTACCTCATCATTACACCACCACGTTTGGGTTGGCTGGCAGACAAAGCTTTCAGCATTAAGCCCACCCTTTCTAACAAATTTATAATTATGTGCAATAAAGTATTCAATAAAAACATACAAGCTTTGCTTAATTTGGGACTAGAGAGCGTTTGTAATATGTCCAAGAATATTTATTTATTTATTTAATGTTGCAAAGTTGTAGCCATCAGACATCCAAAAATAGCTAGATCTAGCAATAAAGTAGCTAAGTTGGCATTACTGCCCACTGACACGAGTAAAGAGTAAAATAGGGGGACACGACATGACACAAGAGCCACTGGCGCTGAAATATAATGTTGTCTATGCATGTATGTCATGTCTTGCTTGGCTGACAGTGACAGATGATTGGCAAATGAACCAGCCTCCAGTCCAGCCAGCAGCGTCAGAAATAAAAAAAAACAATTTTAACAACAAAACAAACATTAAAACGAGACGTGACGTTTTTTGGTTTGGTAAAATGAAAATAAAGAAATGGTGAAACTCCGGGATGCTGTTGCAGCATATAAAGCTCTCAATGGACTTATATGTGTGTACAAACCGCAAGGGGTTCCCGTGAAGCAAGTCCAGCATACTATTATTAGTAATCTTTGCAGAGGTTAGTTTTATTTTTTGGCGCTATTACCTATTTTTGTGTTGAAAGGTACCTACTCTATTTACTTATTGTTATCCTGTATGTCATCACAATATTGGACTTACTAACTTCTATAGTTTTGCAGACTTAAATGAATTGCCAGACCGACCGCGAGAGCAAAGGGTGGAGATAGTTGGACCCACCAATCAGCCCATGTCTGTGAAACTAGTACCCAACTATGCTGATGATCCCCTGGTTTGCGGTCCGAGATACATTCAAGAAGACTTCCGGTGCTCTTGGGCTACTCATCTAGGTCTCTTCAGCAGTGGTTTATTGTGTAAGATACTATTGCATTTACCAGTGCGAGCGGTATAGTAAAAAATAAGAAATGTTTCAAGGTGTTTTTTACTTTTCAGTATTAAGCATTAATGATGGAACAAAACTGACCTACCTCATCAATAAATCTCGGTTGACACGAGCATACAAAATACATGGTGTACTGGGAAAAGCAACGGACACATACTTCTGGAATGGAAAGGTCGTTGAGAAATCTACTTATAACCATGTGACAAGGGAGAAAATTGATGGAGTAGTGGCCCATATGCAGGCTGCTCATCAAAAAACTATGTTTGAGTAAGTTCCAAAGGCAACTAGATATAGCCAACTTGAAGATGGACTTTGTTGTGCAAGTCATTGAACTGCTTGTGGTACCTTGCAGGCTAGCAGGTGTGCATATGGAGTCGCAGACAATGTATGAGCTAGCATCCCAGGGGACAATCCGACCAGCTGACAGCAAGCTGCCTGTTATCTACGGAATCCGCTGTGTGCATTTCCAGCCTCCACTTTTCACATTAGGTTGGTGAATTTTTATACAAAATTTAGTAGTTGTAATTTAATCGAGAATCCTATAACAAAGTCCATATTGGTGATGACTCTGTTGTTGCATTTTTCTATACTAACCTAATTTGTCAGCACTAAAAATGTTGCCATTCCTTTTTTCTCATAAAACTGAAAAGACAAAGATGGCTATAATTTTAGTGCTTTTAATTACGTTAGTTTAGAAAATGCAACAGAATCAACACTGTTAAGGATTTAGATCTGAAAAAGTAATGTATAAAAGTTAGTTCTTGGTCACTAACTTTATAGTTAAATATATAATATATGTATAGGTCTAGGCTGTAGTTCAGGTGAGGAACTAAAACCTATAATCATCTAGTTTCTACAACAGTTCAAAATTATCCTTGTTTTTACTGGATAAAAGATATTTTACTTTAGTCTGGTTTTTGTAGGCAGCATATCCTGAAATAGTTTGTATCAACTTTCAGAAATCCAAGCAGTAAATGAGTATGACAAATACCTCTGGACCCTGATCCATGATCTAGGAGTCCAGCTCAAGACCTCGGCCCACTGCACTGCAGTACACTGCATTCGCCAAGGCAAGTTTGACTTGGAGCTGGCTCTGTTACGGAAGCATTGGCAGTTAGATCACATTGTGCATAATATGGAGCAGTGCCGGCAGATCATGGAAGACAATGAGAACATGCTATATCCAAGTTCAGCAACATTGACAGTGTAGTTTTACATAGATTTTGTAAATATAATTAGTTATTGTATCTGAATATTGTTAGGTAAATTAATAGAAACTGAACTGAAAGAAACTTTGTTGATTTATTTATCATTTTAGAATCACAGATACAACAAGAATAATCCTCAGAGTTGTGGGTCACACTCAGTGGAACTGCACAGCAGTGGAGCAGCATAGCATGACCAATTTTATTATCCTTTGTATACAATTGTATGAGATAGACACTATGTTCAGTGCCAAATGATACTTGCTCTTACTACTCCGTCGCCGATCTGCTGTAATGAAGTTCCACTCAGTTTCATTACACAAGTTATTGATGTTGAGTCAATAGGTCTTAATATCTAAAGTTCTAAACAAAACTATAAAGTCATGTAAGCCACAATACAACTGACTACACAGTTATAGACCTGCCAATCTCCAGTTCAGGATAGTGGCTGGTGCTGTGGGTCAGGTAGCACTAGACGACGGTGTCGAAGGAGTGTTGGCTTGCTTCTCCATCTGCTCAATTCTCTTGTGCCGAATCATATTAGACAAGATCCCATCAAACGACGTCGTCTTCTTCTTGGCTGATCCTCTGAGTGTATCCTCCCCATCTCTTCTTACACGTAATCGCAATGAGCTTACCTCATCCATGAAATCAAAATCTGATTTTTCTTCTCTTACCGGGGAAACTGGTATTTCTGGTTGGTTCTCTTTACTAACGTGCACGGGCGAAGGCGCCCGCCTGCCTGGACATTTCCAGTTCAGAGGAACTGTCCCACTTTTATCGATATTCTTGTAAAGTTCTTCCAGTTCGTTGGGATCCGGCATCCAATGTTTTCCGATGAATACGCCGCTTTTGGAGAGTTCATCATCGGAACATGGCAGTTCCCAGTCATCACCTTGAAGTTCCGGTGCTGACCCCATTGTTGAATTAACGACTTTACTGTGTGCATAGAAAAAGAATACTCTGAGAGCTGTGTGTATGTTTGTTTTTCTTTGGTTTCTCTATTGTTTCTTTACTTTCTTTCTATGATGTAGGTAGGTACGAGGTGAGGTACGCTAGCTGTGTTTTTTTTTTTTTTTTTTGTACGCTAGCTGTGTACGCTAGGTTAATTATTTTTTTTTCGCTCCTCGGATCAAGATCAGGCTATAGTTTTAAAACCATACCGCCTAGTCTAAAGGTAGGTAATGTTACATGTAGGAAAAGTGTAAATCTTCGCAAAATGGAACTAGCTTTTGACAAGCCAGACTCCGAGTGTTTAATAAGCAAGCCGTATGAGTTAGTGGCCAACTCTGGTGACGAAGTTTTTAGGCCGCCTTAAGGCCTCCGTCGTGGCTCAACGACTGCTAGAGCCGGGGACACCTTATTCAAGCAAGCTTGTATGAGTTAGTGGCCAACTCTGAAGACGGAGTTTTTAGGCCGCCTTAAGGCCTCCGTCGTGGCTTAACGACTGCTAAAGCTGGGACCGACGTGCCCTCCGATGCACAGAAGCGCTCAGATTTAACAACAGGCAATTTTATTTTGTGGAAAGCAACATGTTGAAAGCCGTTGCGTACGACAATACGTTGCTTCAACAAATTTCGGCTAAGCGTAAATGCACCTTGAACTGTGGGTTCACAAGACATGCGACATCTTCTTGGTGGAACTATTATGGTACCAATAGGGATAGGTGCAAATTTTATGCACCTATAAAAAAAACGATATTCTTACGTAAAGCCAGTGGGCCTAAGATGCGCACCGCGAGATATTTGTCATGTCGTTCTGTCAAAATGTAAGTATTTTGTACCAGTTTAGGAACTATTGCATTATCTATGGTGATGTTGTCGAGAAACCGCGCCATTGAATTTTCAACTTTTGACTAACAAGAGGGTATGCCGACTAAGAAGTGTCAAAAGTGTACATTAAGGCGCGTTTTGTCGACACCATTAGGTACCACAGATAATGCAATAGTTCCTAAACTGGTACAAAATGCTTACATTTTGACAGAACGACATGACAAATATCTCGCGGTGCGCATCTTTGGCTCGCAGGACACGGCACGGAGCAACACAAAGCTACGCCATGGTCATGGCTGACAGAAAGCCGCCTGCAAGTCACGAGAATGCACTAATGCACTAAAGAGCTAAGCCCAGAGACCCAGGGATCGTTTTCTCTGCGAGTTGACGTCAGGGTGATGGGTTATAAACCGAGACCTTTACCTGCAGTTCTTACACCTACTACGTGTAGCGGAAGAGCTGTAGACCGGATTGAGGTAGTTAGGTTTTCATAAAAAAGCGGCAACACTCTATCTGTCAGTGTCAGTCAATCAAAATTTCAAGGTAGGTACGATTGTTTACGGAGCGTACCTATACCACGTTGACTCTGAATTTTTGGTTTTTAAATTTATCTTGCTCCTCGATATTGTGCAGTGCCAGTAAATTAGCATAGCATCTTTTGATCCCAGTAGTCTTTCTACGGGTAATGCACTAGATAGAGGTATTACCTACCTACAATCACTGCATTGCCTGGCTGTATTGGTTGTCACTTGCCGTGTTCGGTGCACTTGCCGGAGTTGCCGATCGACTTGGTTCTTATCTCTCTGTTTACGTTACTCTGGTGCAGTTCAATGTCTGACTCGGAGAGTGAAAACGAAAGTAAATCCAATGAAGCATCCCGGTAAACATTTTTTTTTATAATTACTATGAGCCTGTTCAACAAGAAAAGAGTTTTCTTTCATATTTCGGATTTTCTTTCAGACTCGGCGAATGTGAAGTTTGCGGTGCAAACGAAGCCAAATACACTTGTCCTAAATGCGAAGTGAAAACATGCTGCCTTGCTTGTGTTAGGATTCACAAGAAAGAGTTGGAATGTGATGGTATTCGGGATCGAACTAAGTTTATACGAATGAAAAACTTCACAGACACTGACTTGTTGAGCGATTATAGGATGCTGGAGGAATGCGCGCGCTTTGTGCACGCAGTGAAGCGAGACGAGAAGAAAAAGTTCACGAGGATTGACAAGGACTTGCCCGTGGTACATATTTTGTCCGTTATACATTATTTTTAGGTTTGGTCAACCCAAATTACTTCTCTGCACAATACACCCCAATGCACAACATCAATGCAGATCTCCCCACAACGAATTAGGTTTGGTAAAATGTATTTTATAAATTGAAGAATCACTATTATTATGTTACAGCATCTCTTCAAGCTAAAAATGGCTGCACAAAAAAGGGGTATAGTCATTCAATTTCTCGCCAAGAACTTCTCCAGACATGCAACAAACAGCACAAGATACAATTATAAAACCAACATCATACATTGGCGAATAGAATGGATACTTCCTAACGTCGAGGGTAATCCATTGAAGTTTGTTGATGAAAAGTGCCCGGAAAATAAAAAGCTTTCTTCCTTACTTGACAAGTACTTAAATCCTGATGCCGTGCCTTTTGAAGGCTCCAAAGCTCTGGGTTTTTATAAAGCAGCTGGTTACAGAGGAGTCAAGGTGTTGTTGAAAGGTAAAAGCCTAAACAATTACAGGAATAAGCTTGAAATTATTATTTTTATTCCAACACTTTATTCATAAATTTAAAGATTATAAATTAGTCATGCAATTATGCAATCTCTATACTAATACATTGGTTACCTGCGAGTCTAACCTACTTACATGAGACTCAGGAATATGATTCAATCATGTTGATAAGTTGGTGCTCCATCTATCAGACTGGAAAAACACTACCACTGATAGAGCACTTAAAATATTAAAGTAAGGTAAATATTTATAATATTAAATGCCTAATGTGGCTAATCTTAGAAATAAAGTTGGGATACGAAATTAGTTACGAGTGAAGGGAATTAGTATGAAAAAATCTAAACAACAAACCATTGAGATCAATAACTAATGCTAACAAACATTTTATGATGTTTTCAGCTGAAAAAGTAAAAAGCTCTGCTAAAAAATTCTTTGAACTGGACCCTACAGAGACCTTGGCCGAAAACCTGTCAGGGAAATGCATTGTAGAGTTCCCAATTATATTTCTAGTGCTCAAGGACCATGCATACAACTTTGAAATCATCACACCTGGTACTTGACTCTGTTCTTAAAATGTATTATAATTTTTGTCAAAAAATATGAACTTGATATAAACTAACTTTTTACAGAAGATGAATTTGACTATGAAAATGAGAACACAATGAAAACAACTAATCCTCCTTCGAACACCAATTCAGGACCACCTAAGAGTCACAGCCAACCACCGAGACGCAGACCATTGATAACTGAACAGATAGCTATCAAGAAAAAATTGGAAATTGAAAAAGAAATCAAGCAAGAAAGAAAAAAGAGGCCTAAAAACCTCCTATTTACGACGGGCTACTCCTCCGAAGAGAGCTTGAGTGGCTGTGACAGTGATAAAGATGCCAATTAAATTAGTTTCGGAAGGAACAATCAATTAATAAATAAGTGGTTCACAAAACACTTTATTTTCACTGGACTTGGATTGCAACAAGTTGAGTTTCTGTCAGCAAGAAAAGGAATTCATTGGTGGCATTTATCCCTACCACCTCTCCATACTTATCAATGTTGAAGACATGTTGATTACCGACATTAACTGGCTTCATGACTCCCCCTGATTTCTTTCTGAGCTGACCATCAGAGTTATTAGGGCTTTGGTAGATAAATACATGTCTAGATGCCTCTGAGACAACACTGTATGAGAAGTTTGGTGGGCAGGTTATAAATTTCTTGTTTTGCTTCGATGACTGCACATACCCAAATGCCATCAGTGTGCCTTGATGCTTCACTGGCCAAATCTTGGAGTTAATCACCTGGGCGTAGGGCTGCCAAATGCAAGCATCAACATCATGACGAAGACACAATATAGGTGCTTCGTTTGGTTCTATTTTGATACTAAAGAGATATTGGTTGACACTGAGAGGAACTCGATGTGTGATTTGGTGATTTGATGCATCGAGACGAACTGAAAAAAGAAGGGTTTTAATTAAAAAGGGGGATTTACCTAGCCGGGAATCCTACTAATATTATAAACGCGAATGTTTGTAAGGATGTATGGATGCATGTTAGTTACACTTTCACACAAAAACTACTGATCCGATTTAGTTGAAACTTTGAATATATAGGTATATTGTCTGTGACCTGGATTATACATAGGCTACTTTTTATCCCGGAAAATCAATGGGAGCCAACGGGAAGCGAACAAATCCGCGGGCGTAAGCTAGTTAGACAAGTGACTGACAAGACAAGACCAAATAGTAAATGAACCCAATAGAAAATAGTAATAGTTAGAATTTTTGTAAAGGTTTCCCTGTAAAATAACAAGTACCTAAGACAGTGTCTTCATCGGATGGTGCATCACACTCTTCTAACTGCTGAGTGGGCAACCCTGGCAGGGGCTGGTCAGTGGTTACTTCCACCTCGGAGCAGAGATGAGCCAGTCTCTGATGAGTGGCCTCTAGCATCACTGGATCCATTATCTGTTCTCCTCTCTCATCCATAAACTCTAGTAAATCATCCCACATATTTGCTTCATACTTAGTGATGAGGATATCAACTCTGCCATTGTTTTCTATGTTCCATGTGGTTAGCTCAGCGTCTACCCTCGCCATCAGTCTTCCATAGATAATGTCTTTGCCGGCGTATGTAACTTTTATGGAATGCAAATCCACTTCACATTGGAAGTACTCCCTGTTGAAGTTAGGTTCCAGTTTCAATGTAATGCAGAGATCTTCTTGCGATTGGTGCCAGGTATACAGTAATTTACGTTCCACTATCCTGGAAAGTGGTTCCTCCAATTCCTTATCTTTATCAGAATCTGCAGTGAACTCAAAGCCATTATCAGAGGCAATGTATATAGCTCCACACTTTGTTTCTAAGGCTGCATAATGAATAATACCTTTTCCTTCTATTCTCTTGAAGCTAGTCTGCTTCCATACTTTGCCGCTGAAGGTGTAAGTAACCCAACTGAGGACAGATTTGAAGTGGATGTAATTATGCTCAACAGATTGAAGCAGACAGTGCAATACTAAAGTGTTGTCTTTCTCTTGTACTCTCGAGTCTACGATGTTAAAGTACTTATCTTCGCCCAGTACCAGATAAGTATTTGTGGTCTCCCATATTGGGTTGCCTCCGGATCTGTTTCTCGGTCCTGTCTTTAGAATATGCAAATATCCAGTTCCGTCGCTGACTAAAGCCAATTCACTAGATGGAAAAGATAAGCTGAGGTTGAAATGGCCGGATTTCCTCTCTACATTCACAGAAACATCATAGACGACTTTATTTTGGAATGTGTGCGAGGTATTTTCAAACGAGATGTGCCTCACTTGGCGATTGTTGTCGATGTAATAGTAATTGAAAGAGTAGTCCCAATAGTCGAGTACCAGGTGGTTGTGGAGTGCAAAAAGCTTGGCGTGAACGAAGGAATATTGCGCCTCGTCCGGATACAGCCTGTCCACTCGGCAGTCGAGATCACAAGAGTAGTGCGTTAGCGCTTGTAAGTTTAACTTGTATCCTTCGAAATTGTGATCTAGAAGGTGTCGGTTAGGCCGTAAATCTACTAAAGTCGGGGACATTGTTTCTCAGTTAACAAGCGCAATAGAAAATCCTAAACCCTAAAGACAAAAGTAGGTAATCGCGCACTACACAAAAGTACAAAACCGAACTCAATGCACAAAACAAAAACAGAAAAACAGAGATATTTTTTTTTAAATCTATGTCCAGTCTTGCTTGTCCGGAGTTGTCGTTTCTGACACTTATAATAATTCATTTGTCAATGTCGAAATGACGAACAGGTGGGTTAGGTAGGTACTCTCCATAGACGAAGTGTACCTACTCTCGAACACAGTTCCGATCCGGATCCACAGATTTTGACAGAAGTCCTGTCATTTTTCAGTACAAAATGACACGAGATCCGGATTGGAACTGTGGTCGAGAGTAACCTACCAGAGGCCACTAAATAAACACAGTCAATATATAAAAGAAGAAAAAGTTTCTCGCGTTGCCGCTGTTTCTTGTTTTGCGTTATTTTTAAAATTTTAAATCGCACACACCTAAGTTTGTATGTACCTTCACTTATTTTATTTCACGGTAAACCGTAGCCTAGCCTTCTTAATCAATGAAAGAAAATGTACTCTAGAATGAGTATCCAAAACTATCGCGATGCTCCATGTACAGATATTCAATTCACATGTGTAAGTAGGTATTTCAAGATTTAGTAAATTCGTACGTTAGTGGCCAACTCTGGTGACAGCAGGTAGGCCTCTGTCTCTGTTGGCTGCTAGAGCCGGGGTCGGCAGTTCACGTGTCCTGAAGCACGGAAGCGCTCAGATGTTTGCTACTAATGGTCACCCATCCAAAAATAATGACCGGTCATTCAATCTTCAGCAATGTATCTTAGGTGACAACCTAAGATAGGTACGTTGAAGATTGACTGAACATGCTACGCCACGAGCGCTTTTAGTAAGACAACATGTATTTTTGTTGTTGTGAGACTCATTTAGATTCTGATGTTTCCAGTGTCCACAGTATGTTTACAGTAGTGTAGAAGAATTAGCTAAACTCTTGCCTGAAAGCACCTTAAAGGATATGGTGTGGTGCCGGACTGTTGGGCTCTTACATAGTCTTCATGGCCTGGTTTACGTTAGCAATGTGAGTACCTACTGCCTACACACTATGTACACTGTTAGGTACCTACACTGTTACACAGGTACCTACCTAGGTACAGCAAACATTTTCTATGCATAGCAAGTTTGTACAACTGTTCTTACCCTTTCAAGCAGAAATTGATTAATTATAAATATTTTAGATAAGTTCTACGGGTGGCATCGCTTCAGACAAGATTCAAGTTTCCTTTGCATACTGGGACTTACCACAATCCACAGTGATGCCTTGTCCTGTTCAAATATTCGGTTCAATACAATGGCATTGCGGGCAGCCAGTGCTCTATGTGAAACTCATGCAGGTAAAAGAATGTATACATGGGGGATGCTGGAACATTGCTGCCATCAACCCAAAGTCCTCCGTTACTTTAAGGAGTTGGGCTGGCTGGGGTGAGGTCGGCAGGGGGACAATGCACAATACACCCCAATGCGGGACGTCAGATCTCATTCCCCCTCGACGAATATAAAGAAAGTATAGGTATAACCGGCTCAAAATATGTGGTTCTGGTTTGAGGGGTATTGCATAATGGCAAGGTCCACAGATATTTTGACCGAGTTATAGGTACCTATCAGTCACATTCTTCATCAGATTTTGGTCTGGGGGAGGCTATTTAGGGTTTTCCTTGACTAACCCTGGTCCACCTTGGGTAGATTCGAAACTAGGAGGGCTTGATGCCCCCGGATGCGCTAGTGGTATAAACAGTAATAATTCCTATCTACTGCCAATTTACAAAGTCGTAAATTTTTGCAGGTTTTAACAGTTCCAAAAGCATTACAAATGAAGGATATCATGGATCGATTAATCAACTTGAAGTGCCACAGTCATTTGAAAGTACAAGTTAAGCCTTAGGGCCGTAAGATCAAAAGCAGTTTAAACTATGGGTTTCGTTAACTACGATTACATTTGATCGATGGATTAATCTACTGTCAGTTAAGCTACCAATGGTCGATTAACTACCATTGATCTTATGAAATAATCGGAGTCTGGAGGTTAAACTCTATTTCATGGTTTAAACCACTATTGATCTTACCTTCTTAGTTGTATAACTTTCGAATTTAATCCAAGCTTTTAAGTTATCATGATGTACTGTGATACTAGTATTATATTATATAAAAGGAAATAAAAAATAAACTGAAAAGAATGCATATTTTATTAATTCTTAAAATAAATACAATAATAACAAACTTTAGGTGATCTAATATACAACATTCCTTCACCAAGGGTTCCTTAACTTTTTTAGGGTCCAAGCTTTCTCTGCCAGAAATTTTATTTTACATAAACATTCCAATACTGTGACTGAAACATTGAGCCACACTTAACAAAGTAGAAACTTTGCAATCAAAAGGTTAAATTAAAAGTCAGATTACATAAAATAGAATTCAGAGCTGATGATCTAAGTGACATACTCTAGGACTGTTCAAATGTAAACTAGCCTTTTGGAATGGTTTTTGTATAAAAATAGATGAATGTGTTATATTATATCTCACAATCATCAGCCTGAGAGCATGCGTATCATGATTACACAGAATAAATATAAATATTCACGGACACTTAACACAACGCCTTCTAGTCCCAAACTAAGCAAAGCTTGTACTATGGGAACTAGATGGCTGATAGAATACATACATACATTTTTTTTTTGTAAATACATACTTATAATACATAGAAACACCCAGACACAGAACAAACATCTATGTTTGCCACACAAATGTTTGTTCTCGGTGGGGATCGAACCCACGACCCACAGCACGGAAGGCAGAGCTACTAGCGACTGAGCCATGACGTCTGTCAATGATTATCTATTTATTATTATGGAATTGGAAACTGCAGTTCATAGATGGGAAACCAGAAGTAGTTTTGAAAAACCAAGTACCATTTCTACGGTACAGTCAGCAAAATTTGTAGATGATACAAAAGTACTTCCAATTATGATTGAGACGAAAAATCCGCCTCTGGAATTCTGGATGTAGTGTTTTTGTAAAAAAATATGATTAGTGCCAGCACACGATTTTGAAATTCCGAATAAGTTATCTACTCCTGATGCTGACTGTAGGTAAAGTCTAACTAGGTAACTAACTGATCATGAAATTGTAGGCAAAATAGATTAATTAACAAATACTCGTACTGGACATTATCAAAAATTATGTAACTGGCTATAAATCCTATGCCCAATTGCACCAACCAACTTGACAAACCAATATATATAAACTCAGAAAAATAAAACTTCGATTGATAGTTCTTTCTATGTCTAGTTAATATTTGTTGGTGCAAATAGGCTAACTGTCGTATTCAATATTGCCCGATAAAGATCTTGTTAAACTAGCTATATACTGTGACTATCATTTGTAAACTGTAGAATGGGAAGAGTACCTACAGTGAGTAAACAGTCAGAATCTGCGACCTTTGCTTGTTCGGCAGAGATTTTACATTATTAGGGTGACGACATACCCGATTTCTATGTCTTTATGACGTCATCACATCTCTATTAGATTAAAATCTTTGCCGAACTGAGCATAGGTCTCTGATAATAAAAACGACGCTGTCGAGCGATTACGGATTAATAGGTTAGTCTAATCTCTACCTACTTTAATAACCATCATTTTATCAAAGCTTTATAAAACTTTTACTCTAAAAAAAGGTGACAACAGATTTACCAGCCTTTTAAAACTACCTATCGAATAGTTATAAGAAAGGTTGTCTTGGGAATCGTGTGTGTAATTTACCTAACATTTGAACATAATCTAAAGCCTTGGAATACATAGTTATGAGCTATCCCGAGCCCTTGTAAAAGTTAAAGCACCCAGAAGTATAATACCACAACTAGGAGGACTACCGCGCCAGCTGTCGCTTTCACAAGCATTGATTTGGTGTTTAGGTATGCAGCATCCTTTTTGTATTTCTGAGACATTATTGACAGGTTCTGCGTTTTCGTATCCAGCTCTGAAAAAAAAGAGAAAAATATTAACAGGTCTTTACTTTTTCAACTCCTCAGCTTAGCCAATATTCTGTGGCTTAGCTTACCTCTCACGTTATGTCAAAAGTTAATCAGTGATTAAAATAGTGCCATATTAATTTGGGAATGTTATGCAGTGATTAATATAACAGTATAAGTTCAGAGACCATTAGAAGTAAGCCAAATGGTCGAATACTTAAACGTCACTCAGTTTAAGTGACACTTAAATTATTGCCATCTCTTACAAATGAGTAATGTCAAACAGAGGCAGAGCAATTTTAAGTGGTGCTCAAATTTGAATGACGTTTGAGTATTTCAGCCAAAGTCTATTAATATACCAGAATCTCAAACAAAAGCCGTAACATCATGAGGTACAGCGTACTAATTGTACCACCTGACCTCAACCAAATACAAAGAACGCCTACACGCACACCCTAATCACTTCACACACAGCTCACTACCATCAGCTACCACAAAAGGCTACGCAGACAACACATCATTGAACTAGATGGGTTATGATTCCCAAGAAAAGGAGAAGTGCTCGCTGGAGCTCCCATCCTACATGCCTGACTGCTTAAGCCAAACCTGCTCATAGTCTGAAGACTGATCGCAGACAAAAAATAGAAAAAAAAAAATTGTACCACGTCGCACTTTATGACCTGTTACAGAGTACTAACCGGACAGCACGGCTCCTCTCCTCAGCACATCATCGATATTCTGCATCATGACACGCTGGACATCTCCGAGCTGCGCGCCGAGCTGTGCGGCGGCGCCGTGCCGAGCGCGGGCGCCGCCTTCGCCGTACTGACGCCGTGCTCGCTGCATCCACGTGTCGAACTCAATGAATGTGTACGGACGGGTCACTGTGTTCACCTGGAATATACAAGGTAATGGTAAAATAATTACATAAATTAATTATTACATAGGTAATTAATTTAATTATTATCAATTACATTAATTAATTCATTAGTAATTAATACATAAGTAAAATAACATAGGTCTCTCCTATACATTTCCAGTAAGATAGATTTTGGACCTTCTCTATTATATCAACTTCCCAATATTGTGGATCATCGGATGGGAGTCTTTATTTTCTAAATACGCAAATATTCTGCGCCATTTTGAATTGTCTCCTGCCTACTGTTTATTTCTTAACCCTTATATCAACTTCCCAATGTTGTGGATCATCGGGTGGGAGTCCTTATTTCCTAAATACGCAAATATTCTGCGCCATTTTGAATTGTCTTCTACCTACTGTTTATAGCTTAACCCTTAAGCATGATAGGTCTGATGGACTCCCCATTATTGTCTCTTGTTCATTTTGATATTTTGATAGGTACAATAATTATACTTATTATAGCACTCCAACTATTCTCCTAACCATGGCAGGAAATGCTTATAGCATTTGATGAATTGCAATAGATTGTATAAACTTATTTACAGAAAGGAGCTATTTTACTATGAAGAGGAGCATTAAAGTGGGCTTTCTTCTGGACAATACGAATAAGAAATACAAGTAAGTGATATTATAACTGATTGGCGCTTTGGTCGCAAGAAGCTAGCTCTTAGAATCATCACTTTGTCCAAAATTCTTGTGATTCAATTGAACTTGAGTATTGACTTTTTTAAGGGCATAAGTAATGAAACAGATGGCCCATGTGATGTTAAGTGGAACCTTCTGTTACAATGTATTGCCTAACTGAGCATGCACTTGTACTTAAAACTCATTATTTACAAACAAAGATATTTAGCACTTACCCTCTTGCCGTATTGCTGGTAGAACTCCTTAGCGATTTCCTCCAGGTAGCTGAATGCCAGTCGTTTGCTGTAGTTCCTCTCGCAGAGAACAAGATAGCAGATCTCCAACTCAATAAGATAGCTGGAAATTTAAATTATTTTATTGTAAATTCTAGTGGCTTTACAGAATAAACACAATACTTAATTATTAGTATTCAGTTACAATATTATTACTGCATAGGTAAAAACTTTCTACATGGATGGGTTTGTTTTATTGTACAGTCAGTTTCAAAAGTAAATGATTACTCAACAGATTTTTAACTGTTTAATTAAAATATATAGACAGTTATATGTTTTTATAGTTGGAAGACTGTCATCGACTACATACTGATTCTAACTGTAGATATCTGAAGTAGAAAGTTCACGGAAACTGTTGTGCTCGAATCTTTAGACCATGACGAAGCAAGTTGCAACATCTCTGGATATACCAAACATATGCGTGCAAAGCGTAAAAATAAAAAGAACCAATTATAAAAAGCGGTGGAACTCACTGGAAGAGATAGGGGCCGGTTTCAATGGAGCACCGCGGCGGCGACTGAGGGCCTAACTTCCTAAACAGCATTTTGGCCTGATTCTGGTACTCGAGTACATTGCAGCCGCTCTGCGAACCACCACAGCAAATCAAATTATAAAATTAAACTAAAAATATACGATAAATAAAGCCAAATTCTCAACGTAAGCAAACTTCATGAGCTGTTTGTATCGATTCCAACTGTGCTAAAGGAATATAACTAAGTGAGAGTTTTGGGAATTCTTAAGATTTCTCAGGATATAAACCATGAGTTAGGTACCTGCTCATCTTCTTGCATAGTGGCGGCCAGAGGTAGGCCGTCGACGACCCTTGCGATCATCGTCATTAGAACCATTTTGATCAAGTGTTATCGTATTTATCTTACATACACATTCACAGAACACACGGAACTATTATTCAGCAGCGCACACAACACTTTTTTCTTCTCATTATCGGTAGATTACAACAGAATTTCACGAAATGTTGAGAAATCACCGAGGGCACCGTATGTAATGTACTGACAGCTGTGATTACACGTCAAAGCGCTTGTTTGACATCACTTTTGACACAACAGAAATGACAGTACAACAACACGTCAGAACGTTGTCTATTGTTTTTTTATTTTGATCATAGATGAAGATTAGGGTAGATTATGAAGGTAGGCTAGTTTGATCTATCGAAATATAAAGAATATGTACATACTTACCTATGTACATAATGTATGGGTACATATTATTATGTATGTTAGATAATAATAAAACAAAAATATGGAATATAGATAAAATTAGTTTATCTATGGCATATTTATGGGTAGTTTTTGATGCGTTTTGTCATTTTGTGGTATTACGTTCCGTTGCAAGGAATTTTTAGCCTAAGGTGTCTCATTCTCATCGATTCAAATAAATAGTAAGTAAGTATGCTGCATACTTACTTATACTGCATAAAATTTCATGGACTTCCTGTTACTTGGAAAAAAATAATCCTTAGATAGAGCCATTTAATTGGTATCATAAAATAACGGGTGTTAAGTTTTTACAATTTGGTGGGTTCGATTCCCGGTTCAGACAGGCGATTATTCAAAGTTCTTTGAATGCAGTTTATTGTTTTTAAAAACAAAATGATGTCTTCATTCAGTAAAATGTTCTATCTACATTATAATACTTTCCCTCCACGTGGCATAGCCATGGGACGCCCTGTTTATTATTAATATTATTAATATTACTAATAGTAATATATCCGCGGTCATAGAATATTATTAGGTAGGTAGGTACTTAATGTACTTCTTGTCTTCGGGTCTAGGGCTCGTCGACCTACTTACGGTTGCGATGCGAATACACACTTATTACAGACCTATGAATACTCGTACGTCCTACTTATAGAACACCCTAGCATTAAGCCCACCTATTTGTACATTTTGTGCAATAAACAGTTAAATAAGCACCGTTTTTTGTCTTTTGCATCCATGCAAGCAGATTCAAATTCGATCGAAACAGACAAAACACGTTATAAACTTTAATCAGTCTAAGGCCCGTATTCCGAGACAGAAATCGTTACTCAAGCATAAATTTTCCTAGAGATTTTCATACAAAAATCTATGCTTGATACGGGATACGGGCCTTAGTAAATGTGTTGCCAACAAGTTTAACACTAATAACAGGGTAAGCAACTTTTTTTGCGACTGTATTTTTCACTAGAGGTTCCCAAGTTATTTTATTTATTTTATTATACTATTATTTTATTACCCATGTAAGTACATACATACTTCCATGTAGTACAAAATGGGTATGGTATAATATTATATTCTAAGAATAGAGAATAGATTAAACAAGAGTTGTATTTTTTTAAGTTTTATTTTAACATATCATCATGCATAGAATTAAGTGCTAATTCATTTACACTTATAACTAACTATACATAGAAAAATAACTTAACTATAGGGGAGAAAATACAATATTTTGTAAAAGTAAACAACTAAAATTAATAAGTATGTAATTAAAATATCGGACTTTAAACTGCGTAAAACTAAAAGCAAATTAACTCAAAATCACTGTAGCGCACTTTGTATGCACTGCACTCTCAGAACAATGACAATAATTTTAATTCAAAGCAAATGTAGAGCGCCATCTCTTATCGAGTAGCGAAAACTAAAGCTAATCCGATTTCGTTGCTAGCAAAAGTGAGAAATTATCGACAACAATTTGTTCGGAATGAATTACGTATTAAAACATTGGACATTAACCTATCGACGAATTAGAAAACACCGAATTATATTAGAACATTTTTCGTTCATTTCCGCAGCGCGGCGCGGCGCGGCGCAGCGATCGCGGTGCCCGCGCCTCAAATACCATTTCACTAACCTTCCCATTGCATCCATGCAAAATATTAATCGCCTAGGTACTCGTACCGTGTGTATATCGGCGCAGTGACTCCAACGTGCATGGCGCGAGGGCAAGGGGTGCGCTTCAATGGAAGCAGAGCTTTACAATGCGCGCGGCGCGGGCGCGGTGCTTCCGCAGACCGCACGTGGCCCACCTCTTACTCTCAACTTAACTCAACGTACCAAATACACCATCGAATTCCATTAATTTAATCAAATTATGATACTAAGACTAGGCTCAAATTAAAATAATTTTAACAATAAAATTTCTCGAGGTGCCATTAAAATTTACATTGAAAATTTAAGTACATTATTAATTAGAAACTTTAATTTTTTTAACAACATCAATTCGACTAAAATTATTTTAAACTTTCAGAGCATTATTTTAAATGCTTGCTCGTACATTTTGCCGTCTAGCCGGTAACTATTAGGTATCTCACATCGATTAGCATCACACACTAGCCGAATTATAAATTCTGAGAGCGATTCCCCACCCCACCCAATCACGTGGTCCATTCATTACCTACTGATTCCAATTTAATTTAAAGATTTATTAAATTACAATAAAATTTGTAACCTACAGAACGAAATTTTCCTAAAAAGGAAAGAAATGTATCGCGCGGCGTTCAGCCGCTCGCGATAGAACACAAAATAAATAAGTTAAACCTATGTACCTACATAATTATATTTACAAAAGCATAAAGAAATAGTGCCGAAACGAAAGTCAATGAGAATTCCATCTAGCTATATATAAAAATATTAAAATCCACGTGTGAATTTATATTGTAAATCACATGAAACGGGCACTGGTTTTGTTCGAAGAAGTTTGGACACTGAGATCTTTTATCTATACAAGAATACATAAGTAACACTGGGTGTTCTCTCTATACAGCTGGATCGCCTTCAGGCCCCTGTACCTAGCACCCATCACACACATTCTCCTCCTAAGGCTTCACAGACCCTTCTCAGTTTCACGGCGAAACGCCTACTCCTTCCGCAATTATTATAGTGTTTTCTATAATTATTTTCTTATTTCCTAGTAATTTGATATAACTTTTATAGAATATAAAAATATTGCATTCTATGTATTTAGAAAATGTTTTGTTGTTTGCTGATGGAGTAAACATTTCGCCAAATCTTATAATACACTCCACGACAACTTTCCGTACCTATAGTTAGGTAGTAGGTACCTTTCATAACTGATGGTCACTACTTGAACGTTCGCTGACGAAACTCGTTGTTAGAGGGATTGTCATTCTCTGTCCGGTTGTTGTCAGTAGAAGTGAACTAGACTATACTTATTCGATCATTCTATTTAATCTATCTAGATAAAGTATTATGATTCATTAACATTGGACCACAAATTGTAATTAATTATTATTATATTTTATTCAGGTAACAAAAAATAGAGATCGCACGCCTCTTGAATAAATACGAGCGGCTCTGATATGCAGAGAAAGTAATTTTGTATGACATAGGTATACAATAAATAATTATTTAATTTTGTTGATATGTTGTTAGGGTGTTGTTGTGTGCGCGCGACCTCTGTCCAACTTGCCTACGATCATTTTAAATAAACTAAATAAACTAGAACATGTTCACATTCAACAGCTCACCTAATAGTAAACATCTATTTATAATTAACACAAATATTAACTCACGAAATATTCCTTATCTATGAATTATGTCAGTTTTAGAGAGGTTGGCAGTAGGTTCAGTACACGGTAGAATTTATATTTAATTCCACAAATTGTCAACGCCCAAAATATAATATCATTTGCGAAATTCGGTTTGCAACAGACGACAGAGACTATACACAAACTGTAAGATAACAGATAGACTATGCCACAACGAAGGAACAGATTACAGCTAGGTATAAGTAATATAAACGATCTTTATGTACGTAAATAATGAAGTGCCTATTATTTATAATAAGTATATAATTAATATATGTTGTACATAATAACAGCTGTGAGGTGTACCGTTTTGTAACAACGTGTAAATATGAAAATGGCCATAAAAAGCACCAAACATGTACTAATAACTTTATTTCATCTGAACATAATAATATACGATATTTTTGTAACTATACCTTTTTACGTAAATATTTCTGTATAATAAACTCTTATTTAAGACTATATTAATATTCTTATTGCAAAGGTATTTATTTGTATGTAAAAACTGTTTTAATATCGTAAATTGTATATTCATATGAAGGATTTGTCTTGCGTAGTTTTGAGGTAGGAAGGTTCAATCCATCGAGCTTGTAGAGTCGAGGAACCGTGCGTCGATGCTTCACGTTCTCTAGAACCGTGCGTCGATGCTTCACATTCTCTAGAACCGTGCTTTGACGTTTCACGTTCTCTAGAACCGTGCGTCGACGCTACACATTCTCTAGTATAAGTAGCTGTATAGAAACTTCAGTACAAACATTTAAAAATTCATCTCAACATTATACAAAATCACTCCGTACCATATAACATCTAGCAAATTTAGTGTTACTCTTTCTGAAATACCCTAAAAATAGGTACCTATATAAACATTTGAGCAATCGATTTCGTCTCTCCTATTTTTTTTATAAATATTAAATTCAATGATAGGTTAGTATTACGTCGATTTGAGAACAATTAATTAGATATAATCATTTTAAATATTAATAACATTATTAGAAGCGATTCGAAAACGTAATGCATGATGATTGAAAAGTAGATTTTACCATTAGTGAAATATGTAATGCAAGACAAGAGCGAAACGAATACGCGACTCTACATTTAGTTACGTATAGAACAGTTTGTCGTCGTCACCGTCACCGTCACATCGCGGCCCGGGGGCACGCCGCACACTGACGAGATTCGAGCCGATACGATAGTCCTGCGGCACGCGAACACCAACACTAGAGGTCCCGCCGCCGGAGCTCGAGTAGTGACTCTACGCGAGCGAGCAATCGATCTCGATAATATCCTTGGGCACATCTACGAACTGATAGACGAGCCGCTGCCCGTCCACCTTGGCGAGAATGCCGCGCTGGTAGTAGTACCGCAACGCGCGGCCCATCGTCTCGTAGTTCATATCCGGCTTGTTCTTATGCATTCCCCAAAGGCGAGACACCGCCTTCGAGTCGACCAGCTTGAAGACACCCTTCTCGCGGTTCGTCCACTTGATGAAGCGCGGGCAGTACTCCCTGTCCTGGAGCAGTTTGAGGAGGAACTCCCAGAGGTAGGTGGTGGAGCCCTCGCGCGACTTGCGCTTGACGCCGGGCGCGGGTGGGCCGTCGGCGCGCGGCCTCTTCTTGGGCTTGAGCTTGTTGTGGTAGGGCTGGCGCGAGTAGTCTCCGAAGTCGAACACGGAGTAGGGCAGCTCGTCGTGCGGCAGGGGCGGCGGCGCGGGCGCCGCAAAGTGGTGTGCGCCGCCGCCTCCGTACCCGTAGCCGTATGCCTCGCGCTCACTCACTCCGCTCACTGGAAACAAACATAGCAAACTTTTAGTGAGCTTTTATGCACCGATCACCTTCAAAGGAAATCTATATCGCAGGAAAAAAGTAGAGATTCAGTTAGTAGAACATCACTTAACATCAGATGATAAAGTGGTTAATAAAACAATATGGTTATTGTTTTGCGTTGTTTGGTTTAACCAGACATTAATTTGTATCTGGGCAATATGGATGCACGGTTGTTCTATTTCACGAAAGCGGATTGGCTATGTTTGTGTTAGTGCATGCTTGTACACCCCTTCCTTTGTATCTCGGTGCGTCCGAGTGGTCTGGAGCTAACGCACACAAACAGAGCCAGACGTTCTTCGTGAAATAGAAGAGCGAGATTGATAAGCAAAGAATCGTTCTGCAATAAGAATAATACAAAGGTTTGTGTATTAAAGTAATTAGTGCGCTAAACAATTGTGGGAGTACTCTGCTCCCACGAGATTAGGACAATCTGTATTGTCATAACTGCTTGCAGTATTTTAATAATAAAATTAGGCAATAACATTATATATTGTTTATATCGCAATAGGAAATATTAAAATAGAATGGACCTAAAATATTCAGTAGGTAGGTACCTACTGAATATTTTTGAACCACTTCTAATTCTCACCTACTTATACATATGGCTGATGTTTTATTCGTTTTGTGATTATGAAATATGTAGTAGGTATATAATTTAATGTAAGTTCGTAAGTATTTCTAATACAACTTATGTTTTGATGAGAGTTATCGTTCAGTACAATAAAGATAGATTGATAGGATACATTTATTTCAAATCACCACAAATTTAACAAAGTAAAAGAAATAACAGCATTAAAGTAAACTTAAATCGAAAATAATAAGTAGCTGAAGAAAAAAAAATCGTAGGTTGTATGTCTGCAAGAATACGAGGTAAGGTAGGTTACCTAAACAAAGAATGCTCCTAAAACGAGAGAAAGCGAAGAAACAAGGTTCAATCCAAGGATATTTATTCATTATTAATCATGGTTGGACAAGTAGGTGATTTGAAGACGATCGTCATTGCGAATGTGTAAAAATAAATCTCTTTTAGTAAACTCGATGGAAGCTTGGAGTAGTTAGTAGTTACACCGTGTTTTGTCTTTTGCAATTGACAAGCAGATGCAAATTCTATCGACAAACAAAACACGGTGCAACTGTTCCAATTTTACTAGTTTATTAATAACCGGTAAGAGAGTTTTTTTTGAAAATACGACTTGGCAGTTGGATACTCACATACATCAGAATATTTCCGGCATACAGAGACTACATTTGACAATTATTATAGGTATTTTACACCTCGAGTTTAGATCACAAATGTTTCTAGTATTTGTAGGTTAATACATTCTAATGTTTGACGTTTTTTCATTCACTTATAAATGCTTACTGCCATATTGTTATAATTTGGACCAGTTGAGCTATCTAGCTCAACTGTTTCATGTGTATTTTGTAAATATTGTGGATATTGTACATAATTATTTTATTTATACTGTAATGTATTGCGTTAGTTATTTAATTCCTCCATAATATAACTATGTATTTACTATCTGTTTGATAGTAATAGAAGTGTGCCACTAGATATAGTATAAGAGTGACAATCTAACACATTTTCCACAGATAAGTGTATAAGCTGTAGATATACGATTGCGTCAACGTATGTGGTCGCTATCGGTTGGTACCTTGACCTCAATGTTCGTGCTGTTGGCCCCACTGTCACTCCTTGAATTATTTTCCTCGTTTAAAAAATTGTCGTTGGAATGCAATTGAGGTGTTTACGTCATACTTATTTATGCGTTTTCTTTGGTGTTGATTCAGTGACTACTCCAATGCAAACTCTGGTGGTTTTGTTATTGGTTCTAGGTAGTTTTTATGCATTTTAATATGATTTTCTTATTTCTCGCAATTTTCCACTAGATCCCGTAGAAATATTTGATTAATATCATGTAGATGATCAAGGCCCATCAGATGCTGTTAAAGAAATCGTTACTCAAGCTTAGACTTAAATCTATGCTTCCATCGATGCTTGAACAGTAAATCAGTATACGGACCTAACTCTCTAGGGGATTCACCATGCTCTTCAAATTCAAACCACTCGGGACAGTTTCCAAGATAAATTACGTCGGTTAGGTAGGTAGTAGATACGTAAAAACTAGTCCTACTGCGCCGTAATAAAATTTTAAAAGAGGTAGCGATTCGCAGTTTTAAAACAAATTGATTCATCACAATCGAAATGTAGATTTGAAGCGATGCGCGTGATGCGTTTAAAACTTCAAACCAAACTTTGGCTACACTCGTTAAATGCAGACATAAAATCGTGGTTTATTTAGTAATTACCTCGAATCTGCTGGTTTGATTATCTTAGCTTTAGAGGAAGTTGGCATAGTTATAAGTAGAACGCGCGGGTTTTATATAATGAGATTAGTTTCTATTTTATTATTGCTTATTTTACTTAAAATTCCTAGAAGCATTGTTGCAAATAGTCAACTGATTCACCAGGCTTGTCATTGGTTTCGTCCGGGGTTTTCACTGAAGGATAAATAGTTATGATGAATGGGCTGCAAAATTGGAACTACCAGAGAATTCGCCACTATCATAGAACACTACTTCGGTAGGTACCCTAGTCACTATTGAACGATTCAATGAATGAAGCACCTAGTAAACAAACATTATTCTGAACTATTTGTAAGGAAAATAATTTACTTAAAGGTACTTAATAATATGTCTAACCTAGGCGCACAAGTTTTGCGGTATAACTTTATGTACAAATCATATTTTCCAGATTTTTATTAGACTGAAGTTACCTACTTTATATGGAGACGTTGATGATGAAATGTCATAACTATAATTTATTATTTTTCTAGTTTTATTCTAAGTATTAATAAATAAACTTTTGTAGTAAAATTTAAACGTTTTGTTATTACGAATTGGCCGTTTATACCAGTTTTCGTGTGTTAGTGTGAGGCGTGAGCGATGTGTCGCCACGCCATGGATATTTCTAGTAAATGCGCACAAAACAATCGCTCGAGGCCGCCAGTCGGTAGTTCCGCCATTTTTTTTCTAATATTATCTAACTTGCGTTTATTTATTTTCGCACGCCTTATCTTCGGTCAATGAACTATCGCGCTGACACGTGTAGTGTCTCTACGTCAAAACTTACCTACTGATGCCTACTATGTTGTGATTTCGTAAGCGATAGATGGGGCCCATATTACCTATCACTTACGGCATGATTAGCGAGCTAGCTAAGTTAGTGATAAAAGCGGAGATTCAGTTTGCCAAGTCAAGAGTCAACCACTAGTGCCTCTACATTAAAATACTCTATACCGTAGCAAAACCACAAAGCATAATGTAGAATTGTAGAGATATCACAAGTCTTGATCAAGCTCTTGACTTAGGTAAGAACCGGTGTAGTGCGTCAGTAAAAGTATTGATGATAAAAACATAACGAAAGAACAAAGATGGAAGACAAGGAAACAATGTTTGCTTAGAGAGTTTTCTTATCAATGGAAAAATAATGTAACTGGATACTTAGATAAGTCGGGTAAGTAACTGAATGATATTGTCATTCTAGATAGGCAATTTCCGATACAGGGTGTATAAATATCATAAGATAAAATGCCTAAGAGTTTGCTTTGTAGCGTTATGGGTTGATATTTAGATTATGATGACCGTTTTTAAATTGACTCTAGTATTCTTAATATTGTTTTTGCAAAAGAGCTGGAACTGCTATGTGTTTTGAAGAGGATTATACTGGCCGTAGCTAGATGTAACTCAAATTCAATAAAAACAAAGTGAGTAACAAATCAAGACATCAAAGCCAGAATTTTAAGAAGGTTCGATCAAGACGAGAAGCACAATTTGATTTTTGAATGACATAGCATAAGCATAGGTAATTAAGCAGAGGCACAGAATATCAGAAGAATCACGATGCTATGACAGTATAGCATCCTGTATTCTGATCATGGCGAGGTGCTTGAGGATTAGCGCGATAGTAATATCAGCAATCAGACAGAAACTAAGCAAAATGTATAATTCGTATAGATAACGGTCACGAAAGCATCGGCTACTGCGGCCCCGTACCTGCTATTACTAATTTAATGAACCGTTCCACGAACGTCGTTCATGTAAAAATCCCTAGTGAGCCTGGGAAGCGAGCAAAACGGGGTAAAAAACCTGCATTTTATGCGTTGGCGACTCTATTTTTAGCGAATGCGGTGGTCGTTCCTACTGGTTGCACTGCAAGATCAAGGTTACGTGTGGCGTGCTGCGCTCGCTCCGAGAGCGTCTTCACTTGGCTAGTTAGTATCCCCCACCGCACAAAAAGAAAATTGCAAGCGGCGACTCCCACTCCCAACAGAAAGTGAACCGTATTCCCGTCGTGATGAGCGCGCTTTCAGCCTGCTGCGGCCGCTGATGGATGGATCTACTCCCGGATGCGAGTGTGCGAGCGAACTGCGCTCGGGTGGGGGGTAGGGGGAAGGAACCGGTTGCGCTGGCGCATCCCGCGTTCGCAATAAATGGGTTACCCCACAAACCTCTTGCGATACAAACGGACAAGCGTTATGTTTTAATGCCAGCCAGTCGTCGCGCTCCACTGCGCACTCTCCCTTGCTTCTATTCAGGTGGATTCTCATGTTACCCTCACGATCCGGGAAGAACAATAGCTTTTAAGTAGGTAGGTACCTGTTTAGATGTTCCATGTAAGTAAGGTATGTTTTTGCCTTAGCAAGCACTACACCACACATTCATGCTAAACCAAACACCTATTAGGTATCGCATGCAATGCTATCGTCTATTTTTGCAAGCGATAAAAGAATTGTTTAGATAAGACAAGCGAGAACATTTCCTCAAAGCAACTGAAATCGTGCAAAAATTACGTGAGCAACGTTTTTATCAGCGTTTATTTGTTCTGGCGGAAGAGATAACGTAATCAGAGTTTATTTGTCGCCGGTGGATTGCATAGCTCTAGTGACTATGCAATTGCGTTTTTCCATATCCTTCGATGTTGGTTGCGGACAATAGGATCTAGGGACGTGTTCCTGTGCGACCGGAAAAAGGCGGCGGTGTGCGTGTTTCTAAGATTGCAGAAGCGAGTTGCGCTCGCGGTGCATCGGCGTGCGCGGTGCTGTGCGCCGAGTTGAGGCGCGCGGGCGCAGGCAATGACCAGGAAATGACGCCGCCAGTTGACCTTCACACATGCACGCACACAGGCTCGCCGATGCCGTCGCATCCCTACGCTCCTGCATGCTTAGCTGCCCGTGTCCCAATACGGGATTTTGAACGACGGCGGCTCCGATCCGACGACAACGTCCAATCCTACCCGTTCTTTCTCATATACATAATATAGCAAGTAAAACTGCGTAGAATACAGTACAGATTCCCGATGCATCAGTCTGAAAATTACTAAAGGATTGTCTTGAGGAAATTTTTAAAACAGTATTATCAATGTCTTTAAACTGGGGTCACGGGGTGATAGATGCCGAACTTGTGTGCAGGCAGTTATCGTCTGCGAAGGTGACTTTACAATGATCCGGCGCTAACTGCCAAAACTCGATAACTGACGAATTTTGATAAAACATACAACATACTTGCGCTTGAATGTTAAAATTGCGCAACTGGCTTGATCTAAATGTTTATAGACAACGTTATTTAATTTAGTATTCGTTTAAAACTCGTTTTAGGTATGAATCCGTACCAGAATCGTCATTAACTTTGCAATATTATTTGTTCTATGTATTTAATAGAACGATGCATTGAAGTGTAGTGGAAAAACAAAGATGGCGATGGCGTTTCTAGTTAGTGAGCTTGCGTTGCGTCGGCGCATGCGGTAAACTAGTGCCGTGTTAAGTAAGGTCAGCACTGCGCTGCGTTGTTGTGCAGTGTAGTGCAGCTCTACGTAACGGAGCGCCACAACCATAAATATAAATAGAAGCGTGTCTGTGCAAGGTTCGCGCTTACACGGTTAGTACGGAACGCAAAAAAAAATACACAATCTTTACATATATTAGTTTTGTTATGATAGGGAACTGAAACCGCTTTAGGTTAGCTCAGTTACTTATACATTCGACCGCTTTTTATTCCCAACGTAGGCGTAAGAGAATGGCATTTGCATTCGTTTGTGCGATGACAATCTCGTAATATCCGAGTGCTCTTATTTAAGTTATCAAGACCGGTTTCAGTGTGGTCTACATCACTTTGCGTAACCCTCGTAATACCTACCGCCTGATGTCATTGACCATCGATTGTGGTAATCCAACTGTAATCAGTGAATGCAATTGATAGAGGCAATCTTGTTGTGTGTCACCACTGTTTAGCAGAATAAAATAACTTGCATAATTGGGGTAAATCCAGTCAATAAACGATCATAACAAGCTCAGTGATTTCGTACTGCTGATAAGTGCAATGCAATGCAGTGGTTAATAAATTTTTGTGAAACGAAGTTTTTTGACAAAACTTAATTATGCAAAGGCAAAAGAGGCACTGTTTATACCTTTACTGCCGTATACGATCATGTAACAATGTATCTTACAGTGTATAGGTATATCTATTCAATTTTACAAAATTATGTTCCAACAATGGATACAGAGTACAGACATCAATAGCAAATAATGCGATACTTTATTATTCTTTAATAGAATTAAATTTTGCAACAATAATTATCTACTTACGTCAATTCAAGTAATGCCAGTTACAAACTTACTATATCTAGCTAGAAGAATATAATCGGGTACTTGACCAGTTATTGCAGTCATTAATATATAGCACACAATAACACAACAGAACACGCAATTCTCACAGTTTATTCAACAAACGTTCGTATCCTGAATTCCTGATTCATACTTTTATTTGTGCAACTATTACAAACTTACGACATTTTGTAAACAAGTTTTTTTTTTCTTATAAGCAAAATATTTTATGAATATAACAGGTTTTAAGTTACCTGTCACATCTGTTTGAAGTATTTAGGAACAGATATTGCTCAAGTCGTCCGTATAAATTAAAAAAAAACTGAAATCTAAGGTTTCCGCAATTGTCATAATATATTTTGAATTTTGGTAATTCGGAAATACGAAACATACACACAAATATCTGCAGAACAATGTACAATTATTGCAATTCATAATACTTAATTCATTGTCAGTGGCCAACTGTGCATATTATCTTTATTGGTAATACATGATGAATAAAAGAAAATACTTCATCGGTAACTAAAAGAATTCTTTTTTTTCGCCCATTTTTATAGATTTTTACGTGACTAGGTAAAATACGATATTCAAAGTAAAAGTTATGATATCTGACTTGCGCGATTTCGCTGTATGGGCGACGATACTTCCGTATTCCTATTCCGCCATCTTTGAATATTTTCACTGCGTCATAGACAAAACGTTTGAGCGCTCGGTGCGCCTAGGCATCATGCCAGACGGCGTTCTTCATTATCTAAATGGGAAGTTCCTACTTATCTAAGTAACATTTTTGTCTCCTACGCAGTCTGTTAGCAATCCTAATAATGTGTTTTTTAAATTCTCAAATAGTAGGATAACTTAACATAATCTAGTCCCAAGTGAAATACCTACCTACTGAAAACTATTGCTGCTACCGTCCAAAAACACTGATAGGTCTTTTTATGTAGGTTGGGCATACCTAACTACATACATATCTGAGTGAGAAAAAGAGCTCGCTTTTGACGCGCTCCAATTTGCTGGCCCAATTTGCATCCTATTTTTCTGAAAGTGGTCTAGACTGTAATGAGTGCGAAGTAGGTACAAATAAAACGCTCTCGTACAGATACCGGCGCTAGTTACCGCTGAAAAGCGTTGAGCGTCTAAAAATTTACGAAAAGGCTTCTAAGGACTTTGCGAAAGCTCCCTGCAGCATTTTGGCGCGTTTAGATTAGGCGGCAGTGGGCAGGGAAACCTGAGCCTAATCTAAACACGATAATGCCTCTGTCCCGGCTCGGCTCGTGCGCATGTTCATCTGCTTCCTATGAATAAAGGCGATGTTGCTGTGACAATAATTCTGGAATTAATCACGGCAATAATGCCGCCATGAGCTGAGTCTGAACGCGGTATATGGAAAAAAGGCGTAGGTTACCTAAAGCGCAGCCATAAGTGGCTACAACTTAACTAAATACTTATATTTTTACCAGGAATACAGCGGGCGGTGATAGCCTTAGATAACACGCATGATATGAATTTATCTGGTGTCATTTTTAATGCAAATAACACACCGGACACAGTTATCGTTGCATTTGTAGGACCTACTTGTATCATTGTTTATTTAGACGATCAAAATGTCTGCGTTGTGTAAGGTCAGGCTCTTAGATAGAGTTTTGAAAGAGTTGAAAGAGTTGAAAGATAGGTCATGTTGTTACCGCCTCTACTCGTTCTGTTACCATCGTAATCGTAATAGGTAGGTACTTTGTTGCGTTGCCGCTTAGCAACAGAGATTACCATTGTAAAATACCGTACTTTGTATCCCTGGCTCACTGGTACACCGAGCTGGTCTTCCACTGTCTTCCGTCCGTGACCGTATATGTCGGCTAACTCCCCGACCCCCTCGTCTCCCGCCCTCACGTCGGGAGACATTGACAGGTCGGGAGTTTGACACATGACAGTTACCTAACCACTCGTGCAAGCGAGACAGGGTAACGCATCTACTGAATAGATGCAAACACTACAACCATTATCAATGATAATAATCGTGGCTGGCTAATCAAATCTAGCAATGCAATGATTAGAACTGCTAAACAATTGTTACGTACGGGTACGCCATGATGCATATGCAGGTTTCATTCAGTATTTAGATAAACAAGTAGCGTAGGTAGGTAGGTATGTATCTTATCTACCTTAATTAGATAGAAAAACCATAGTAAATTAGTTGAAACAGTAGAGATCGGTTGGTAGAGCTGCTAGTGAATAGTTACCTAAGTAATATGCAATAAGTAGAATAAAGAGATTTGAAAGTGTGTAAAAATAAGCATCAATTCCCTACAAAAACAACAATGACAACGGTGGTAGGTATCTAGCTACAGTACTAACTACGTTACGTAGGTATGTAATGTACCTTACCTACTACTCCTCAAAAATATTTTTTAAGTTGCGTTTTTGACGACTAACACGAAACAATGTCGCAAATCGATCGCGTCCGTTTTGACATTTCGACTTTCCCGCGCTTCTGCATGCATGTGCTCTAGTGTTGTGCCGTCATCGCTCATCTTGTTTGTCGCGCGATGTTATCGATGAACTATTATTGCCGATACGACACTGCGACCTCAACCTATAGTTTGGGACGCGCCGAAGGTGATCTGCGAAGAGTTCGAACACCTCGCTTACGTAAACCAACTGTGAAAACATTTTTTGTTTTAATATTGATAAATGCATGTAGTGTCACAATTGATGCGTTGAATGATAATTAAAATTAACCGTGTAGTCATTCCAGTAGGTGACTAGCGAGGGACATGTAGAGCGGGCTAGACGCTCTTGATACTTTAAAATGTGACTGTATTGTATATTATGTCGTCCTGATTTTCTTTTATCTTTACCTACCTTACATAGGCAAGCGAGTAAGTAGGTACTTCTAAACCTAGGTACTACTTCTTCGCTTGTGGTCATGATTTTCTTATCAAATTAAAGTCATCGTATACCTCATACGTAACTAACAGTTTTAATTACTTACCTAGGTACTTTTATTATAATTTAATTTTCGATTAACATGCATGTTAACGCGGTTTGTTGTTGACTTTAGTGTATCGCATATTACAGCACCTATGTTACAGTACAGACAGACAGACGTATCACTTTGAGGAAATGGCCCCTTTGAGAGTTGTTGTTGTCACGTTGCTTTGCACGATACATGCTCGCCCATGCTCAACCTTCGCTCTTTTAATTAAATTTTAGGTAGGTATTTGGAGTTTGAATAGATTATTTAAATTTTGCAAATTTTATTATTTTCTCAGACCTGTTGGCTCGGTCGTCCAGTAATTTTTTGCCTTGCTTTAGCGAATTCTCACAAATACCTATCTTCGAGACCAAAGTGATTGATCCAAAATGGCGTCCTGTTGCAAGGAAGTGTAGGAATTTGCGAGACGCGTTAGAGGGCGCTGGCGGGAGCGAGGAGGGGTGACCTTCGCGCGTTGATGCAATGTCGCCGTGTCATTGACCACTGACTGCGCCGCGCAAACAGTTGCAGCCATGCGCCCCCTCCGCCCCTACCCCCCACTCGCCTATCGGCCCCACCACCGCCGCACTGCTAAGTTTTGCCGGTTTGACGATTATTTTCTCGTTTGCATTTGTAATGTAATCCATCTCTATGCCTCACTGATGAGACGTCATAAATTGGTCTGAAACTGGAATCCTAAATAGGTACCCTAAGAGATTCCCAATTCAGCCGTTGTTGTTGAAAGTTGGCTCTCACCTATTGCTCTTTTTCAGCTGCCCTACGAGGCATCTTTCTCTATCCTATATATCTATACTATTATAAAACTGTAAAAAAAGCCAAAAAGTAAAATTAAAGATATGGATAGATAAAATAAATATACAGATGTACTAAATAAATCATTCTGATTCCAAAAATCGAGTTTGTCTGTTTGTTTGTTCGCGGATCACGCCAATTTCAATGAAACTTATACCATTCTGAAGCCCTTTTTCTGGATTGAAACATAGGCTATATTTTATTGAAATGAAAGACGTGGATTTCTTAGATACAACTTGACCTCTCTAAATCAAAAGCCGCCTAAGGCACGAGGTTCATCGTATGCTGGTTGACAGATATTTTGGTGGAAAGTTTCGCACGCGTACGAAGTCGTGGGTATCAGCTAGTTCTAATTATCATCGTATAAGCGAAAACAAATATTTTTATGCATACCAAATCCTTCCCAGTATCTTAGCTTGTTAGATTTATTTAGTTTCCTTGTAGTTGTGGTTCTAATAATATTATTGCCCACTCACTTCCTTCGTGTTGATTCATCGTACTCACACAAGAGGGTGTTCACTGTTCATGCATGTTAACGAGTCCGCTGATAGTTGGCATAATAATTTTTTACCACATTCAAGAAAATAAAGTAACAGAAGATACAAGGGAGGAAATAAAAAGAAGTCAACCGACCGGTTAGAGCTGCTATCTGTATTAGGTAGTCGGTCGGTAGGTATATATCTACGTCGATAATGTTAGTAAAACATGGTAGATGCCTACATTTGGAATAGCTCTACCACTTTTGTTTTACGTTTTGTTTATGTTATTTATTGCTTTTAAAATAATTATTTAATTTAATAAATGTTTGAAGAAGGTGCCTCTGTTGACCTAGGCAACACAGATTATCATATTTTTAGTAGAATAAATATTAGATTTACATTGCACAGTAGGTAAGTTGTCTTCTTATCGGAATGGGCATCCAAACATCAAAACAGTTTGTGGTTTCCGCACCTAAATGTAATTTTTAAACTGAAAATGGCTTTTAGTACTCAAAAGACACGAATTTTATAGGTACATTCAAAAGAAAAAAACTAATCAATCCACGTTTAGCTATAACTAAATGAGTACCTAGAGGTATTTTCCGGATGCTGATTTAAAACTTAAATAACTTGAAATGAGTTAATTTTCAAACCAAACACGAAGTGTAGTGTAGTTGGTACACTTTGATAGCGTGCTACGCGCGAATTTTCGCCTTCCGTTCATCTCTAATACCCATTTCCGTTTTAATATATCCTGTAGCATCTGCTGAGCCTGTGACCTGGATACACCGATATATTTTTTATGGCGTAAACTGTTATTATTATAATCGGAAATAAGATTTCTTAGTTCTCTAGCAGATCTATGGTTATAAAGTTACCGAGAGAGCTGTTCGTTTATATTTATACGTATGGTCAATCTTATCACTCTAGTCAAATCAATGTCTATAGACTGAGTGAGCCATTACGTCTGTCTGTTCCCGCTTACGAAATAAAAAGCTTGTTTTCGAATAAATAATTACCCTTTTAAATGCTGTTATAGCATTTTTGTCATAAGAGACGTGGGCAATAAAAAGCGGGTTGAGGGGCGAACAGTGGTCAAGGCTACTGCTGATTTCCATCCGTTGCCTAATCCGACCCTGACTGCCACCAATCAGGCCGGAACGACTTTTTTTACTCAATTATCGATTAGACTTGTCGAATTCGTTAGACGATGTAGGGTCATTTGTGCTACAAGATGGCGCGACGCGACGGTGGATAAGTACCTACTTGTTCCTTCGTCGTGGTATTGTAGATGAATAGATGAATTATGAATCGTTCAGTATTTGTTCTTCTCCGCTTTAATCAATGAGCTTCTTGAAAATCAATTTAAAGAATCACCCATTAATTTTAAAGTGTGTAGTTTACACCACTTGGTAGGAGTTCATAAATTCCTTGCTAGGGCTCTTAACAGAAATCTTACTTCTGAAATATAGGTAGAATGTATAAGCAATAGTATTTTTAACGTTTTTATCGGTTGAAGAGTTTAATAAAGTACTGGCATACTATAGTTATAGCATGTTACATACGTAAAGTCCGTAAATAAATAGTTAATGGCGCAACTGCCGTAACCTGCCTTGATAAATGAGTTATTAGGAAACCAATAGGTATTACGGTGGCTATTTCGAAAAGCGTCCGCCTCCTAATTTTAACCGTCCTATATTCCCACGGCCCGCGCCTCCGGCTTCGCCAGCATTGACACCGCGGGTTTATTAAAGATAAAGTTTTGCAACGCGACACTTTCCATCGTCGTGATTCCATGGAATCCGACGGTTTGGCAGCGGGCATATAGGGCGAGCGTAAACACATTGCGAAACAACTATTTTATACTAGCTACTAACATTCGAGGATTTGCGGTGCAGCGCAGCGTCGCCGCGGGGAGCTACAAGCGTCTATTTATGCAGCGCTATGCGACCTAACACTGACCCGGTTAGGACTGCGACGCATAAACACAAGGATAGCGAGTCGCCGCGCGATCACGATCGATTCTCAGATCGACCCGGTTATGGAGTTATGCTATTTAGAGTGGCAGGCGGCAGGGGCGGCCGTGGTCCGTGAAGGGCGAGCCTTTTGCCGCTCCGCCGGGAACCAGCGGATAATTTTAAAACGGCCAGGAAACCAGCGGAGCGAGTATGTAGGCCGCATGGACGCTCCCTCACCCGTTTTTACGCCTATCATAAAACGAGCGTACACAGTTTCCGGACAAGTGGAGCGCTGAGATTCCTATATGAAATTGGGTCGCGGCGATTTTCCGAGTTCACGATTCAATACGCGAGGGCTATTCCGCGTATTCTGTGTATTTCGGAAGAGGTTGCGCCATCATCGCGGCCGGCGCTCGGAGATGCGTTGCGAAACCACGCGCAGGAAGCCGCGTGTGAAGCGAGGCGCGCGAAGGTGACGCACAGCAGTCACCACTGATAGCCAACGCAGCTCACGGGAACCGGGCTTACCGTGATTCAGGTTCTAACATACGATTGTGGTTATGCTATTGCTACAATACCTAACATCGTACGAGTAATGGGTCACGTACGCAACGGGACCGGGAGTTATGGTGAATTCGGGACCGTGAGTCCTTTCGCTTTCGGCGGCGCGTGCGCTAGCCTGCGCAACACTCAAGGTCGCGGGCCGTTCAACTCGGATGCGACCGCGGTGTTGCGACACCAAAATATGTAATTGTAGAGGAGTCGAGGCGCGTTTGGCAGCGGCCGCGGCGCGAAGTGGGTCGCCAGAATTGCGCAACCGCGTTTTGTACGACAGATGGCGCGCGACGCTTCTTCCTTATACGGTGACGAGTAACTACCTACGATTATGATTAAAATTAAAACAAAGAATATGTACGCAGTTTTTTCTTACACTTAGATACATTACATTGCTCAAAATAGAACTTCATGTTATTAATTTTGTATATTTAGCTCTCATCGATATTTGCGATGAATCATGAAAATCAATGGCCTATCACTAGTTAGTTTAAGCGTTGTAATTTAATTTTTTTACGAATGCGGACATAATAAACTAGACATTTGTATCCACTTACCACCTAGGCACTCTAATTGTTGGCATCTTCATTTAACTCTAAATGACCAAGGGTAATAAATAAGGATACCTACAGAACCGCTTAGCCTCGTGATGTAAGCTGTGAAATCCAATTTGGAAATTCGCTAATGTCAATAATAACGTTCCGGTCCCCCAGCAGTCGGCGAGGCGAAAATAGTCGCCAACTATTAATACGAGTCGAGCGCTAGCGCTGCATTGCCCTTGAATCGGGACGATCACCTCGTGTACACTCCCGCGCACCGCACACGCCCGCGCCGCCTATTAGACACATACACAAACACGCACTCACACACGCATGCGCGCACTATCGTGATGCAGCCACTGCAGAATAGACTGCGATAATTTTAATTTCCATTTCGTTTGCGAATGTGACATTGACGTCTCTGTTTATTCCATGCTCAGAATACTTGAACATATCGCAATTAAAGATCCGGCTAGGTATTGAATATTATCTATTTTGCTTAATTCTTCTGCAAATATTGCAGAATTTAAGTTATCATAATTATATAGGTGGACTAGAAGTTTAAGAATTCTTCAAACTGGCTTAGGTACCTAACCTACCTAGGTAACAGCCTATTGCACATTATCATATCCTGCCAACTGTTCGTGATCTAACAGCAAGGAGACGGATATATCCACCCATTTGTACGTGGTCACGACACAGATTCGAATAAGACGTTGTATAGCTAAGAAACAGATTCTGAATTCTAATTTGGCATATATTTTATATTCATTGTGTAGAGATGAGCAGTGTGCTCTAGGCGCTACCCAATGACCTGACGCAATTTGCAGCACCGGAACGCATTCAAATACAACTCTCCGCATATAGCTCGCACCGCACGCACACCGAAACCACGTTCGTGCTACCTACATCAACACTATTTGGCAATTGGCAACATCCAGTCAAGGTTTCTTTTGTCTTAATTAAGCTGCCGGTACTGAAGCTTGGGCAAGGCAAGAACTAAATATTATGTAGATTTTTTGAAAACATTGTTATCATCGGAAAACTGCCGAGGCAAAATCTCAAAGTCACGTATCCACCACTCAATTTTCAAGTTAGACTGAATTGGGGCTAATTTGTTGTAATGGGGAAAGGAACCGAGTCAACAACATCTTTGATTTGTGTCTATAAATACATTGATTATTGCAAAATGAGAGGTCTTGAGCCTAATCAGACTGTTTTGTGAACTCGGTACTATGAAACGAACCTGACACGATTCAACACATACTCACACAATCAGGTTCTGACTGCCCAATCGGAGTAGGAAGGTCGTGTACGTTTCGCCAGAGACTGACAATGGCGCCGGTACCACCGCTCTTGCCCAATTCACGTTTGCAACACCGAAATTTCGTGTGTGCCGCGTTACAGCAATGGCCGATTTACGCCTCGCAGCCGCTCCAATGTCTCGATATGCATGCGATAAATAAACATCCACTATGTGCTAATGAATTGGTATTTTACTGTGAACGTACAAATATACATTTAAATATAGAGAAATGTTATCTTATGTTTGACCATTTGACAACCACCAGGAAATAATACATTTGTTCTTCTGAATGAATGAGTAATGATGACAAAACTAGAACTGTTTTATTCTATTCATTCATGTGTCCCAATCAATGTGACGACTAGCAGCTAAGTAATAAGCTATATTTGTCTCTAGTCTCTACATTGAAAGTGATATCAAAGTTATGCGGTATTGAATTGTTCGTTTTTGAAGGATTTATCCTTATTGCACTTCTCCAGAATAACTCGTCCTGTTTGACGTAACTTTTGTTATTGCATAAAAGCTATGCAACGATGCGATGTTTTCATATGTCGTAGTTTCACGAGCAAACAATTAGTTACTTTTATGTTGTTGCCAGCTAATTTGATATTCCAGCTTGGCGTCTCTATTCAACTCGTTTCCTGCATTTACCTACTGAATCTTATTTTCAGTTAGTGGTCCTCTCTTTCCTATATGAGTTTTATAAATCTTAGAAGATAGGTGACCAGATCTGTCTGCCATACATTAGGTATGGATACATAGTGGTAAAACCTGAAGTTTTTCATATGCAAATACATGCAGTTCTTTGAGACGTATTCCTCGAAATACAGATTAAGCAAAGTAATGTTCCGTGCTGAATCCTGCGATGCAATTGGAATCGCATCGCAAAATTATTTTTATAGCAGACTTACCTACATTACGACAAAATGTGACATAAACAACTGAAAACGTGTCTCTGAAACGTTATAATGGTATACTTTTCCTGTGTGCTATCTCTAATGGCTTTTATCGCGGAAACGAGCATTTTGAAGAATGCTTCTGTAGCTTAATTATTTTCGGTTATTATTATTATCAATGGCTGTATTCTTGTACCTAATTGAATGGGTAGGTTGGGCACCTCAAGGTGGTGAATTGTAAACCTGAGCATTATCTTGAGTAGAACAAAAAAATATAACCTAAAATGAAGGACAAAATGTTTTTACTTTATAAGTAATGTTTGGTATTATTTCTTGTTCAGTTTAACAACGTTTTGAAACGACAAATGCTCAATGTTCTGCTCAAAAAATGCTCAGATTTATCACATATGTGCTACACAATCGAAAGTGTTGTGTTTGCATGCAACACCGGTAGTTGCCGGCGACATGCGGCGCATATTGTGTGTGGATTGTCTGTATCTATCTATAGTTTTTTTTTGCATCCTTACAATAGGAGCACTGACCTTGCACAATGTCAAATAGCTGAGAAGGGACGTAAAGCGTCAGCAGTGGTATGGACGATGCAACGCCATACCAACTAGTTCCGTCATCCAAACTACTTCTGTTTTTATATCACTCATTGGTAATTTCTACCGATAACCTAACCTACGTTTTTGAATAATAAATATTCTTTCTCACAACATCATCTGGTCCCAAAATAAGCAAAACTTGTAGTATGGTAACTAGATTGTTTTTTTTGTATATACGTACATAAACATAGAAACACTTATTGTTATTGCATTCGATAACTCAACTAACCGCCAGCATTATGTTGTAATAGATATGACGAAACTGTGTTTTCCTGATTTTGTTTGTTGTTAAAATCTTCCGCCTACCGCTATCTGTTTCAATGCAGGTAAACAAAGTTCTAAATTAGTATTGAGTTTAATTTAATTGAAAATTGCGCAGAAAAGATTGCAGTGTTGAGTTATTCCAAGCATGCCATTAGCAGCTCCAATATATTTCAAAGGCGACTCAATAAAATCACAAAACTGTTCAATTCTTTTCTCGAAACAAATGCATGTAATATATCGCCGAGATTCAGTGTAATGTGTTCATTTAATACTTTGTGAAGTTTGGAAAGAAGGCCAGTTGGCTTGTGGCCAGAGTGCAGCATACACGCCCCCGGAAGTGAGCTGATAAAGCTTCACACTTGCATTATATTTAGATAACGTCTCGGTCTGATCGTTTGTCAAACTGACATTGCAGCCGATCGCTTCGTTTCGGTCGAACTGCGCTGTTACATTACGCCACAGCGTCGTCGTCGTGGCATCGCGTGGTGGAATAAAAATCATCGACTGTGTCACATCACTATTCAGCGCCATCCAATATCCTGTATTACTACATCATAGGTATAATATATTTTTAAATACGTAAGGTATTTCCTCTAAGAGCGTTCACTGTTTCAATATGTTTGTAGGTATGTATACCCTCAATCATTTATATTTAGATATTAGAAAAAATAAATCATACGAACCCAGTACCTAACGTACAATGACAAACAAAATTATATTTAATTAAAACTTGAATGCAAAGTATCAAGACGCGTCGTCGCCGGTCGCTTCCCAAATTCCCTGCGCTTGCGCAGCTAAGGTGACCTTCCGGGTGCGATCGTTCACCGGGTCACCTCCACGACATCCACAATACTAAACTATTCTCAACATACCTAAGTAAACATACCTAGATGTGTTATATCTACCTCTAGGTATATATGTACACTTATTCTTTTGCATAAGTATCGGCGATCGGCTTTGTAATTTTGACATTTCGTCCCCTGTGTGTTATTCATATTTTGTTTTTAATTTGATTATTTTTTTATAATAACAGTTAAGTAGTAGGTAGGTAGGTACCTAGCTACACTATCTAGTTAGGTACGTACCTACTAAATTCACTTTTAGTACCTACCTACTACCGACTATTCAATAGTAAGGTCTAGACGTCTAGGTAGTAGGTAAATAAAAAAATAAAAAAAACCTTTTTATTTCAGGCATGATACCCGTAGTAAAGGTAGTAAAGGTATGCTAATAAATATTCTAAAATTATGGCTTATGTAGGTATTATGTCCGATCGCAACACCGGGATATCCTCTTGGAAAATTTAATTAGATATTGTTCAATCTTTTTACTATGTATTATAACCATCGTGTTTTGTTTATATAATATTTTATGATAAGTTGAAGAATCGGTATGGCATGTTAGTTTTCGCATTATATTCAAAGTTGGGTACCTATCTTACACGAAAGCCTTGGTTTGATTGGCTCGCAGTTAGTTTTGTCAATTGGTTTGAAGCTAAATAAATCTCGTTTATATACCGCATCATACAAAAATAAAGAAAAAAGGCAGCAAAACCTTCAGACCTTCAACCTTCCACCAGAGGAAGAGATAAGCTGGGCTACGTCGCTGAGGATGTGTTTGACATCCACCAATACAATACCAATACCAATATATTGGTGGATAAAGAAATGTGAAAGAGAAATGTGATTTCTCTGATGGAAAAGCTCCTTCAAACTATTGAAAAATAAATATAGTTCTGCTAGGTATATATGTAGTTTTATTTATTAATTTGTATGTAGGTTCATTTGTTAGTAGGTTTATATTATTTATTTGCTATTCTTTTATCTATATGTGTTGTACCCGTACCAACTTTCATTTTCCCATCTCTCACATCCTAAGGTTTGCTGGAAGAGAACTCTTTTTAGGGTTAAGCTCGCCTTTATGTACATGTTTTAAGTTTAAGTTTTAAGTTAAGTATATCTGTGTACAATAAAGAATAAAAAAAAACAACGTATGTACGATCGTATAGTACATTCTAGCTTCGTAACACTCATCATCTTCCTACCCTTGTCCCACGCTAAGTGGGGTCGGTACAACATGTCTTCGTCTTCCACTCTCCTCTATCAGCCGTCATCTCGGTGTTCACTCCTTTCTTACTCATATCTTCTTTCACACAGTCCATCCATCTTTTCTTTGGCCTACCTCTACTTCTACATCCTAAGCTTCATAGCTTCGTAACACTATGTAGTGGTTATAGCACTTACCAGGGGGTCTCGGATGCGTTACATGATGTAGCGTCGCGATCTGATGGTGCTGGTAGAAGGGTAAGAAGGGCGCGTGGAACGGCGCGGGTGGAGGTTGCAGGCGTGCCTTCAACTCCTCGGCCGAGCCGGCGCCGGAGGACGACGATTCCACGTCAGAGACGCCGCTGTCTGCCGGAGACGGCGGGAGGGAACCTGTCGGCAAAAGAATTTATTAGTGATACTAGAATCTTAATTCTTTATGTCCTAGGCACTACATCGTCCCGCCTATAGGGGCTTAGGTGAAAAGGCTCCTGACTCTGTATACTTAACTCTGTTCATCAATTTGGGCGTCACTTTGATTGAATACGAGGTTCGACCACGAAAAGAAAGACGGAGCTAAGTACCCGATGGACTCGCGACATTTATTTTATTCTCGTCAACGACAATAAACAAAGCGTAAGACGACCCTCTACGGACCAACGATATCGTAAAGACCGCGGGAAGTCGGTGGATGAAGGTTCACGGCCTGTCTTATTGGAAATCTATTTCTAACAGTCTCCATGCCTACTAGACAAAAATCTAGTAGGCATGGAGTTATTTATAGGCTTTAAATGAATCTTGTTAGAAATAATGTTGACACACACTTATTTTTATATATACCAACTTTTTTAGTGACTGTTGTGAATTATTCTATATATCAGAGCCGGCCGTGACTGCTAAACCAATTTAAATGAAACTTAAAACTGCAAAGTGTTTTCTCTCACGTGAGCTCAAACAAGAGCTAGTAAATGAATTAACCCTTCATCAGCCTATACAGCCTTGACCCTATATTAGAAATATCGGTGTTGTGAAGATGAGAAACTAAATATAGGCACCAAGATAATAAACTAACCCACTTATATCGTTATAGATACATGAATGTTAGTAATAGCTGTATTAGTTATCAAGAAGCCCCAGAGCTTTAGTAAAAGAAAGGATAAATTTTTTGGGATTAATTTGCATTAAAATAACATGCATTACTTTTATCTAAGCCAAAACATGACCGTTAGAAAACTCACGGTATTCAAAGAAGCTTTTGTCCACTAACGGTCACCTAAAATTTGCATCCCAGCTTGCATAAAACGCAATTAATTCCACCGGGCCTCTATGACCCAACGGTCAGTGTAGTTAGATAAATCTTTCATGCACTTGCATTAGTTGCATTCAACCTGTTTTGTGGGAACGTTTTGCGATTGTCATGCAAAAGTGTAGGGTTAATTTATAATTATGCAGATTCCATCTCGGGGTCGCATAGACCAAGGGTTGCTACTTTTCCATTACAAATGAGCAATGTTTTGGTTACGTCATTTGTGATAATGCTGACCGTTTCATTCGTTTTTCAAAGTTTGATGAATGATCAGAGTTTTTTCTCACGTATGTTTGACCGTTAGAATTTACTTAGTTGAAGATGAATCATCCTTGCATAGGTAAAGTACTTTGTAATTTATTTGAGAATGCATATTTTTTTATCAAAAAGAAAAAAAATATCAACTTTATTCACAACAATGTAAGTAAGTGGGTTCGGTAAGATGTCGTTCTTCGAAGACATACCGATAATGCATGTAAAGTGAGCATCTTGAAAACGGCGTCTTATCAAAACTTTCTCATGTCCCTGAATAAAATAGTTTGACGAATAACGGTCAACCGGCATTTAAATAATATAATCAACAACTAGAAAGGGCCTTTCATACATTTCCTTGACTATTAAAATGACCATTTGACCGGTGTGCGATCTGTCCACACCCTTTTGTGGACATTGTTAACCCTTCAATGGCGCACAATGTATGGGAACCGGGAAGCGTCGACCGGTAAGCTTGACCATTTAAAACGGAATAGTGTAAAACAATAACATCGTATTTTTGGTTTTTTGAATGCCCCTTAAGATTTAGACGTAATTCAACTAAGTATTAGTAATTACCGACCTACCTACAGTTTTGATGCCAAAAACCTGAAGCCGTATTTTTATATTTTAACCGATTTTATTTTTATCGAAACTCGAAGAAATTCCAATACAATTTTATTACAAAGCACTTACTTACCTACTAAATAGTTTCTAATTCGCAAAATCACCCCTAAATCCCTACGCCCACGTAATCTTTTTTTTTTATTGGTATAGAAATACTAATTCTATTACAATTCAAGGTTTTTTAATTTTTTTATTGGTTCCCAAGGTCCAGGTTTAACTTAAACAAAGCATGTCCGTTCCCCTCGGTCAGTTGACACATCGGACACACGAGTGACCAACGGCCCGAACCCGGAATACCGCTCCGTTGTGCCAACCCTTTCATCTCACGTATCAAAATAATAATAAATTAACTATAAATAATACAGGGTCTTTCGAACCCGGGGTCGCGATCTGGTGTACCGGTCGGCCAGGAATGCGGTCCCATTAGTAAAGTATCACAAAGCTGGACAATGATGCTCCCTTCCTTAATCGGGGATCTTTATAGAGTGACCGCTGTCCATACGCTTTGTGCGAATTGGCGTTAGACCATAATCCATGAGAACAGTTACATCTCGTCATTTTGCATATCAATTTATTGTGTGGAGTTATTTACTTCAGTAACGGACGTCAACTGATACACGTGTTAGCATTTGATAGGTATCTCTTTAATTTTCACATTACGGTATATCATAGATAATTAAAAGATATACTTATTATAGGTTGATTGAAAAATTACCAATTGTTATTTCGAAACAATGAAATTACATGATTGTGTAATTGAGTCACCTACCAAAGACACATCCTGAGACATCGAATGTCTAGTGTTTATGAGAGTAATTTAGGTTCTTACAGACTAAAATTGACGTACTTACTAAATCCTTACATAAAATTAGAAGGCACCTTGGTGACCCCATGTATCATTTTCTTTGTGATATAATTCCTTTAAGATGGTAATGCCGCTTAGAATAACTCCGCAATGCTTTGAGATGTTATTTAGTGAAGTGCGTTACCGTTGGCCGGCATTCGGTAAGCTTAGGGTATTATTTCAGTAGCCATATTTAAATTTTAACAGGTTTGATACATTATGTAAAACGTGTCGTAAAATTTTGCCAAAATCAAATGATCAAATGTGATTATATCAAAGCACGAATCTGGTCTACACGGATCAGATTCGTTCAAAAAACAGCATTATGGATGAGAAAATTGTAGACAAGTTATAGAAAATGTGTGGCTAACATTTTACTAAACCATAATTGAAACTAACCCTTCACAATCGTAACTAGGTCCCGCACGATAACTACAATGGGTTACGTTCACGCACCCACGCGTGACATTCTAATTCCAAAGTGTCAATAGCTCCGAAAAGCCGCCCGGATAAATTGCAAAGAAGAGAGGGACGGAGTTATACGTTCGAGCAGGACAGCGATTGGATTAGTCTCTATTGTGACGGATGACGCTACAATATCGCCCCGCAAGGTGAAATGCAACCCATTTTTGCATAAAAACTTAGATTCGGATGAAATGTGCATTTAGCGCAACGTGTGCAGCCATCTGCGTTTTCAATTGTTTGGTTAGGATGTTGCGTATTTGGATTGGATAGATGGAGTCCAACTGACCCGGTGACGCCATTGTAAGGGTTACGCTTTGAGATGTGCCGACTGCAGTTTTTCTATATTTTTGCAAGGTGCTCTCGCCGTGGAAAGTATTGTAGTATAGTCGTTATTTACGGGAATCAGTTACGATAAATATGAACTTATTGTTATTAGAAATAAGGTATCTATCTAGTTATCTAGTTAGGTTACCAGCGTGCCAAATTCGCATCTAGAGGTTAAATATCTATAACTTTTTATATTCGTACGAAGGTTGAAAAAGTATTCCACTTTTACATTTTGTTATAATAATAACAACATTACCAATAATAATAAAATGACATAAATCTATTGATCAATATCTGACGTCACACGCACATGTTGAATCTACAGAACTACTTACTACAAAATTGTAAGCATTGAATGATGGTGCTCTATCAAATAATGTCGAATAAACGCGTATTACGTTTAGAACCCTTTATTTGACCCTCCGGATCGATATTATTTATTGTGCAAGCGTCACACCCACATGGGGTGCCAATGTGGGATTTGCGGGTCATTTTGACCCGTGCGATTTAGACATCTGCACCGAATGGGTTAAAATTGAAGTAAATGCATTGAATATTGAATTGAGAGGGTGAAAGTGGACGGATTACGGAAAAAATAATAAATTGCGTATTGAGATATTTTAAATTGAAAATGTGCAATTTTAATGGTATCGTTACCTCATCGATCGACAGCTGGGAAATGTAAGTAATATTTACATAGTTATTGTTAACATGAAGTACGAATAACATGGCTACAAATAATTCAATAGATACATAGGTACTTGTCGAATCGAGAACCTTTTTTTATAAACTCAGTTAAAAAGAATACACTGATTTATTAAAAAAAAACTGCGTGGCACAGTCAAGTGACCGATAAGGCAAGAAACTTTTTCGCAACTGGAATAAATTCTATCATAATATTCCAGAATATAGGCCAGCCTGTAGACTAGGATACCACATTATACTTACACAGTAACAAAATGTCTATGTGCGCGTAACATACAGGTGGCTCTAGGAAATGAGGAGTCCCCTGTGCGTGTAGTGTATTGTACATGGTTAGTCTGCGTGTATCCTTACAGGGTTGGTGTGCGTCAGTTCTACGGGTTAGTGTGCGTAGTGGGTGCGTAGGGCGGGCGGCTGCGGTCGTGACATTGGGCGGGTGGATCAGCTGACGGCTATCGATTCCCACTTCCTCTTTGTTCTTTATGAATATTTCATAGCCTGCTAGTTTTGTTTTGACGGGTTCTTTGCTCAACTATGGGGTTTTTCTATGGGTATTAGGAATACTAGCTTAGATAGTTACGACGAGTAAACAAGACATCAGATATTATTGCCCTATCTACTACATAAGGTGATCTAAAGAAAGATGTCTAATAGGGGAAGTCAAAAGTCGCAAATAACTATATTAATTACTCACCAAAGTTACGAATAAGTACCTATGTAAGACGCCTGCGTCATTAACATTGTTTTCTTTTAGCTGCAATACTTATATTCGTAAAAAATAACAACCTAAGGCTTCTCTGATGTTTATTTGAAGAATGCAATCAGTACTTTTGAACTAATCTTGAAATAGTTACGTCCTACGTCAGCAGCGGATTTTTACTGTTTCCTTATTTACGTACCTACTTACTAAATATTGTTGAGGATACTGTGTAGCCACAAATTATTTTATCATTTTCTCTTTACACAGTAATATGCGGTAAGATATGGTTCTGTAATCAATATAGTTAGGGGGGCATGAACTAAAATACATGTGTAGTCACAGATAATATAATACTGTGTGGTCTAATGTACCTTTATGGATGTTCTATACATATCTCTGTGATATGATATGCTCAAGAGATTTGGACATGTAGATAATACCAAAAAATCTGAGCAGAACTCTACCATGCCTGGAGACGACAGTTTAGCCTGTTTCGAGTGACTTCTCCTCATCTGTTTGTTATAAGACATGAACCAGAGGCAAGAAGTCAAGCAAAACCAGGTCTGTTACCAGTAGACACATAATCAATATCAGGTTTCGTACCTACCCTCCGGAATGGCATTTACAATATTCAGTGTTTTCATACCTACCTACGTCTATACAATATAGGTACATTATTCGCCAAGTAACTGTTGTGTAGAGTCCTTTCCATGAAAGAAGTCCCGCAGACGCGTCGCTGTAGTCGACCTTAAGTATTATTTCTCGGGCAGCACTTTTAACAACTTTAGGCATTGAAAACAAGACTTTGATCACAGAAACCAAATAAAAACGCACTAGCATCCGAACACAATAACAGCACCTGACAACTAATTTATAATTTAGTTTTAAAATTTAGTTCCGGAAATTTCCGCGGGACTTCTTTCATGAAAAGGACTCTACATTAGGCTTTTCTGTGTATGAACTTTCTGGTCTTTGTTATGTAGCTTTGGGTATAACTAGCGTCAACCCGCGGTGTTTCTCGCTCCTGTTGTAATACACGTTATGATTCGACAACCGTCGGTAGTCGGATTGGTCTAACCGTTATTACATGATTTAGCCATTTTCAAGATATAAGTACCATTTATAAATTAAAATACGATTTAAATTACTTGTTTATAACAAAATACCTACGCATAATAATGAAAATGGATGTATTATTTTGTGACTTTATTAATTGTGGAAACCCGTGAAAAAGTCACGGTTTAACTTTTAGAAGTGTTTGAGTTTGAACGTGATATAATTTTTTTTTATTGTGTAGTTATTATTATATAATCTGTGATAATGAACGTTGGTTGATGATGATTATTTGTAGCTTCATGTAATATTAAATTCCTATATTTGATCAAAGCTAGTGTTTTATTAGAGTCGAAAAATCTAGACAGAGACGTTGTAGAGCGTCTACGACAAAAAGATGAGCTCAACATACTTCAACGCGTTTATTTTATTTAGCGTTCTGTATTTTAAGAAAAACCCTTGTAGATAACATCATCGCTTTGATTCTCGTCTGTCAACTTGTAGTGAAAATTGCCGAAAAAGTGTTATCAAAATATGAGTAAACTATTTCAAATGAGTTTGTTTTTAAATTATGTGTTTTTCCCTTCACAGATCACAGAACCCTCAGGGCGTGAGCCTCGCTTAGCACTTGGCAGTTTTATTTGTAGTTTGTTTGTATACCTAACATTGTTTCTCGTTTTTATAACAATTTTCTTCTATTTGTTACAAAGAGTAACAAAAATACCGATGCTGGTATAAGACGGACCAAGGTCGTCAGATCACATTGTCGTGTCGGTCCACGGAAAATTGGTATATCTCATGTATTAATCGGATAATATCGAGAAATAAATAATATTTTACCTAAATAAATCAGTTTTTCTCGAAATATTTTCCCACAGTAAATGAAGGTGGTCTGTAGTCACCAAGCGTGGAAATCCCTTACACGCCGAGTTAGTCTCAAAATCTTCTTGAAGTTTTCTCTTTTTGGGGGATTTTGCGACTTTTGTTTGAGACAAAAAGTCTGAGAACCTTGATTTTGAAAATCTGATAGCCGGAGGCACGTTCAGGTGCATATAAAAGGCGCAATAAAATAAATTGTGGAGAGAGCAAACAACTTTTGTTCTGTTGAAATATGGTTTCAGTAGATACGAGTATGACTGAGTATAGTTTCGGGTCCTTATCTACATACCTACATACTGACTTATTTTAAAAAAACCGGTCTCCAATATTGTCTGTTTGAACATTACCACCGACAGCACACCTACATTATATCGGCGGGGAGCTAATCTCATACATTGACGTTTTCATATCGTGTCGGCGGCGGCGGCGGCGTGGTGGTGCCGACACCTACATCTTTGTTAGAGCCATTGACATAATCGTATACTAATAGTATTATATAATCTGTGGTAGGGCCTATATTATGATCTGTGGTAGGACTGATTTCAAACGTCGCACCGATCACAGCCACCGGTTGCCTGCGATGGCCACTGTGTTCTCATTTTCATGCATTTTGTAGAGACGCGCCGGACACATGTGCCCGGCGGCAGTCACAAAGCGGTCGCAAGGCACTGGTGGCTATGGTCGATGGCCTGTTTGCACTTAGCCTAATGTGCATACACTTTAGAGTGTGGTGTACATGACGTACCTGAGTTGGGTTGCGTGTAGAGATGATGTCTGGTCGTGGAGGTGGGCGTCAGGAGTCCGTGGAGTAACGCCAGGGAGCTACGCGGGCCCAATTGGATTCTCGCTGGTTCACCGCCGTCCACTGCAACAAGAGATACATATTGTTAAAACTGTTCGCGTAGGTACCAAAATAATTATAAAACTAGTTTAATTTATTCTATAAAATTGCACAGATTTGTTTTTTTTTGGTAAAAACTTGATCCAAAGCGGAGCCTAACCCGTATTAGAAGATAAGTTTTCACCTTTTTATAAGAGTCAATACACTTAGGCCGATTTCAAAAATAAGTACTTTTGAATAAGTGTTCGACAAACAACCTATTTTTCTGTACAGGTTACATAATTCCAGGCATTTCTCCACGCAAATTGATTGATGCTCAGTCATCCCCCCTTCTCACACCTACATCTACCAAGATTGTACATAATTTATTGGGAGTCTGTACCTGTATCTTTGTTATGTACAAAGTAAGGTACAGCTAGTCCACTGCGTAGCTAATAGCGTAGACTTCTCTACGTAATGCTACGAATTTATCACGGTTAATTTGATTCGGTGGTGATTATAACTCTTATGGGAATCACTTGAAGGTATATTTTTAAACTTCAGAGATGAAAATGAAAGTTGGAACGCTACGACCGCGTAGCAGTATTTTTCGTAGCACCAGTTTTTTTTACTTTAACTGAAAGTACAGTCTAATAACTGTTCTTGTAGCATAAAAGAAGGGTCCAGCTGTTCAATGAATGAATGAATGAAGCTGTTCAGTGAAGGTGCATAAAGATTAATCTCTAGATTCGATCCCAAAATGTGCAGAGATTGAAATATCAGTTCATACCGGATGGACAGTACGACCAAATCGCATGCATTTTACTAGATACGAATGAAAATCAGAATATTTTTAATTTAGTGAGTGATCAGTCTCTTCATTTTGAAGCTAGGTATCGCGGTAACCAAGTTATCTGTGGCCTGGCTACGCCTGCTCCAGACGGGAGCGTAGGTCGATTCAGATGGTAATTTATTCCAGTACAGACCTTCGTACCTTGTGTCTGTTCCAACTGACTTGCTCCTTTGTTGTTTCAAGCCTTATTACTTATCTAGTGTCTTCTCTAAGGGATAGAGCGCATGATCAACTTTTGTCCCCGCAACATTTGTCTCTCACATCAATTCTACGGGTTTGTATGAGAGTTAGACTCGTATGTACAACGCGTCAGCCGTTAAAAAACAAGAAAGTTTCTGGGAAACTAAATCGCTCGTGTGCGCCGAGTCTTATGAGAAGTCTGACAAAATGGTTACGAACGAATACGTGTAATCATTGTGCTGAGATAATACGATCGGATAGGTCGTTACAAATAGTGTTCGATATTATATATAGCTAGCTGATTGGGCGCGACTGTCGTCGCAAGTTTTAGAATAATGTTACATCGTTTAATATCTGTATTTTAATTTTTGGTGTTTAAATTATCAGAAGACAACAGCCACATCCGTAGGTATGTACTAGGTATGGTCTGGCTTAAACTTACTGAGTTGAATGTTGGCAACTAACGAGTTACTTTATGTATTTTTTACTTTATAACATTTAACTTTTGTTTAGATTCACATAATATGCGGTTTAAGGTGTGTTTTTTTACAAATTATAGCCAGATGTTAAGCGATGTTTTGCGGACATGACTTCGACCATTCAAACTTGACAAGATCATCCATGTTCCATTGAAATTACCGGAAAATCGATATTTTGATTGTCGATACATCCTAGACGTTTCCGTGCGACCTTGGGCCCCTCAAATTATGGCCCACCTGTTGTCACCTCCTCCCCCAGAGGCTCAGTGCGCATGTTTGACGCATAGAGGGAGAAAGATGATTCCCCCAAGATTCGCCGTCGTTTCAGGTCGAACTGTCTAGACAGAGTTTGAACTCTTTACGGGCCCGGACACATGTGGAAGTCCTGCCATCACGATCTTATGGAAATTAAGGATTTCGTGAGGAAAGCCCAGATTGATTTCTTGATATGCAAGCAGTGTGCACGCGACAGGTTCACTGTTCCTATTTCGAATGCTAAAACCATAAATTATAGAAGTTCATGACTGTGCCCGTGTGGGGAAACTTTGTAGAATTTTGGCGAGACCGTCGCGTGTGGTATATTGTACCAGTATATCGTAGTTCTAGCTATTATTTTAGTACCTAATTTAGATGTCTAGAATTCTTAAAGCAACACGCATACCTTTGTTGGTATTTAGTAATTTGTTTAGTAAATATCACGAATTGAGGAAAGTCCGACTTAGGTTGAATATGGTTCCCTAATTGTTAACTTACCTACGGATTTTAGTTCTAACGAAGCTTAATCCACTATTCTACTATTCGTTGTAAAGAAATATTATATTTTAATCATCTTATTCACAGAGACGCTAGAGAAACAGTGTGGTAAACAAACCGGTAACGGGCAAGGGGGGGGGGGGGTAAATAGGATTTGTTTTTAAAGACGAAACCCCCCCTAGTTTTCTAGAACGACAGAACAACAAGTCCAAATAACAAATTGTATTAAATGAATTAGGTACGGGACTGATGGAATATTATTTACGTTCTACTTGTCTGCAAACGGAAGTACTTATATACCGGCAAAATGATGAGGACAAGATCTCCTTGTCGTTAACAGTTACTGTTAATAGATATTGTTAGTACGTAACTGCTAACTTAGGTATTACTTTACAAAAATATGAGCGCGTGATAGTACCTAAATATGTCTCTTCAAATCGTAAATTATACAGATGTGTTAGGTACAACCTACCTAATTAAACAAGGAAAGTCAAGTGTGTGTCTAGATATAAAATGAATTGAAAATTCGTCGCATTAGGTGGAACATTTTACCAACAAAAAAGTCTATAATCATAAAAAGTTACAGCACACTAGAAAAGCACGATACCGAGCGCTCAGCAAATTTATTTAGAATAAGTTTTTATGCAACCCTCTTTCCTATAAAAGCGGATGCAGGTCCGGACCGGACCACAGACTGTATTCTAGTACTCCGGACGGGAATTGCATTATTCAGCAGGTAGGAAGGCGATGCATGCAAATGCCAGCATATTCAACATAGCTATTGGAATATAGCTTTTATATACAGCACAGTAAATGACTTTTTACAGTTCGTTCAACTGCACTAGGTATTGCTTACAGATTGCAATAGTCTGTAGGAAATAAACTGAAAATCTCTGCAGTTTTATCGTAAACAAGTGCAGTGTCCGCGATTTAGTTCGTGTCACTCGTATTTTTGCACCGTTTTATAAACCACTGCATCTAGATTTTCCCAAACTCCTTTTGTATATCATCCCCACTATTTAGGTACATTACGAATTTACACGTCGTAAGCATGTACTTACTATGTATATGCAAGTTCGACGTGCCTCTGTCTATCATTACAGAATATCAAGAAGACGTCACTTTATTTATATTGATCTGAAAAAATGTCTACCGCGTCATGACCGCGTCTACGGATTTCAAAAAGATCATTGATTTCAGTGAATACTTATTTTCGTAATTTCCTTTGTCGGAGTTATTTAGTTCAGTGTCTATTCAAACGTAGGTAAATAAAATTTAGAAAAATTATTCATAAATATTTAGGCTTTATTTATGGGCATACCTACACCTTATTTATGCCACCTCAATTAACTTTCAAATGTATCTTTTCAGACAAAATTTAATAAATTCTTTCGAGGTACAGATTCTGGGAAAATCTATTGAACAGAGTTCTAGACATTTGTTTATCTAAGTGAGTTATTCAGCGCAGATTGTATCTTTAGATATAAGGTTTCAGCGTTATATGGGCCTGGCTAGGTTGGCCCACTTTCAACCATAGACTGTCTACTGTCAATAACAAAACACCTTTACGTGCCTTTACGATATCGTTGGAGCTAATTTCACTGACGTATCGGTGTCGGGTAGTATGTAAAAACACTTTGCAGATCGTTCTTTAGGTAGACCATGACGGAGGCCTTAAGGCGGCCTAAAAACTCCATCAACAGAGTTGGCCAGTAACTCATAAGAGCTTGCTTGCTTGCTTAGGTAGACCTGAGTAGTGTGTGACCCGGAGTATGTATTTGACAAGTGTTTATTTACTCTTTTTACTCTCTGTCATTTGAAAAACAACAAGAAACATGCCGAAGTAGGTCTGGAAATTCTCAAGGACGTCTGAGTAATAAATTGACTATGGATCATTCTTACCTACTACACAAAGGTATGAAGACCTAGAGAGACAAAATTGCCAGAGAGTTATAAGTAGTTTGATAGTACATTATTCTTAAGACTGTATTGAGTCCTCCCTTAGGTAAAATTGTTATTCTAACGTCTAGTATAGCGAGCTAGAACCCATTTCAATATTCTAGTACCTACCTGTCTCAATTTAGGTTACCTAGTGTACCTATCGTTGAAAAGATGTCCTTGTATCTGAATCGAAATCTAGAATTTCACCTGTAGGCTTTCGCGCCTATTGTGTTGAAAACGTTTTGTCAAATAATTTATCATATTTAATTCAAAGGAACCAACTTTAATTTGTTACGTCCAACTCGGAGATGATATGGAACGATATTCTACACTAAAAATCAATCAAAGTATAATCAAATAAAAATGTCTAATCTACTTAAAGTGTATCAAATATCGAGGGAATGCTACGAACTTTTGGCTTTTAAAAACCAAAGAAAAGACAGCTGAAAACATTTACCTTAAAAGTTATTTTTTTAGAAAGTAGTTTTAACTCAAAACCCTGAACAAAAATAAACAAGGAACGTTACTGTAACATTCTATTAATTTCTAAAGAAGAAAATGCAAGTGCAAGTTTCTCCTTATTAAATATTAAACCTTTGATTATGCTGATGAAGTCTGCAATCTGTCCGGTACACCTAGAGCAGACAGCTAAAGGGCTAATCCTAACAAACTCGCAATAATTAAGGCGGAGCCACAAAGCATAGAGTTGTCAACTCTAGCGCCCGCGCGAGGTGAATAGGAGATGCAAGATTATTACGCTGATGAGTTGCACTTTAGAACTGAAAAGTCAAGTTAATTATTCTTTAGCCAAGAGCATCAAGTCCCTTACAAAATACGGTGCATTTCTCGTGAAATAATAACTTGTTATTATTTTTTTGTTTGCTTTAGCAGATTGTAGGGTTAAAAACAGTGAATACTGTGCGGTGGTCTTCCCCTCTCACTTCCCTGTGTTCAGTGATTCATAAGTTCCTGAAACTTTTCCTTTCCGCGGTTATCCCCAACGAGTCACGTACACTACCCAAACTTTTACTTTCCTGCTGCGCTGAAATATTAACAAACTTGCATAAGTTATGCGGGTACCGACTACCTACCCCTTTGGGGGAAACTGCGGGGGCGAACTGAAGGTGAATGCACTAGCTAGGGTGGTCGGTCTACCCTACCCCCCTGCACTATCCGACGAATATAAGCGAAATATGCTGCAGGTTTTATAGTATACAGTGCAATGTACTCTTTACATTCTTTGTAGGAAGCGAAGCGCGGTCTGATTAAATTGTTTTACAGACTTTTACATGGAGTAGGAGGGTTGGGGGTGAAAATATTGATCATATTTAACCGCATCCTTCCCAAATCGATTTTGTTAAAAATGAATTCACTCAAGTTCTAAAAAATTACGTGTACCGTGTTACCTAAGGATGCATACAAAACTAGTTTGAATCTTCAGGACCGTGATGCGGGTATATGCGTGCATGTATAGTGCAACCCGTATTCTGTATGCGAATGGATATTATGCACGTAAGGTTAGTTTAATTAAAATAACGTGAACTCTGGCGCTTGTACTTTTCGTTTGGCATGCAGAAACTTTTGACGTCACTTGCAACACAGACCGGGCATTTTAAATTTTGTAGAATGCCCTTTGGCGTGGTATAGTTACCTACGAATATTTGGAGTCTTAAAACAATAACATTGTACACATTTCACATGCACAGTTTAGGCAAATAGTTCGCTTAAAATGTTACTACAACTATTTATCGGTGACATTGCCACGCCAATGTCAATGGCTGAATTTTAAATGACTACTCCTTTCAATAATGATTTCATATATATTTGTTTGCGTAAATGTAACAAAGAAGAATGCATGGTACTCGTAATAACTGAATTTGTTGTGTTCAGACAGGAAATAATTAAAATTATGCGCTCGAGCATTTGTTTTTGGCTTTTAAACTTCTGACATTTATGGCTTAGTCAAATGTATTCAGTGTGTGTTTCAGTATTTTTTCTTTGTTTTTGATTTACAACTGTGCATGAATTCGGTTTTTTGTATGAATAATATACCTACCTACTAGTTTTAACGCGTGTTTTCAACGAGGCATCTCGTTCAGAAATCTTAATTTACAAACTATATTTATTCCAGAGCCGTTCAGCGTTTACGGTGCGCTTGAGTCTTCAAAATCTACATGGCTGTTACTCTTGAGACATCTCCTTAGATCTGGTACCTACCAGACCAAGGTTTCACTCTTTGATATAAATATTACGCTCCTACCCTGTTATTATAATAAACACAATGTAAGGTTGGAATAGGTACACCGTCTTTTAATCGCATACGATCAAATTTGAATCTGCGCTTCTCAATGCAAAAGACAACACGGTGTAACTAAGTATTCCACGTTTACATCGAGTTTATTAATAACAGGGCTAATGTTACTACGAATATAGGTAATATAGAGTATTCTAGATTAGGTATGTACCTACGCATTTCGCGGGAAAAATATGACATAATCATCATTGTGACAAATATTATGCTAAAATAAATTGAGGAAGTCTCCGAATCAATCAATGGGATAATAAAACTAATCTCGTGTTATGTGATGACGTCATAGGTACCACACTTTAGTGCCTACGTTCAATATTTGTGTTTTTTTTTGCATTGTAGGTAGGTACATAGTTTATTCACTCTAGTTGTGCCGATATTTCTGACCATTGTCTTGCTATTTTATTATTTCTCTAGAAAAAAAATATGTAGTGTGCATAAAATAAATCTTCTATAGGTATACAGTTTTCTCTTTTTCTATTTCTAATGATAAGAATAGTTCGTTGGTAATATTTGATCAGCTGTATGACCATTTTAGGGTGATTGGAGTTAGAGTTATAATGATGTAAATGCTAAAATAAAACCATGACACGAGGAAAACCGCATGTATGCAGTTAATGGGTATATTTCACCAAATATGTATGAGAAATGTATGATTATCGCTACATTTACCTACGTTGGTACAGTTACGTCAGCTGACGTAGTGATTACTTACATTAACATATTTTGTCTTCGCGATAGGAAATCGTTTAACATCCCATAAACTGTCTAGTCAATAGTTAAACAAATTGTCTAGTTCCTATTAAAACTTATCTCATAATCTTAAACAATAAATATGATCCTGTCTATGTCCAGATATAACTTAAAATATGTTGTAGTGTAGGTACACAGGCAAATAGATAGGTATATGCTCTGCTTTGTATATGCTCTCAGTCTGCTTATATTATGTAGTGTAGTAGTACATCGTCCGAGAACTAAATTATTCTGACAATCTTTTCATTCGATATGCGACCTTAAGAAGTCAACAATAAGAGTAATTTGAGATTGACACGTTTCGGCGAATCTCTAGCGAGATGTGTGACGTCAGTGCACATCCGGGAAGTTATGCTATTTCCAACAACGGCGCTGTCCAGATTTTACAGACCCTCGGTTTAAGCCTGGATGATCGTGGTAAGAGGTCTGCATACCTGGTCGTTATGTGTTGCTTTTGGTTGTATGTGTGAAATAATTGTGGACGATATTGAATAACTGCTTTTAGTGAAATTTTTACTCTTCATCGTTCCGTATTTTTTTCGAAACAACATGTTTGAATAATGTCGTGAATAATGGTGAAGCACGTCGTCGTTAACATTCTACCAGTGCACAATAATTTCTAGACTTGAATAGTTTGCGGAAATTCTAGTTTTTTCGTGAGAAAGTCATTTATAACGCGCTGTCATGACCGCGACTGTCAAAATATCGCGTGCGGATAATTTCCTGAAATATAAATTAGCTAGTAACACGCCCCGACTCCGCACGAGGCTGTTTAGTCAAGTGTTGGTTTGGTATATCGTATTGGGGGTTAGGTTTGGTGTAATCCAGCCAAATTACTGTTATTTTTGGTGGCGCAGCGGGCGACTGACTATACCTATAGCTGGTTGAGAATCAATTGGTTCAAGTTCTGTACGGTTCCCTTAGCAATGGTATTCTATAGTCATTGATTCGGCTATGACCAAAAATTTCTATTTATTTTTCGTTCAATCAAGCGTTGGGTTTATTACCTACAAAAATAAAACCAAATAATTTCTAGGTCAATTTTAGTCAACCCAAATGGCATTATGAATCCAGCCGGAAATAATATACTTAACTATCTAAATAAGTGGGTACCTACTGTACGTTTAAATTTATTATTTTCATGGTGTTGGAATTAGATAAATTAGGCTTATTTTAATTAGGTTTGAATAAATAGTTCTGATGACCGTTTAAACAATTTATTTAGTGTACAATATAGATCCTTGAGGGCTCCTTGTGGGTGCTAGTCACGGCTGCGCACGCGCACGTACGACATCTACGCATATTTGAGCGGGTTTTCGTATAGATAGTTCGAAGGTAGGTATGTTTCAATTGTTCTTCACAATTTACAAGTAAAATCATTTTGAATTGCAATAGCATAGTAGTTTGTTAGACTTTTTTTTAAACATAATAAAGGATATTGCACGCGAGGAATATCAACAACGCGTTTTTTTGCATAAACTGAATATTTTTTTATCTATTTAAACCTACTGTCTCGTTTTAAACGACTTGCACCTCTATTTAACACTTTATATCACATACCGAAGAGTGACATCTACTAAATCTTGCACTTGTGTAAACATAAGTAGGTAAATATATTCTTATGGAAACAATAACCAACTCATGTGTATTGTTATATTAATTTCCTGCATGTGGTTAACTTAAACAACTACGTCAATCTGAGCGTACGGAAATCAAAAATCATATATTCAATAGATTTGTTTAAATATAATGAACTGGATAGCAAATAGTGGCGAGCGCAGATACAAGATGGCGTCGGAAAAGCGCGGGCACTTTCCCCTTGCGCGGGAAACGTAAGAAAGTGGCCGACGCGCTGCGAAATGGAAACCGCGATTACGCTGATAACACGTTTATCTTACAGACATTAATAACTGCTTCGGTATCTGACGACAGAGAAGATGCTGCTTAGCATTTTTCTTACCCATACAACGAATAAGCGTCTCATGAAAACATGTTGAAAAATAACAAGGAAAATAATATGTTGTTGCATAACCAACTACCCACGCGAACATGTTAACTATATTAATATCCAAGTTATTTTTAAAACGAACTAATCGTTCTTGAAATAATTATAGGTAAGTCTACACATGAATTAAAATAGAATCCTGACGATTTGATAGACTTAAATGTTTACTAGTAATTTGATTGTAGCTGAATGCATAACCTGGCTGTTACCAAAAAAAAAAAGCTATCAAGTGTCATGTAGCAATTTAGTGTTGTGTCGCCGGTGTTGCCAAAACGGTTGCGGATTTTATCCGTAATTGAAAATATTATAAGCGGTTGTATGGTAATGAGGTTGTGTTATGGAGTGTTACGCAAAGCCGACAGAGGTTTGTGAGTCACGGAGGAAAGGCCGAATCGTGTCAACCAAAGCTTGTATGGATTACTGAGTTGGCCGAATATGCGATCATTGCGTATGTGTCCGCTTTTTACGGTGAATGTGATTTCATGACGCAAAAAAGTTGCCAATTTTTATTTTAACCTATTGTATCTTACAATCCTGCACGTAGTACGTAATTACTTGCCAGTATAATTCTCGTTGTTATCTTAATTCGCAGCAGAAATAAGCTACAAATAAATAAAATGTGACGTTTCAGTCCTAGTTGGCGATCACAACAAGCATAGTATATATTTGTTTGCGCGGTAAGTGGGTCAGGCAGGCGGCGAAGGGCGAGATGCGCGCGCGCTTCCTACGCGACTCGTACTATGCGGTAGGTTAGGTAGTGATGCGGAATTGCAACTTTTCAATCCGTAAATGTATCGATAAACATATCGCCAACCGTAGATTTGTTTGAAATTTAAAATCACATTGAATTTAGGTAATAAATGAAGCGTTGCATTGAACTTTTAGTACTAGACTAGTTTATTTTATTAGTTTCCTTAATTGTAAACAATCTGATGAATGCGGTATTTCACTTTTGAAGTTCATTAATAAACTTCAACCTAGATGCAAACTTCCTCCGTCGTAAATGGTTTCTAGAATAACCTGCCGACTGACCTATCTATTTTACGATGCATGGACCAATCAGAGTTCAGCTACTTCTTCCGTCAAGTGACTAACCAATCAAAATAATAACATGTATTGTAGTGGACAGCTATAATAGCTGGACAAGACGATGCAATTTCGCAAGCCATTGTACATTAGTCATGTCGTAGAACCCGACAATAGTTGCGCTAGAAATTTTTTGGGCCAACCTTGTGCAGGGAAACAACAGGTTTGCTACGTGCGCAGCCTCGATCGCACGTTAATTTGATCCACGGTCGCGGTTACGTGTAAACAAACCTTAACAATTTGTTTTTTTCGTGTCTACGATAGCGTTGTCTGAGCAGTTGTCGACCGGAAAGATTTCAAAGCACAAGGCTCACTTTCCTAAACTATTTCCCGGACCATTCGTTCAAGAACAGTTCTAACGATTTCCGGGTTGATATAAACAATCAAAACAACGCTGTTTGAATCATCCTTTATCAAAATCGTGTCAAATTACAAATACTTACTTGAATAATAAAATCTGACTTGTTTATCGTACACCGTCGCGTATTGCATTAATTCAAGTCTAGATAAGATGGCACTACGAGCAGATAAACTCGCTATCTCGATTACGCACGATACTCGACGTAGGAAATAAGAAATAGGGACAAGGATATTGGGCTGTAATATTTTGTTTGTTTCTTCAATTACAATACACGTGTAGAATGTGGCAACATAGATAGCCGCGTTTGTTTTTCAGAGGACTCGAGCAAAGAAATAAGAGGAGCGTTAAATTGTGTCATCGAGATGGAAACGGCGCGTCACTACGTCCGCCATATTGGTTTTTGCAGCGCGCGAAAGTGAGATTTAGCGTGAACGGTGCATCGCGGCTCCCTTGACCCGGTTGCGAGCCGCCCGCGCCCCGCACTACGATAGTAAACCTAACACATAGATACATCGTCTATCGTCTAGGCGAGAACTGCACTACATCCACACACGGCCTACCAGTACAGTACCTACAGCTGTAGGCGAGAGAACAATATCGCTTGTTAATGGGAGAATGGAAATCTTTTTCATGGATACGATTAGTTAGACGCTTTATCGATAGTTATTACGAAATGTTTGCTGCTATTAATAGGTCGCGTAAGATACGAATCTTTAATGATTTGCGGTAGGTTAACTTTAATATCGGTTTAATAATCTGTTCGTGATATTGTCGGAGGATATCAGATTAAACCGGATATCTTGGGCTTATTTCTGCCCGTGTTAGTTATCTTACTAAAATGCTAACTAACATCACAAATTGAGGTGATTTGTAATGTGCTGTAAGACTTCTAATGGCTTTTAAGAATTTGCATAACTCAGCCAAAATGTTTACCCAAAAAATACAGTAAACTAGACATCCAAAAAGACAATAAATGTGTTTGAATCAATTTCTTAATCAATCCAATACTATCTTGCTACACAAGAGATAGCAATCATCGATTTACGGATGACCGGTGACATAATTATTTACGGTACAAAAACTCCAGTAAAATAACCGGTAATGTTGGTACCGGAAACGTTTGGCAATCTGTAGACTGCAGGTGGGAGGGGCGTCGGATACACGCAACCGCAGTTTCGACACTGATTGTACCAAGTTGCCGACTCGATCACTTCAATAAGGTGACCTTTACCTACACTCATTTAATGATCTCAAGATATTATGATGAGGAAGACTATGCGCAGGCACTAAAATTAATAACCTATATTCTACGTTCACGTAAACAGATTCTGAAGGCCAATAATGTAAGTACCCATTATGTACTTTATTATAGTACCTAAGTTTAATCTTATCGAACATAACTTGTTGAAAAAACAATATTTAGAAGGTTATACCTAGGTTCAAAAACCTGACACAAATGATTATAAAAAAAAACATGATACAGGCAGTCGAAAAAGTACAAAAATTCGGCGCTCTCACGCGTTTAAACGTATTTTTCCTGTTTACCGCTGGGCTTTCTTGCGCAACAATCCTCCGCGCCGCAGAATACACAGCAGTGTGTACGTACGTTACGATACGACCGGTTCCAGTATCCTTGCTCAAGAACACGACTTGCCTCAACTGACAGGCATGACATGTTAGCTAAAAAAGTGATAGTTACTCAAAAGTAGTGCAGGTTTTGTAAGAGCGGATTTGCACATGCTTAGACATTACAAAGTTTAATTAAAAACCTTATAGATATAAATAGATGTAGCAAATGATTAAGATACATCACTGATTTTGTAATATCGAAAAGACTCATCATCGATAGTGCTGCACGTAAGTCCGGAAACCGTAAAATACCGTCATTGCGCACGCGCCAGCACAAACAAACAAACAAGTTACGGAGCAAACAAGCGCATTGTTGTTAGTGAGCTTGCTTCCTTTGCCTGTTTTGATCGTACGACATACACAGATAAAGCGTAAACAATTACTAAAACTATACAAACATAAGTTAACTATTTCATCTGCAAGTTACTTATTCAGCTATCCGTATTATCACTTATGTATATATTTACCAAGTTAAACCTTTTGTGCAAATAGAGAGATCTTTTTGGTAGCTATGCTTGAAATAACATTTTTGTAAATGAAAATTGACTATTTTCCGACAGTAGGTATAACATAATTTTAAAAAGAAAAATGTAATAAGTACACTCTGTGTACAACAAAAGTCCAAAACTATCAAATGATTCTTAGAACTATCTTTAAAGCAGGAGATTTTGAATAAGCATTCTTTTCGCACTACCTATAAGCTCGCGGCCGGCAGACGGCGACCGGCTCGCGCCGTCGACATTGACACACTTATCTGTTTCGTAACCAATGTTTGTACTGATTGTCTCTATTTTATTTATTTTTTCGACAAATATTTGTTCCTACGTGTGATGAATAATAAGATATTTTTAGCAGTTCTTTTATTTATTGCTCCTGTCTCTCATTTGAACGGACAATTTTAACAAGTGATTTTAAATATTACGGATCTAAATGTCACAACACTAGAGTTTTGAAAGGTTCCAAATTCAAAATTGTAGTTTCAAGTGAACATTTGTTTTTTTGTAGGTTCCAAATTAGAAATTAATTTCCACGCGCATTTCTTTTTTTTTTAGATACAAGGTAAAAAATACGTATAGAAGATCATTGAAAATGCGAGTAACAAAGTACGAGTGCGGAACAAACAATTAAGAAAGGTTTTGCAACCATATTCGTTCAAGGGTGAACTACGAGCATCGTGCAGTTACTTCAGTTAGCTTAGCCAATGTTGTGTCGTAACGAATACTGCAAAGCATTATTAGAAAAGGGCGCAAATCGTTTATCGAGAACAAAAATTTGTGTGTTGCTAACATAGATGTTTGTTCTGTGTCTGGGTGTTACTATGTATCATATGTATGTATTTACAAAAAAAAAATGTATCTAAGTAATGTATCAGCAATCTAGTTTCCATAGTACAAGCTCTGCTTAGTTTGAGACTAGAAAGCGTTGTGTGTAATGTCCAAGAATATTTATTTATTATTTATTATTTATTTATCCTATTTTAAAAAAAAGAAAAATCATTTCCAGTCAGTGTTTGAATTTGTTCGGAAATGATAGACACAGAAGTTTTAAGAGCAATTTATAAATGGAACACGTCTAGAGGTACTTAGGTGTATTATGCTTTTTAAATGTAATTTTATTTTTATGATCACGTTTGAACGTTCTTGATGTCTAAAAGTATCGATTTCCTGTTTATAAAAGCCAGACATGTTGCAATATCCGTCAAAGTATCACAGTGCGAAGAAATATAAGAACGATTGATTTATTCATAGTTTTAACACATACCATATAAACGATGGTGATCAACCTTTTAATGGGAAATATAATTAATTAATTTACAGGGTCAGGCTGTAGCGTGAAGGTCGGTCAAAAATCTACGCCCAAAACCATTGAATATATCAAGATATACCTATCTTTTTTCCAAGCTTTTTTGGCGGTTAAACAACATTAAAAGAAATCATTAAAATAGATACTTAACAAAATAAGGTAGGATACCTAACAGTAGACCTAAATATTTGTAAGCTTAAATAGAATTTCTCTTTCGCAAGTAAATAAGTGTTTTAGTCTTCCGAGAATAGGCCATTATTGTTCCATCTAAATTCTAGACCTTATTTAGTCTGTAGGCTCATTAATAATTCACCAAGTAGGTACTACAGATATATTTTAGCTTTTCAGGGTTTCGCACATATATCAAACAAAAAAAAACGGAACTTATAAAGAACCCCTTTGTATATATTTTTGTAATGATCTAAAACTAAGCATCGGGCTGCTTTCTCTTTTAGGAAATAGTTCTTGTAATCACGAACTCTTTAATTAGATGGTGAAGGAAAACAGTTTTTTAAACTAGAAAGGTCTCAAATTTAACTTTTTTTTAAAACAGAACATTTAGAACAGGAGTTGCGCTCGCGTTTGACAGTTTTATTTAATCAAAACCATGTTTAGACAGAATATATATTGAAAGTTTAGGCTCTGTTCACAGTTCTGCCTTTGATAGTCTGTGGAGTTATATAATCTTTGTTTTTAGTGAAATGTCTTACTAATTTTGATATATACACACACACATATAATGTTATAAATATGTATTGTCCGAAAAACCGAATATTTATGTAATTTTTACTGCCCCGATTCAGTCTCACTTCAACAAAATGAACCTTACGAAGCTGTCAAAAGGAATTTCTTGATCTGAATCCCTCACACCTGGCTAAGCAAAAGGGCTGAAATCGACCTTGGCTATATCTAGGCTAGACACAGGTAATTGGTATTTATGCCTAGTGTAGCGAAAATACTATCTTTTTCTGTATTTTTTTGCGATGATCTCACCGGCGAAAACTTGAGAAATGGCGGCCATTGCCAAGAATGTTAATAAAATATAGATTTATTAGGACATTTAGGTATTGTACGACGTGTCTATTCATATTTAAAAGCCTAGGCACGCTTTTATTTAGTACTACACATGACTTAGATGTAGAATTACACAAATGTCACTAGGTTTAGTTCCGAGAAACTGGGATTCACTGAATTTTTAAGTCTATTCAAGGTGACCAAAGAGACTTTTCAAAATTCCTTTCTTAGTGCACCCCTACACTATATAAGGATACTACCCTCCAAATGTCATACCTCTAGGACTTATAGTTTAGGCTGTGCGTTGATTCTATGTCAGCTTCAGAAGAGTTTTATATATATTGATGATTATGCTAAATTATTGACTTTTTTCACCGACTTTATTCATGGAGATTTTGACTAAAATAATAATTGAGTAGATGCCCTCTACGGCGTAGCATAGCAACGTGACAAACTTACTAGATAATACCCTAGTCACTGGTGTACGAATTCTTATTTGCCGACTAAACAATATAGGTACACTAGTCAGACCAACAGGAAAACTTTACAAAACGTTGTCTATGGCAACTGATTCAATAATTACAAGCGTCTGTGTGTGGGTGACCGGAAGTGCTGACGTCACCGCTTTGACATTAGTTGAGTTACAAAACATTACAGATGCTATTAGTAGGTGACGCATCGGCTAGACTGAGCACCTAGACTAATCTGTCAGTAACGTAGCTACTCGTTATATTGATCGAAATTAGTTTAGTAGCGTGGATATCAAAGATATCTAATTTTGCGATTGCTGAAGAAACTTCATGATTGTGTGAAATATTTGGCTCGGAAGTATAGAAACTACTTCTAACGATTATTGTTTTTTACAACCTCTGTAATCTCGTAATTCCAGCAATTTTGACTTGGATTGATATTGAACTAGCCTAGTTTATTGCCTAAGATTACTATCTATATACTGTACATGTTCAGTTATTAGTATTCGCCGAATAATAAACTAATACCTATAGTACCTAGTATCCATTGCGTCTTTTGGCACGCATGAACGCAGATATTAAGTTTGCGAGATCTAGATTCCATAAAGTATCTGTAATCACCAATCAACAAACTAAAACAACTCCGGACGACTGCCATAAAAAAAAACTAAAAGCTTATCTAAACAAGGTAAATATAATGCCAAAGACATTTCGTAACAAAATGGTAATATTCCTTTATCATGTGTATGTATTTTTATCTCAATAAGACTATGAATCCGGTTATGATAAAATTGTGAAAGAATAATAAAGCCAACGCCAATTTTGCTGTCGCAATTTCCTCGGTCAGTAATGTAAACGTTGAAGGACAATCAGTACGACATTTCTTTTCAACACTTTTGGCACTAACAACACAACAATTGTGTACAAAACGGCAAAAAAATACGGGGTTAAATGTTTTTAAATAATAAACAAAAGCGCAAAAAGAATTTTTTAGGAAGTAGCAAACTCAAATTGCTTTTTAAATTCGCAATAAAAAACATCTGCAAGCCATAGACAATAGTGCATAAAGGTACCGTTGCAAAACAACGTACGCACTGTACGCACCCATAAATTTGCCCATAAAAACTTTTTGCAACGCAAAAACCGCGAAAAAAGCGTCGATTCATTACTCCGAATTCGAAAAAAGAACGGTTTACAGCTATTCTGTTTATGGTCGGGGGTGTACTCCTGCTACCGGAGGCAGGTAGCTTCTTTTTGATGCACTTAAAAAATTGGGTTAAACATTTTTTCCGTGCGACAGACGAAACCGGCAAGGTGAGCGGTGTACGGTTACGGAAACCCGCGGTTTTTACAGAACCGTATGACCCTATTAACTACTTTTTGGTTTTTTCTTCGAAGCATAATCAGTTCACATGTTTTGAGTGCAGCAAAAAAGATATGCCGTAGCTTTTTTTTTTTTTGTAAAACGGGAATTTTATATAGAGCTATGCCATTAGAATTTAAATGTTATAAAGTGGCTGTGTCTATCCATTGTTTATCTGAATGTATTATTGTGAAACGTTAGCCTTCCGCTGCGGTTGAAGGCTGGCCAAAAACTGCGCACCCGGCCCCACGCCTCATGTGATACATTTGTAAGAGCACTGTCGCGAATACATAGATAAAAATATTGACGATCCATTATCACACAGGAGTGTCGTTTATTTTCTTTATAGCCCTAATTTGGTACGAAACAACACCGCCCATTTAAGCCGAGACGAATCCAAAGCGACCAATATAGAGGTGTTAATTTGTGAGTGTAAAAAATATGTTAAAACATCTTTGTTCCAGTAAGGAAGTTGTAAAACTGTTTATAGTTTATCAATAGACCGTCGCAAGTTAGGATGGATCGTTTATTTATTTTGGAAATTCTAAAAACGGATGCGTTCGCGCTATTTGAATACTAAAATTTCTTAAAAAAACCTAGTTACAAATCAGTTTTGTTGTGTCCGTCCCTTTCGGGTGCAGTCGGTGGACTGCAGCGAAAAAAGGACAAGCGGTTGCAGGAAGCTATTAAAAAAAAAACAACCCTTCCTTACCCTTTCGGGGTATTATTGTTTATGCTACGACCAAAATATCGTAAGTCATTATGAGCTTCATTAACTATGAACGCTTAAACGATATACTTTAAGTTGACTTTCCTTTGTACGATAAATTCACTTATTACACAATTGGGTAAACGAAGAATTAATATAAATTTAAAAGCGTTGTTTTTGTACAAGATTATTTGAATATCTCGAGACAGGTAGCTGGCTAGTGTTTGAAGCTTTAATAATGTTTAGGTATAAAATGATCGCGTTGACGACGTATTTAAACAAGGCAATTATTCCGTTTTTTTATGTAGAGTGATTTATGCAAATATTTGCGAGATCAACGAACTTTGTGCCATCTCCGGGTTCTAAGCTGGTATTTGTGGAATATTTCGATTAAATAAAATATCAAAATCTATTCCAATATCATTCTAGACTTTTTTCGCGTAGGTACAAAGGGCGCGTACTCGTAGAATCGCCTAAATAAAGATGTTACAAGTGGTACCTACTAATGTTTTTGTAAAAAAAAAAACTTTTGAAGAAGGTTTAAAGTTCTGAATTCGAACTACCATGAACTTACCTACTTGAATTTGAATAGCACATTTGTGTGACTAATCGTCAGCGTTATATTGGTGTCGCCCGATCATCAGTTCTTATAGCACGGGTTCAACAGCCTGCTCGCTTCCTTATGTGGTCAGCAGATAGTCGTGTACTGATTAAACACATCCAAATCGTTATAATAAATGTACCTAAACTGTATTGTCATCAACAAAAGTGCTGAGACGCGCGATCCACACGCTTACGACAGTTGAAACTGTTTAATTGCAGAGATTTGAACCTTGCGACTTTGTGAATAAAAACCAATTGAATATGCACAGTCCGATGATAGTTTATAGTTTCAGCTGAGGTGTAAGTGTGGGTTTTATTCCCGTGGTGGGACAAATGCTGTTGGTTTTGAGAAAAACGTGATAAAACAAGCCTGTCCCAATTGATAAGAGGTAATCTTTGAAGTTTACATGAGTTATAAATATTTTTGAGTTAGGGTGTGTGTGTGTGTGTACTAAACTAACATGTTATACCACAAATGAATATTGTATCTGTAGTATGTGACAATGGTATGACTATTATTTAGTGATAAATCTCTTTTGTTCCTGATTGTACGCATATATCGAGTTACAATACCATTTTTGACGAGGTTAGTTGAAAATGAGTTATGAAAATGTTTTATCTATTCTTCGACCTGTCTACGCCTTAAGTGGCTGGGGTCAACGACTTATAGACCAGAATTGTTATTGGTAAAAATCAAGATAAGTGTATTATTTATACCTAGCTACCGACATTGGTTCGTCTCCTCTACGTTACATAATAACTTATGTATTAATATAAATGACCAATTCTGATAACATAATTATTTTGTTGGCCTCCATAAGGCCTCTCACGGCTTAAAGTCTCGGATACTGAAGCTGAACTCAGGCGACACACCTTAAAAACCTAATTTGACAGCTCTGAAATTATAGCCGTCTTGGTGGTTTCAGTTTATGAGAGTGGGACGGCAACATTTCTAGTGCTGTCAAATTAGGTTAGTTTAGGAAAATGCAACAAGAGAATCGATACCACTGTATATTTTGTAGTTTTCTTCTATACTATTATAAAACTGTAAAAAAGCCAAAAACTACAATTAAAGATATGGATAAACTAAATATGCAGATCTACTAAATAAACGATTCTGATTCCCAAAATCGAGTTTGTCTGTTTGTCTGTTTATCTGTTTGTTTGTTCGCGGATAACGCCTAAACTACTGGACCAATGGAGTTTCAATGAAACTTATACCATTTGGAAGTCCTTTTTCGGGATTGAAACATAGGCTATATTTTATTGAAATGAAAGACGTGAATTCTTAGATACAGCTTGACCGCTCTAAACCAAAAGCCGCCTTTGACACGAGGTTCATCGTATACTGGTTGACAGATATTTTGGTGGAACTAGTTGTTAATAAAATTAATTTGTACAAGCTTATAATCCAAATACCCATCTAATCTGAGACGTTGAACATAATTATAACCTCAATAATTTCCATTACTTTCAGTGAAAATCACAGTTTATAAATTCTGAGAAAATTCTTAGAAATATTTATCACCGTGGAATAAATCATTTATGAGTTAAAGAACGACAGAATGCTACCTATTGTATTACCTAGACAACACTTTGACGAATATTTCAAATGTTGTATGGGTTCATGATGAAAAAGTCAACTTCACGTGCAAACTTGAATTAATTGACTACGAGGTATCTACCCGTTGTTTGAATGGCCTATGCAGTGTTGCCTGCAATTTCGCCAATATCACCTTTTAGTTGAGACCCTTGCACCTTACAATGACAATTGATTTATGGAATCTCCAACGCTGAAATGACAAGACCGAACCGACCCTTTCATGTCAATATAATTTTATAACCTCATCTTTCTTCCGCATTATAGGAAAGGATATACTCACAGCTGCCAAATATCGGTTATCAATTCTTTTTTATTTATCAAATCCTGAGATGATGTTACCTGGTTCAGGTCGGAAGTGAAAGGTGCGTAAAAAATGCGTGGACGCGCCCGGATGCGTGCGCGTGTAAACAATAATATGGACGTGATTTGATTGAAGGCTGAGGTTTTGGACGTGTTGGTTACCTCCTTGTGTATCACAGATCATAATAATAACCATCAGCAATTTAGCATCTAGCTAGACGGTGTTCAAACGAGAAACATTTAATTGCGTTGAACTGGTTTCATTTGTACCTATAGTTTTTATAAAGATATTATTATCCTATGTCATTCTACCAAATAAATAATCTTCTAAATATGTAAACTCTTTTGAAGCTGACTGACAATGAACGCACAGCCTAAACTATATAAGTCCTAAAGATGAAATTTGTAGTGTACTATCCTTACATAGTGTAGGGGTGCATTATGGAAGGAATTTTGAAAAGTCGAACCCTAAAGGGTCTAAAATTAGGATCAAAGATTTTAACCAAATAATGCGTATGCTGCTACCACCCGAGCAAAGACGCGAGCGACAGCTAGTTATTCATGTATATTTCACACAGCGTCTAGTCCAAAACTAAGCAAAGCTTGTACTATGCAAACTAGATTGATACAATACTTTTATATTTATTTATTAGTAAGGCACAACCGGTTATGCTTGGACCACGCCCAACGGAAAATCGTGGAGGAAGCTTTTGTCCGGGGACAACTTGACCTTGTTAGTACACCGGTGTCACCTACACAATATAACGTAAATTAGATTAAGATACCTACCACATGTTACTTAATGTTATCGAATAAAAGCAGTTTCTTTAATTGTGGGTGACACACGGTAAAATCCCTCTAGAAGGAGGATACTGGAATTTGTCACGTAGGACACCAGCGGGCCTAAGATGCGCACCGCGAGATATTTGTCATGTCGTTCTGTCAAAATGTAAGCATTTTGTACCAGTTTAGGAACTATTGCATTATCTGTGGTAATGTTGTCTTGAAACCGCGCCTTTGAATTTTCAACTTTTGACATTTCTGCATGACTATTATCTCGTCCTCAGAGAGGTACGACGACTAAGAAGTGTCAAAAGTGTACATTATGGCGCGTTTTGTCGACACCATTAGGTACCACAGATAATGCAATAGTTCCTAAACTGGTACAAAATGCTTACATTTTGACAGAACGACATGACAAATATCTCGCGGTGCGCATCTTAGGCCCGCTGGGACATGTCCTAGACTATGTCAGAACTTGGTTTCAGGTGTTATAATTCTTATTATGAGAGTTGTTTGAAAAGAAGTATTTTAGTAACCAATTTTATATTGAACGTCGAATCTTAGCTAGAGTTCTAGTCAAGTTGACATTTTAGATAATTGAAATCTTCTTCTTCTTCTATAATGGCCTCTGTCCGTCATTTCGATAGACAATTTTGCCAGAATGAAAATATACACCTAGAAGTGACATTTTCCAAATCCCGTAATCATTTTTGACATTTCTTTATTCACAAATGTCAGCAATTTACCATCCATGATCATGTCAAAAATTCTTGACAAAAATTCTTCATGAATTGAATTTTTGACATTTTCTATTTAAAAAAATTCTTAAAAAGCCTGCTGGTATTCTGATAAGAACTCAGACCTAGTCGCCCACCTTTCCATACAAACGTGGAAGGGTAACTACTCCACTGTTTGACGCTGACCAACCAAAACTAAGGATTATATCAATTTATATCGTCATACAAACCTGTCGCTAAGACGGTATCGCTCGAATCTCGTTAGTACTGTTTGATTACCATACATAAATTGAATTTTGAGACATCGTGGTGAAGGTGGGTGAATGACCTGTATTGCCGTGTTATTTGGCACGTACTATGGGCCATCGGCTTGTTCCATCATTTAGTGGTATAAAAAAAATAGATTTGAGTAGAGATTCTCATATAAAACTGTCAAACGAATCTATGCTTGATTCCGGATCAGTGCTTGAGTGGCAAATAACTGACCTAAAGTTGTCATTGTCAACGTCATTGTTCCGCTGACAAACATCTTTACATAATACCTACTTATTGTATGTCGTTTTCCGCGGCATGTCAATGACCTGCATCCGTGTCAACTGCATGCGCTTGCACTGTTCATTAATTAGGTTTTGCAATTATATTGTTGTTTGAACAAGGTGTAACACAAAACTATCGGAAACTTAAGATACAGCTTCCTCTACCTACGCTCCTATACGCGGGTAATCCTACTAATAAACGCGAAAGTTTGTAAGTATGGATGTTTGTTACTCTTTCACGTAAAAACTACTGATCCGATTTGGATGAAACTTGGAATATATAATTATTGTCCGTGACCTGGATTAACACATGGCTACTTTTTATTCCGAAAAATTTACGGGATCCAACGGGACGCGAAAGAAGTCGCGGGCGACACCTAGTCTAAAATAAAAATACCATTGGGATTACATTAACAGGCGTCATGGCTCAATCAGCATGTCCAATATCGTACAAATTCTTCTATATAGATTTTTTTATACAAATGTTGTTTTTAATTGATGTGAAATTAGAACAACTACAATTACTTACTACAAAACTAAGTAAGGGGCATCAAAAAATACTTTTTTTAACCAATAAATATATTTTACACCTTGTACATACAAATAAACTTGTGCATACAAACATAATTACATATGTCTGTGTTTTCCTTTGGGAAGACCTGCCCATGGTTGATTAAAAATATTTTCCATAATGTTATAATGTTTTTGTCCATTATATTATCTATTTAGGTACATAATACAGGCGTCATGGCTCAGTTGGTAGTAGCTCTGCCTTCCGTCCTTCTTCTATGTCTGGGTGTTACTATGTATTATAAGTATGTATTTACAAAAAAAAATGTATGTATGTATTCTATCAGCCATCTAGTTTCCATCGTACAAGCTTTGCTTAGTTTGGGACTAGAAGGCGTTGTGTTAAATGTACGTGAATATTTTATTTTTTATTTATAATAAATAATAATGGAACAAAGGGCACGGATTTAGAATTATACGTAGTTATTATGTGCAGGTAGGAAAACATCAGTATTAGATAAAATACCTGTGTCATAAAGGAAAAAAATAGAAACAAATATTATTCAGTTTGTTAAACAATGCAGTTAGATAACATTGTATTAATATTAACTAAAGTCGTTAATATTTGCTAAATTATCCTTTTTGTAGGACACAAACGAACGGAACAACATCAGGATGTTGAGCGACCTCTACCTATACCAATTGCATTATCTCACAGAGTTCCTCCAAGGATGAACTCATTGGGTGCATCATATGGAGACCTAGATCGTCAAATCAGATCACAGCAGTATGAGCATCGCTTAGTTAAAAAAAAAATGTGGTAGTACTTGCCCGAACGGAAGGCTTAGTCCCATCGAGCCCACCGGCTGGCCCACTGGTGGGCCGGATGGGAAAAAAAATCCCATCCAGCCCACTATGCGAGTGGGTTGTATCAGAATCTTATTTATTTATTTATTTTTTGGCAACAAACAGTCATTAAGGTACAATTATTCTTAAAGTAAAAGTATAAATTTAAAGACAAAATAGTGCCCAAAACTTCATTCATATAATAATTGCTAATTTTCGGGCTGTACCTGTTCAGTTGATTGATATACAGGCCAAGAAATTGCTGCGCTAACTAAACAGACAAAAAGAAATAGGTATAGGTGTAGTTAAGTGCTATCAGTAATAATAATAAACATAAACGTAAATAGGTACCAATCGGCAGGGTAGGCAGCACTTTAAAGCTTATTCATAGAATTGTTAAAATTTCAGACAAATTCAATTCCCAAAAGTTGTTAATTCTAGTAGCCTATCCCAAAGGTCGTTTGTAACATTAATAGGGTTCGACTAAAAAACTGGTCTAGACTGGTAAAAAACTGAATCCAGTATTCAGGAGCGGTGCCGGCATTCTTGCGAGACAATGGTGTATTGTGGCCCGCGGCTGCCTGTTTACTACGAGATGAAATGACTTCTTATTTTGCATATACCTGCATTTTCAGGTTTTTTATACACAGCTAAATGATGAGACTAGCATTGTCTCACTGACATCTACTGAGGACGTGCTCTGTGATGCATTGCACTGCGTCCACCACTCTAAGACATGTCTCATGTGTACCCTTCAAACCGAAACATAGCAATGCTAGCACGACTGTGCGGTGACAGAAATAGGTACATCTAATTAGTGGGGTAGAGGTGTGTAAATATTTGAATTTAGCTGTAACTACTATATTTTGATATTCCTAGTATTATATTAAAAGATTTTAAGGATAGAATTATCAGGAGTGAGCGATAACTTAACTCTTAGTTGTTAATTAACTTAGAATTGTAAAAGAAACGTGTATTGGCACTACCTATTTTGATTTGTAAAAATATTTCAGGAACTTCTCATAGATTGATCTAATAACAGTAGAATTAGTGTGCGTACACATAATTCAATCTCACTAAAATTATAAAATTCACTAAAATGTTTGAGCTAATATGATGTCAAAGTTCAGCCAAAACAAAATTAAGATTCATCATACTAAATACCAGTACTAACCAGTTCACAATAAGTCCACAGTGTAAAGTCATCTAAGACGTGTAAAACTAATATAAAAATTTTTATAGTCATCTAAAAATAGTATGAGAAAAGTTCTACAGTTTTTATTTTACAGTAGATAGTAAAAAGTTGTCGTAGCACAGGGCCGCGTAGCATCTCGTAGCGCTACGCGGCCGGCGGCGTAGCGAACACTTTCTTTTGTTTTTCCGCTTCAGCGTGACAACAGCTATTCAACGAGTTATATTACAATAGTATTCAGAGTACCTCTGTAGTAAACGATGTGGTAATGCCACTATTAACTAATTATTTAGATAATGTTGATTTTGTAAATAAACTTGAAAATAATTGCTGAAATTATTTTCTTGAACATGCAGAACTTGCTTTTAACGGACGAAGTCATCATATAGCCTAAGTATTATATTATTTCGGAGCCAGACGTAAAGAAATGTTTACAAAAAGTACGACCAAGAAAGCCGCCGCCCGCCGCCGCTGAAAAAAACTAACATAAACACTTACTGTATCTCTTGATAAGAGACTTCTTGTAAGCTTTTCCTTGTCCTGCCTCATCTCCAGGACTGAATCTCCCTGCGGAATCATCTGAATCGGTGCCGGAGTCCCGCGCCGTGGCCAGGAAGCCCTGGGACTGGCTGAGGATCAGCTGGGTCCTCACGTAGTCGGCTGCTTCATTGAATGGATGCCGCGCGAAATCGCACACCGACACTTTACGAACTGATAGATCCAACGGTTCCTCTTTGCAGACTCCCTTTACCACTTTATTATTGTCCATTTGTTTGCGTTCATCGTCGTATATATCGTCGTGCTTAATGTCCTGTTTCGCGTCCTCGTAACGCTTCATGTCCTCGTATGTGTCGAGCTTGTGAGTGGGAGATGCGCGCTCCTCCTGGTCCATGGCGTCCGGCGAAGAGTCCCGCGGATAGGCCTTCCGCGCCGCCAGGGTCCTGGGCTCGTGCTTCAGCTCGGCCTCCGGAGTCATTCGCGCAGAGCCGGCGCTCGCCGGCCTCGCTTCCACAGCCATCATGTTTACTTATTGACACCGAACACCATAATCACGAGCACAAGCGGTTATGTCACACGGCGTAATGAGAGGTGTTGTTACCGCGAGCCGCGTCCGCCGGCGTTCGCGTCGAATTGCGGACTGATGTCCCAGTTTCGACGATGAGTTCTACTGACTTCGTGAGCTCGCTTCGGCCGCACTCGGCTGCGCGCTCGGACACTTTCGTTTTCGAAGCTAGCGCGCGTGTGCGTGCGTGCACACACGCCCCTTCCCGCGCTAGTGTGGGTAAACACGCTCGTGTGCGTGAGGACGTCTGTACTGGAAGCTTTTTCCACTTTCGTCTCGGAGCTTTCCTCCATTTCCCAGGTTACCTAACAGGTTTTCTTTCTAAAGGCGGGTGATTAATTAACGCTACCGATTCGAGACGGGCTCGTTGGCGTTGAGAGCTTTATGCTAATTAGTTTGTGAAAAATTGCTTATTATGATTTTAGGCCTTATTACAAATTGAATTTCAGGCTGTTCAGGTCTCTAACATAACCATGCAAGTATAATTTTAAACAAGGAACACAAAGGGTGGGTAAAGGGGTTAACAAAACATTCCATAAAAAATAAATAAGAAGTTAAATGTTTTATATCTGCTACCGGAACGGGATTATCGCTATCAGCAATAGGTTTGCGTAACAGCGAGCGCTCGTAAACAAATGTGTTTTTTATCTAACGCGGGGCATTGACCGAGTTTACGAATAATGTGCGCGCGCGCTGACCACGTGACACACTGACTTACACCAGCCTAGCCTGAGCCGCCATTCCTATGCGAGAACAGTTGTTTTCTAATCGAAAGAGGCCTCTCTATACTAGTTGTAAATAGATAGGGTGTTCTATGAATTTGAAGCCAATGTCATCCTATAAAACAGATTGAGTGTACATCGCGCCGCGCGTGTATTTATATTTTAGTATTCTTTCAGGTAGCTCTATTTTAACCCACTCACATACATAGAATTGATTTCATTCTAGAATTGTATGTAAACTAACACCAGACAAGTTTTACGACCAAAGAGTTCTATTAGTAAGAGAAACTCTGAATAGAAGGGTTATTCCCATCGACCCCACCGGCCGGTCAGATGGGAAAAAAGTCCCATCGAGCCCAGTCATTTACATAGTGGGCTCGATACAATTTTTTTTCCTAGCAGTAGGCCCGTACAATTATAATAAATTATGTAATTTATTTACATAATTATTAATTAAAACTACTGTAAACTGCATAGTACCTTAAATTTGAAGTATTTTAACGTATTATTTATTTAAGTTTAAGTGTATAAGAGTGCAATGATGGTGAAGAGAAAACACCCAATTTTTTGTACATATTAAAAAGCGCTTTGAGACAATTCGAAGTAGAATAAGATTTTATTGAATAAATGTATATTTTTACTTGATATTTCGTGAGTCGTAAGATTTTTCATAGATATTATTATTTTTAAATTTTTATTGAATTAGTTAGACCCAAGCTTGTTGATCTTCTAAATACATAATCTAATATTTTATATCATCATCATCATCATCAACCTATATCGGTCCACTGCTGGACGTAGGTCTCTCCCAAGACGCGCCACTGAGCCCGGTCTTCGGCTCTTCTCATCCAGTGTTTGCCAGCTACATGTCTCAGATCGTCATCCCACCTAGCCGGAGGGCGTCCTACACTACGCTTGCCTAATTTTATATAGTGCTCTTAAAAGAAGTCTCCGTTTAACAGGGCTCGTCTTCTGTGGAAGGAAATGCATTGCTATAAACAGAAGTGACCGTTTCACATCAAGTGGGCCGTCAGCTTGTTCGATCACATTGATTCATCAGACTGATAATAATGATGCTTTTCCAACCTTTTTTATTATTTCTTAAGGCTACATTAATGTGGAACATAACGTCGCGAAACCCAATCAGTTCCTGTGAACTTTTTAGAACTTATTCCAAAAATAGCGCTCCCTACCGACGTCATAGCGAAAATGATGAAACTGTACTTCCAGTAAAGTACTTCCTTTCTGAAGTACCTACGGGCATTTCCACACCGCACGGCACCGACATTTACACGATACTGCATATGCTTAGTGTGTTTGTTTTGTGTATCACAAAGTTCACGTAAAATATAATAATTTTGTGTAGAGATTACGCAGCGCCCCTAGCGGGAAGTTTACGAAACTGATGATTCTCTATACAAAATTACTGTTTACGTGAATTTGCAGTAAACGTCAAACGTTCACACTCGGCATGCTGATATGTACTGACATTTATAGCTACTAAGTTACAACAAAAAGATATATGCCGTCGTGATGTCTAGTACTAAATTATATTAGCTTCCGACGATGATGATGATAATGATGTCTTCTTGGCCAGTTTCGGCTACGGCGACATTGTTGCTGCTTGATGCCTATGATCGGCTCGGTGATGACGTGAATAGCCAATTTTGGTATTAAAAGTGGTTGCACACGATGTGCATGCTAGAGCACCGTTGATATTTGAATGCGGTGTTCGACGATATCGTGTTGGTGTCGTGCCGTTAGCAGTGAACAAATGATTTGCGTCTGACGGAGGCTTCTTTTAGTTTTGGCTCAGGCGGAAAATCAACAAACGATGCGGTTTTATGTATTCTTTTGAAACATTCTATGAGTAAACGGATTTTATGACGTGCGTACTTACGCTATAAATATAAAATGGGCCGGCCGGTGGGCTCGATGGATATAACCCTTATTTTCAACTTCCTTTCAAACAAAAAAAGTAAGACAAATATTAAAAACTCTAAAAACCGACTTCAATTTGACTACGTTCCGGCTTCATCATATGATGGTGGTGATGATGATGATGATGTTAATGGCATTTCATTGGGATTGTTCTATTAATCGTAAACACCACAGAAAAAACACAGGAAAGCAAAATACGCTGTCGTGTGGACGTCGTGTTTTTTCCAGTTATTATTAACTACTGAACCGATTTTGATAAAAAAATTATGGGCCCAATCTGGAAGTATACCTGAGCTAACAAACATTAAATAATAAAATACAACCGAATTGAGAACCTCCACTTTTTTTGAAGTTGGTTAAAAAGTAAGACGAAAAAGGAGGGGTTATTGTTACCTCAGCGGCCCTAAGATGCGCACCGCGAGATATTTGTCATGTCGTTCTGTCAAATTGTAAGCATTTTGTACCAGTTTAGGAACTATTGCATTATCTGTGGTAATGTTGTCGAGAAACCGCGCCTTTGAATTTTCAACTTTTGACATTTCTGCATGACTATTATCTCGTCCTCAGAGAGGTACGACGACTAACAAGTGTCAAAAGTGTACATTATGGCGCGTTTTGTCGACACCATTAGGTACCACAGATAATGCAATAGTTCCTAAACTGGTACAAAATGCTTACATTTTGACAGAACGACATGACAAATATCTCGCGGTGCGCATCTTAGGGCCGCTGGTCTCTGGTCAACCGAGTAGATAAGTATGTGGCACTAGACAGTTGGCAATGTCAAGAGCTCACTCGCTCAGTGTCGGAGATATGGGCCGGGTCAGGGCCTCTACTCTGTATAATGACTTACGAAGATTCGGTAGCGTCGTTTCTGTTACACTGCGCAATGACGCTGTCACTTCGCAAGAGCCCACGTCATCGTTCGAGATGACCGCGCAGTGTAACAGAAACGTCACTATCGAATCTTCCTAAGTCAAGAGGAAATAGCGTTATAGCGTTATCGAGACCATCGAACGAGAAATGGCCGCATGACATCAGAGATCTTTGTGTTACATAAAAAAACTAGCTGTCGCCCGCGACTTTGCTCGCGTGGTAGCAGCATACGCATTAGGTATTTGGTTAAAATCTTTGATTCTAATTGTAGACCCTTTAGGGTGCGATTTTTCAAAATTCCTTTCTTAGTGCACCCCTACACTATATAATGTTCCAAATTTCATACCTCTAGGACTTATAGTGTGCGTTGATTGTCAGTCAGCTTCAAAAGAGTTTTGGAAGATAGAAGATGGTTGCGAGATTTGTTCTTCTCCAGGAACACAGATATTGGAATTATACCCGAAACGACCTGACCATGTAACATAACATAATATTTGCAATAAACCATATGAATATGAACACGATAGAAAAATATTTTCTCGATTAACTTTTAGCTTGAGTCGTATCGAAGACTGCGCTAAATATACAACCGAGGGTTAAAAATTAGATTAATACATGCACCAACATTTGCTTGAGCGATGTTCTCATCTGTTTTTAAACAAACTTCAAAAACGGAACGGAAGGAAAAAGGGAGGTTCTTAATTCGACTGCATGTTTGTTACGCGATCATTCACCAATTATGAATCGATTTTGATGATTCTTTTCTTGTTTTGTAAATCATACTTCATAGGTGGTCTCATATAAATTTTATAAAAAATATTTCAGAAGTCTATCTATCTATCTCGTATGAGCTAGTGGCCAACTCTGGTGACGGAGTTTTTAGGCCGCCTCTAGGCCTTATTTCAGAAGTTAAAAGCAGTTAAATGGCATTTAAATAAGAATAACTGGAAAAACACGAAATCCACGTACGCGACTTTTCAGTGGTGTTTCCGATCAATAGAACAGTCCCAGTGAACTGCCATCATCATCATGATGTAAGATAATCAAATTGAAGTCCATTTTGAACTGAAAACTTCTTTAGCATCGTTGTGATTTGAAAGTCGATGAAACGAAAATGGGATGAAACGACAGTGCGACGCGACAGTTCGACCCCCACAAAACGCAAAACACATCGATAGCGCGTTCTAGGATCCGACCAAACTTAGCAGCGCCATCTAGTTCTGATTTAAGCAAAATGAGCATAGAACCTTTTCTAACTAAATAAGTTGGTACTGCATATTGGTTAACTACATAAAAATAAATACTAAATTAATTTCACTTAATTAAACACAGAGCGAGAGTGAATGCGTGGCACTCGAAGTATAACTTCTTCCGCGCGGAGGGACTCCACGCACTGGTTTTCTTTTGAAGGTTTCTGTTCTACCACGTGCGAATCGCACACATGTTTTTTTAGTTATAATTCAAGATTATGTTAGTTTACAAGATATCACACAATTCGAAACTCATTCCGCAGTTTGAAGTTCTTAAAATAATTCACTTTGATGTCGAATTACGTAAATGGGAAGTTAAGGCTTCCTTTTTGCATTTAATAATATTTGACAACGGAAATCTAAAAACAACTTGGAAATGTTGCTTCGTACGTCACGTTCAAACAATATCAAAGTACAAATTTCTACACTTCATGAAGAAATAAGGGAGCGCTACAGGCTTCCTACTAAGAATACAGTGTATTTATTTATTTATTTATTAGGATTGCCAAAGAATAATAAACATAACTTAAAACTAAACTCAAACAGAACATATCATGGCTGGTGCTTATCCACTAAAGGCAACCACAGCTAACGCACGTAAAACATTATGAAAAGTAAAAAATATTTTGGAAACAAATATGTATATACAATGGTTGAAAAAGCTACGATAAACTAGGGTGAGAGATAAAATAATTGAAATCTAATGCAACAAATTTCACAATAGCGCAAAAAAAATGAAATATACTATGATATTATTGTTAATAAAGTAAGCAGTAGTATAGTATTATATGATCTGTGGTGTGGCAAAGCACTTTACAATAGATACATAGTGTACCTACATAAATTAAATATGTTATTTTGAACACTTCAGGTATTCCCAAATAGCGGTTTCGCAATTTGTAATGGGACTAGCCATAATCAAATCAGCGTTCCTCGTCGAATCAACCCACTCTGGGGAAGACTTCACACAAACCAAACTAGTAAGTTGCTCTGATGAATCTAGGTAAACCATTAAAAAAATGAGACCACTCCCTTCGAACAATCCCACCAGTCAGGATAGTGGGGAAAACGCCAAAATTTTTTTGAAGACTTTACAATCCCCACTGGTGGGGACAACTTAGTGGGGATTATGATAATAAACCGAAAACAGAGGCGCGGGCGGAGATTTCGTTTGACAAAGTTGTCAAAATATTGTTTGACAAGCAGACTGAATATTCGTCAAAAACGGACCTACTGGCTACTCTACTTGAAGTCTACGTACGATCCCCGCGTACACGTCCCTCACCTGCAGGGACGTGGAATTACGTGGTTTTATTTATTTTATTTTATTTATTAGGGTTGGTTTACCCCACGATCTATACAGATAGATAAATATAGCTGTTTTTCCACCAAACATGTGCGAAGAAATTATGCGTTGTGCGTACGAAGATCTTAGTGGCAAATGGGCGTTGTATGTTTGTTCGAGCATAACTTTCGAACCGCTTATCCAATCTTCACAAAATTCGGTAGGTCTACGGACTCTAAGTTTTACTAGTGTGAAAAAATGAAATAAATCGGATAAGGGGTTCTTAAGTTATAAGAGAGAGAGAGAGAGAGAGGAAGGTCAAAAGAGAGCAAAAATGTAAATTCTTACAAAAATAATAAGTGGGCTTTCAAGTAATAGGGTTTCATTTAAATATTCCAATACCGTTTTTATTTTGGTTTTAAGTTTTTATAGATTTTAAGCTATCGTAAAAAATATAAAGTTAGATAGACCAGTATAACGTGAGCTACCATTTCTTGAACTTTCAATGACTTTATAGTTCAGGTAGGTATACATAACTGGTACCAGATCTGCAAAGATTTGCAAATTGTTACCTCCGACTGAAAGACGTAAGTGATTTTATAAATCTAACCATGATGTATGATTGTATGTCTGTCTGTCTGTGACGTCGTAGCTCTGAAAGTAGGGCTCCGATTTGAATGCGTTTTTTTTTTGTAAGATTTATATTGAATTCTTTCAATATTCTCTTTGGTGAAAATAAGATAAGATAATAACAGTAATAAGATAATGTTTATTTGGTGTGAATGATAATTGTAAATTGGTGGAGTTGATGATATTGTAGACATTCATCAGTTCTGAAACCAATTGTGAGGAATCTCAGGCATAATTATTGCAGTTTGAAACATTTAGTTCATCTCGAAATACTAATTCAGATTTGATGAACGGGTTTTTCTTGTGCCTTTGTGAGTATTGTTGTTTAGTTTTGGTGGAATTTTAATAAAACTTGAGGTTGTAACATAAAATGTGAAAAATGGAATAAATGTGTGTCAAGTGATTTCCCTGAATGCTAAAATTCGTTTTCAAGTTTTGAATGGAAAATCCACATTTTGACTTCAAAATAAATGACAGCCAAATTGACGAATGACTTGACTTAACTGAACTTTCAAATATTTCACTTGACACTGGCCAAATTATCTGCCGAAATGACGGACAGAAGAAGAAGAAGAGCATGAAGGGGTCGACAAAACACATGTTGTGCCGACACCACATAAAGTGGGACAAGGGCAAGGAGATAAAGATATTTTTTGGGAGTCAAAGTCAAAGTCCTTTTTGAATTTTATTCAGTAAAATATCACTGATCACTTTGAATCGTCTTTACCTTTTTAATGATTTTTTATTTTTTTATTGGATGAGTTGGAGCTAGTTCGTCCCAAGCGTGTTTGTCTTCTAAATAATCAGATATTTTTTGGTATGCTTTTAAAATAAGTCTTCGTTTTATTAAGTTTTTGAACTTGCCAATCGACAACTGAGACACATCACTTGGGATTTTGTTAAAGAAGCGTACACATTGCCCTTTGAAGTATTTACTAACTTTTGTGAGCCTAGTGGTGGGAACAGCGAGTTTGTCTTTGTTTCTAGTGTTAACATTATGATTATCACTTTTTTTGTTCAGTAGATTGATATTTTTTTGAACATACAATAAGTTTTCATAGATGTACTGGCAAGGTACTGTCATTATCGTCGTGAGCATCGTGAGATCTCAGTTCGGGGCGAACTACTAGGTAGTATCACTTCATTTTCCACATGAGGATGTAAGTATACCTACTATTGGTGTATTTTTTTGTGGCACTCCGTTTATTCGTCTCGCATATAAAAGCTTAGCCTGGTTTCCTTGTTGGGCTGCGCCCTCAAATAATGACTGTTTAAAAATAAGTTATTAAAAAGGAAATAATGTTTGACGCGAGTGAAACCAAAATAAACTTTGGAAGGAATAGGAAGTTAAATTGGTATTCGCTTCAACTTGTAACTGGAAGGCTTCTTTCCTTTTGGTGCGTATTCTTATGAATATTTTTAACGTTCGCTATAGTATGCCTGTCCTGTTCATTGCAGAACGTAAGAGTGAGATGAATGATTTAAGTCAATGCATAAAACATTTCCTACCCTTTGAAACTATGACGCTTTGCAACAGCAATATAAAGAAATTAGGGCTAAATATGTCTTCGGGATTGCAATTTGTTGAACATTCTTAGAAATATTTCGGAATAAAATACATTTTGGAAAGATTGTGTATTTTGAGCCTCGAATGACGCATTTGAATTTACCTTACGGACGTAATTAGTAATAGAATAAAAATGGATGCGCTTGATTCCTATACTTTACTTTGCGAGTGAAGCCACTGGCAGGATCTGCAGACGATTAAGTATGTAAATATTTCCCTCATATAGGGAAGTATCATATTTTTTTATGCAAGTAGTAGACAAAAAGGCATACGGCCCGGCCCACCTGATGGTCACCATCGCCTAGAAACACCGACAACACTATGAGTACTGTCGGTGCGGTGCCTACCCTGAAGGACTCTTAAGGACTTACATGCAGACTCATAGAATAACACTAATACACATAATTTAGATTTTGAATTAAATATTACCTCCACTTCTATACTATTATAAAACTGTAAAAGAAGCCAAAAACTAAAATTAAAGATACGGATAAACGAAATATGCAGATCTACTAAATGAACCACTCTGATTCCGAAAATCGAGTTTTGTTTGTTCGCGGATCATGCCTTAACTACTGGACTAATTGCGACGAAACTTATACCATTTGGAAGCTCTTTTTCCGGAATGAAACATAGGCTATACATATTTTATTGAAATCAAAGACGTGGATTCTTAGATACAGCTTGACCTCTCTAAACCAAAAGCAGCCTTTGACACGAGGTTCATAGTATGCTGGTTGACAGATATTTTTGGTGGAAAGTTTCGCACGCGTTCGAAGTGGCGGGTATCAGCTAGTTATCAAATAAATTTTTGGAAATAAGCAGTAATATATTTCAATAGACAAATTTTAATATTATATTGCGTATCTAAGATGTGCGTAGTTTATCTGGGGTCAGGGGCCAGGGGTCCGCCTATCGGTGATGGATCGGGCATCGAACCCACTACCTACCTACCGCGGCTTACGTAACTTACCTACACTAAGAGTTAGTTAGTATGATTTAGTGTTTTTGTCGCGGCTTATCGTTAGGCTTTATGGCTGCTAGAGCCTATAGTAAAATTGACCTTAACTTTTTTTATGAATCTGTAAATTTAAAATTTAAGTTGTTGCTGTGACAAATGTTAAAAAAAATCATTTTATCAATCTATTGGACATTCCAAACATTATTTATTACGTACTAAACCCTCGGTGCGTTCGACGATTTTTTTCGTACTTACATTAAAAGTGTCAATGTTTACATGTTGGATGCTTGTGTTTCAATCAGGCTGCATTTTTTGGTCTGATTTGGATGAAACTTGGACCTAAGCTACTAATATATTTAGGTAAACCATGTTTATGCAATCAATAAATGAAATTGGTTTGTTGGTAACATTCATAGCATTTTTTTGAAGTTATACTTCTAATGCGACTTCCAACAACGTTGCGTTACGGGATGACATAGACTCTGTCTTTGTCTATTCGGGATACAAATGCTACAATCAAATATAGATGGCAGTGCTCAGCAATTCAGCATTTGACCGCCCGTGTTTTTGAAGATTACTTCCAACTGACAGCGGGGCGAATAGAAAGAGACTAATATGCTACAATCAAAATATGATAGATGGCAGTGTTCATGCAACTTTTTACTTTTTATTTTTAAGTGAAAATTTAGTACTGCATATTGGTTAAGTACATAATGGCTGGCAGACAATGCTTTTAGCATTAAGTCCACCCTTTGTAACAAATTTATAATTTTGTGCAATAAAGTATTAAAATAAATAAAAATAAATTCACATTGAACACAGAGCGAGTGAATGCGTGCCACTCGAAGTATAACTTCTCCCGTGCGGAGGGACTGCACGCACAGGTTTTTTTTGTTTGAATGTTCTCTAGACTTTTGCTTATTTTGTTTTCTATTGTGTACTACCTACTATTTTTTTGAAATGTGCTTTGTCTATTCTAAGAACACAGTAAAATGTCAAAAAAACAAATATATTAAATGAAAATATGAAATGCATATGAAAGAAACCAAACTAAAGCTTTTGATGGAACAATTTCAATTTTTCATCGCGTTTCGAATGTGGGTCATTCAAGGGCACAGAGACAGACTCTAAGTACGTGACGGAAATACAATTGCTTTAGGTATCCTAGTGTGGTCTGAACCTAGATATAGTATAGACGTGTATGAACGTTCTTTAATACTAGAGATAAACCCACAACTAGGGCCTCTACTGTTAAAAATGACTTACGAAGATTCGGTAGCGTCGTTCCACTGCGCAATGACGCTGTCACTTCGCAAGAGCCCACGTCATCGTTCGAGATGACCGCGCAGTGTAACAGAAACGACGCAACCGAATCTTCGTAAGTAATTTTTCACAGTAGAGGCCCGGCAGGTTTTTGATGTCAAAAATCAGGCCCCAGGACTCCGCGGCTATGCCATCTTGGCAGTTATTTTGCCTCCAAGTACTAGTACGTACTACTCAGTTTAAATCCAAAGGTTACCGATTCTGTTGTCTATTTTAGTAAACCAGCCTAACTAAAGATATTGCCGTCTCTCTAATGTGGTTATTTTAATAAATTTCATTTCATAAATTTCATTTCATTTCTAATGCGGAGAATTCACTAGACGGACATGCTCGCGGACATGCTCGCGGACATGCCCGCCGGACCTCGCTACTATAGGTCTGTCCGTCTAGTGAATTCCCCGCTTATACTCTCGTCTTACGTAAAAAACGTCATTGTTGTGTTTAAAGACGGCGCTGTCAAATTAAGTTAGTTTAGGAAAATGCAAAAAAGGAGTCGGTAAAATAAGTATTGGAAAGAAAGAAAATACTTCTATTTAACCAATAACACGACACGGTTACATAAGAAATAATAATAATATAAATAGATTAGATACAATATTATGTTTTTAAAATAAGCGAACTTATTACGAAAATCATAAGGTTTGTTTTGACCGTTGCTAGATTTATCTACATTTATGAATTTTTGCTATTTGTAAAACTGCAAACGAAATATTCCCCTATAGTTAGTAGCTAACACTCTGATCTAGTACTAGGTAGTCTACCTACACTGTGACCTACAAACGTGGAAGGACGAACTCGGCGAATCGTTGTCTGGTAGGGTACATATTTAATTTGAAACTGTTTTGTGACTAATGGGGGTGAAATAAAGGGTAGGGGGATGTCTTATCACGTCCTAAATATGATCTTATAAAAATGCTGGCCTGAAAGCTCATACCAGATCAGAGTAAACTCGAGAGCAAGCTCGTATGAGTCAACTCTGGTGACGGATTTTTTAGGCCGCCTTAGACCTCTGTTGTGGGTTAACGAATGCTAGAGCTGGGACCGTGCCCTTCGAAGCACGGAAGCTCTCAGATGTAAATGCCACTAACGGTCATCCATCCAAATAGTGACCATGAGTGTCGCTTAAACTTAGATAATCGGTGAGGATTGACTAAGTAAGCGAGCGCTTCCAACAATCTGAGTTAGTAATAAATGAACTACCAAGTTATTGAAAATTGATTTGGTAAAATCGGTACTTAACGGTATTTTTTGAAAATCAACAGGATGAAACGGGACGCGGGTGAAGTCGCGGGTGGAAGTCAGTGTATAAAGTCAGGCCACAGGTGAACCGCCGGTTATATTAACCGCTCGTTTGTTAACGAACATTGACCGTCTGAAAAAAAAGCAAGGACCAAACGGACGCTTAGATCATCAATCCATCTTCGCTTCCTGCGCCAATTACGAAGGAGTGCGAGTAAGATGGGTAAACTCCTTGGTGCAAGAGGGAAAGAGATGATAGAAACCAGTTGAGATACTGAGGTGTTGCGGACTGTGATGCATTTGGCAACACAGTTTCATTAGAAGTACTTTAAGTTGGTTTGAAATCATGAAAATTATACTTGTATCACATGACGTCTGGGTGTTACTATGTATCATAAGTATATATTTACAAAAAAGTATAGTCTAGTTCCCATAGTGCATGCTTTTCATAGTTTGGAACTAGAGAGCGTTGTGTGTAATAAATGTGATTTTATCTATTTGTTCTATAGAGTTTTTACGTAGAAGAGACTATTCTATGAAAACACACATAATGCCCTTGTTTCTGTTGTTTAATTATCCTAAACTAATGTAATTTGACAGCTCTAAAATTATTGCCATTCCTTCCAATGAATTGCAACGACAAAGACAGTTATCATTTTTAGTGCTGTCAAATTAGTTTATTCTAGAAAAATGTACCAACAGAATCTGGCCCTATGTTTATTGTCATTTTTAAACCAACTTTCTCCCTGTCGAGGCTTTCCCTAGTGACTACAATATGGGGCACTTCAAAAAGGGTGTTTTAAAATTCTTCAAAGGTCGGCAACGCGCATGTGATACCTCTGGTGTTGCAGGCGTCCATAGGCTACGGTAACCGCTTCCCATCAAGCGGGCTGTACGCTTGTTTGCATAATTAGAAGTATAGAAAAAAAAACGCAACGGTTAAAAATAGAAGTTCTATTTTAACATTCACTCTATTTTCATTTCTACTTTCAAGAAAATACGCCTTGAAAACCGAGCTATAACACAAATAATCGTAATACAGAAGCGAAAACTCTCTAAGCGTGAAGATATGTGTCTATACTAGCAAGCTGTTTCCGAACGCAAACTCCACCGCAAGTGCAGTCGTCGCTCGATTTCAAGGCTGCACACGCACACAGACGTGCGTGCACCACACACACGCTGTTAGAAGCTGTTTGGAGATGTAGCTATGATGAGCACCTGGTGGTTTATCACAGATAGCAGTCTAGGTTACCTAACTATTCTATCTAAGGCAATTTATTGCGCAACTGGCAAATATGACGAGACAGATATTTGGATGCCTTGCAAATATTTGTTCTGGCCCGTACCACCAGAACAGATATTACGATAAATTAATTATAGTGATAAACTTCATAGAGCCTCTTCATTTTATGCTGGTCCTTTGCTGAACTTAAAAATAAATAAACTAGTGGCTCTGGGAGCTGTAGACCTCGCGAGCATACTAAAAGTGAGCTATTTACTGCCTTAGCAAAAGCTATTTCAGAGTTTTGAAAGAAACCTATCAATGTTGAAGAGAAGTAGAAAATACCCATCCCCACTACTTCTCACCTGACACCCATCCCTCACCCGCAACCCCTACTGTGCAAGTGCATTTTCCGTTTTGCGATTTTTTTGATCTTTTTGATTTCTTTTGCATCATCTTGTGTAGAATGAGGTCCTTTGTGTTTCTCTCAAATTTGATTGAAAACCATCGATTGTTCGATGAGCTATCCTGTTCATCATGCTGAAGATCCTTATCAGATCTTCGCCAAACTTTTATGAGACCAACTTATAGTTACTACCTTTCAAATAAAAAAAGAATAATCGAAATCGGATCTCATTTGGTGGAGATATCCAGTATATCAAATAGCCCCCTTTTGCCCTTTTTTTGGGGGAAGTACCCCTCCAATCAAAAATCCCCGACGACAAAAAAATTCTAATAAGTCATATAACCTGTGTACCAAGTTTCGTCCAGATCGGTTGAAAAATGCGACCTGTAGAGGAGAACAGACAGACAGACAGACAGACAGACATCCGGACAAACGCATTTTTGGCCAATGTGGAAACTGAGACGCTTCGCTCGCTCGGTCAATTATAAATAAATAAATATTCACAAACTAAGCAAAGCTTGTACGATGGAAACTAGATGGCTGATAGAATACATACATAATTTTTTTGTAAATACATACTTATAATACATAGAAACACCCAGACACAGAACAAATATCTATGTTTACAACACACAAATATTTGTTCTCGGTGGGGATCGAACCCACGACCCACAGCACGGAAGGCAGAGCTACTACCGACTGAGCCATGACGCCTGTCGCCATGAAATGGATCCCAGTTTGTCAAATTACTAAATCATGCCTATAATCCCTTAAAAACTACTATCTTCAGAACTTGAAAACGGTTGAACCACGCCAAAATAAACAATCCTAAAGATCCCAGAGAGAGCTTTCTTGCAAAAAAATTGCATTAGAATCAAAGCTCTACATTTGGAGCTACGTGGCTGCAGAAAGATAGCGTGATTTCAAGCAAAAGATGATTTTTTTTTAAGTTTTAAGGGACAAGTAGTGTTTATTCATTGACAGGCGTCATGGCTCAGTCGGTAGTAGCTCTGCCTTCCGTGCTGTGGGTCGTGGGTTCGATCCCCACCGAGAACAAACATTTGTGTGGCAAACATAGATGTTTGTTCTGTGTCTGGGTGTTTCTATGTATTATAAGTATGTATTTACAAAAAAAAAATTATGTATGTATTCTATCAGCCATCTAGTTTCCATTGTACAAGCTTTGCTTAGTTTGGGACTAGAAGGCGTTGTGTTAAGTGTGCGTGAATTTTTATTTATTATATATTTATTTATTTATTCAGTCATCATCATCTTCCTACCCTTGACCCACGCTAAGTGGGGTCGGTACAACATGTCTTCGTCTTCCACTCTCCTCTATCAGCCGTCATCTCGGTGTTCACTCCTTTCTTACTCATCTTCTTTCACACAGTCCATCCATCTTTTCATTGGCCTACCTCTACTTCACACTACAAAAGTAGTGTTTATTCAGTATTTACCTATAAATTTATAAAAGGATTCTAAAAGATTCTTGGGATTTTTTACTGTATAAAATATAGACTTTGACATACATACATTCACATAAAAAAAAGATCACAATCGATTTGAGAATGAGTCAATTGATTGAAGTTGCTATGAAAAACAAGTTACAGCATCGCGCTAAACCAAAACTCTGTAAACATGAAATCGCACAAAATGTAATTGAAGTATCAACGAAAGAAATGAATTTTCGTCAATTCTAAGTAAAACTTTTCGCTAAAAAAATTCCACACATTTCAAAAGGCTATACAATTTTCTTAATAATAGTCTGACCAAGCTAAGTTTGCAATTCAATAAATGACCAACCCCAAAATGGTTTTGTTCATAGTTACTGTATTGTTTGGTAATTAAATGATTGTGGTACCTTGGTACCTATCAAATTTCTTTTTCTCTGCTCTTTTGCGCCGTAGAAACTCGATTGAAAGAGACAAAACACAGTGTAGATCTCGTGTAAGTACCCCAAGCTTACATCGAGTTTGTCAATACTAGGGTAAAGTTTTTCAAATTTGTAGCATATTCAAAACGGTGCAAACTTGGCGTGGTTGGACTCTATTACGTCTTGAAAGCCTTAGAAAGTCCTGCAAAAGCAAAACCAAGCAAAGGGGAGCGGTAAAAAATCTATTCTCTATTGGGCTTCATTTTCATTTCATAATTAGGTAGGTACCTACGAGTAGGTACTCAGAGGATCACGTTTCTGCACCTACCTTTTTTTTTGGATTATTGTATGATGGTAAAAGCCTTTTAATCTTATTAGAAATTTTAAGGTAATAATAATAAATATTCTTGGAAATTTCACACGCCTTCTAATCCAAAACTAAGCAAAACTACACAACTAGATTGCTGATAGAATACTTATATATTTTTTTATAAATACGTACTTATAATACGTACCTTGCTAGGTACGATATTAAATAATATACTATTTTAACAACTTCTTTCTAAATATAATAAAACTCTTTTGAAGCTGACTGACAATCAACGCACAGCCTAAACTATAAGTCCTAGAGGTATGACATTTGGATGCACTAAGAAAGGAATTTTGAAAAGTCGTACCCTGCCTGGGTCTAAACTCTGCCATTGCCGGTCCCGAGCCCGGATGAGAAAAGAGGAGGGTTGGACGAGGTGAACATCAACTGTTTACGGCAGGGTTGCACTTTTTACGGAAGTGCAACGCCGAAGATCTGGCGGCGGCTGAATAACCTGAGCAAAACTAGGTCATGGTGACCCTAAGGATTAAATCCCCTTAAGAAGACCACTGTGGAAGGACACGGGAACCCACCACAAGTATTTTCCCAAGAAAACCTTTATGAAATGAACCTTATGGCTGGAAGAACATCATCCAGAACAGGGTGTTACATAAAGGTCACGACCCTCAACCCTGAGGATATCTATGCAAGGAGGAGGAGGAAAGGGTCTAAAATTAGGATCAAAGATTTTAACCAAATAAATAAATAAATATTCTTGGACATTACACACAACGCTCTCTAGTCCCAAACTAAGCAGAGCTTGTACTGTGGGAACTAGATTGCTGATATAATACTTATATACATATTTTTTTTGTAAATACATACTTATAATACATAGAAACACCCAGACACAGAACAAACATCAATGTTTGCCACACACAAATGTTTGTTCTCGGTGGGGATCATACCCACGACCCACAGCACAGAAGGCAGAGCTACTACCGACTGAGCCATGACGCCTGTCAAATAATGAGTAGGTATGCTGCTACGCGAGCAAAGCCGCGGGCGACAGTTAGTGTTTTATAAAAATTACAACCAGCTTCACACGTACATAGCTTAAAGTGCAGTTAATTGTGTCAACAAACCTCTCCCATCCTTATCTCACTTGTATAATCAGCACAAGTGCGAGGGAACCAGCTATACATACCTACGCTGAAGATTTAGCATGTATTATGTGTAATTGGCCTCGATTAACACAGGAAGACTGGTTTTAGTTTTTTTTTCTATTTCTAAGTTATTTTTAGGTTGGACTTGGCGTATAGTGCGTTAGGTCTGGGAATATTGATAAGAATGAAAATAAGTTTAAAAATTGGAGAAACCGACTTCAATTTGATACGCCTTCATCATCAAATGATGATGATGGTGGCAGTGGCAGTACATTGGCACTTTTTTATTGATCGTTAACACTACAGAAAAGTCAGTGGAATGCATAATACGCAATTCCGTGGATGACAAACATGAGCTATCTACAAACCATTGCAAACGATTTATAAAAAAATAAATACTTATTATTATAAAATAACTGATTATTTAGAAGACAAACTAGCTAAACATCTAATCATATAAAACCTAATGACGATTCAAAGTAATCAGTGATATTTTATTGACTAAAAGCTTTCTGACAAAATATTCGATACGTACTGAAGCAAAGTTTCGAACAAAGCTCGATTCAAATCAATGCAACCAAACATAAGTAATTAATAAAAATTATATTAATTACTTATAAATATTCACGGACACTTAACACAACGCCTTCTAGTCCCAAACTAAGCAAAGCTTGTACGATGGGAACTAGATGGCTGATAGAATACATACATACATTTTTCTTTTGTAAATACATACAGTACGGCCGGCGGATCTAGACCGGCGTTAAGTTCGTTCGGAACGCTGCGCAGTAGTCACTTTTAGGGTCGAATAGGTGGTTTGTCTCGCCTGTACTTGCGCACAATTTCCGAAAGCGCAACTTCAGACCGGTCTAGATCCGCCGGCCGTAGTGTACTTATAATACTTAGAAACACCCAGATTTTTATTTGTATATATATACAAATAAAAATTCTTTGTTCCACAATGTTATCATGACAAGTTTTAGTTAGTACCACTGTTTTTTGCATTTAAGGCTTCATTCAGAAAGTATTTTGGGGTGTGTTTCAAAACTTTTAGCAAAAGACGTCATTGCGAGAGATTGCGTTAAAAATGACGCAAATGTGATAATGGTGGCGTTATTACAGGAAACAAACCTAAGTTACGTAAAAATGTTATAGGTCTTATTGCGTTTCAGCTAAGGTCCAAATATGCATATCACGTGAAAGACAATCTAACTGATTCAGTTGTGGGTATTTACGTGAAATTAATCGACATCTATTTTGGTGCTTGGGCATGAAGGGCTATTCGTCGTATCCAATACAATAATATTTTACAAGTGTTTATTTGATCTTTAGAGATAGAATAGTAAGAAAATAATAAGTTTTAAATCATAGTTTAAATCGTAGATATCCTGTGACTAAATACTGTGAAAAAACATGATGTTATTTTATTCATTTTCACGCATTTGTAAGCCGTAGTTCAACATAACGTGATACGTCCGTCAACGTGACCAGCGGGCCTAAGATGCGCACCGCGAGATATTTGTCATGTCGTTCTGTCAAAATGTAAGCATTTTGTACCAGTTTAGGAACTATTGCATTATCTGTGGTACCTAATGGTGTCGACAAAACGCGCCATAATGTACACTTTTGACACTTGTTAGTCGTCGTACCTCTCTAAAGACGAGATAATAGTCATGCAGAAATGTCAAAAGTTGAAAATTCAAAGGCGCGGTTTCAGTCGACACTCTGGTTTTGGACGGATTTAATTTCAATTCTGCTGCCACATCTTAACCGTGACATTAGACGACATTTCATGAAAAAAATTATTAAGTCACTCATGACTATTTATACTAGAACTTTAGTACCTTTACCTATGCATTTCCTTTTAATACAACTTTGTAATGGAATTGTTCACCACTGGGGTCAGTGGGTCGTGGATTCGATCCCCACTAAGAACAAACATTTGCAAACATAGATGTTTTATTTATGTAAAAAAAAGTATATAAAAGCATTCTATCAGCAATCTAGTTCTCATAGTACAAGCTATGCAGTCACTAATACATATAACCTGTACTAATACGTGGAGGGGGCATTGTGTGAAATATCCAAGAATATTTTATTATTTCTATATTTTAGATTTAAACCTTACGTAAGAAAACTACTATTTATAAAGAAGTCTCATCGCACAAAACACATCAAGTGGAGATTAGCCTTCAGAAACACTTCAGAATATAAACAAACTCTTGTAAACAAACTCTTGTACTAACTAAACCAGCACTCTATAGAAAAATTAGTTCCATCTCGTAAGTAATTAGTCGTTCTCTTAAAAAAAACAAAAGAGTTTCTCAATTCGGTATCAAAATTAGGATCAAAGATTTTAACCAAATAATGCGTATGCTGCTACCACACGAGCAAAGCCGCGGGCGACGGCTAGTAGTATATGATCTGTGCTTCAGGTGTTTGAAATATCCTTGTTTTTGTTGGCTCATGATAGTGAGGCATTGCACTTGGCTACGATAATCACTATTTGCGTTAGCTAAGGATAAGTACTTCAGTAGGTAGGAGGGTATCCAACCAATTGATAAAATTGCATGCAACATACAATACAGGTGTATACTACTTACGACATTGCATTTAATCAAGATGGTTTATATAATATAATTGTCACTTTTTAACCATGGCCCGATGTTTTGTAGTGCTTGACTACAGCATCTGTTACACAATTCACAGAAATTGTTTAAATTTTTCTATATTATTTTCTTTAATAATCAAGAATCTATTTTTATTCATAATTATAGGTCAAAACTTATATAAATTATAATTATGATGAGAGACTAATCGTGCTACGCCTCACTGCTCTGGAAGAAAGACGCCTTCGTGGGGACCTCATCGAAACATTTAAAATTCAGACTCACCAAAATACAATCTGCTGCTAAATGAAAGCCGCCCGTCTATAAACGAATAAATAAATAAAATAAACAAATAGTTTTATAATTTTTTTTTCTTATATTTAGTAGATTTCTGTTAAGTTTTTGTTTAGAATAAGTACAATTTATATTTATAGACACTTAAAATTCCTTTAACGTAACGAATTATTGTTTTTTAGATTAATCATTAAATAAATTCATCGTGATCTATCAACCGATATATCAAGTAAATTACCTTACGAGAAGTGACACAAAAAGTTGTATCTCACGAGTGTGCGACTACCTTTGATTGATTGTATACTAACTGTTACATATCCTGTGGTTATACTAGCGGAATTTTCTCCTAGAAATATATTGTCAGTGAAAACTGTAAACAAACATGATATGGTTCTGTACTGAAGGAAGAAAAGTAAACGAAAATAATCTAAAACTTAGGCACTACGAGCTTTTAGTATAGCCGTCGAATGGAAAACAAAATTCTGTAGAAAACAAAGAAATACAATGTATATTTTCCAAGAACCGATTGAAATTTCATGAGCCCTGTTAGAACTAAAAATATTTGCGAATTCATGTTTACACAATTAAGTAGGGATATTGAAAGAAATGGAAATTACATTTCAGCTGTTTAGTAATTTCATAAATCGATTTTTCCGTCCCAAATACCCTGATATTTCAGATTCTTGAGGAACTCAGGGGCAATGTACAACGTACATCCAATTAGGTACCTAATCTACTACTAATTTTGGTGAATTTTCTCTTGCATTGCAACGTTACTTAGTTGAAATATCACCACACTGAGACTTCAGCATTTGTATATATCTTTGCTAGAAAGATCATACAAAAAGCTATAAGAACAAGCCCGTAGTTTCTCGTCCGTTCTTCTAGGCTCTGGTTGCGAGAAGCTGGCACCTAGAATCACCTAGTTTAATAGACAATCATAAATGACTTGATGATTTTACTGAAGAAAAGATATTTGACTTTTACTTCAACATGTTGCAAGTTCTCAGATTATTAATTTGGTAATCTAAGTAGAAAGGAAAATTACAAGAAAATACTAGGAAAAGTCACTAGCTCAAATGCGCAATGCATAGGAAATTTTCGAGAAAATGGCTAACCAAAACGCCGTAAAAATGTAGTTTCATCTTGTCAATTTCTTTGAGAAGTCACTACGTAATTCTCTGAAAGACGTCACGTCTCGAAGACATTTTGTTAAACGTATCCATCCATGTTGTTTTCTAATATCTGGTGGAAGATTCTGCGCACCGTACCGCACAGCGCCACTTTTTGCACAGGAGCGTGGCGTCCAAGTGAAATGGAAAGTGGAAACCAGACTCAATTATGACATTGTTCTGAGGAGAAAAACGCGAGCGTGCGAATACCGGGGAAACTGTATTGTTGGTAATTGTCAGCTGAGGTTTGCGGACACGCGAGGGAAAAGCGAAGATGTGCGCGATTGTATCTGTATCTACTCAAGTATAATATACCAAGGAAATGCGGAATGTAGTGTAGTGTTTGCTTCCAAAAATTGTTACAGACGAAAACTGAAGAAAAAAGTCACTCAGGTACATTATTTCGGACTAAAAATCTATTCTTAGTCTTGTGTTAGGTTTGAGTAAGTTTGCAGTATAGGGGCGGAAATGTTTCCTATACCCTGCGATCCGGAATATAAAGGATATGATATGATTCTGATGGGCCGGGCAAACAATAACAATGTTACCTTTCAATTGTTTTTCCTACAAACAATTGACAATGTTTTTTGATTCAAAAAACAAAAGATGATCAAAGGGTGAATTACATAAACAAGCCGTGTATAAGCTACACCACCTTGTGGAGCTTCGAGCCTCGTATATATACATGTAGCACAGTATTATCATCATCCAATTTTGATAAGTTTTATAGCACTTATGTACTTTCATCTTCACATATAATTTGAAGCATCATCTTTACATACATAGCTCAAAATGAATCATATTCATCTTCACATATCTGAAGATGAATCATCTTTACATACGTAGCTAAAAATGAATCATATTCATCTTTCATGGAACAATTTTCTTGACACGTTCAAAATCATGATAAACTCCTTTATTAGCAATGTTCATTGTGTATCAGGTTTTGACTTAGATTTTGGTTCAACTAAGCTAAACCCGAAGCTAGCGAAAAACGGAAGAAATAAAATCACGAAAGGATAGATTTTTCGCTCCCATTTAATGTTTTTGGCAGTCGTTCACGATTTTGAATAATAATCGACGATCAGGATACCAAAATATCATAACAAGAGCTTTCAATACTTCACCGGCATTACTATTTACCATAACTAAGTTGTATAGCGTTAGAAGTGGAGGCCTAGACTATAAATTACAAAACCCGCAAGTTGGCGGTCATCGGAACGCGAGTCGCAGATTAAGGCACAGTTAGTATTGCGCGAAAGGGAAACAGCAATAACTCGCGGGAACTGTTACAAGTTTACTAGTGCAAGTGCAGTCGGCTGCGCCGGCGCATGACGGCACACGGGGCTCGCTCTACAGATATGTCGAGAGATATCTAGTTTTCTGGTAGTTATTTATTTTTAGCCGACTTCAAAAAAGGAGGAGGTTCTCAATTCGGTTATTTTTTTTTTAATGTTTGTTACCTCACAACTCCGTCATTTATAAACCGATTTGAAAAATTATTTTTTTATCTGAAAGGAATTGTCCAGATTGGCTACATAAGAAACTGTCATAAAAATAGTTGACATTACAGTTTATTCTTGAAATGAAGACAATCCATTACAACTATATCTGAAGACCGCAGACGCAACAGATATTCTCCGAAGCTTGCACCGTGTGTATCCGTTATCATAATGTTAAGTTTCCCTCGCCTAGCCGTCCGTGCAACAGAATGCACTTTCTTCCTACCACGCACACAGGCACAAGGCACACGCGCACGTGCATCGTACACTGGTGTGGGTGCACTGGCACACGGACAGACGAAAGTTTCAATGAATTCGTAGCGAAGGAAACACATACACGGAGGCTTGCGAAACGGAAGTATTGAAATATTAACATTTATTTATTTATAAGTAAGTGTCTATCATCATCATCATCATCATCAAGTGCAATATTTATGTGTTATTCGGATGTACTTTAACTAATTTCACAGCAGCCATAATTTTCATCTAGAAACGCAATTAGTTTTATATTCACTTTTTCATTAGCTTAAATCACATGATCCATAACCTCCCTGGGGTCATTTCAAAGATTAAAAAAAACCAACGACGCGGTTCTAGACTACTTTTTGTATCAAAGTTCCCTAAAGCATCCTATTTCTAAATATTTAGTATGAGTAATTTAAAACTCACTTTAAGAAATGATTCAATCCACGTATATCCTTCTATGTCTTTTAATACCGGTTTCTCTGTTGGTTATCTCCCTCGGATGCAGAAAATTATCAAACACCGGGTGTGACTTTCACGGAAACGGCCGATAATACTTTCTAACTAAATTCTATAAACTATGATTTTCTATTCTTATTATGTACAATAAGTTTATATATAGGTAAGATTTTAGAGTCTTGTCTAGTGGTAGCAAGCACTCCAGCCTAAAGTCGCGGGTTCAAAATATAAGTACGTTTGTTTTTGGCTTCGTGTGCTCACAAAGGGCGTTTGCACACTACTAGCACGATATCGACATTATCGTGTCAATTGCTCGAAATAAATTATCGTTGTCGTCGACGACACAGTGTAAGAAATACAGCAAAAGATACATTAAAATACTCGTAGTTAGTATGACAATTTTGTAATAGGTAGTAAATAGATTACTGTGCGGGTAATATATTGGGAAAGGAGCGTCCTTGCGTCGGTTCCCACGCTTCATACGTTCTAATACCTACTTTTGTAATACTAGTTGTGACGGACGTTAAATTACGGAATAGTATCTTACTTTTCTTTTTTCACTTGCAAAACTTATTTAGATCAAGATATTTTTTTATTGAAATTATTGCGATTCATCATCATAACATTCAGTGATGACTTTTGAGAATATTATTTATGTGTTTTTTTTTTATTTTATCATCTTATTATTTTTTATTACCTTTATTTATTAATAATAACTTAACTGTTTTAACTGTTAAAATAAATGTTTTAAATCTCCAAAATGAATTTCAATCTAAAACCTAAGAGCCTAGAGTCCATTCTGTATTAGACATATATTGGAAGTACTATTAATTTATGTATTCTTTGCCTAAACGGTATCTGTGTCTGATCTAGCTAAATTTTCAATAAAATAAATGGCAAACCCCAAAAAAATATTGTGGTAGCCTAGCTGAATAAAATATTCTAAAAAAAAAACTTAGCTGAGAGGGAAAACAAGTTGTCGAATTGAAAATAAAAAGACGTATAATACGTCGTTGTGTTGGATTAAAAATAAAATAAAACCGGTAGAATATAGTTAGATAGGTAGTACCTATTTGTTTTGTGTATCTCTAATCATGTTGCGTTCACACTCAGCAGCAGTCGGCAGGAATGAGCGTGAGCATAGTCTAAACACGATCATACCTCTGTCCCGGCATGTTGCTCTTGCTCCCTAAAGAATAAGGGCGATATTTCAGCGGCATGAGCTGAGTGTGAACTCGGTATAAGATTATTGACTTACTGGGACCGCATAGCACATAGCCGCGCCGTACCCGAACAGGTGGTAATAACTGGAACTTACCTGAAAAAAAAAAGAAACTTGTGACTGCAGCCTTGACACAAAAGAAAGATTAGATACGATTAAGTACGGCCAGCGGGTCTAGGCAATCGTTTAGCTGTTTTAATGAGCGATTAAAATTTAAAATAAAGATATTTCGTTTGAAAAAGCTCCTTTTTCAAACGAAATTATCTTTGCATTACAAACGGCTGATTTCACAATTGCCTAGATTCGCGCACCGCACTGTACACTGTACAGAAATTAGCATAACAATGGAAGGTACGAATCAGCTATAACCCATCAATTTTTATCAATAAAATTGTAAACCAGCACCACTGGTAAGTAACGTTATAAGAAATGGTCGATTACCGTAATATTTTTTTAATACGTAGGCAGAATTTTGTGTATAGGTAGATAAGTGATTTAATATCCACCTTCAACTTTTTCATCGTGAATTTTAAAATTATAGAGTTGGCCTAAATCGTTTCTACTTTTTCGCAGCATGGCAAAGTTCGGCCACGGAATTTAAAAAAAAAGTGGTCTTTTTTTCTTGAACTTCTAATGCTGGCAGTTCCAACGTCCGACATGTGGGAAATTGTTTGCCGGAGACAGGTACATACCAATAGACGGGTTATACGCCTTCATCGTTGAATTAAAATATGTACATCCCAATGCATAGTATTAGGTTTAAAGTAAAGACAGTATGCCAAAAAGCTCTAGTAAGAAAATACTAGATTCTCGGACAAGTTCGAGAAAGTGGCACCGAGGGAGCTAAGGTACCTATAACGTAACGTCATATTTCCAGCAAAAATTATCTCGATTGTTGGTTTTTCTTTCTAGTGTTTTTTTTTACGTCATATCGCTAAATAACTTATTAGAGGCTGAGGCATACCATACGATATTTCAACACTTTTTTGAGGTCAGTGGGTGTAGCTATTAAGGTGTAAATTGGCCTTAAAAAATTTAAAAATTTAAAAATTTTGAAATCAGGGGATTATGAGACTAACCCAATTTTATTCGGTTCCAAGTGTAGAGTCCTGTCCTGCATAATACAAAGATGTCTCTAGCAAATTAGTTATTTCATTTTCTTGCGAGTAGGTATCTAAGAATATATCTACCGTGCCTTGGGAATACAAGAACCTACTCCAACACTGTCAATCCTTACTCTAGTTCTGACATATTAGCAGATACTTACTAACTTTTGACACTACTCACGGAAATACTCACGGAAATGTCACTTTACAGTTTTTTTTTTGCATTTCTACATGTCTGTTGATATTTTGCATGACTTTGACGAATGACTTGACTATAACTATTTCAAATAATTTACTGGCAAAATTGTCGGATTGTCGGCAAAATCGAAATGATGGACATAGGCCATAATTAGAAGAAGAAGACGTCGTGGCACTGTCGCTAACATGCTTTTCAAAATTTTAAATTAATTTTACATTATTGTCTCAAAATAAGCAGTGTGGAATTAGTGAATGAATAAAATATAGAAAGAGTGAATAAGTATTATGTACTATAAACGTTCTCATTTAACCATTTTTAAAAAGTCCCAATAAAAATCGTTCAGGGTGTCTTCCGGTCCTTTGAGGGGCGGAAACTGACTTGTTTGGATTTAGCAATAAGGGATAATTAGAAGGAAGTTGTCAACTTCCTGTTTACCACAGAGAATAATGCTTACGGCAACTTAGGTGGTTTATTGGCGGGCACTCGGATAGCAATTGGCCGATATATTAACGCTGGGTGACAGGCAACCCCTTACTAACCAGTGGGCCTAAGATGCGCACCGCGAGATATTTGTCATGTGTTCTGTCAAAATGTAAGCATTTTGTACCAGTTTAGGAACTATTGCATTATCTGTGGTAATGTTGTCTAGAAACCGCGCCTTTGAATTATTAACTTTTGACATTTCTGCAGCATGACTATTATCTCGTCCTCAGAGAGGTACGACGACTAACAAGTGTCAAAAGTGTACATTATGGCGCGTTTTGTCGACACCATTAGGTAACCACAGATAATGCAATAGTTCCTAAACTGGTACAAAATGCTTACATTTTGACAGAACGACATGACTAATATCTCGCGTGCGCATCTTAGGCCCGCTGAAAGCTATCTTTTACCTATAGTCTATCCGAAGAAATAACGACCTTCACCCATCTATTAGTCGATGAAAATTAGTATATTACAAAATACTTCGCGAGTGGGTTGGCTAAAGAACCCCAGGCTATAGTTTTTTCCATATTTCAAAAAATCATTTTGAATTAGTCATAGCCTGGCCAGAATTTTTTTAGTAAACATACTCGCAATGTATTTTGTAACATACAAAAGATAAAAAAAAACATCGGCTAAATAGATGTGTGAAGGTAGTTCTTACTTCGGATCCTCTATTACTACTTTAGCTCTGTTCTAAACATGCAACTAGACATAACGCCACAAAAAAAAAATAGACATTTTGGACATGTCATTGAAGGAAATTAAAGTGCGAAATAGAAGAATTCTCTCAGAGTGCGCCATCTGTCGGCCTCCGGTAGGCACAAAACAAAACCTCATTCCGTGACTAACAAAAACTGGGGTAGGTACATACATACCCCAAGTACCCCAGTTTTGTTCTACAATCTACATTATAAATTTAGAACATTCCGAAATTGCTAACATACTAATTATTCATACTAATTACGCAGCTAGTTATAATGGTTATATTGGCGTAAGTTATGCTGGAATTAAAATAATAATTAACTTTTCTTGTACGTTTTCTAGATTGTCTCTATATTGAGCTAAAAATCACAATTGCCTAAAGGCTTCTTCAGTATCAACAATAGGAAATTCAAATTACTAAGCTCATATGATGAAGTCAATGAATATACAAAGAGCTGGCGTGGTAGTAGATCTAGCTAGTAACGAGTCTATTAAAATAGCAAACGAGGCTTGGCATATGAAGAGCGCCTTTTCTTTTAATATTATTAAAAAAATATGTTTTTTCAGAGGCTTATCGGATTAAGGCAATGGAAACTTTACTAATGATGTTATTGAAGGATAATTTTAGCAATAGATTATATAAATTTTAGTATAAGAAGAATTAAACTCCCACTTACTTGCCTTAATTTTTTTTAGTCATTTTTTGGTTTAGTAGTAACTGGACAAAATACGTACACGACATTGCGTATTTTGCTTTTGCGTGACTTTTCAGTGGTCTAGCATATCTAGCATAATCTCAATGAAGAACGTAGTCAAATTTAAGTTAGTTTTAAAACTTATAATTATTATTCGTAGCCTAGACATCTAGCGTAAGGTAGCTTACAGATATACCTAGTATTTACATTAGAAACACAGATTTGATGTTATCTAATTAGCATAAAACTCATGATAACGGCAAAATCAATCCATACCCTCCGTTACATGTTAATTACAAGGCTGTACCACCCCATGGGGTGTGTTGGCGTGTCATGGGGAGCTTCCTAGACGGCCGCCTGCCCTCCCCGGCCCCCGTCTGAAGGTCGGGGGCGTTCACCCCCGTCTGTACCCACACACAGGAGGCTGTGAAGGAATCAGAAGGTCGCTGGGGTCCCATGGAAAAATTCGTATCTGATATTATGAATGATGGTTTTAGCTGTGTGCTTAGGTATGTAACTCTACCTACAGTTTACAAGTCTCATACCTATATACTCGACAGATGTCATGGCTGATTCGGTAGTAGCTCTGCCTTCCGTGCTGTGGGGCGTGGGTTTGATTCCTAACGAGAACAAACATCTGTGTCTGGCAAATATATAGTTGTTTCTTATGTGTCTGGATGTTACTATCATAACTAACGTATTACAAAAACAAATGTAACTTTATGTAAGTATTCTATCAGCAATTTAGTTCCATTAGTACAAGCTTTGCTTATTTGGGACTAGAGAGCGTTGTATGATATGTCAGTGAATATTTATCTATTTATATATTGTGGTTCCATTTTGCTGTGCATAATGATGGATGGTTGAGAGCTAGATTAAATTTCCGTTAATAAATGCGCCGTGTATAACTTCATGTCCGTCACATTATAACAGTAGTACGGGTAGTAAAAAAGACCGTGAAATGTCACGATCGCGTAGATCACCCTACACTGTCCTACAATGTGTCGTCACGGCTCCTCGCTAGGTTCTGGTGCGCGAGCATGTGCAGGTGGAACTACCTGTTTGGTGGGAAACACCTGGCAGACAGCGATTCACATAGTTATTGTGTCACGGCCGCTACGGTGAACTTTGACAACTGCCAAGATAATTTCTTATTTTTCCGTGACGTTGTGGAAGTCAATTGAAAAATGTGAAACAAAGAAGAAAAATCTAGTATGATATTTCGATAGGTACCTTGCTATAGTTAGAGAATCGTATCATGTGAAATCGAAAAAGATCTTCAAGACTTTTCTCATTACTTTTCTAAAACTACGAGTTAGTAGTTATAGTAGTTCAAGTTTAAATTTAAAGATAATAGAAGAGCTTTATTTTTTGGACAGTATTGATCCGAAATTCATCATCATCTCTTATATATAAAATTCTTTTGAAGCTGACTGATAATCAACGCACAGCCTAAACCATAAGTCCTAGAGGTATGAAATTTGAAACATAGTATTCTTATATAGTGTAGGGGTGCACTAAGAAAGGAATTTTGAAAAGTCGCACCCTAAAGGGTCTAGAACGCGAGCGACGCCGCGGGCGACGGCTAGTGCACTATAAAAGAAGGGCAGTTACTCGACAGGTTTTGGGCAGTTACTTGCCAGCATAAACACTCCACCCCGGGACGCAAAGAGTCAAATTCTGGGTTGGATACCGAACTAGGTATAAACAGAAGGTGGCTAGGCTATCGATCAATAATTGGTTCAATTCACTGGGTGTGGCCCTCTGGAACTGAGCTATTCTGGTACATTATTCGACCATTTAGGTCATAGGTTTTAGTATTTATACGAAAGATAATGTAAAAATTAAGGGGTATATTCATTTTGGTCTTTTAAAGCCGAGCTAACTACAATGATTGCCAAATCAGTTGTCATCTTTTTTCTGTCATGCAAGTGACAATGATAGAGCATTTTTTAAAGTTAAAAACACACAACACAGTTGAATATGAATAAAAGGGTTAGAATTGATCACCAGCGGGCCTAAGATGCGCACCGCTAGATATTTGACATGTCGTTCTGTCAAAATGTAAGCATTTTGTACCAGTTTAAGAACTATTGCATTATCTGTGGTACCTAGTGGTGTCGACAAAACGCGCCATAATGTACACTTTTGACACTTTTTAGTCGTCGTACCTCTCTGAGGACGAGCTAATAGTCATGCAGAAATGTCAAAAGTTGAAATTCAAAGGCGCGGTTTCTGGACCACATTACCACAGATAATGCAATAGTTCCTAAACTGGTGCAAAATGCTTACATTTTGACAGAACGACATGACAAATATCTCGCGGTGCGCATCTTAGGCCCGCAGCTATGTCGATTGCCTTGAAGTTTTTCACCCCAAGCGCAGCATAAAGCAGGTCTATTGTGCAGTAGTCCTACAGATAAATGATTGTGATGATGTTTTTCCAAATCTAATGAACTACCAGTGGCTAGTACAGTACGCTGCATGAATTATGAATCTTATATTGATCTACCTAATTCCTATTCATGGTAATCCTGAAGCGCGCGTGGCGTAGCTTGCTTAGCCAATCTTCACTGATTATCTAAGTTAAGCAACGTCACTATTTGGATGGGTAACCATTAGTGGCATTTACATCTGAGCGCTTCCGTGCTTCGGAGGGCTCGTTAAACTATCGGTCCCGGCTGTAGCAGTCGATAAGACACGACGGAGGCCTTAAGGCGGCCTAAAAACTCCGTCACCAGAGTTGGCCACTAACTCATACGAGCTTGCTTTTTAAGGTAATCCTCTCCTAATCTTCTGTTCTCCAGGAATTAGTCAAATTAAAAGAATTTTTACAAAATTACAAAAATTTGGGATTAAGATTCCAAGTAGGTATTAATCTATTTACCTAGGACTTGGTAACAGAATTAAGCCATCGCAAGTTTTTTCTTCTCAGAAAAGTTTAAGCTATAGGTATCTTTTTTAGCAGAAGGAATCCGAGATCAAATATTCATGGGTTCAACTCCCGAGATATCTAGGAAAGTATTTCCTTACAGCCCCCGTATCGCAAGCTCTGAACTGCGTTCGCTGCCCAGCATAATGTCAAGTGACGTGGCTACAGATATACGAAAACAAGAAGCTTTTGACGGTAAAAAACGCGCTGAAACGCGCTAATCTTACTATTTAGTCACAGAATACCAATGATTTAGTATGAAAACACCTGGCAGGTTTTCATAAGACAACGATACCCCCACAGGGTCTTATCGCAGGATGTCGCCAGTTTAGATAGAAAGCAGGCAAGATGCGCTTGCTTCTGCCCGAACCCGAGCTTTACAAACTCTTACAAAACAATGAGGGTAGTTGTTAACAAAGATACAGTTTGTAACGTACAGAGACTTTGTGACACGACGCAATTCTAAATCATTTATAATGTTAGTAGGATAGTAGGCAGGATATCCATAGGGAATTTACAGAAAAAAAAAGTTTGTACAAGCTCTATCAGATTGGTCAAACCAAACAAGTGCTTTCGCTGCTGGTTGGTAGTTTTTAGTAGTTTTCAGACATGTTGCCGATATAAAGGCAGCAAGCGCATTTGTACCTGTATCGAATGCAATTCAAATAGTTACACATAGGTACGCGGCTAACGGTGTAACCCATAAAGGGATTTCTGGTTTTTTTTAATCCAAAAATACCCTGCCGGTAGTTTCAGAGAAACTATGAAGAGATTTCTAGAATAAGGCGATGCCGACATCCTATTTTCTACGTAACCGTCGAAGTAACCTAACTTAAGCCCTAGGGTGTCTATAGCCAGCCTATCTAAAGCTAAGAACGTCAAGTTCTACAGAACAGTGTTGATTTATTAAAGCTAGACTTTGATGTTGAGAAACTAGGAAAATGATGAGCTCCTGATGGATACAAATTTCATTGTTTTGACGTTTATAGATGGAACTAATCAGAATTGGGTATACTACCAGACCCCGTATCGTAAGCTCTGAACTGCTTTCGCTGCCCAGCATAATATCAAGCGATGTGACCACAGATATACGAAAACGAGAAGCTTTTGACGGCAAAAAACGCGCTGAAACGCGCTAATGTCACTTTTTAGTCACAGAATACCTATGATTTAGAAAATGACACAACGATTGCTCTCCTGCGGGCCTAAGATGCGCACCGCGAGATATTTGTCATGTTGTTCTGTCAAAATGTAAGCATTTGGTACCAGTTTAGGAACTATTGCATTATCTGTGGTACCTAATGGTGTCGCAAAACGCGCCATAATGTACACTTTTGACACTTCTTAGTCGTCGTACCTCTCTGAGGACGAGATAATAGTCATGCAGAAATGTCAAAAATTGAAAATTGAAAGGCGCTGTTTCTCGACAACATTATCACAGATAATGCAATAGTTCCTAAACTGGTACAAAATGCTTACATTTTGACAGAACGACATGACAAATATCTCGCGGTGCGCATCTTAGGCCCACTGGTTACATCGTTTGGTACCTCTACGGAATACAGAATGTATTGTTCAAGAAGTACACTGCCTTGCACGTAGCTAAGAATAGAACCATCGTTAGGAGAGAGGATAAATGACGGAGGCGGTTACGTCATGAAACTTGGTTTTGAGAAATGCGACTGAAGGAAACTGCCTACGTCATATCTCACGTAAAATGGCTTCATATATTTTTAGTTATGACTAGCTGATACCCGCGACTTCGTACGCGTGCGAAAATTTCCACCAAAATATTTGTCACCAGCGTACGATGAACCTCGTGCAAAAGGCGGCTTTTGGTTTAGAGAGGTCAAACTGTATCTTAGAGTCCGTAATTTCAATAAAATATGTTTCAATCCGGAGAAAGAGCTTCCGAATGGTATAAGTTTCGTTGAAATTGGTCCAGTAGTTAAGGCGTGATCCGCGAACTAACTAACACACAAACAGATAAACTCGATTGTCGGAATCAGAATCGTTTATTTAGTAGATCTCCATATTTACTTTACTCGTATCTATATCTATAATTTCAGTTTTTGGCTTTTTTACCATTATAATAGTATAGATATTTGACTACTGTGGTTAGTTTGATTATTTCTAAAATCAGTTGCATGATAAATAAATAAATATCTTGGGACATTTCACACAACGCGTTCTAGTCCCAAACTAAGCAGAGCTTGTACTATGGAAACTGGATTGCTAATAGATACACTTATTATACTTTTTTTGTAAATAGATAGTAACACCCAAACATAAAACCAACAACAAAGTTTGCCACACACAAATGTTTGTTCTTAGTGGGGATCGAACCCACGACCACGGAAGGCAGAGCTTACACCAACTGAGCTGTGACGTCATGATCGCGGCAAACACCCCGTTTATAATTCAGTGTTTGAGATAACTCGGCAACTGTACAATCAGTTATCGAATAAGGTTCCTCTTGGGCCCTAGGCAGCATGAGTAACAAGAACAAGAATAATATTTGCTTCATATGGTCCCTACATACTGAGAGCCTAGTACGAGTGTTGGTCTATAAATCTAGTGTGAAACATCTGACGCCCAGGACATCAATGGGCGCTGATTTGTATGAACACACTGAGCGGATTCTTTGAGAACCTCGACATGCGAGTACGAGCTAGGTGTCGACCGAGCTTCTCAAAGAATCCGCTCAGTGTCTCCATACCAATCAGCGCCCATTGATGTCCTGAGGCCCTAGTACGAGTTTTGGTGTATAAATCTGGTGTGAAACGTCTGACGCCCAGCACACCAGTGGGCGCTTATTTGTATGGAGACACTGAGCGGATTCTTTGAGAAGCTTGGTCTACACCAAGCCCGTACTCGCATTTCGAGCTTCTCAAAGAATCCGCTCAGTGTCTCCATACAAATCAGCGCTCACTAGTGTGCTGGGCGCACTAGTGAGGGCGACACTGAAAACTCGTACTAGGCCCTCTGGGCGTCAGATGTTTCACACTAGATTTATAGACCAACACTCGTACTAGGCCCTCTGTTCAAACAGTCTAAGATTGAAGTAAATAGCTACCCTAGGGAGTACTCATAAGAAAGATTCTCAATGTGTGTGTGAGCTTTAGTAGCCAAAATGAAAAGGCCAGTGTCGGCTAAAGCTCATGAAGCTTGACATAAAGACAGACCCCAGAGGATGGCTGAAAGGGATAATCAGAGGCAAGTACACTTGAGGCTTATGTTTCGTTTATTGTTAAAGGTTGTTTTAGTTTTGATTAGTTCTCGATGCATAACTAGATGGCGCTGCTAAATTTGTACGCTTTGTAGAACGCGCTAGCGTTGCGTTTTGTGCAACGGGCCGCTATGCAAGTAATAGTTTGAATAAATAGACTCACTACATTACATAACAGTGTTTTATGTATACTCCCCCCTCTCGAGGCCTACCTATTAGTCCAACCAAATGCATTTATTATGACGCCCATCGCGTCTGCCACTAACTGGTTTCCTAGTGGTGTTTTTCTTCACCGTTTTGTGACCATTCGTTTCATATTTTGTAGAAACTGGTGTTTTTAAACTTTATTTAGCAACGAAATATAATAAAATGGAAGTATCTTGTTATATTTTATTGACAGGCGTCATGGCTCAGTCGGTAGTAGCTCTGCCTTCCGTGCTGTGGGTCGTGGGTTCGATCCCCACTGAGAGCAAACATTTGTGTGCGGCTAACATAGATGTTTGTTCTGTGTCTGGGTGTTACTATGTATTAATAAGTATGCATTTACAAAAAAAAATGTATGTATGTATTCTATCAGCAATCTAGTTCCCATCGTACAAGCTTTGCTTAGTTTGGGACTAGAAGGCGTTGTGTTAAAATGTCCGTGAATATTTATTTATTTTATTTATGTATCACGATTTTTACTTCATTATAAAGATTATTGGGTCTTTTCTTAATCTTTTAATAGGTAAGTACTTCTTTTAAAATTAGGTATCTAACTTGTAATAACGTTTTTAAAAACATAATGAATTACATAATTGAAATTTTCTAGCTAAAAACCAATTCACGATGCTAACAAAACAATGTTCATTATTTTAGGACTTGAAACAGCTTCTAGGTACACCCTTATGTACGTACATACATCACACATGTACATTTACATAAATTATTATTCCCAAGACTAATTCGTCCTGACCCACCAAGGACGAATACTGGGAGACCTGGAAGAAACTAAAAGTTCCACCGCCAATAATGAACCTTAAACACTGTGTTTAAAGTCGGTTTCACAATAAATTTATGTCGGAGTTACGACATCATCCGATAAAGTCGAGCTAGCTTTGAAAGCGAAATTTATACCTGGATTTTCCTCAAAAGGAAACAGATTCTTGCTCCGTACAAGTTAAAGCTGAAATTGCGTCAGCGGCATTTCAAAGAAGGATGGAGGTATGCGAAAGAGGGAGAGAGGCATAGTCCTGCTGGTCCGTGACCTATCCTACTGACGAATGTCGAGCCCCGGAACATCGGTTTAACAACTTGTCTAGACTTTGCGTGTGTGTGCGACGATGTGCATCTGTGTAGGGGTGTAACACAGGCATGTCCCTGTCTGTACAGTGTAGCATCCTGCGCGTGTATTGATGTCTGCTTGTGTGCGTTGATATAGCGTTTGAAGAAACTTTTATACCGATTCAAAGGATAAAGTTTGATATTTGATAGGACTGTGTTTGTTACGTCTAGATTGTTGGTCTTTGATCAACAACTGAGCAACTGCTTTAGGCTATATTTGATGAATATTGAGTCAAAGAACACAGGCAGAGCTCATGACAGCTGTCAAAGTTTAAGTCTAACTTAAAATCGTAAACCAAGAAGTTGAAGTTGTAGAACCCCTAATTAAATTAAGGCAAGAGTTTGACAATGGCAAAATTGATTGCCGAAATGACGAAAAAGATGGGGATTCGAGTTTGGGCATTTTTTGATCAACATTAATTAGGTTTTCTTGTGTTATTGTGAGTATTGTTGTTTACTTTCGATGGAATTTCGACCAATAATACTTGAGGTCGTAACATAAAGTGTGAGCCAGAGAAATAAATGTGTGTAAAGTGGTTTCCCTGAATGATAGAATTCGAAGGCAAGTGTCATTTAACAAAAAAAAATTTTCGTTGGATAGTATTCTGCGATTTTGCATACCAATACACAAAATATAATGTACCTATTTCTTTACAAACATTTTGAGTTTGTTGGTAAATCTTATTCGTATTCTCTTACTTTTACTTAGCACCAAAATGGTAGAGATATTGTAGCAAAAATACCAGTAAATATGTCTCATACAAAACTTACACTGCTCTATTTATCCGTAAATAATTTTTTATGTATCTTTCAGTAATACCAAAATAATATTACCAACGCATTCAGAGAAAAAATATATCTTATGCGTACACGATTAAGTCAAATTTTCCATGACAGTTGCGCATTCTCTTTTGAACGAATATTGTTATATCACGTAATATGCGTAGGTTATCCTTGTAAGGAATTAGGAATGATGGTGGAAAACATCGAAAACCTTGTACGGATTAGAGAAATCAGTCAATTAGATGTTGTTTTGTAATACCAACCTTATATATAAAAAAAACTTTGTGTAATACATTAGAAAATATTACATGACATATATTTTCGCAAATTAACGTTCGTTGCTTTTTTAACACTAGTGTCTGCACCCTGGTTTGCTTTCATTTATGATAAAAAATAACTATTTAATGTATTGCTGTGTCTCGATTATGTTATGGGTGCCAATGCAATTACAGGCACATGGGACTTAACACGTTTATGTCTCAGAGTGATGGACGCATTGCATCACTAGGCACATCCTCAGTGGACGTGCTCGAGGTTAAATCGGTTTCTTCTAGACATTCTTTAGATAAACAAAACTTACGAAATCATAAGACAGATGATAAATTTAATAAATAAAAATTTATAGACATTAGTATTAGTATTAGATATGAATGTAGATGGGTATAAGAGTAGAGGTAGGCCAAAGAAAAGATGGACTGCGTGAAGAATGACATGGGTAAGAAAGGAGTGACAACTGAGATGACGGCTGATAGAAGAGCATGGAAGAAAAACACATGTTGTGCCGACCCCACATAAAGTGGGAAAAGAGCAAGGAGATGATGATGAAAAATTTATAGACAATTCGCACAACGCCCTCTCCAATAAAATTATAAAATTTAAGTTAAAAAATACCCACTTAGAACCTGTACTATACCTAGATAACAATGGTGTTGTGCCTGTGTGCAAACGTCCAAAATGTTCACACACACACACACACACCCTCACAATCTTACAGAACATTACAGCACTTATTGTCAAAATGTGTATTAGGTTGGGTGGCTAAGCCCCGCCCCCGAGTGGCTGTGTAGGTGCAACCTTGCAGGGTATTGCACCCCGACCGTTCGCCCTCAGCCCCGGGACGGGGTTCCTAGGTCTACGACTCCGGCTGCGGCTGGGGGTGGCTTTGCAGATCACTTGCTATTGTTTAGGGTGGGGTGATTTAGATAAATAGTTGGAATTTCACAGTTCAATTGACTGAAGACTTAACTCGTTAGCATGTACGTGTTCTAAAATTATCTCAGTACCCATTAAATTATTAATTCTGTGTTATTTTCTTTATCCTACGTATCGAGTAGTATAATCAAAGTCAAAAATCTTTTATTCAATAAAATCTCACTGATCACTTTGAATCGTCATTACGTTTTGTATGATTAGGTATGATTACATATTTTTTTTATTGGATGAGTTGGAGCTAGTTCGTCCCAAGCTTGTTTGTCTTCTAAATAATCAGATATTTTATAGTATGCTTTTAAAAGAAGTCTCTGTTTTATTACGTTTTTGAACTTGCCAATCGACAACTGAGACACATCACTTGGGATTTTGTTAAAGAAGCGTACACATTGCCCTTTGAAAGATTTACTAATTTTTGTGAGCCTAGTGGTGGGAACAGCGAGTTTGTCTTTATTTCTAGTGTTAACATTATGATTATCACTTTTTTTGTTGAATAGATTGATATTTTTTTGAACATACAATAAGTTTTCATAGATGTACTGGCAAGGTACTGTCATTATATTTATTTCTTTAAACTTATTTCTTAGTGATTCTCTGGGACCCATGTTATAAATTGCACGAATAGCCCTCTTCTGCAACACAAATATGGTGTTTATGTCTGCAGCACTCCCCCACAACTAAATGCCGTACGACATAATGCATTGAAAGTAGCTGAAATAGACTAGTCTAATAATATACGTAATGTTTGTGCGCCACTATAGGCGAAGCACAGAGGTTCCTTTTGTTGTTCACCCTCTACCTATGTGTGTTTATAAATAACCTGTGTTTATAAATGTATAAATGAATATAAATAACAATTTTGATTTTTAATAATGACGTAGGTACTGTGAATGTAAGGAACATAAATCACGGAAGTTATCACTCAGTTGCTTATTTTTTTTATAATACTCTAACGGCCGAATACTCAAACGCTAGTTATATTAAGTTCATGCTTAAATTACTGCCATCTCTTACAAATGAGTAATGTCAAACAGAGGCAGAGAAATTTTAAGTGGTGTTTAAATTTGAGTGACGTTTCAGTATTTGATACTTAAGGGTCATACTTTTAGAAGCTAAATAGTTAAGTAGATTAAAATTTAGCTGTCAATGTTTGACATTACCTGTTAGTACTGACGTCACACGGGATGCACTAATCAAATTATGTCCCAGGCTTTAAAGCGTAGTATAAATAGCAGGGGTGCCCCTGACGCTATACAATAATTATCTAAAAATGCAAGTGCCTGTGAAAGCACTTAGACAAATTGTACTGAAAGTTAAAGTTCCGACCTTTGATACCATTTGGTACTATATTGGGAGCACAAGTTCACAATAATTCCTACGCAGAATAAGTAATAAATTTATTTTGAGTTATATTGCTGTTACTCCGCATAAGGTTGCGCAATTCGCACAAGGCAGCCGCGTAATGTAACGCAAATGTCAATTATTTTTCGTAGGTACTAAAGACGCAACGTCCGGACGCGCGGCCGTAGACCCGGCGTAGCACTCGTAGACCCGCGTAGCAAAGGGCGCTACGAAGCTACGAAGGTGACAGGTCAATGCCCCATGTTGGACCATCGTTACATAGGAGTTACATTATTCAGTTTTTGGGTGAGTTTGGTTCTAATTATTATTTAAATTAACCAAATCAAATGGAAATTGTTTTATTCAGGGATGTAAGAAATGTCTACGTTTCAGTACTTTGTTACAATCTAACACAAGTTTTGAGTCTTGCATTTGAATACTGCAAAATATGGACATGTTATAACATCCGGACTTGTCTCTGACTACCCTTTGAACCTTCAAGAAACCTAAAAACACGTCGTGAGCCCTTTTCATTTATGTTTTAAATAAATCAATCATGGTCACGGCCAGACAGTCAAACCGTTCTAACCGATAAGCCACAGATATAGGCCCGTGTTTCGAAGGTCTAGGTCGCCGCCCGCCCTGGAAGGACTAGCCGCCCGCCCTAGACCCAGGACCTGGTAAGTCTCAGGTACCAACTAGCGAGGGTCTGTGTACAGATAAAAACAAAATGTGTTAGAAGATGCAAAAAGTGGCTCATTCCAATTTTCCCCTGACTAAGTCCCCTGCGAAGGGGAAACTTTTGTCCAAAAATCCCCTTAGCTACCACGGCGACTGCCGGCAGGGGAAAATTGGATAAAAGTTCCGGAAATCCCCTTAGTGGCCCATTTACACAAATTTATATGATATTAGCTTTTGCCCGCGACTTTGTCCGCGTCCTGTTTGATCTGTCATTTTATTTACCATAATGATAATATTATTATTTTTTATTTAAAAGGATACCTTTTCACACTAACTTAGTAGATAGACTTAATAGGAATAACTATACTTGTAAATTATTTATAAATAGAAACACTGAGTTATTTCAAGTGCGACATATGCACGTAAAAATAAACGTAATAAATACGTAACTGAAGTCGGATACGAACGTTCAATGACAAGTAAAGTTAAGTGAGGTAACCACTGGGGTCGCCGCCCGCCCTCGGAAGGACGTGCCGCCCTAGCTCGGTGCAGGCTGTAGGGGTCGTTTGGGCAATGTTCCGCCCCTCAAATGTCGGAGAAGTTTCGTGATGAGGAGCATTACGAATAAATATTGGTAGATATTTTTCAACATGGTATATTGCAGAAATCCCCACTAGTGGGGATTCAGGTAGCCCCAAACTGTACCGTATTAAGAGCATCATATCCTGAAGATTTTCAGTTTAAATTCAGTTTTAACCACCTATTAAAAAAAAGATAAATTTGAGACTGTTTTATGTAGTCCAGCGGGCCTAAGATGCGCACCGCGAGATATTTGTCATGTCGTTCTGTCAAAATGTAAGCATTTTGTACTAGTTTAGTAACTATTGTATTATCTGTGGAGTCGACAAAACGCGCCATAATGTACACTTTTGACACTTGTTAGTCGTCGTACCTCTCTGAGGACGAGATAATAGTCATGCAGAAATGTCAAAAGTTAAAAATTCAAAGGTGCGGTTTCTCGACAACATTACCACAGATAATGCAATAGTTCCTAAACTGGTACAAAATGCTTACATTTTGACAGAACGACATGACAAATATCTCGCGGTGCGCATCTTAGGCCCAGTGGACTTGTATACCAAGCTCCGAAACAAAGGCTTCGATTCTAAAACCCCTAAGCTTGGGACAATAAAATTGTTAGCTATGAATGAATGAATGATTTATTTGCCTGAAGAGTGAAATTGAATGATTAACAAATAGCATAAAGACTATTTTATATCTGTACTACTATGTCCGCAATACGTTTCGCTGCTAGCAGTTAGAAAAGGCAATTCTTCTTAAAACTTTTGCAAAGAAAACAAATAAAACTGTCATTAGTGTTATCTAAACGGTTACGCCGCGCAGCGCGATGCGTCGAGGAAGGCTGCTGAAGGGCGGGCGGCGCGTCCTAAGGCGGCTGTTCACCAGGGTCGACGGCATTATGTAAGGTGGAGGTTAATGTCAGATTTGTTTGGGCGGTTATTGCTGGGCCACTTAGTGTTGTGCTTTTTCAGTTTTCATAAAATTTTAGATAGTTTAAAAAAATACTTATTGCGTAAGTTTTAGAAGTGACAACAGTGAACTTGTTATGTGGAAAGCCACTGAAAATAGTGATGTATTTTTTGTCTGACTACTCTCTTAGACATCATTACGTCATCAATAACCTGAGGGTAAGTTGTACCTTTAGGGTCTTGTTAATCCACTCCAAAGCAGCGCTTCAAAGAAAAGGACTCAACTGTAAGGTCAATTTTATTCTAAGTCAGTCTAGTTTATAGTTTTGTTTATAATTTATCTAAACGGATTTTTGTCGAAAAATACGCGAATATTTAATCAACTTGTTTACTAAAGAAACTCTAGTCGAAGTCAAACTGTTTCAGTTTTAAAGAATTTATTGGTCTGGCCTAGTATTTCTGTCAGGTTCTATAAAGGAAGGCTGATGAAGGGCGGCGTGTCCTGGGCGGCTGTTGCTCTTTTCCCGCCGTAGCCGGTTCGTCGCTCGAGCTCATGGTTCACTTACGAAGGTTACCTGTAGGCTCGGACGCCCTTGTAGGCTCAGGGCGGTGCTCTGTGCCTTGTTTTTAATCTAAATCTTTGACTTATGTGGAAATGCTGGAACTTTTTTGTATCTAGTTCCATTCTCAGGTGGTTTGGACAAAATAACTGTAGGTGTTTTTAGGGAAAAACTAGTACTTTCCTACTTAGTAGATAAGTACTCCTTATTACTATTAAAAAAACAACCATGGCTCGGCAATCTTTTGGAAAATGATATGTAGGTATTCGTTTCAAGAGGTAGATAGACAGAGGCAAGTCCTAACATTACGTGTACATTCTTACATTTTTCAAATTCGTAATACTCAACTTTACCATAATGCAAAATTAATTCCGATTATGTTTGCTATTGTTTCAGAACTTTGGGCTGAAACTAAAAGCGTTCACATTACCACAAAAGTTTCGACCCATCTAAAAGGACACCGGTACAATCACATCGCGAAATCCGCCCAGCAAGGGCACGACCCAGGGTGGCTGTTGACCATTGCCACCTCGTCACGTCACTTATGCCTGGTTTACACTTTGTTAAGTATCAAGCGCGAGTAACAAGTGCAAGTGTTAAGCGATAAGTAAAATCAGCGTGTAAACGCATACGCTGTTAAGTGATGAGGGCAGGTAACAAGTGCAAGTGTGAAGTGAAGTGATTAGAAGCCGTGTCTATTTTTCTGTTAAGTAGCTTCCCCCGCACACCCGCGCTCACCCCGCACTCGGAGCATCGCCCGAACTTGGTGCGCTTATACGTATACGGGCAATTTTTAGAGGCAACACAAATGGATCAATCTGGAGTAATAATTAGCAGAATCAATTAACACTGTGTAAACGTTCTGAATACACTTAACATTTGACACCAAAAAACACGTTAACTAATCACTTATAACTTCGCACTTGCACTTTACAAAGTGTAAATAAGCTATTATGTAAGCTGAATAAGAATGTCGGGAATACAGGGTTGAGAATTTCAAAATGTATTTTTTTGAATGCGAATAAGTGCTACATGCAGATGGTCTAGTAACTAAGATAAAGATAAGATAAAAATGTTTATTGCATGGTCTTAAAAGTAGAAATTGGTGTTAGAAGTACAGTAGGAAGTACAACTTCTGCCTATAGCAACGTCTCACTGAGCACGTCTACTAAGGATACGACTGACGTGCCGTGTGATTGCAAGTAAGGATGTTACGCGCCTGCAATTGCACCGGCACCTATACCCTCCAACGGGAACTAAGCAATGCGAGTATCACTACTTGGCGGCAGGAATAGATACTATTTTAGCTATTTTACAAGAAGCTCTACTACTAATATATAAATAATTTTGCAATTTTAATGGTATAAAATAAACGTAAAAGTTAAATCTACCTATCACAATTATATTAGCGTAAATAATAGTTATTTGTTATACAAGAGTGCAAAGTTGCTTTTTAACCGCGTGTTCAATTTTGATGACCGAGCAAGCGAAGGATCAGCGAGTGATTCAAAATTTGAATCCTGAGCGTTAGCGAGGGAATCAAAAGAGCACGAGGTGAAAAATCTTTACACTCGAGTGCAACACGTAACTTTTCATTTCACCTCAGCGAGGAAATGACTAAATGCATAAAAAAAACGTTTATAATCACAAGATAGGTACTGATATATTCGGCACCATAGAGGTAGCAGTAAATAGGTTTAATGTTTTTTTTAATTCACAAACTTAGTGCACACGATGTTCTAAATTCAATTTACTTTATCCTCTAGAGAATAAAAACGGCTTTTGCACTCAGATATTGAAGAGCAAAAATACTCTTTCCGAGATGGTGGGATGAAAATATAATTTTTCGACCTACTTCTATAAAGTTTTTGGCTTTATATTGGAAATAATAATAAAAACCTTTGTGAGCTGGGACAGAATGTTAAAGTGTGATAAAATAGAGTGTTCAATCCAAGTGTTCAGGTACAACCAACATCAAAAGAGATGGAATTAAATTCAGTTTCAAAACCGTTCTATGAAGAAAAAATAATATCAAAAATGATGGCTAGAACCATTGACAATATAGAAATTGAAAAAAAAAACTTCCACTCTATGACAGTACTGAATAGTTTTTTTTTATAAACTAAATAGTAGAACCAGCCGATCGCCCACCTGATGTTACGTGTAACCACTGCCTATCGATGCATTTCCTCACTGAGCACATCCCCTGATTGAGAAACATAGTCCGAATCTAAGGCTCGTTTGCTGATACATTAAAATAAATAAATAAATATTCACGGACATTCAACACAACGCCTTCTAGTCCCAAACTAAGCGAAGCTTGTACTATGGGAACTAGATGGCTGATAGAATACATAAATACTTTTTTTTTTGTAAATACTTACTTATAATACATAGAACACCCAGACACAGAACAAACATCTATGTTTACAACACACAAATGTTTGTTCTCGGTGGGGATCGAACCCACGACCCACAGCACGGAAGGCAGAGCTACTACCGACTGAGCCATGACGCCTGTCAATCGTTACTCAAGCATTGATTTTAGTAGAGATTTTCATACACAAATCTATGGTTTAGTACGGATCAGTGCTTGAGCAGCTTGAGCTTATCTTATCTATCTAATGCTTCGTAAATTAGCATAGGAGCCTAAAAAAACTAGTTTTTTTTACACCGTGTATGCATAAGCACGTCATCCGACCTAATGGTTTTGGGTCTAGGGAGAAAAGTACATAAAAACAACATTTTGGGGGCAGACAACTCTTCCCATGAAAGTGCCGCACGCACACACTGAGACCTCGTCTGGAGGGCGCTGTGACCTTCGGCCTTCATCCACTGTGCGTTGGGGAAGGTTCCACTTGGCGATATAACGATATTTGCGATAAGTTTGCGGGAATTGTGCAATCACTTCTGTCATGTAAAAAATCTACTGCAAAATTTGGGTGTGCGTTGTAAGGTGGAAGGTTTCGGCGTACCTTTGACAAGCGTCAAACCACTTCTCTCTTTCAACATTTTTGAACATGGTTCATGAAAAATTACAATCAACAATAACATTACACAGAAGTTTTTATGTTTAAAATTAAATGTAGAAATCACCAAAAATTCATTTTTGGTGATTTCTACTGAGCCAGTGCAGCTAATTGCTGTAATCATTTTACAACAATTTTTCAATTCAATTAAATTCATTTATTTGCATAAAAATATAAAATAATATAAGCACAAAGATGTAAAAGTATAAATAAGTGCCGCATATTTTTACCAAAGTGATTGGCGTGCAAAAGTTTTTAGGTCATCAACTAAGCATTTAACTACTAGGTTCGATAAAACAACACACTAAAAGTCACTGTAACAACAAGAGTACCTACCTATTAATAGTTGTAGAAGCGACACGAACCCTTCTTCAAAAAGTCAGAGACTGAATAAAACCTCTCCAATATCAACCATTTTTCCAACTCAGTACAAAACTTTTTATAAGGAAGATCAACAACATTTTTTGGTAGGGAGTTGTAAATTACTTATCTAACCTTAATTAATACCCCTTCTTATCATCTTACTTATTTTGTCGCTACATCGTTTTACGTAATAGACCTTCAGATAGGTCTATCTAGATCTACTTGGCTCTGTAAAAGTTACGAGGGGGTTTAAAAACTAATTATCTGACCGTAAAGTTGTGTCCAGTGGCGATTCACGTCGGTTAAATACGTACAAGTGCGATGCGACTGAATTATGAAAGTTAAAGTATCAGGAGCTTATGAGAATACCTACTACCATTTTGTGGTATCTTTTTTTTGACATCGAGGCAAGATTGGTACTCTATTTTAACAGTTTTTTATACATCCAAATGATGGATTAGTGGAATTAGGAGAATCGGATTTCTGGTGGAACCCTTCCTTACGTTCTCAGCTTTTTAATACTTTTATATCATAGTTAAATAATCTAATTTGTCACAGCGTCATACAATGTTCACTTTATTTTCGTCTAAACCGACACCCCCATAGGCTTTTCACCTATCACCCAGCCGCCCACCTCAATGTCATCTCTTGCACCCAACATCAGGCTGAACTGCCCTTCAGACTAGGGTATTGCCCTCTAGGACGTCCGGACGCCTCCGTCCTACAAGCTGTTGGTAATAGATAGCACAATAGTTTCTTGGTGTTACCTACAAATCAGTGTTGCTGGATTGGGTGTGACTCGTTGGGAACCCATCATCATCATCCGCAGCTCAACGTCTTCAAAGTCAAATATTAAAAACGGGCAAGAAGCTACGACCCTTCCTGAGTTTGTGCCATAAAGGTTTGGGAGCTTTACATCCCATCCCCTCCCACTTCACCTAGTAGTATTATAAACTCGAAAGTTTGTATGAATGTAGGTATGGAATATAGATGGATGTTTGTTACTCTTTCACGCAAAAACGACTGATCCGATTTGGATGAAACTTGGAATATATACCTATATTTCCTAACCTAGATAACACATAAGTTATTTTTATCCCGGAAAATTAACAGGATCGAACGGGACGCGGACGAAGTCGCGAGCGGAAGCTAGTATTTTTCTAATTACTTCAAAGCCTATATGCGCCTTTCGCTTGTCTTTATAAGAGACATTACAATAACATTTCTCTGATAGATCGCTGGTTCCACACAGCTACCGACACGATATTACTACACAACGCGTCGGGTTTCGTCGCCTACATTATGTTCGAGCTACTGCAGCCTTATTGTGTAAGTTCAGTGGTAATCGACATCGGCTTCGTTTGTGACATTTGAAACCTAGACTGGACTTCAACTGTCACTTTCGTATTCGTTTTGTATACAATACCGAAAAAATTCTGAAAGAGTCGACCGGTGGTAATGGGCTTGAACTTCACTGGTAATGGATTTCAAGTTACACAATAAGGGTGCTGATCGTATCAGCAGCCTTATTGTGTAAGTTCAGTGGTAATCGACATCGGCTTCGTTTTTGACATTTGAAACCTAGACTGGACTTCAACTGTCACTTTCGTATTCGTTTTGTATACAATACCGAAAAAATTCTGAAAGAGTCGACCGGTGGTAATGGGCTTGAAATTCACTGGTAATGGATTTCAAGTTACACAATAAGGGTGCTGATCGTATCGGGTCGGTATCGGCCAGTGTGCAAACGCCCAGTGACTTCTATGCCGCCGTCATACAGACTATTATTTTGAGAGCATTGAGAATTATTAGGGGGTCTAGGCCGGTTACGTCTACTATCGCCTGTTAGTGCGTGAGCCTAGCCTTAAATCTAGATATTACCTCATCATCATTTACGATTAGGGATGTGCGTAAAAATTGCCCCAGGCACTGTATAAATTATCTAGTGTTTGTTGTGAAGATATTTTTATATTTTTACGTCTGTAAAGAAGCCTCTACTGAATTGATTGTTACTACAGAAATAGTGAGTATATTTTCTTTTAGCATTTATGTAATGAGTGACAGATTAAAAAAAATGTATAATATCGATTAAGACTCACTGAAGCACTGATTCCGCGCTGTTAAGTAGTTTGGGATACATTCAAATTTAACAGTACTTAGAGGTGCCGACACGGTTTTATAGCTCTGATCTGGAGTGGTGGAGAAATGAGATCGCTTTAACCAGCGAAAGAGATATAGATATTTTCCACCACTTTCACCGAGAGCTATAAAACCGTGTCAGGGACTTTACCAGTTTAGAATCTTGAAAAAATTTATCAAGCCAAGTAACTACACTCGAGAGCAATGATTCCGGGTCACTTAAAGAATGTTAAAAATCTCGGAAACTAAAAATGATAGGTTAATGCAATAAATTGTATTTAATAGACAATGTAATACTCCTTAAATGAAAGTAAAAAAATATGAGTCACCATACATTTTATTAACACAAAATTACATAAAGAAAAAAACTGCTGATCTCTCCTTAAAACAAAAATAGGAAACATGAAATTTTTGAACTTTATTACGATTTGACTTGAATTTTAATACTTCGTATTGCCTCCTCGTGCTTCCATTACTGCGTTTACGCGGTTTGGCATGCTGTACACCAAGTTCCTTATACGATTTTGGGGAATATTCTCCCATTCCTCTGTGAGAGCAATTTTGAGCTCACGAAGCGTGATTGGGGGAGGGTTTCGTTGTTTTACGCATCTGCCTAGCTCGTCCCAAGCATGCTCGATCGGGTTGATATCCGGGCTGCGCGCTGGCCACTCCATACGAGTAATGTTCATCTCTTGAAGGTAGTCATTCACAATCCTACCTGTATGAGGTCGGGCATTGTCATGCATAAATATAGCATCCTCACCTAAATTGACCATAAATGGACCAACATGATCATTGAGGATTTCTTCCACATATCTTACGCTAGTTAAAGAGCCGTTTTCTATGATCACCAGCTCTGTGCGACTTTCAGAAGAAATTCCGGCCCACACAAGTACAGACCCACCACCGTAGGCTACTTTTTCTTCGATGCATGCTTGCTTGAATCTTTCCCCTGGTCTTCGATACACTCTGTGTCTTCCATCGTGCTTGTAGAGCATAAATTTTGATTCGTCGGAGAACATAACTTTTGACCAATCTTCAATACTCCAATTTACGTGGCTCTGGGCATATCTTAGTCTTGAAATACGATGCCCACGCTCCAGTTTAAGGCCGTTTGCAGGTCTAAGGGGTTTTAAGTTAGATTCAGCAAGCCGACGTCTTACTGTCCATGCACTTGGGTTACTTCCTCCGAGGCGTCGAAACTGATTTGTGAGTTCAGTTCCTGTGAGAAAGCGATTTCGAAGCATGGTGTTCACCAAGTATTGGTCTTCTCGTGCTGTGGTACACCTGGTTCTGCCCGTTCCTGGTCTGCGTAGGTTAGAACCAGTTTCTTCGTAACGTCGGAGAACTCTTTGTACTGTTGACAGCGACACACCGACAGTCCTGGCTGTATCGCGCTGACTCCGGCCGGTTTCCAGCATTGTAAGTATTCTGGTGCATTCTTCAGGCGTAAGCGACATAATTTCAGCTTGAATAATGAATATAGAGCACTATCAACATGGTTTATATACCCACATAAATGACAGATTACAAACAAAAGCAAAACCAAATGCTGTAATTTCGTAGTTCCATCTTCGAAAGTGGCCCTTTTTCAAATTAGATTTTTTTAAGATATAACTTTACAATAACTAAGAAGTTTTAATACCTTCATTTAAGGAGTATTACATTGTCTATTAAATACAATTTATTGCATTAACCTATCATTTTTAGTTTCCGAGATTTTTAACATTCTTTAAGTGACCCGGAATCATTGCTCTCGCGTGTATAAATAGGTAAATATTCATGGACATTTCACGCAACGCCTTCTGGTTCCAAACTAAGCAAAGCTTGTACTACTACTATGGGGATGCTAATGCTATAGTAGGTGCCAAATAACACCGCAATACAGGTCATTCGCCCACCATCACCACGATGTCGCAAAATACAATTTATGAATGGCTAATTCTGTCGCTTACCATACAAACCTGTCGCTAAGACGGTAATCGCTCGAATCTCGTTGTACTGTTTGTTTACCATACATAAATTGAATTTTGCGACATCGTGGTGAAGGTGGGTGAATGACCCGTATTGCGGTGTTATTTGGCACCTACTATATCTATTAGTACTAGGTGTTAAAGATAACACGGATAGCTCTCCAAACAGCGCAAAACCGAGCAGCGCTAGTCCCCACCACGTGACCGCCATCAAACACAGATTGAGTGAAGACTCACAAGCAGTTTCAAGTTATTATCTATGCGGACGACCTCAGTCGGGTGTCGAACCCGCGAAGTAGGTCAATGCGGCACGCGACGACGCCGGAGCTGTGAACTGTGGAGGCGGCATTGGAATCGTAATGACGTGACGTTTGCATAGCGATTAGTTGATACTTCTAGGATTAGCTACGTGGAAGTGGAATTGCCCCAGGGGCTCAATTCCACTAAAGCACTTGTCCGCTGAAACGTGAATCGTAGATTTCTAACGTGATCGGTGGAACGATAGTTGGAACTTAATAGAACGTCAACCGTTGTACATAAATTGAATTAAGGCCCAGATCCGTATGCGTAAGTAATTGCCTAAGGTTGGCTTATTACGAATTTGACAAAAAACAATGTTTTAGCTTCATATTTCGTAAGGGACACAACTACAAAGCCAAAAAAAAATACAATTAGTTGCAGCGCAATGATTACGTGGCAAATAAATTAATAAGTTCATTTTAATACAGTTACTCAAAAAGTGGCGTATTGCAGGGACGTATAGCGTTCGGGATGTGGGCTATAACATACTCGTGCTTTTTTTTTAGCTTTCCCGCACTCGTGCGTTCTCTTTCCCAACTGTAAAAATAATGTCTATTAAAAAGAAAAACCAACCATGAAGTTTTTAGTTAAAAATTTCATATAAGTTTTATGATTCATGCAAAAACGTATATTTTTAAAAAGAAGCTACTAATTTGTTTCAATATCAGATTTAATGATTTGATTGAATGAGTTAGGTTAATTTTTATTTCATTTCATCTCATTAAATTTCATTTTCATTTCATATCAATAAAAAAAAATCTACTGAAGACTTGGCTGGATGGGCATAGTTCTCTTTGCCTACCAGAATGGGTGAAGAAAAAAAAACTCTGCTTATATTGTACGGTCAGCGTCCATTTTTCAGAAATTTTCTTTGCGAGTTTAGTTGTTTGTTGCACAAAATATTTTATTAAATTGCTTCATTTTTTCGCAACTTTATTAAAAATAGTCGTTCAGTACACGTGCGGAACCGTCATTGCAACTTGTTCCGACTGTCAACCTTCGCCTTCGGCTGCGCCTCGGCTCGGGAAGACATTTATGTCGGAACTCTTTGCAATGACAGCCTTTCCGCACTTGTAATGAAATACTATTACGGGCAAGATACTTTAGATAAGGTAAAAACAATCAGGAAGTGTTATGACATCCTTCTGATGAATCTACCTGCAACTGAGCCAAGGCTATTCAGCTAATTTTTACATACTTGTGTAGCCATTATGTATAATTTTAAGGTTATTTTAATATTTTTAGGTTATGGGTGCCTATTGTTTTAAAGTTCAAAATATTACAAAATATTGATTTTTTTATCATATCTCATCTGTTATACTCAGTGGTTCTGTTATGTACCTGCATGAATGCGGCATAAGTTATGCAAAATTATGCCGCGTCTTTGTATTCGTAGCTCTTTGTTTGTTCTATCTGTGCTGAAGGAAAACATCGTCAGGGGAAGTCAATGATTATAAAAAAATTTACCCGTAAGTACAATTTATTAGCCAATAATAGTTATCATTGGTAATGAAGGATGGTGTGAACCAGTTTTGAAGCCTTTTATAATAATTAATGCGAAATATATGTACTTACCACTTTACATTAATTTAAAAAAAAAAAAAAACGTATATTATGTATTATATCAGCCATCTAGTTCCCATAGTACAAGCTCTGCTTAGTTTGGGACTAGAAGGCGTTGGTTAAAATGTCCGTGAATATTTATTTATTATTATTATTATAGATTAATTTATTTCCACTAATTGTTTATAGAAATCGGAAACTAAACGTTTATTGTATTTCCTGTAAAAAATCTTTTTTGATATCATGCCCAATACAAACTTCTAATTTATTTTTTCTTAGCAATTTTCTGATGTATAAAATAAATGAGTGATATCTCATTTAAACGCTAAAAATTTATAACTAGTACATATACATGTGGGCCTTGTGATCATAACATTATTATTCAATTGAAAGTCAACAGCGAACTACGTCGACTAACATTAGTTAAGAGAACTGAGCGTAATGGAATGGCAACACGGAAAAAAAGAAGAAGCAGAAGCCATCTTGAACGTGACCACTCTGACTATTGTAGAGTCCTTTTCATGAAAGAGGTCCCGCGGAAATTTCCGGAACTAAATTTTAAATTAGTTGTCAGGTGCTGTTAATGTGTTCGGATGCTAGTGCGTTTTTATTTGGTTTCTGTGATCAAAGTCTTGTTTTCAATGCCTAAAGTTGTTAAAAGTGCTGCCCGAGAAATAATACTTAAGGTCGACTACAGCGACGCGTCGGCGGGACTTCTTTCATGGAAAGAACTCTACGATTAGATTATTTTAGAAAAAAATTAAAAAAAAAATTAAAAAATATTCGATAGTAGGGCTAAAGGCGTTGGGCCATTTCAGGTCCCGATTTGCATACATTTAGTAAATTTGTATATTAATTTGGTTTTTATAACTTCTTCTGGTTTATCAATTACCTACACAAATGTGATCATGTATCTACTACAAACTCGAAGGAAGGTATCGGAACCCACAACACAGGTTTTATTAACCTAATGTGGTTTTTTGATACGACCTCATCTAGTGGGCTTATTCGTCAACTCGCGAATGTCAAAATTGCGAATGGGCGCGAGACGGCACCTTCCGATTTTACTGTAGAGGAATATTTTAATTTATAAAGTGACTAACTACTTATAAGTTTGTTTTTAAATGTGTACAAACTATGTACATCTTTTAATTTAATTTATATTTATTAATTTCTGTATTTTTGGACTTATAATTTTCTATAATTATGAATAAATTTGATTCTGATTCTGATTCTTACCCTCTAAAATGAACCGGAAAATGTACATATCCCACTGGGTGGTACATTTTCTTAAATAAAAATTTTAGTGGCGTCCTTACTAATTTGTCTACGTACCTAGGTATCATTGCATGCTATTTTTATTTTTGCTAATATGATTAAACTACTTAACTACCTACCTACCTATTATAAGAATTACCACTTAACTACCTATAACAATGTAACAGGCGTTTGGTTCTTAATAAATTTCATTTCATTTCATATCATAATCTATTATGCAGTAGCAGTCACGAAACCACAAATAAAGTAATTATTTTGACGTAAACATCTGTTAGTACGATAAACCACATTTAAAAAGACGCATTTTTCGAAGTAAAATGTCTAATAACGAATGATTCCCACAGCTTTATAGTGATATTGTTACATTTTTAAAAACTGTAAGTATATTGTAACAAATAAAATTCCATCATTACAAATTAAAAAAAAAAAAAAATTGACTTGGGCTCCATCCAATATGCCCCACACCCTTTCAAACTTTCAAGGAAATAAATGGATAAATGAAAATAAGAACATTTTTATTCATAACGCTGTGTATCTTGCTCTGATATTTATGTTCGTAAGCATACGAAACCCGAGTTTTCAGTTGAGCTTCAAAGTCCTGGTTTATTTTAAAGAGTCAAATCAGTGTTTGTAAGTCTAGCACAAATCTGCATTCAAAATTCATAGCTGCCAGCAATACTCGATACATGTTGCAGACAGATTGCTAACATTTTTACTAATAACTAATAGGTAGATAGAACAAATCGCACCTTAAACTTATCTCATAAAAATATTCATTAAAAAAAACGATGGTTTGATGTTAAATGTTCTCACTTTACAGACCATTTTCAGGATATTATTAACAAACTCGCTGCAATACTTCCATTGACCCACCTAAGTTTACGCCCTTGTTAATAAATATGAAATTCAAATGGTAACGGTACGGGAAAACATGGCGTTATGCCAGTGATGCTGCTAGTCGGACGTCCGGCTTTTAATATTTGTCCGGCTAATTTTACATGTCCGGCTAAACTAAAATTAATGTCAAATTATACAAAACAAGATTTACGTAAATTACGTTTGAAGTTTGTGGTGATTTCGAATACTTTTTTTCCTAATTTTGTAACTACGAAAAATAATGTTTTACACACAGATTTGAAAAGTGTACTTACAAAGCTAGTATGTTTTAGAGATGTTTTTTAAAATAAAATGTTTTTTTTTCACCACTGTATTGAATAATATCGTATGATACTCGCGTCTTTGGATTACTGCAAACTGGTGACTTTCGAAGGCACGAAGCGGTGTAAAACCTATCTACGCTTGGTATAATAATTAACTATAACACTTTCAGCGACGCGATCGGTGTGCTGCCTTGCTTACGCCTGGCGGGTTTTCTGAACTGTTTTCATACTAAATCATAGGTATTCTGTGACTAAATAGTGACATTAGCGCATTTCAGCGCGTTTTTTGCCGTCAAAAGATTCTTGTTTTCGTATATCTGTAGCCACGTCACTTGACATTATGCTGGGCAGCGAAAGCAGTTCAGAGCTTGCGATATGGAGCCAGATACTTGTAGAGTTTCCGGCTTTTTCAATAGCAGCCCCTAACTACACAGTTCGTGAGGTACATCATTTTGCCAACAGATCGTAGATTCCGATAGTGTGACATGCGCGGGTGCATTTACCTCTAGGAACGTCATATTTTTATGGGAATTGAATGAACTGTATCCAGAACAGGCATGGTGGGTCATGGGTTTCAATGAGTGACGCTTGGTATGTGTTTGAGTCCCGTAGGACAAACTTCAGTCTCAGAGTGATAGATTTAGTGTGATGTCTCACAGAGAACGTCCTCACTGAACGAATTCAATGAGATAATGTATTGTTTAAAGCAGAGATTACCACTTAGAATCAAGTAGTCTATCAGCTGGTTCCATCACATATTTTCATAAAAAAAACACAATACAAGGTGTCCCAATATAAACGTCAAGCGAAAGTCAAAAAAATACAAATAAAGGCCCATTTAGATGGAGAGAGTTTCTCGTACGTTTCGGTACGAGAAACTATACGCAACTATCGCAAGCAATAATCGCCATGACACAATCGTATCAAAATGTTTACATACAGGCAAGAACTAAAATCTCGCCTACGATTATGTCATACGAGACTCGCTTATGACTTATCGCTAGGCGATAATTGCCTATGTTTGTTTACACGACGAATGTATAGTAAGCAGATTCTTGCTTATGAGAATCTCGACTTGTGTAAACACGATCTCGTGTGACATATTTTCAAGTTCATACGAGTATCGTACAAATCAGTTCGAATCGTTTTCAGTGCGAGATTTGTCATTCGAGTTTAGTGATTAGACGGACACAATAATATTCCATTGCGAAATAATTGTCGCCCAAGGCAATGAGCGAGAAGAGCGACTGTTTAGACGAAAAAAAGGTTTTATATTCCTTCGATAATCGTATCTTCGAGGCAAGAAACTATCTCCATCTAAATGGGCCTTAATTCGGTGATTCGGGCTCTCGTTAGACACTAACTTAAAGACACCCTGTATACAGTGTCGCAGGCGGCAATGCCTACCAATTGAACTGCGAAGCCAGTCTATTACACCTTGATACAACAACCGTTCAAAATAGATAAAAATGAGTTCTAGTATTATCAGTGCGAAAACTATATTTTCTGGAGCAGAAGTACTCGATAAGATTTCCACAGACACGTGTAGGAAGCCTAGATCAATTCGTGCAAATATGATAGACTAGGTGCCGCTCGCGACTTCGTTCGCGCCCCGTTGGATCCCGTTAATTTTTCGGGATAAAAAGTACCCTATGTGTTAATCCAGGTCACGGACAATATATATTCCAAGTTTCATCCAAATCGGATCAGTAGATTTGAGTAACAAACATCCATCCATCCATACTTACAAACTTTCGCGTTTATAATATTAGTAGGAAGGATTTTCTCGGAATCGTTGTAGATCAAATAGTTTCGATGAAACGATCTACGAAAACGATCTAGAGCATGAAGGTACCACGTACGAAGGAGCAAGGAGGGTATACGATATTTTTTTATAAGTGAACAAACCGATGTTATAAAAAAAATAAAAAAAAAACTAGAAAAACCGACTTCTATTTATATTTTTATTATTATATTTTATTATATTATATTTATCTATTTTATTATGACCTTAAAACTTCATCGTCAGATGATGATGGTGATGGCAGTTCATTGAAACTGTTCTAATGAACGTAAACACCGTAATGTCACAGGAAAGCATAATACGCAATGTCGTGTACTGTGGATGTGGATGACGTGTTTTTTCCAGTTATTATTATTTAACTGCCAAACTACTGAACCGATTTATAGGACCATCTCTGAAGTATGATATACCAAACAAAAAAATCTTTAAAATCGATTCATTAGTAGCGGAATGATCGCGGAACAAAAATACAAAAAAAACATAGTTTTGGAGACTACGATTTTTCGTAGATAAGACAGACTCTTAAAATATCGAAAACCCAGATAAGAGTAATAAGCAAATACGTAGAATTCTGAAACGATATTAAAGACATTTTAGGAATCAATTTCCATCCTATTACATGACGGCTTTGAGAAATAACCGAAATTCATAAATCTAATGCAAAAATAATATTGGTTTTAAATGTTGTGTGGGCGTGGAATATAGGCTCACGTACCAAACTGCAATCTTTTACGGATAAGCCAAACACTGATGAAAAAAAACATTGACGTTGAGCACACAAAATGTATGTTTTTGATGGGGTTCGAACCCACAACCTGCTACAGAAGGCGGAGCTTCCTGCGACCTGAAATTTCATTCCTGCGACCATACAATGAAGTCACTCCCTACTGTTCCCTAATGTATTGTATTCCTAAATGTTTTGATCTAAGTGTGTTACTTGTTTTTATCTTTACTATAAATAAATAATAAATAAAATAAATAAAACAGAAGGCGGAGAGGACGGACCTAGTATGCTCTTTCAATAAAAGCGCTCGTGCCGTAACTTGCTAGTCAATCTTCTCCGATTTATTTAAGTTAAACTATGTTCTGCGTGGTCACTATTTATATGGGTGACCGTTAGTGGCATTTACATCTGAGCGCTTACGTGCTTCGGAGGGCACGTTAAACTGTCGGTCCCGGCTCTAGCAGTCGTTAAGCCACGACGGACGCGTCACCAGAGTTGGCCACTAACTCATACGAGCTGGCTTGCTAATAGTTCCTCTTTTCTTGTATTATGGCAAAGATTCCTTGTCCGTCGACACCAATCCATGTTGTTATTTACAATGAATGTATTATGTACAATTAAAGATGAATGATACCTAAAGAATAAGGTTCTTAAACGGTTCCAAGTTGGCACTAACCCGAGGAAGGTATGAATGGAATATTGTTGGCAGTGATGCAATTTGAATAAGTAGGTATGTTTTTAAATAGTTTTGTTTAAAGAAGGCTTGTTCATTGAACATTGCACCAAAGAAAAAAAAAAGAAAAAAAACCTACAATTCTGGCTTTTTTTTCTTTTTTTTTCTTTGGTGCAATTTATTGCGGACGGAATAGCAGCCGACGATTTGTAACCAAGGTTTTTTTTAGTTTTTATTACAGAAACTTTTTTACGCAGGTAAGTAATGTACCGTTTTCTCACTAAAATGTACCTAAGTAGGTACTGATTAAAACAAGTACTATTCATAGAGCTCGCCTAATTTCAGCGTTGAAGAACGTCCGTTAGAGGACAGTAAAAGGAACTCTCTTGACCTGACAATTTAAATATCCCAGAACCAATTACAGAACAAACACAGCACTAAAACCCATAAAAACTTGCATTAATCACTAATTAAATTCTAATGAACCGCTACGTAGCAAATCATTTTTTTTTGCAAACTATTTTACTAAAAAGGATCGTTCGTGTCACCGTCTCCGGTCGCTCTCGTGCTCGCCGTCTTAATTGCTGGGGGTTTGATTGAAAATCGGCTTTATTGTGTTTATAAATAGAGTTGGTGATAGATGCAGCGTTGCAGCTGCCCGGCAGGGTTATGTTTGCGTTCGCTAGATTGTAATTTAGTCTTTGTGTAGTTGTGATAAGGTTGTTGTTGGTGGTGGGCGGTTGTGGCGGTGGTCGTAACTAGGTCGCGTGCCTTGAGCTGTGCATTTACATGCGGTGGCCTCGCGCGGTCGCTGCTCCTCTGGCCTTAGTGTAGCATTGCACGACGCGCGCCGGTTTCCTTCCGAACTATTATCTATATTTCCTTTTGTACCGTTAGATTTTTATATTATAATTAGGTGGTTTATCTGCCGTTCGGGAAGCCTCTCCCGGGATATTATTTAGCTATTATATTCATATCCTATCATTTAGTATACCTATAGGCGTACATTTGCTGCCTACATAATATTATAGGTAACTACGTAATATGTATAGAAAGAAAGTACCTTGAAATAATTTAACATGGATAATTTTCACATAGCATTCGGGAAATAGTCCTATTTTTTTTAATTATTGAAACTCCACTAATTAATTAAATAATTTATTAGCACTACATAAATATTATAAGTTAATATCTAAGTTTAGAAAGCATTTTTTTCGCATACATAGGTACGAGCGCCATTTTTAAATCCCTAAAATTTAACTATTTTAACTTCAAAAAAGTGAATGAACGAAAACAGAGTGTCATAAAGCTTTTATATTTTTTAAATGCATTTACAAAATAGAGCAAGTAATAGCAGAATGAGGTCGCGCTAATAAATGCAATTGGCGAGATGCTGACCTGCGTGACGTCACCCACCCTCCATCCCATCGATCCGTGACGTCAGTCCAACATGAGAGTTGCAAGTTTACATCAAAGTAATTTAATTATTTGAAAGCTTTGTGTTCAAATTGTGATAAAAAATCATTTGTTTAGGTAGTATTTAATAATTTTGATGTTTAGCTAGCTATGGGTAATTAAAACTCTGATAAAGGTCAATAAAATCACAAGAACAACTTTTTTTTTGTAAATTAATGTGTGTTTTGAAAGAACTAGTCTGGGAGGTACTGCCAACGTACCTATTTCTGCCGCCAAACAGTGATGCTCGCATTGCATTGTCCCACAGGGCACGTACGGAATTGCTCTGTGAGGTGCATTGTTATACGCAGATGTAACCGCTTAACATCAGGTGGGGCAATTGATTGTTCCATCACTTTTTCTCATAAAAAGCGCCTAAAGATTATTTTTAACCGACTTCAAAAAAACAGAGATTCCGTTGTATTTTTGAAGTGAAACTTCTAATGCGACTTCCAACAAGGTTGCGACGTTTAACGCTCCTGGGGAGGGGGAACACCAAAAGACAGAGCGAGAGTGAATGCGTGGCACACGAAGTTTCACTTTTTCCGCGCGGAGGGACTCCACGCACTATTTTTTTTTGTTCAATTTTTTGCTAATCGAGAATATTGTTGTAAAACGGACATCACCTTTCAGATAACCATAGACAAGAGATACGAACAAGCTACAATCTTATCTAGCGAGCCACAAATCCTAATTGGTGGTACTCGGCACAATCAACATGCTCACATTCGTTTGCGCAACGTTCTAAAACGTTGCGACACGCGGCAGAGACCTTGCGACTCTCAAACACGTATCTATGAGTTTGTTATTCAAAAATATTGCGCTCGAAAGAAGTTTACAGAGCTTTGTGCGGTTTCTGAACGAAACTCGCGGCATTGAAGATAACGTCCCAATTAGGGCGAAATTTTGGACGTGGAGTGGAGTAAAAGTCTTTGAGGTGATTTCCTTGAAATTTTTGAGGTTAAGTTTTGAACAGAAAATTCCACCATTTTACCTTCAAAAAACTTGACACTGGCAAAATTGTCTGTCGAAATGAAGGACAGAGGCCATATAGAAGAAAAGAAGAAGACGATGATAGTTTGAATTTGGAACTAAATTAACATGTTCAGAAAAGCTCTACCACAGAATACATATAGATAGGCACTCTAGAGACCTCTAGGTACATAACAAAAAAACTAGTTTTGCCACCGCGTCGGTTACATAGAGGTTTTTATAAATATAGAGGAAAAGACCCTGAGCCGAGGCACTTGGCTAGCTGACTTATTGTCAGATGTCGCAACTAATTCGCCACTCTAGCGGAAAGTCCGAGCATCTGACGCACTGTCTATTGAGCAATCCAGTGTATATTTTAAGCCGTTATTTGTATTTTGCTCGAAGAGGGGTAAAAATTAAGTGCTGTCAAAAAAGTACCACGAATACATAGGTACAGTTGCTGTGCAGCGCACTTTTGTAAAACGTGATCTTATAAGCTAGTTTACTTCTTAAAACCTCTTCAAAATGTAAACCTTTTCTCACAATAGACTTTAATTGGTCACACACTGGTCGTAAAATCGTCTAGATTGGCCTTCTGACTCCTTACTGAGCAAATTGAGAACGCTAGATTTCTTGCCAATCTTATAGCCTTATTTATGACCAAATGACTGGTATCCCCTAAGCACAGATCATAATATACCCCTAAGTGAAAAAAAAAACAAAAAGAAAAAAAATAGCATTGACAGATTGACAACTACATCTTTGCGATATGTTTGAAAAAAAAAACAATATTTCATAGAGAATTTCTATTCAATTATTTGACATGAGAGGAATTGGTTGCGATATATGTCAATCAATATAAAAAAAATCAGCCCGACCGAATGGTTCATGAAGAAACTGTCTCAATTTAATACCTAAGTATTATCTAAGCCTACTATTAGTGTTTATAAGCTTATAGCTTGTGGTAGACCAGTTCACCTCAGCACCGCTATCTGGGACAGGATGCTGGCTGTGTATGTGTTATGTAATATGTAGCCAATTACATTATGTACGTTCTCTGACGTTGGCGACTGTATTTAGAGTATGTACGGCCAGCAGTCTCAGCCGTTTCGACGGCGGAAGGGGGTTTATATGTGGATTTATCAGGGGTTATTTGGTAGACTGGCTACTGTGTTGATAATAGTAGTTTCGTTATTTATGCACTGGATTTTTCGCCTTACGTGCTGTGTGGCAAAAATTAGAGCAAATTCTGACAAAAAAAATTGGATTTTGAAATCTGAATCCGTATTTTTTTAAGAGTTTATAAAAAAAAATATCTTCTGAACGAATGAAAAGAATGAAATGCGTTGGTTTTCCCGCGCGAAACCCTGACCTACATACGGCCTACGTCATAGATAAGTAACACTTTCGTAGTATACTGTTTACTAGCGCCACCGCGCCGGCACACGCAGTTTATACAACTACTATTGTGTAGCTATGAGTTTATTTAATACACCCGTCTTTACAACGATGTGTAGTTTATAGGCTTTTACAACGCAATACTTACTACAAGAAATCAATTTGACTACCCTCACCCTTACCTACAGTAATCTGTCACTGTACTCGGAAACTGATAACCACTCAAATCAGGTGAAATCTGCCAGTTTATAAATCACTTTTTTTTTTTCATAAAAAAAACCTTCTTAAAGATGCGTACCGGTAAAGTTTGGTAGAGTCGAGTCAGACAAACAGGCCAAAGTAGTTTAGTTCACTGTAACATTAGCCATGAATATCAACGATTGTCACATTTTACGTAACTTTGGCATACTCACTTTACATTAAAAGTAAAATAGACAAGTAGGTATTTACATTTTTTTTAATTTTAAAGTTTTTTGTTCCAATTTTGTACTATAATTTGAAGAGCGTTCGCGACTAGCTAACGATAAAAATGCGCGTAAATATCGTGGTTTAGAGGAAACTGGGAAGCGTTTTTATATTGAAACCAAAAATAAACTCTGCTGTAAACACTACATATAAAAATAACAATTTTTCCATTCGGAATATGCGTGTCGTGCTCACATATTTCATGCTAACCGGAGAGACCGGTAAATCAGAACCGGGAAAGAGCTAAAACTATTCACAATAGTTATTTTAATATTATTTTAATTACTCACCCACATCACCCATTCCAAATATTCGTTTGTACTTACCTGAAAAGAAATAGTAACGATTATTGTGGTATTCCGAGTGTAAGGAAAATTAAAATATGTTATAAATGGTTTGTGAACCTTGAAAGGTCACATGAACAAATGCGAACTACTGACATACACACACAAGATGTTAGTAGTTATATTAGGTATGTATGAGAACTATTCAAGCAATTATTTAGGATAGAATACTTATTCACAAAGCAAATTACGACTATACCTACAGATGTTTACAAATGAATGAATGAATGAATGAAAACGCTTTATTGTACATAAATAACACCGAAACATATTCCTATGATATAAACAAAACAGGTTGCATTAAATGTACAATGGGCGGCCTTATCGCTCAATAGCGATCTCTTCCAGGCAACCTTTGGATGGAGAGGATACACAATGAATCAGTTGAGTTATCTACAAACTGTTGCAAACGATTCATAGATAGCTCAAGTGGTCCAAAACCCACACAGGCACTAACTAGGTATACCTACGTTTTATTCTAAAGTGCAAAACTTTATCGATTCGATGTATCAAAGCAAAAGGCCATTAAACTCCCCATTTGTGAAGTAAAAATTCCTTTCTTAGTGCACCCCTACACTATATAAGGATACTACCCTCCAAATTTCATACCTCTAGGACTTATAGTTTAGGCTGTGCGTTGATTCTATGTCAGCTTCAAAAGAGTTTTATATATATTGATGATTAATGATTAATATTTGCCATCAGTAGAACTAGTCAAACCAAGAATTCCAATAACTAATTTCCGTGAAATTCATACTCTATGTTCATCAACACTAAAAGGCGTGGCCGACGGTAATAGGCCATGTCAAGGTATGATAATAGGAGCAGCCACCATGACAAAAAATTAAAAAAAAAGTAGTAGTTCATAAAAACTAAGTCATGTGAGAAATAACTGTGATAAAGCGACACGTGCAGAGCAGTCGAAAAAAAAAAAGATTTATGAAAAATAGAGCTACTTTGAAATGTCGATGCAGGGTCCCGTAGGAATTTTAGTACACATTGTTACCAAATAAAACCCAACTAAAAAAAAATATAGGAAAACATCACTAGTGATAAACTTTTGAACTAATAGAAATAAAAGATTTCTTTGAATAAAAAAAAACCTACTAAAATCTAGTAAGCTTTTTCACCCATGTTCCATTGTACAAAAGAGATTTACGCATGTTTCATGTTGAATACCTACATTATATTACACTATACGTAATGTGATAAAACCAGGTTATCTGGTACCTAGTACAATAAATAAATAAATAAATAAATATTTACGGACACTTAACACAACGCCTTCTAGTCCCAAACTAAGCAAAGCTTGTACGATGGAAACTAGATGGCTAATAGAATACATACATACATTTTTTTTTGTAAATACATACTTATATAATACATAGAAACACCCAGAATAAATTGGAGTATTTATTTAAATCGAGTTAATACACATATTTCGAAACCCACGTACATGGCTGTCGAAATATTGTGGAAGTGAGTCAAACTTGGGTAATTCCTTTCACCAAATCATTAACACCTGCTGTGATTGATACCTACATTATTTTAAATAACGAACTTTAAAAACATGTGTTACAAATAATATTAAATCATTTCATTGATCAATGCATCCAGGGTACGTAGTAAGTTCTAAAAGTATACAATAAAAAAATCAGATTTTTATTTGAAAAAAAAAAGGAAATAAATAGTTTTTTATTTAAATGCACACATTGGTATCGATTCGCTTGTTGCATTTTTCAAAACTAACCTAATTTGACAGCTCTAAAATTATAGCCGTCCTTGTCGTTTCAGTTTATGAGAAAGGGACAGCAACATTTTTTGTGCTGTCAAATTAGGTTAGTTTAGAAAAATGCAACAAGCGAATCGATATCAATGTCTCGTCAAAATTATATTACTTGAGTACTTAGTTTAATTTATTTTAGTACATAAGTAATAATATTTACTAACTCAAAAAGTTGGCATCTTTTTATTTACGAAAGATTTGACGAATTCTTACGGAACTCTACCCGGGTGCTATTAATATTAGTTTATTTGTGCAAGGTTCAGCTAGCGACACGGCTTGTTGCCAGTGGGCTCTCAATATTAATCATATTACAGTTTAGATGGCGCCACTTAACAAAAAAAAAAAATTGACCTGAGAAAACGGGAATCGGAATCCGACATGTTGACAAAGTAGATGTCATATAATATTGTCAATTAGGCAGTGATTTCATAACTATAGATAGGTACATCAACATGTTTATCTGGGGGTCGTTCTCCTCGGAGTAAACAAACTATTAAATGACATATGAAGGTCCTCGAATGGCGTAGTCGCAAAGAGTATTCCTAAATTACCATCGTCTAGTTTAGAAAGCGTTTTTTCTTCTTTGTTTCCGGCTAAATTCAAAGGCTATGTAATACGTAGTTCCTACGTAAGAAGCGGGACTCCTAATCTACCAAAATTACACACTGAAAATCTCGTTTTGTATGAAACGTGATTTTGACCACCAGTTTCATACATTGTTCGGTTTTCGAAAGCACGAGTCTAGTTCGAGAGTTTCACCAGACTGGTTAAAGTAAAAAAAACACAAAACGAATACCTAATTCACACGAATTTTACTCCTAATAAGTATTATGCAGTTGTAATTGTAAGAGGCAGGATGTGTGCTAGTTAGCGTGTGTGTGTGTGCGTAGTGCCTATGTGTGAGTCAGTTGTCATTGACATGTAGGTTCTCGCACTGAACCAAGGAGGTAGATTATGCGTATTATCTAGATAAGTTAGGTTGTACAGATAGAGTAAAAAAAAGGTACATAGTAGAAGTTATCATCTAATATCTTCTACTAAATATATAAAACTGACACGCGTGCGTTGACTGGCAATCAACGCACAGCCTAAACTCGCACCCTAAAGCTAAAGGGTCTAAAATTAGGATCAAAGATTTTAACCAAATAATGCGTATGCTGCTACCATGCGAGCAAAGCCGCGGGCGACAGCTAGTATAGTGTATTTTTATAGCGATTTAGATCGTTTGACTCTCTAATCAAAAAGAAGTGTTAACAAATAGGCTATAGTTTATTGAAATCAAAGACGTGAATTCTTAGATACAGCTTGACCTCTCTAAACGAAAAGCAGCATATGGCACGAGGTTCATCGTATGCTGGTGACAGATATTTTGGTGGACAGTTTCGCACGCGTACGAAGCTGCGAGTATCAGCTAGTCATATTATAATCGCTCGACCACTAGTGGTCAACATTTTAAAGTAAACCGAAGATCTTTGCCTATCGGGATGGGCGCCACGACTTGGCCGCCAAGTGCAGCTAGTTACAAAATCAATTTTTCTTGATCTTATTGATTGCCACAACAGATTTTCAATTTTACGTGCTCTATCTAAAGTCTCGTATTTTTTTAAATATATATCCGGTCCGGAAATTATGTTCTGTGATATCCTTTTTACGACGCCGGACCAAAGTTGTAGACGTAGGTATGCGGATCACAAGCTTAAAGTGGAGATGGGCAGGGCACGTGGCTAGAAGGAATGATGGAAGATGGACGACAGCGATTACGGAATGGTGGCCAAGGGACGCTCAAAGACCACGAGGCAGACCAGCCGCCCGATGGTCCGATGATATTGTGGCTGTAGTTGGGCAGCAGTGGAGAAGACTCGCGCAGGACCGGAGAGACTGGCGTACTAAAGAGGAGGCCAGCAGCGCGGGTGAAGGGGGTCGTGCTTTTAGCGCGTGTGAACAGGTTTGCTTATTGAGCATGCTAGTATCGATCGATCAGTCGTTTGCGACAGGTGCGCGTGCACAGAGAGCGTGAGAGCACGCTATAAAATAGCATGTGTATTGGAGTGTTTGCTTTTAGCATGCTTATTCAGAAGCATGCTTATTGCTAGCAAATGTAAACTCCTCACTAGCATGCTAATATTGAGCATGCTAATTAGCACAGTACCTTTAGTTTCGACAAAACTAGTATAGATAGTATTCGTGTGAGTACCTATCTACCATAATAATACCATAATAGAAAGAAAATAACACGCCTTTCTGTGGGACAGGAAAAATACTCCTCGTAAATGATTTCTAATAACAACAGAGCCCTGTAGCACTAGTTACATAAAAATTATATATATTTAGATTAGTCTAAATACTACTAGAGTTTAGACGTAAAATATACGGTTTTCTAACTAATAAGATAGAGATGTGTTTTATACAACTAAATGATTGAATACGCCGATGGTTCACCTGATGTTAAGTGGTAACCACTGCCTATAGCGATAGACTGCCTCAAGATGGTTAAATTTTGGCGCCCAACACGTGACACACCGCCAACATAATATTACGTTGGACATGTGACATAACGGAATGACGCACGGGGAAGAATGCAACTTTGTTGCGTATTTTGGTGCTAAAAATTGAGAAAAGAGTAGAGACAAGCCTACTAGAGATTCATGATTTGAAATAAATTAAAAGTATGATTATTTATTTATTCAGCGCATATTTTGGAAGAATACGCATTTTCTATATTTACTGTTTCACATTTCAATGATTCAATCAATCAATCATTTGAGCCCGTTTGCACCCACTGCTGAGTATACGCCTCCTCTGTATGTAATAGGTACGCCATTCTATTCGGTCCCTTGCGAGAGTTGCGAGTCTTGTCCAGTGATTCCCAGCCAGTTTAAAAAATACGTTTTCAAACTTCACTTTGCACAGCTTCGTCCGGCAGCAGACTCGTTAGCGATTGCTTCAAAAACCTAGTGCTCACTTAGTGTACAGACAGACAGTACACGTAATTAAGGTAAGTACAGTCTGAATGCAGTTTTATGCGATGTGCTTCCGTTCGCGTACCACGCCCCTGGCTCACCAGCTTTTATTATCCTATCAAATTGGCCACTAGCTACGCCATATTATGAACCTACTAGCTTCCACCCGCGACTTCGTCCCATTGGAGAAATATGAAAGTTGAATTTTATATCAGTTTTATTTCAATAAACAGTGCGTATCTAACCTTCCCGTGTTAGATACGTCCCGGTTTATAGGGTCAAACTCTCAATGTTATTGGCTGGTAAGCGACATAAAAGTGGCTGTAGCAGGCCACTAGTGGCTGTGGTCTGTGGCCCGTTTGCACTCAGCCTTAACATCGCTGACACTAATAACTTTCTAAGTTAAAAAACGAATTTAATACTACACAGTTATCCCTTCAGAAATAGTTTCGGTGACTTTGGAAACCAAATAACCCCTTTACAACCCCTAGGGATAAAACAATGATTGTAACTGTACGCTCAAACCACAGGAATCGAACCCGCTTCCAACAAAGAAGTTATCAAAGACAATCTGGTAGGTACAATGATAGATGAATGTGTGATTTATTTTAGCAGATAAAATCCTATGCATTCTAGAATCTAGAGCATGGCATATCCAGTCTTACTTGTAGGAAATAAAAGCCGTTTTCCTCTGTTCAGTGAATACCTATCTATATCGGTATTGTAGGTCACGGCAAAACCCACGCCTGTAACGATGAAATTATATCAAACTCCAGGAAACATGTCTACATTAACAGGAGTCATTTCGTTGCAATTTTAATATTCATAAAATAATTTGTTATGATTAAAATTTGCCTAAACTAAATTTTGCAAAAAAAATGCCATGATAACTTGACGCTGATCAGTGGATACATCCTCATGCGCATCCCATCTGTGAGGTAAGGAACTGGTTATAGCAGGGCATAATGTGGGCTATCCGTGTTTTGTCACAGTTAGTAGATAACAAGGATCAATGGACTGTGTGCAAGATAACATGGGAAGGAGTGAGAAATGAGATCATTGCGTCAATAATGTCACACAACGATGGAATTTTCTCTTATAATTATTATCTGTATACCAAAGTTTGTGGAATCGCCAAGCTGAAGTGGACATAGGCAGGACACTTGGCAAGAAGAGATGACAGGACATCGACGAAAGCGGTCACAGAATGGTGGCCAAGAGATGCTCGTAGATCAAGAGGCAGACCACCCGCCCGATGGTCAAATGACATCGTACAAGGAACTGGGAATTACTGGACAAGACTCGCAAGGGACCGGAAAAAATGGCGTAATAAAAAGGAGGCCTATAAACGGCAGGGGGTGCTAACGGGTTGAAATGATGATGAAAACCAAACGTTAATTTTTGGAAAAAATAGTTTTGTTACTATTCTAAGAGCATTATTAAAATGTTAAAACATGAATAAATGAATTGGAATGGATGCAGAGAGATTGATGTTTTAATACGAATACTAGGTACTCTACCACAACTTTATTTGACGCAGACTTTGAACGCTCTAGAGTTTTTTGTCTCTAATGTTTTAATAGACACATACTTGGTGGAGATCCCTGGAAAAAAATCCAGAAATCTCCATTGCCTACGACGTACGTAATAAACCTTATAAATCTCAGGTATCTGCCACCTATTAAAATAAGAAAAAGATAACTTACTTTGATGACTTTGAAAAAGACTTATTTTTAGAAAAGTGCATATTTTTTTGTGAATTTCTAAGTAGGTATGTAATTGCACCGTAGGTAGTGAACGGTTCGCTAACAGCTCCAAGGTCTGCGGACATGTCGGGTGCACTACTTGTGTGATATGTGGGAAATATACTCTATTTCACGAGTACCTTTTTTAAAAAAACTTCCAACTATCTCATCAAACCGACACGACATGTGACCACACGATATTGTCGGAGAGCTACGAGCAACTGGCATGTCGGTATTGCCTTGTGCAAATGTCCATTAGTCAATACAAATAAATTGTCGACGTTCACAATGATGGATAAAATAGTGTTTTTGATAAATTAATAATAGTTGGATATTCCTAACCACAAAGAGGAAAATATAATAAAAATCTAGCCCAGCCTTTAAAATTAATATTATGTGTTATATTAACATTAAATAGTTATCCTATATCTAACTATTTAAATACCTAGTTATATTTGCTTCGATTTACATGAGATACCCGGCATTTTAGAAAATCAACGACTATACTTTTCAATAATCACGAGCACTTGGTGACATGGATCAGGAAGAGCTCTTTAAAAAACACGTTGAGGAAATGACTTCACTCAAGTTTGATAAACCGTTTGGACTTACCGCTGACTATCCCCTTTACACATTCTCCCGGTCTTGATCAAGGGGTTCCTAAAAGTTTCTAGGTAGAGACATAATTTTTAAAATAAATCCAAGTAGAGCCACCTGCCATTCACGCACTCTATCTTATGTGACATAACAAGCAGACATGCGTACGTATCAACGTAGGTGTAGGTATAATGTGCGTTAGCGCAGTGAAAACGGGGTCAGGGCTGCGCGTGGGCAGTGACGCTGCGCCGCACGCGGATTGCGGATGTATGCAAACTTTTGAACCTGGATATCATCCTACGTACTCCATGCCAAGAAGCGCTCGTGGCGTAGCTTGCTTAGTCAATCTTGACCGATTGTCTATGTTAAGCGACGTTCTGCGCGGTATTTGGATGGGTGACCGTTAGTGGCATTTACATCTGAGCGCCTCCGTGCTTCCGGCTTTAGCAGTCGTTAAGTCATGACGGAGGTCTTAAGGCGGCCTAAAAACTCCGAGTTGGTCACTAACTCATACGATACGAGCTTGCTTGCTTGCATGCCAAGAAGAACAAGCTTAATCTATTCTTGTTTTTAAACACATGTCACTTTAAATACAGAGTTTATAAGTTTTTAAGGTTTTTAAGAAGTTGTAAGGGTTTTCAGGGGTTACAAAGGGTTGTAGGGGTTTTAGAGGTTTTAGTGTTTATATATGTATATATATGTATCTGTCTATCTAGGCACCGCTCCAGCTGCTATACATTCAGGTCGTGCGTGTGCATATGCAAAGGCAGTAACCCTGGAAGCCAATGATCAGGGCACTGTCGCGCCACGTGCCTCTACGACTATTGTGCAGTGCCCCAATTTATCACTTGCTGGCAACTCTTGAATGTCCCATAATTGATAGATATTTATCTGAATATAGGAGTGTGAGGCTTCTTCAAAACTTTGGCCTACTTACTGGCATGGAAAAATACATACTAATAAGAAATGACAGAAGTTGACTGGAAGAAATCACTGTGCGCGATCTGTAACTTTTATGCAAAGTGTTGAAGCCACATTTTTAGCCCACAATAGAGAGTTTATTTGCCGTTATTTACTCAGGAAGCAGGTACAAAATATACACCAGTATTGAATAACAGCGGTGATATCGCTGGATCTCTTCCAGACCGCTTAGCTACTAGTATAGTTATTATCATCTATGGCTTAGGCTGGGTACGCCCGCACAACATTCTTTACACTTTACAAAGGCTTAGATCAGTTTTATTGTGACAGTAACACAACGGCTTTGCAAATATTTTACTCGGCGTCATGTCATCGTCATTCTTGACATTCGAATGCTCCAGAAACCTTGACACACAGTCCTATATTCTGCTCTCGGAATTGAGAAATCAGGAGGAAAACTTGGTGACAGAGATCCGGTTTTCCTATTAAGTATTTTGCGACTGTATGTAATGTCCTGTCCCCATTAGATGCTGTTGTAAACCACTGATTGGAGGCACGTTCCTCTCTTTCTCTGAATTAGATAAATGTGGGTCAATGTTAGTAAACAGAAATACTCAGTCACTCACGTTACTAGGGGCTAATAGAATTATTTGGTTTAATTTGACATATACCTCATCAAAATTTCTTGATTTTCCTCTAAAATTCATGACTCGAATACCTAATTTAAGTTTTTTTCATTGGGAACACAGGTCATCGAATGTATCGCATCTTGTCATTAGCCAAGAGTATAACGCTACGTCATTAGTCTGTAATATGTAGTACGGTACCTAATGAATAAGCCTATAACATATTAGTGCAGCCAGCCTGACAGTGCAGCCATGACAGTGTAGCTAGAAGTGTTGCCACTTATTTAGATTGAACGAGGACTTTTTCCTCGTCTTTTGCACGTTTAAAGTTAAAAGGTTTCCGGTAACTACTAAGAGCTTCTTCTGAGTCCCTCGGGAGTAGTGGGAGTCCTCAGACTCGCAAAGTGGTCGGATCTAGTCGGCTTCTTTGCACATTTTTTGTAAAGATTTATAATAAAAAGTAACTTGATAATGAATTTTAAAAGATTGGCCGCTTTGTTATGAAAAGTTTGAGTTCACGTTAGGTATTATTTAATACTTTATTGCACAAAATTATAAATTTGTTACAAAGGGTGGACTTAATGCTGAAAGCATTGTCTGCCAGCCAACCCAAACGTGGTGGTGTAGTGAGGAGGTTGGCGTGCGACATTACAGATAATAATATTTATCTTCCAAACTAAATTATATATTAAATTATATAGTAGGTATAGCTACCTACTATATAATTTAATATATAACCATATAATGTCCTGACTACTCCTGACTGACTATATGTATAGTAATGATCTGTGGTCCTGATTACGTAGTAACAGTGTTTTTATAGTTTGATTCATACAGGGCGTAAAAAGAAAGTTTCCGAAAACTGAAGGTGCATTACATTAGGTAGGTACCTATCTAATGCAGTTGTAAAATAAGACGTAGGTATCAAGACAATGTGATTCGCCATCATCTAAATATCAGCATCAGCGAGACCGATGCAAAGGTTTGCCTAGAATGTGTAAAAAATCATATAATTAGTATTTTAGGGTGCCTACAAAGCAGTTTGATATATATATATATATATATATATATATATATATATATCATATAAGCGTAATTATGTAAATTTAAGGCAATTCGTTATGCTTTGTGTATGTTTTTTAAGCATCTAAATGCTCATAAGGCTCATAAAACGTTTTGGTCTTAGACTGTAAGTTTTATATAAGCAGCTGTGTATTATATAAATAAATAAATGCAGTGTCTTGGGCACGTTTAATTCAGATATTTGTGCCCATTATTTGGGCTGTCTATAAATCATTTGCAACGGAGATAGGTCATCTGTTTCATGTGTATTTTGTAAATAATCGTGAATATTGTAAAATACTGTATATTCCTAATCTTCTTGTGAATAAATTATTTGAAAGGAAAATAAAAAGTAGGTATAAGCAGTACATAAGTACCTATAAAGGTAGGTAAGGTAGGTAGGTACCTATACCTACTCGTATTAATCTTTTAGGCCCGTATTCCGAGACAGAAATCGTTACTCAAGCATAGATTTGAGTAGAGATTTTCATACAAAAATCTATGCTTGAGTACGGATCAGTGCTTCAGTAAGGCTGCGGAATACGGGCCTTAGTGAGTTTATTTTGTTATCGTAGCAAAATGAAAAGGCCTGTAAGTATAACGTAGTGCTTTCACTTCCGTCCGCGTGGGGGCGCCATTCAATTACTTTTAGAAAATCATCTACTTCGTTGGGTTGATACTTGGTACAAGTAGATTAATGTAAATGTCCTGCATATCGGTTGAGAGGACAATGTAATGCAATTGTTATTTTTGTCCTACCTAAGCACATAGAACAATGGCATCGATTCCGTTGTTACCATAACCTAAAATTTAGGTAAATTCGAACGAATTATTCGTAAATATAGCTGTAGGTAGGTACATGTCATTTGTCCGTGCCTCGTAGATTTGTTATCCCTATAAGATAATAATTCTGTGATTTAAGAACCACAAAATACCTACCTGGTAAGTAATCCATGCTGGTAATGTTGCTTATCCTACCTTAAATAAATTTAATGAATTTATTAATGTATAATGTTGATGATGATGTCCCTAAATAAGTGTCCATGACGTAGGTAGGTATGCGTCACACACAGGCGAAGTTACTACAGGACAGGCGTCATGGCTTAGTCGGTAGTAGCTCTGCCTTCTGTGCTGTGGGTCGTGGGTTCGATCCCCACCGAGAACAAACATTTGTGTGTTGTAAACATAGATGTTTGTTCTGTGTCTGGGTGTTACTATGTATTATAAGTATGTATTTAGAAAAAAAAAAGTATATAAGTATTATATCAGCAATCTAGTTCCCATAGTACAAGCTCTGCTTAGTTTGGGACTAGAGAGCGTTGTGTGTAATGTCCAAGAATATTTATTTAAGAATATTTATTTACTAATAGGCTAATCTTCCATTCTTTTTGTTTTTTCGTATCTAAAACATTTCGGGGATATACCTAACTACTTTCTTAGAAAAATAGGTTGTAGGTGTGTAAGTAGGTAGTTGCGTATCTACCTACCTACTTCCCACAAGGACGTAGGTAGATATCTATAAGCTACCTATCTACTATCCACTAGTACAGTTATTCAGCACTTATAAGACAAGCCTATCAAACCAGACTAGAACTTTCTCAGCGTTCGTAAAGTAAAAGCTGGTAATACGCGAAAGGAAAATTGTTGGCGGCACTTCCTCAAGCGGAAATCGAAAGTAAAACTATCATAGAGAAAACTGCATTGGTGCATCGAGGTTGCAGCGGAGTTTCACAAATATTTTGATTTGTACCAGTTCGTAGCGACATCTTTGTTATGACAAAGGAACATTTATTAGATCGCCATCTGTTGTTCAGTAGTTGTACTAAGTGCGTTGCTTTTCAACATGAACCGTGCTTCATTGTAACCGTGCTTTTAGTTAGTAGTTCCGTCACCATTCGCTAGATGACGCTTTTCTCAATTTAACCAATTTTTCTACCTGCCTATAAATGTTTGCCGAAAATGTTAGGTAAGCTTTTTATTAATCAAAACATACCTTTACCTCCACCGGCATCATGCACTTGAGGCTTCCCGCTCGGCACCCGCTGCATCGGCGACGCACTGCCATAGTTCATACTCGTTCCACTGTAATCCGAGCTACCGGGTTCCTGCTTGATGCCGCTAGATGTCGCTGATAACTTTTCAGCTAGCAGGGGGTTGGCGGAGGCGATGTTGTATCTCCCATTGTTTATTGTGTTGGTTACCGCGTTGTTGATAGCATTTGTTCCGGATCGCAATAGTTGCTGTAACCGCTGTTGGCCATTGTTGGGTAACAGTTGGAGGTTCGGTTGGTAGTATTGCAGCTGACTGCTCGAGGACGGCGATGATACGTTGTTGTTCTCTTCTTGCTGAAATCAAAACGAGGAAATCAATATTGGCGTGTATTTGCAAGTCTATAGGTAGGAATTTGATTTTATTTGATGAGAAGTTCCTTTGGATGTCTGTGGGACCTTTACCTTGTTAGATTAAGAGACCATCTCTAGTAACAGTGGTAGGTAATAGATTTGATTCCAGAAAAAAAAATCTTGTGGTAGGTCAGCATCCCAGCCAAGGCCACAAACGAAAGAGACTTTCTAAAAGTAATGTTGCTACAAATTTCACCTTTATCTCAATAGGGGGCACCGCCGACGCAGTGGCATTAGTGAGATCCGTGAAAAATGTGTCAAAGTTGTCGAAGGCAGTTTCCCCCAGCTGTTTCAGTATTTCCTCTGGGTCTGCATTCTCTCCTTCATTTTCAAGCGTCAGTCCGCCGACTATGTTAGACAGCTCAGCTTGCGAGAGCTCGCCGAGAGAGGTCGCCATGTGCTGTAACTGAGCGGCGGCTTGACCACCCGCGGCCGCTACCGCGTCCTGGAACTGAGAAGATAATGTTTAAAATAGTTTTAGGGGAACGATTTACGACATTAATCCTAAAGGCAAAGTATAAGACGGCCTCCAACCTGTAGAAGGTTAGAAATCGGTTGATGGTGAAGTTTCAAAATCGTTCCACTTGGAAATCTTTGCGCGTGGATTTTAGGTTAGGTACCTATGTCCTTCTGCAGGCATAATGATGACTTCACTCTAAGTTGCTTTGTTGTGTTACATAAGTAGGTATTAGTGGTATGAGAATCACAGCGTTTAACAGCCAGTTTAGATCACGCAGTTTTAAAACACCGAAATGCGTGTATAAAATAGTTTTGCTACTAGATGGCAGATGGCGCTAGTAGGCTATTCAAATATAATGATCGTTAAATACCTGCAGGCAATTGGAGAGATCGACCATTCTGCCCTCCGCATTCTCCGCAGACCACCATTCATCTTCAATAAATGGCATCGCCAGCGCAGGTGCTGACGGCGCATGCGTCCCCGCCACGTTGTCGCCACTACTCAACGCCAGGTGGCGCTAGTCACTCAAATAAAACACTCGCGCACGCGAACTACACACAATATAAACTGTCAAAAAATGTTTCTAGTATAATAAATTCGTTCAAAATGTTTGGCAGCGTTTTGGACGGACCGTACATTATTCGTTGTATGAATCACGTGAAGGTTTAGGTAGATGGTTTCGAGGGAACACATGTGGTGATACAGTTTGTTTGGTTGCTCCAGCTCGCCAGGCTACCTCACGCCACTCCCTCCGCTCCTCTTCAACAGCGACCTGAAATATGCAAAGGGGTAGACTTTCACGTCTTTCAAAAAAGTCGACTAATTTCAATGAGGAAGGACAAATTATCGACTATCGGACTTTAGACTCTAGATTTATTGTAGAGTTTAAAAAAGATGGTCTTATTTGGATTTAAACATTTAACATTCAACACAAAAAATAAAAATACTGCAGGTTTTACTTTAATTAAGTGCTCAAAAATAAAAGTAAGCTTCTACGAGTCGGCCACAACGCTTCGATCACCTGGCAACGTCCCAATGGATGTCGAACCTGCGTCGATACACCATAGATGCAGCGCGACGCTCACTCAGCAGACGCCGTTCTGGAACAATAGAAAATGGAATTATAGACCAAAGTAATCGAACTTCACTTATAGTATAATTCAATTTATGTATGGTAAACAAACAGTACTACGAGATTCGAGCGATTACCGTCTTAGCGACAGGTTTGTATGGGAAGCGACAGAATTAGCCATTCATAAATTGAATTTTGCGACATCGTGGTGAAGGTGGGTGAATGACCTGTATTGCGGTGTTATTTGGCACCTACCATAGTACGAGTTTCGCTCTACACGTAATATTATAGGCGCTGCTACCAACCGAAACTGTCTAGCTAACAAACATGGCGGACAAAGTCCCGTGCGTCTCGAACGAGTGACAGCAAAAAGGAGGGACGCACGAATTTCCAGGAAGAAATCCCTCATTATCATGTCTTAACAATTCTACTATGGTGAAATTATCAACTAGAACCAACTGCGCCTCTAACCTAATCTATAATAGAGTTTAAATTCTGTCTCGTTTAAGAGTAGGTCGTTGGTATCCAATGATATTTTTCCACTTTCCACCTACCTATTGACTTCGGCTAGTTAACAAAGAAAATGCTAATCTACTTTTATCGGTGACTGTAGATACACGCTTTGTTCACAATGACAATGTACGGAAAACTCCGTGCGCGGGACGAAGCGATATGTGCGAATAAAAAAGCGAATTGTTCGCCTCTTTCACTATAATCATCGCAAAAATACTTTTGTTTTCTAAACGCTTCCGTGCACTTTCTTTGTTAATGTTGCGTGCGTTCATTGTGACGTCATAATAATAATTAATGTATGTATTCTGCTAGATTTTAATTGCAACTTGTTATTGGGTTATTGAACTCAAAATTATGAGAGCCGGCCTGCTTGTTACGTAACTTGCGATAGCTACCTACGCAGAGGCAGAAGCGGGGAAAATTGGACAACTTTGCTGTCACTTTTCTTAGTAAGTACCTAAGTACCTACTAAAAATAATGTTTGAAGACAGTTTTTATACATTGCCGATGCTTACGCTAGAACCTACTAGCTATAATAAATCGTCTGTAACATCCTAAGGATCCTACATTCTTGTACTAGTTACTATCTTTTTAGATAATAGTGAATTCTAGCCCACAGAGACCACAATACGCCAACAATACAAGCTTATCCTGCGCCTAGAATCGCACCTTATGCGTTTCAGTTAGTCACCTACGCTATGATGTGGTACGATGAGCACAATTTACGTAGATGTCTTCAAACTTGCATTATTCATTTAGGTATTGTTGTTATCTAAGCTATTTATATACAAGGTGTAACATAATTACCCTATAAGCCCGAAGAGGGCGTAATCAGACCGACCCTTTCTTGGACGTGTGCAAAGGGTCAATAACTCGTAATTGAAATTTTCACACAAAAGTACTACTTTTATTATTTTAGAAATTTGCGACAACCCTAAGTGTTTGTTTACTATTTGCGTAAACCCTTACACATGCATGCACACGCAGGTACTATCCTACCGCGTCGCACGCACACGCATGCTGTGTGTAGGTACATTTTAAATAAAAGTTACGAGCTCATTTCATGAATGAAAAACTTCGAAATCTCAAAAGTCGTAGAACAAACACTGTTCTCCATGACCTGTAAAATACCCCCCTTTCAGACTTATAGGGTATTTATATTACACCGTGTATAACGTTCTCTGGGTGCTGTAAAAATCATGACTAAATCCCACTCACGGTATATTATACTTTAGACTTATCTTAGTTCATATCTATCCGTTTACATTATTTTAAAAATGTGAAGATAAAAAAATATTATTTGCACGCAAACTGTGGAACTCGAATCTTCAAAATAAACTTCTTACAGCCTTAACATTGACAGCGCCATCTGTCATCGAGTAGCAAAAGCGTAATTTTATTCTACGAGATAATTATACATTTTCTTAAAAACTGACTTTGAACGTACTTAAAAAATAACCCTTTTACTCTGTCTTGATAATTTTCCATGTAATATGTAGCCTGTTGAGAGATTTATAGCGAGCTAGACGCAACCTTGGCGGAGACTTCCTGCATATAGCTCGACCTTGCATTGAGCCGGCATAATTGATGACTCGTCTAGATAATGCTTGTTTACACAATTTCTTAGATATTGATTGCACTCCTTTCCACAATGAATTAATGAGTAGTTAGGCTGGTTTGGATTTACTAGGTATGCGGGTGGGATTTTACCTTTGAATTTAAAAGTTTTATTTCCGAACATAAAATACAGATGGCGCTGTTTTCTGCTCTACTATTTAGTTTACCTTGAAGGCCAGTGATTTGATTTGTTTTGTGTTGTGGGTTTCTATGGAAACTGTTAAAGTGTTTTATTAATTGATATGATTAGCGTTCCAGGAAGAACCTTCATCGCTGTAGGTTGTTGCGTGGCACGGCAATGTCAGTGGTAAATTGCAATTACCAATTTGCTACGATCTTGTTACATATGTAGGTATAGAACTTAGCGAATATTGAATATGTAGCTATCCTAAACCACAACAAGTAGTGTAGGTATGTACATAATTGGAAGTGTAGTTTAACTATTTCATGCGTGTGAAATGGAACGTGTTCGCGAGAAACTTTGACATGACAGTGACATTTCTTGTTTTCACTGACAGTCCGATTGGTTGAATTTGTTTTGGTTTGTGTTGTGATGGTGGGTGGAGTGGAGAGGATTATTTATTGTTTGTTTTTATGTGAAATTAGTTAAAATAAGATGTCTGGAGGCAATAATTCAGATTCATCAACTTCCGAGTCGGAAGTAAGCGCATGCAGCAGTAGTTACAACCCGCTCAAGGCTCTATATTCACAAAAGTCGAAAGCGCCGGTGCTGAACGCTCCAATGTTTGAAAACATTCATCAATTCGAAGCCTCGAAGAAGAATAAGGACATTTTTGCCGTTGGTGAATCGGAGAAGATAAAAAGAAGAGAAGATGCAAAGGCACGGAAGAGGATTGAGACGGAGAAACTGCTGGAAGAAAGGAACAAGCTGAGATTTGCGAAGTATGAATGTAAGTTTGAGGTTATGTTTACATTTTGTGTTTTAAATACTAAAACTATAGCCATTACTTCTATGATGGATAGATTTGGTAAGTACTTACTAATTTTGTTAATTTAGTTGATAACCAACGGTAATCGCTAATTTCCTCAGAATCATTAGTAGGTATTATTGATTTATCTAAAATTTATCATAAAAGATACCTCCTTGCTTGCAATTCAACTATGCTATCCTCTAATATAAAACCTTTTTACTTAAATTTAACCTAGGTTAATATTTTATAATATATAACTATACTATGTAGTAGGTGACTTTTAATTGTTTTGTTTTGGTGCGGGATGGTAAAAATGTTGTGAATGACACATGTACAACAATTACATTTTTATTGGTTTTCTGTTCTATTTCATTGAAAAGATAAATGACAAAGTATTCTCACTAAGAAACAAATATTGTATCTGTGAGGCGATGCTATTGTCATCGGCATATTAAAGCTCTCATAATTGGCTGGGTTAAGTGTTCCGTTACATTTTCTCAAATGTACATGCAACATTTGGTGAATGGGAACTCGGTTTTACAGTACCCAAAAATTATAGGACAGACCACCTCATATTATACTACACCTAAAGAATCCACATGCCAATTTTTAAATGCAGTGTCTATGTTTTTGGAGATACCTACTGATATCCCTTATTTAGGATTCCTTAGGATGCAACCTTGTGAAATTCCTCTTTACCTTCCACACACAAAAACAAGCATACTTGTAGCGCCATCTATCTCGCTACATAAGAACTAACATGAGAAATATCCTAGATAGCGCAAACAAAGTTATCACGGAGTTTGAACATAAGTAATACTACCGAATACCATCCATTGGTCCTCGGACCCCGAGCCAAAGGTCGCTCGGCGTGGAAGATCTTCCTTTTTCGTAGGAGGACACCTATCCTACCACGTTCTCCTCATACTTTTGAACTCTCAAGTGCTATGACCAACAGTCGAGAACGGCTTCAGATTGTCTAATATGCTGCAAGCCAGTCAGGATGTTGGTGCGGGTACGATTTTTTATTTTATTTATAAAATTAATTATGGAACAGATGGCCCATCCAATTTAAAACTTCTTGAATCAGACTTGAGTATTTTCTGAGAATGCCAGCCTAAAAAAAACATTTCTTCTTCTTCTTTACCCTATATGGCCTGTGTCCGTCATTTCAACAGACAATTTTGCCAGTGTCAAGTGATGAATTTGTATTAGTTTATGTCAAGTCATTCGTCAAGTCAGGTGTCATTTGTTTTGAAGAGAAAATGGTGGATTTTCTCTTCAAAACCTGAAATAAATTTTCCATGTAGAGAAACCTCTTTATACACATGGCTCACACTTTATGTTACGAGCTAAGTATTATTGGTTAAAATTGGGAGAATTTGTCCCAAAATATTTTCTCCGAAACGTCAGCAAGTCAAAATTCCACCAAAATTAAACAACAATACTCACATTAAAACAAGAAAAACTATTAAAATAAAAGTGCTATTATGTTGTCTCAAAAAATGTCAAAACACTATTTAAAAAAAAATTATAAAGACAGCTATAATTTTTGCGCTGACAAATTAGGTTAGTTACAAAAATATAACAACAGAAAACAGAATCGACTATTTACGAGATATTGAAAGTACAAGAACTTGACGTAGAAATGTCGGGAAATTTGCGAGCGCGTACAAGTGCAAGCTTGGGTGGGCGCGTAGATTATCCCGCTGCCCCACCCCCGGCGCGGGCGGGTCGACAACCGCGGTTGACACAGAACCGCGTTCATTGCTCGGCCTAGACTGACCTCGTGCGTGACTTCGGCTAGCTCACATTAGTCGCGAAATGAGCTGGTTTTGGCTAAAAGTCATTTAGCAAGACTTTGTTAGAGCGATGCAAGAGGATCCCGCATGGGTTTGGGTTCAGCGGCTTGACAGCTGGAGTGACGCAGATCGTTCACCGCTCGGCTTATGCTGACCTCGTGCGTGACCTGAACTAGCACACATGGAGAGTGAGAGCTGTTTGGGGATTAAACTACTTAATCAGTTTCATTGGGATCTAATCGTTTAGTGATGCAGAAAGACGCTAGTTGGTTGATACATAATTTATAAGTTTAAACTTGAAAATACCGACTTCAATTTGATCCGCCTTCATCATCCAATGATGATTTGGCAGTTCATTGGGACGTGATTCCTATATGCTGTGAACTACACCTTGAAAATGGCATTTGGCATAGAACCTGTGTTTATTGTGACCTAACTCAGGTCAGGCTTTCATGAAGTGCTCTAAGCCAAGTTTGGAACCTGTTAAAGTGGTGATGTAATCATGTGAGATAGTTCAAATGACTACAGGAGTCTTTATTCAGCTCGTGGCTGATCTGAGCTTTGGATCTAATTGAACTTTTATGTTGCTATAAGGTAGTTTCCTTCGGGAATTTTTTCCTACGAGGGGAGGTCCAAAAGTCCGCGGAACGGGGGGGAGGGGATGCAGGTAGCTATCTTTGTTTGGTATGTCGCTAATCGGTTACTCATTAGGGTATAAACAAGTTTATTTTAAGCCCTTTCACACCACTCGTTTACGAGATATCGCCCTGTTAACAAGTCAATCCGGAAAAAAACTGCAACTATGGAGCAAATTGAGTTTCGTGCCGTTATAAAGTTCCTTACCAAGCAAGGAAAACCTCCGAAAACCATAATGAATGAGATGGGAGCCGTTTATGGTGATCAGTGCCCTAGTAAAACCATGATTTACAAGTGGAATGGTCTTTTTAAACAAGGCAGAGAGTCGATTGAAGATGACTCTCGCCCAGGACGGCCGGCTGAGGTCACCACACTGGATATCGTTGAAAAAATAGAAAAATTAATATTGGAAGATGCTCGTCTGAAGAAAAAACAGCTTTCTGCAATAGTAGGAGTATCAGATACAACCATTTTGAGGATCCTACACGATCATCTTGGCATGTCAAAAGTCAGTGCAAGATGGGTGCCAAGAATGCTCACGCCGCTTCACAAGCAACAAAGAATTGAAGCGTCAAAGCACTTTTTGGAGCTGTGTAGCGAAGAATCTACCCCTGTTTTGGAGCGGATTGTTACCGGGGATGAAACTTGGGTTCATCATTTTGAACCTGAGTCCAAACAAGAGTCGATGCAGTGGCATAAAAAGGGCACACCACCCCCTAAGAAGTTTAAGGTGTCGGAGTCGGCCGGAAAGATTATGGCTACAATTTTTTGGGATTGTGAAGGAATCCTGTTGATCGACTACAAGAAAAAGGGTGTCAACATTACCGGAGAATATTACGCAAAATTATTGGAGCAATTGAAGGAAGCCATCAAAGAAAAAAGGCGGGGTAAACTGTCAAGCGGTGTGTTGCTTTTGCAAGACAACGCACCAGTTCACAAGAGCAAAGTTGCGATGGCTGCTCTAGACCGGTGCGGCTTTGAATCACTTGTCCACCCACCCTACAGCCCGGACCTTGCCCCTAGCGATTATTATTTATTTCCAAATTTAAAAAAGGAACTCAGGGGAAAAAGTTTCAAGACGATGAAGAAGTTAAGGCGGCAATTTTGACTCATTTTGAGGGCAAGGAGAAAAAATATTTTTTTGATGGTATTCATAAGCTAATTTCAAGATCTGAAAAATGTATTAAGCTCAAAGGTAATTATATTGAAAAGGAAAAATAGTTTCATTGTTTCATTTTATTTCCAAATCCTCTATTCCGCGGACTTTTGGACCTCCCCTCGTACTTATCTCTGTTTCATTGAGTTCTAATAAATAAATCGTTTGTCGATAAGTTTACATATTAAAGTCGATGATGCGTTTCATTGGTTGTTCTACAGAAAACTTAAACGTTACAAGCGGATTTTTTTTTCAGACCATTTTTTTAGAAGATGCCTTGTTTCAGAAATATGACACGTACGGTGCGTGTCGTTCGTGTACCTAGATCGGTTTACGATTCAGGTTTTTACCATCATAAATCTACCAATATACGAGTATTTCTATGTGGTGTTTCGTCATAGTTCAAGCTGTATTCGTCGTTATGTCAGCCTTTGCGTCATTTGATACTTTCGCCGGACATTCACTGCAGTATGTTGCAACTCATAACTCCTTGGGTGACTGGATATTTGGAAGTTTAAAAAAGACTTCAAATGTCTTCTCGGTCTCTTGTAAATCTAGCTTCGATGATCAAAAGGAGGTACCTATAATTACTACAGGTCCCGTTTGAGATAACTGAAGCTCCGCAAAGAACCGTGTAGTTATCAACAATTGAATCACCTTATTTGCATGCGCCCGTGACCCGCTGGCCCGACAACCTTCGCATCAACTGCTTTTTCTATTTGTTCGTACGAAACACTGCTCGTTTAGTTACGTCATCGGTTTATACAATTATAATAAGCATTTTGTCCTTCGGACCGGGTAGGTAGTTAGAGGTACTTACGTGTTGTAGGAAACTGCAGATGCGGGTCGGCCGTTTGGTCTTTCAAGATAGATATTTTTATGCTTTGCAAAACCATTGAATTACAGTGCAAATTTGTCTCTCCATACAAGGTACCTTTGAGATGTTTGCCTATAAAAGACTTTAGGTACATAAAGCCTTTTTTGATCTTTAAAGAATAATTTATGTCTTCAACCACATTAGCTCCTACAAGAAATTCTATTAAAATATTACAATCAAGTACTGCATTGAAGGTGAGCACGCGATGGCGTGACGAAATTGCCAATTAATTTACTGGTGATTTGACAAAAATGGCAGTACTGGAAAGTGACCGGCAACAATGCGGCCATAGATTAAATACGCAGCTGGTTCGGCCTCTTGTCTGATTCTATTATTGGCTTCTTTTGTGCAATACCAGCAATGGCTAGACCTAATTTGAGCCGGTTAGATCCTATCCTGGTATAATTACAAGCGCATTGTTTCGCAATATTGGGACGGTGGATAGCGCGTTTGTTTGCAACTAATGAGTTTATCTGTGAAAGTGGCGTACAAGATTTTGTAAACTAAGAAGTTAGTATCGGTTCGAAAGCTGATTTAGCGTCGTGCTATTTATTTATCGTCTGTATGCATTTACGTCCCACAGTGTTCAGTGTGACAAATTGCAGTGAATGCGGCGTTTCTCTCAAAAACACGTTTCGAGAATCAGCAGTGAACTGTGGGACAACGCGTAAATAATCACGTCATCTAGATACGCGATGCAATCTCGAACATAACACCGTCTGTTCGTTAGACTTTCGCGTGCTCGCTTGTTGCATAACCGCTTTCCACATGAGTGGTGATCGTGTATCTCGCTCGCACCCTGGAGCCTCGGTCAACGACATCCAGAGATTCGCGGCCTAAGAAATGTTATCTGCAAAAAGTTGCTTTCCAGCGCGATCCCCTTTTTTGTTTTGCTCGATGGATGGTTATGTCACTTTTGATAAAACAATGTCGCGACAGCGATTGGTTTCTGTATCGTAAACGTTTAATCTAACACATTTTATGGCTCATAATATTAGCTGAAGCCATAAAACTACCTTACTGTATCTGACTCCAGGTGTTCGAATAATTCAGGATTTATTTGAACTAGTAGTTCGATAAAATGTAAATGTCTCGTAAATCGTGAAATGAACTTCGAATTGAAACAAATAAGTACTTTTTTGATTTAATAATTAAAACTGGTTTATGAGGAATTGTAAAAACAATAGGTAACAAAAATTCTTGCGTGTTATGTTGTCATCACGCTAAGCCACACACACAGTGAGTGCGCGTGCGCATGCGCACACTTTGCGATGCGTTCACTTATTTATATCACTGTCAGTTTTAATCGCTTTTTGCTGCGATTGTAAATTATGATTCTTGCTTTTATTATTGTTGCTGGTTGCTGATATGGATACCTTTCTCATGCTTAGATAAATGTATCTAGCTATGTTTAAAGGGATTTGTTTGTTTTAAAACTACCAACGAGTTTTAGGAATGTTTGTTTACACTACCAAAAAAAGCATTACACAATTTTCAAATAGAGTACAGCGCGTAAACTAAATCAGAACGCAGTAAACGTCATCGTGCGCGGAACGGAACGCAAACGGAAGTGATGCAACGGAACGCGTTTCGGCGCATCTGTGTAAACATGGCGCGCTTTTCTGAATGGCGGTAATGGCGGCGGCAGCGTTTCCCGCGCTCGCTCGGCCGTCGACCCCGAGCCGCGGCCGCGCGGTCAGCGCCCGGGGATACTCGAGTGAAAGTAATTCGCGAACCTCGAGCCGCGTGCGAGCGCCTCCGACAGACTTGCATAGATTTGACATTAGATTTTTAATTTTTTTATATGGTCTTTTTGTCTATGGTCTGTTTGTTGATACAAGTTCCTCTGTTTAAGTAGAACATTGTCTTTAGAAAGGATTGGCTTTACCTTAACTGCTAAAGCACTCAGCAACAGACCCCTAATCAGCGTGAGTTCTGATAGCTTGTATCCTTCTGATTTATCTACGGCAGTTGTATTTTAACAGGCGAATTTCACACTCTTATGACCAGCCGGAACTGCTTATTCTTACCGCAACTATTTATCTATTTGTATGGAGGTTTTGTCTACATAGGTTTAATTCCGAACCGCGCCTATACTATTATTATATTCACATCACACAACCAATAAAATAAGTTTTGCTTAGATTGTCTCCCTGCAATACAAGTTCTAATGTTTATTTATAAATCAATTATTATCAGGTTGGTATCTTACAAACCAGTTTGTTCTCCTCTTGGTTTCACTTAGATTCCGCATCTTAGATACGCATATCATAATACAAAGTATCGTGATTATGCTATAAAACTTACTTATTAAAAGTGTGGGTACTCGGTCTATTTAAAATTTTATAGCGCATAATTACTTTCGATAGTGTGGTCAGTTAGGTCTTTGACATTGTTTTTATTAGATTAGTAGTTTCTTTTGTAACTTAATTCGTTTTTTGTTGCTAAACGCTCAGGTGTTTGTTTTATTCTCAGAAGCTCTAGATCCGTGGTCATTCTAACGCTCTTCTAGTATGGCCCTAGACAAACAATGTACGAACCTGTCTGTGTTTTTGGCCTATTGTGTCTAAAACTAGAACGTCGTCATTCTATCTAGACTAGTCCTGCCGCACTAGGATCCGTCGTGTGACACGTATCAAACACACCGACCAACTCACAACTCCCAAAATATTCACATCTTATGCACGTCATTGCACATCTCCAGTGTCTCCTCGCAAGATGAAGACAATTTACACCCAAGACGATGGCCTGGTATACAGAATCTAATTAGTATGCCATAAGCCTCCAGCTCCGCGTTAAACTCAATCATTAGACTTAATTAATTGAGTCTACGCGGCGAACCTTTTCCCATCTATGGGAAGAAATCCAAGGTGTAAAATACAACGACCAGGTGGGCGCCAGCTGCTGATACCTAGAACTTTGCCTAGCTAAGCAGGTGAGAGACCTAAAATGTGTGATTGCATATGAAAATAATATCATCCTCTCAGTTTATGCAGTGTAAAACCACAAGAAAGACATGGACATTGGTTAATGCATGCGGACTGTAGGGCAGAGCCGAATAGGCAGTGTTGCCAATTTGGCATTTTTATGGCTAAGAATAGGCCGGGGATTCCTCCCGATATTTTTGTTGGGAGCATTGATATCGCGCATATTTTTGAACCAAACCTTATGCAATCTAATATGTGCGTGTACTATAAGAACAGCAGATGATTGACGCACGATACACTACGCGAATGTCTCCGTAGTGATGTCAATAACTTTACTCCAGCCGCTGTTTGACAGTGAACGAACTGCGATAATGAGGTACATCGGTACGATGACATTGCTGACTGTCTGAGATGAGGCCAGACTGCACTTGGAGATATTTCGGAGTAATAAATAAATAAAAGTTTGTTTTGGATAGGACTTCGAACTGTGAAATTTGGAAAAGTTTAGCAGACTCGGCAGCTGAAATAAAATCTTATATTTAAACAGACAGAGTTCAAATAAATCAGTCTGGGAATAAATCTTCAACGTCTCAGATATAATTAGCTACTGCAAATTGCATTAGTGCTGTTAACTTGTCCAAATAGAATTTTACCGTAGTTTAGCTCGCGTGGAACCTTAGCCACCATCATTGCCATTAGCACCACAGCTTACATCATGCTGATTTTTTACCATCTGTTTCACTGATGGATCAGACTCTCAATGAAATAAAACTTTAGAACTCAAGTTTCTTGAAGATATAGGGAGAAAGTCCAAGGCACGTAACATTATTGGCAGATGCTCACATTCTGCTGATTATGTATTCAGTATTCCATCTAAAATCTAGCCACACATCAAGCGATAGAAAATAAGGTATAGGACAATTCCATTGGATTTTAGATCTCTTAAAATTTTCAGACGGTAACGTCTGAATTTTACCAGAGCAGCTTCAGCTTGGCAGTTCAAGCACTTTGATTGAACTCTAGAGAGTTCGACACGCCTTGCAATGTCGCGCCTGCATGTGTGCAAATGAACAACAGGCAGATTTGAATGTATAATAGCAGCACTGTGCGATATTTTAACAGGTGTATTAACTATGCCGGCCTGATAACTAGGTGCGTTGACACGGCTTTTGTTATCGTGCCGCGTTTAAATTAAAAATAAATTGTTCGTGAACTGAGATAGCTTGTCTTGTCTATTTCGTCATAGAAGCTGGGTAAACAGTTTTAGTACATTGTAACATTTTGTAGAATAATTTTTATCTTATTTTCAAAATGATAGAACTAGAAAGGCCAATCTAAATAGTATTACCAAGTATAAGACTAGTAGTTCGCCCCAAACTGAGATCTCGTGATGGTCGGAGGTTAATAAAACCCTAACAATTTTTATTGTCAATGGTTGTAAAAAACTTTGTAAATCGCTTCGAAATCGCCGTCTAGCTAAGTACCAGTCTTACTTGCACTACAAAATCATTGAAACTCTAAGAAATGGTAGCACACGTTATACTGGGTTTGCCAATTTTATAATTTTTACAACAACTCAAAAACTATTAGACCTAGAATCAAAATAAAAACGGTTTTGGAATGTCTAAACAAACCCCTATCATATGACACCCCACTTGATATTATAATAAGACTACTTTTTTTTTAGTCTTTTTGGACCCTCATAACTTCACGACTCCTAAACCAATTTACTTTATTTAACAAAACAGTAAAACTTAAGAGTACTATCCGTATACCTACCAAATTCTATGAAGATCGGATAAGCGTTTCAAAAGATCTGGAAGAACAAACATACAAAGCATTTTATCCAAGTTGTCACTAAGATCTCGTTCGCTTCGCTCACTCAATAGTACAACAATCTTGTGCATGGCATAGGTTATGGGCCTAGATGGGCTAACTTAAACCAGAATATTCCCAGTAATGAGTCTTATCACCTTTCAGTACCAGCCCCAATGCCACGAGAAAGAATGGCCAAGAATCTCATAACGCGAATCGAAAGAATGATTGGACCCCTGGAAGTTCTGAAGGACTGCGTCGACAGGCGACTGAGAGTAAAGGTAAGAGTATACTTCAACTGCTACAAAGTGCAGACACTTATATAAAAAATTAACATTCTAGAAATCTAGAACATAAACGCGTCATTGCTAATAAAATATCCTGTAATACCCTTGTGGTATTTTAACGATCTTGAAAATGACACAAAGCCATTTTCAGAGTATTAATTTGGCTATAAATTATGCGGCCTTATAAACGAATTCATTTCGCGCCAATAATAGCATGTATTGCATAGTGACGTCGCCGGCCGACCGGCGTCACTGCAAGGCTCTTCCTAGTGACTCAGGCCACTGTGTCACTGTTCTTAGCTCTCACTTATGAACTCCTGGTACCGATCTCATTGCTATTGGTGCAAGAGGGTTGTTTACTCCACCACGCTTAGTACATGTCTCTTGAGTGATGTCACTGGCTGGCATAGTTACAAGGTCTTTCCTAGTGACTCAGAATATCATTGTGTACAAACTTGGTGTATGGACTTTGAACTTGGACCATGATGTAAACTGACACTACATACCTTCTACTGTCTCATCGTATCTTTCGTATTGTATAGACCAGAATGTCTCCTGGAACACACTGATCACTTCACTTGAAGTATATTCTCTCCTCGCCATCTTAATTGTTAAGTCACAGGCGAATGGACGAATTTGACCCAGTGTCTATTTATACACCGGACGATCACTTCAGCGCGGCCATTGCCGTATCTTTGGTTGGTAGTGTTGGTACAGCGGTTATGCATTGGCTACAATTTTTATATGCCTGTTGTAGAAAATATTGCGTCTGGTTCTTTGTGTAAGTATAAAAGCTTTTTTTTTTTTTTACAGTTTTATAGTATAGACTGCAATTTTGCAATATTACCATATAATTCCCCCATATTCACAATCCTTTCCCATTCCATCGTTCTTACTTAATATCTAGTATCTAAGTTATTTTGAGCCCCTTAGATTTATTTATGTTAGTCTGGTCTGTCACTATTTAAATATATATTGTAAGCGAAGTCACATCATAACACCCCTATATAGAATTAATTTGTTCTCTAGTGCACATCTTTTGAGGAGGAGGAGCGTTACCTTGCCGTAACACAGTTTTTTAACTAGCACGGAAACGATCCAAAACATGTTGCTGCTTCTACTAAAAAAAATCTAGACTCAGAAAAACTTAGTTTATATATATGTATAATTATAGTTAGTAAGTGGCTCTGTTATTTTTGGAAATAAACATTATCTTATCTTAAAAGTGCAGTAGGATGTGTTTCGTTACGTCTGTTATCACGCACCTCCGTTTCTATGACTTTTGGTGCGAGATATCTTTGTCTTAGTCTTCTGAGACTTAACTTCCAACGATCAGCTTAAACGGCAGCTCCTTTCTAGTATTTTCTGCCAACACAATACAAGAAAGCGAAACTATCTTCGTCTAGAAACATCAAAAGCCCACGCAGCGTTTGAATGTCCAAAATAGCAATGGTGGCGGGCGATTCTGCTAGAAAGGGCGAGCTATTTTGGCAGCCCTCTTCCTGGTTGGAGGCATGCCAGCAAGCACAAAGGAAGCACTATAGGGCCAGTTATGACTCCCGAATACGAACATGGAGAAATGACTGGCTGTTTGATTTATTTGGTGCCGTAAATTGTGTTGCGACGGCGACGGCGTGGTTGGTTACTGGTTACTGGCAACGGTTTCAAAGAATACGAACATGCCATACTTTGATAATAGTGGTTTTTAACAGAGTTAAAAAAAGGAGGAGGTTCTCAATTCGATTGTTTTTTTTAATGTTGGTTACCTCAAAACTCCGTCATTTATGGCTAGCGTCCACAGGCCCGCATCGCACGCATCGGACGCATCGCACGCAACGGATTTTAGTTTGCCTTGTATAAAAACTCGTCCGTACGGTTCGGATCAGTGGACGCAGTTGTATGAGTTTATATACAAGGCAAACTAAAATCCGTTGCGTGCGATGCGTCCGATGCGTCCGATGCGGGCCTGTGGACGCTTGTCTTTATGAACCGATTAGAAAAGTTCTTTTTTTATCTGAAAGGGTATACTTCTAGATTGGTCGCATAATTTTTTTATTAAAATCGGGGCTGTAGCTTGGCAATTAAATAAGAATAACTGGAAAAAACACGCCATCCACGTACACGACATTGCGTATTTTCTTTTCCTGTGACTTTTCTGTGGTGTTTACGATAAATACGATAAATAGAACAGTCCCAATGAACTGCCATCATCATCATTTGGTGGTGAAGACGTATCAAATTGAAGTCGGTTTTTATAGTATTTAACGATATGCAATTAGTGATTATTATATCCAAAATCTTAGAACAATCATTTGGATTCTTATTTACTTCGAAATGGCCAGAACTAATTACAACACGATTAATTCGTTCGACTGTGAAGGTTTTACATCGAGGACTCTTTCAGGGCCACGAAGTATCTTATATTGAACTGAATTGTTTGTATACCTTACCTTCCTTTAAAAGGAAGATAGTTTTTTTTGTCTAATCTCGATATTTTCTAAAATAACCTGTAAAAAACGCCGATGAAATGTCGGGCTAATATTACATTAATATTCTGGTAATCAATAGATTTCTAACAGTAATCGTGCCTCAATCGCAATATATTACTAGCTGACCCGACAGACGTTGTCCTGTCATTAAAACTCTTACTGTCAAACAACTGACAGTTATTTCAAATGTGACATTAAAAAAGTTTTCATGAAAAAGGTCAACCACTTACAACCCTTTTTTCGCATTAAAAAGTAGCCTATGTCCTTTCTCAGGCTCTAGACTATCTGTGTACCAAATTTCATTCAAATCGTTTCAGTAGTTTTGGGCGTGAAAGCGAGACAGACAGACAGAGTTACTTTCGCATTTATAATATTAGTATGGATTTTTACAAACAGATCATATCTAGTTAGATTATTTTCCGAGTCGCTAATCGATATGGTGTTTGTATTGTTAATTTGTGATTCTATCATCGAGTTTAGAATATTATCGATAAAGCTTGTACAGCCAACAACAAAGTATACAATACTCAGTAAAATATATATCTAATCTAAATATATTACATATAAAACTGTAAAGAAGAGAAAAACTAAAATTAAATATATGGATAAACGAAATAATGCAGATCTACTAAATAAACAATTCTGATTCCGAAAATCGAGTTTATTCGCGGATCACACTTTAACTACTGGACCAATTTCAACGAAACTTATACCATTCGGAATCCCTTTTTCCGGATTGAAACATAGGCTATATTTTAATTGAAATCAAAGACGTGGATTCTTAGATCGCACGCGTACGAAGTCGCGGGTATCAGCTAATATATTTATATATCTAAATATTTGATTTGTATAATACCAAAAAGTAATTATCGAAACAAACAACGCCCTTTATCGTTTGCCACCTTGAATTATAATTAGTCGATATTTTTTTGTCAATTTAAAATAGTATACCTACTTAATTAAATTGGTTGCGTAATCTATGAATTGTTTGTTACATATTTTTTCCTGCCTGCTCTATTTTTTTTTTCTATTTCCTTTAGCCTCTAACATTGACTGATGGTGAAGCTTTTTTTTACTGACAATAAGGTAGCCTACGTACTTACAGGATTACATAATAAATTATGCATAAGTACAAGGGTTTTTTTTTTATAGAAACTGGCCATTATGTTGTATAATTCCCTTTAAACTTGAAATTTAAAATGTTTCCTGCGGGCCTACGATGCGCACCGCGAGATATTTGTCATGTCGCTCTGTCAAAATGTAAGCATTTTGTACCATAATGTACACTTTTGACACTTCTTAGTCGCCGTACCTCTCTGAGGACGAGATAATAGTCGTGCAGAAATGTCAAAAGTTGAAGATTCAAAGGCGCGGTTTCTCGATAACATTACCGCAGATAATGCAATAGTTCCTAAACTGGTACAAAATGCTTACATTTTGGCAGAACGACATGACAAATATCTCGCGGTGCGCATCTTAGGCCCGCTGGTCATTTCCGAAGCGTTACATAAAAGTATGGCAAATGCTAACCAATGTAACTTGACTTTTTTTGTATATCCGTTGTTATCCATAATATAAACAAGTAAAACCTCATGAAAAAGCCTGAGAACTATAAAATTTTAAGCTAAAGGAAAAGTTTTGTAGAAATTGTCGCGTCTATTCACAAAAGCCCTTTGAAATGTCCTTGTAGTACTATTTGGGCGGTAGATACAGCTCCGGGTATGAAGGCCGTGTACCGTGCGCATGCGCGCTGCACGTGCAACTACCGTCAGCAAGACAGTAACTTTTGTAGAGTTGGAATATTAATCCGAGTCGATATCATCGACTTTTTAGTCTATACATCTATACAAATATTATAAAGAGGAAAGGTTTGATTTTTTGTTTGTTTGTTTGTTTGTATGAATTGAATAGGCTCCGAAACTACTGGACCGATTAAAAAAATTCTTTTACCATTAGAATCCTACATTATCCCTGATGAACATAGGCTATATTTTATCCCGGAATTCCCACGGGAACGGGAATTACGCGGGTGAAACCGCGAGGCGCTGCTAGTCTATCATATAATATCACGCAATTGCTTTTATGTCATTCTTATGAAAGTGTATAGAAATGCATGGCACGACGATAATATCGCCGCGATTTCCTCGCTCGTGGCGGTGGCTGAAGGAGCATTGGTTTTGGGGAATTGAAGATCACAAGATTTTTTTGATTTTTAAGGAACATTAACCTACCAGTTCTCGGAAGTAGGTATTGATGCCAAACAATTGATTAACATTATAATTGGTGGTTTCTCAAAATATCTCACCATTTTGTTATTGTACGTTCAAGGTCTTATAGCGTCACGTTTTCCCCAATGCCAGTTTAATTTATACCTTATTTTAATTTTATGACTCTACTACTAACTAATACTACTAGTGTTATTTAAATATTTCATTTTACGAGTCTATGACTAATACTATTAAGTGTTATATCAATATTTACGTCTTCGTTTCAAAATTTTGCTAAAAAAAAACTGTCAATATGAACTCGATAAAAAATAACAATTCAATCAATATAATACGTATTCGTATGTATTTAATAAAATAACAATTACTTTCACGTGACGTTTTAAGCAAACTCGTAGTTTGTGGTTAATATCCCGTTTTTAGTGGTTGCATAATTTTGTGTATTTCAAAATGTCAAGGTCGCAAATAATCGCAATACCCCGGTAAATGCATAGAAATCATAGTGATTTAACTTTATTGATTATTGCGTAATATTCGTAATAAAGTGTTATATTTCTACGTTTTCCTGTAAAATTGCTCCTTGCTTCCTTACTTGACTGTTAAATGAAATCATTCCTTAAAACGTACCTTTGACCGTGAAGTATTTTTTAAGTACCTACATCTGAAAGGATGTACTTCCAGATTGGTCACATTAGTAGTCTGGCTTTTAAATAAGAATAACTGGAAAAAACACGTCATTTACGTACACTGTACACGACATTTAGCTTTCCTGTGACTTTTCAGTGGTATTTACGACCTGATAAAGTCGGTAAGTTAATCAAATTGAAGTCGGTTTTTCTAGTTTATAAATTTTTCATTATGACTTTTTTAAATATTTGTGGTGTTTGCAGTCGGTACATTTAGTTGGGACCTTGTCGCCAGTTATCATGGCCGGTGTGCTAGTGTGCGTGTGCGGGCGTGCTCACTGCGTGTAGGGCCTAGGACGAATCGAGCACGATACTTCCTACATCCACTTATCTTTGACTATGGTGTTCGCCTTGGCGCCGAATTTGCCGATTATTAGACTTGTAAAATACTTGTATTTGTGTTTAGGACAGAGGTTTAGAGTAGGTTCTTATTTGTCTATCTATACTATTATAAAACTGTAAAAAAGCCAAAAACTAAAATTAAAGATATGGATAAACTAAATTGCAGATCTACTAAATTTATAAACGATTCTGATTCCGAAAATCAAGTTTGTCTGTTTGTTTGTTCGCGGATCACGCCGTCACTACTGAACCAATTTCAACAAAACTTATACCATTCGGAAGCTCTTTTTCCGGATCGAAACATAGGCTAATATTTTATTGAAATCAAAGACGTGGATATTTAGATACAGCTTGAACTCTCTAAACCAAAAGCAGTCATTTGCTACGGGGTTCATCGTAAGCTGGTTGACAGATATTTTGGTGGAAAGTTTCGCACGCGTACGAAGTCGCGGGTATCAGCTAGTATATTAATAAGTACGTCATTTGCATGTCCCCATGCCATACCCATGCCCTAATATACACCATGCTGTTATACCTGAGATGATTTAAATAAAGTAGGCTTGCTCAGCATCTATACCATCCTCTCAGCCTAGTCGGCCTTATCCACAAGGAAAGACTAGGTCAATACGTGCGGAGCTGACTAAATCGTAGGTATTCCTCACGATGTTTTCCTTCACCGTTTGAGATCACCGGCATGGCGCATATTTTTTCGAATAGATGAATACATAGGTGCACGACCGGATTGGAACCTTAGATCTTAGGGTCGGAAGGCGAGGTTGCTACCACCGCACCACTGATGTAAACTTGGAATAATTACAGCGTGTTGTGACTCTTACGATCGAATTGTAAACTTTTGATAATGCCAAATTTACGACAGGTGTATTATTGGTAACATAACAGGGTATACAAGTTCGCTGCTGGACCAGTTTACACTAAATATATGCGTTTGCTACTTTTATCTCTTCCTTGTTTTGTTTGTTATTTGTGTGAAATACTAGCTCTAGCTCGCGACTTAGTCCCCGTCCCGTTTAATCCTGTTAATTTAACCGGATAAAGAGTGGCCTATGGGTTTATCTACGTTACGAACTATCAAATACACACACACATTGACAGGCGTCATGGCTCAGTCGGTAGTAGCTCTGCCTTCCGTGCTGTGGGTCGTGGGTTCGATCCCCACCAAGAACAAACATTTGTGTGTTGCAAACATAGATGTTTGTTCTGTGTCTGGGTGTTTCTATGTATTATAAGTATGTATTTACCAAAAAAAATGTATGTATGTATTCTATCAGCCATCTAGTTCCCATAGTACAAGCTTTGCTTAGTTTGGGACTAGAAGGCGTTGTGTTAAATATACGTGAATATTTATATTCATTTAAATCGAACGGTTTATTCCCATCGAGCCCACCGGCCGGCCCACCAGTGGGCAACAGTTGCAGCGTAATTAAAACACAAACATAATCTTTTTCATTTATAATATTAGTGAAGCGCTCGTGGCGCAGCTTGCTTAGCCAATCTTCACTGATTATCTAAGTTAAGCAACGTTCTGCGCGGTCACTATTTGGATGGGTGACCGTTAGTGGCATTTGCATCTGAGCGCTTCCGTGCTTCGGAGGGCACGTTAAACTGTCGGTCTCGGCTCTAGCAGCCGTCAAACCACGACGCAGGCCTTAAGGCGGCCTAAAAACTCCGTCACCAGAGTTGGCCATGAACTCATACGAGCTTCTTTCCAGTGGGAAGTGGGATGGGATGTGATATTTTTCGATACTCATAATCATCACGTGAAGAGAATCGTAAGCTCAACACTAGACTAGTAAATAAATAAAATAGGGATCGAAGAATACCGGTAACGATTATAATGTTTAAGTATACTGGGTAGGATACAACTTTAAAGTTATTATTATTGTCTAGCCTTACGATCTTGTTCTACAGTACAACTTATTTTTTGTACATTTTAAGCTGAATCATACGAGCGACTCACCCAGATACGACAAGGCCGTCTACATTCAATTTTGAAGCCTCCGTGTACGGTGCTCCTTAACAACATCAATGTGTATGTACTTATTAAAACATAGGACAGGCGTCACGGCTCAGTCGGTAGTAGCTCTGCCTTCCGTGTGTGTTGTAAACATAGATGTTTGTTCTGTGTCTGGGTGTTTCTATGTATTATAAGTATGATTGTCAAAAAAAAATGTATGTATGTATTCTATCAGCCATCTAGTTTCCATCGTACAAACTTTGCTTAGTTTGGGACTAGAAGGCGTTGTGTTAAGTGTCCGTGAATATTTATTTATTTATTATTATTATAGAACAGAAATAAGCACTACGTACGAAAAGCTTACCTACATAAGTCTTAAAACGAATGTAATTGCTATTTTTATAGTCCAACGCTTAAATCTCGGCGGCTCAAAAGTGCCCTGTCTTCTTCGCTCGTTCAGCACTTACGGATATTCCGCATCAAACGCATATCATGAAGTAACATACTTCTGAGTCTCAAATCCGAGCTTCAGTTGGCTAATTAGCGTAATTTTCATATATAGAAAACTAGGTGTGCCCGCGACTTCGTCGGCGTGGAAAAGTGTCTTTTGTGTAGCATTTTTAATTACTTCCATGAACTTTTCATCCCCTCTTTTCAACCCCCTTACAACCCTTTATTCGCATTTAAAAGTAGCCTATGTCCTTTCTCAGGCTCTAGACTATCTGTGTACCAAATTTCATTCAAATCGGTTCAGTAGTTTTGGCGTGAAAGCGAGACAGACAGACAGAGTTACTTTCGCATTTATAATATTGTTAGTAAGGATTAGTTTAGTAAAACGAAAACTATTTCTAATACAGAAATTGCAAATCTGTTTTCACAAATGAACAAAATCAAACTCGGTCTACGGGATCTAGTCGCTACGTAGCACTACGCCTACAGCGTAGCAATACTGCTACGCTTTCTACATACTCTATTTTGTACGTTGCCTGTCGTGCTACTCAACTGGTTTCCGTGATTTACGTAGCACGGGTAGTACGAATTATTCTAGTTTCGGGATATATAGTATAAACTTTCACACCACAACTAAAAACTAAACATACGAATGTAAAACCAATAAGTTAGCCGTTAATAAAATGTATTTATTTTTGTCCAAGTAATAAATAATCATTTGAGAATTTATCGAAAATAATTTAGTAATTTAATTGATATTGCAATTTTAGGGTAAAGCAGAATGAAGTCATGAATAGTCATGAATAGCTGATAAGTGGTAGTAGATGGCGCTAGTGATGCATACTGCTTTACCCTAGGTTTAGTCGTGGTAATGTCGCCAGTCTTCATTCGGTAGTCAAGGTGTAAAGTACCTACTAAAAGTGTTGAAGTGTGATTCTGATGATGTGCAAGTATTGAATATAGATTGATTAAAAGTTGGCGCGTTTTATTAGTCTCTGCAGGCTAACACATAGGAAACTTAATAGCTTAACTCTATGGTATACAATAGGCGTTCTTACTAATGATGACGAAACTATGGCACTATAGTCAGAATACACAATCCCATGAGATTAAATTACACAATCGGTTTTATTTCAATCGAAAAAAATAGGTACCGAAACATGGAAAATTTTCAACGCGCACCTGTTCAGAATAGATTTGATAAGTGATGGATCGCATTTCCTTGAATTGCCTAATATAATTTCGCCGCCCTTCACTCGCCTACGTGCTCGTGGGCGTTCAACAATATTTGTCAGTTAAAAATACCTATTTGCGTAAACAAAATATTTCCTAATCATTTCATAATTTCTGTCAATATTGTTTATGCTTCAACTTTCATGCCAAACCTACCTGTGTCGCTATGCCAGCTACTATCAGACTAAAACGAGGTGTAGGTTCAAAGCCTGTAGTGAAATATTTGCATGTTTTGCAAATATTTTATTGCTAAAATACATCGTATGGTCTGACTAGGTAACAAGCAATACTATGTACTGTTTTAACGAACATAAAGTTCTAAATGCTTTATTGCAATCTTGTATCTATTCATTATAATGATGTGAGTACTTACATCTAAACAGCTCCAACGCTGTCACACAGTTGGCACGCTCATACTTGTCGCGCCATACCTGAAACATAAAATATTCCATTTACTACATAGTAGAATGTCGCGTCCGTCTGTCTCTTCTAGGCTAGCGAAAGGGTACCCAAAAGCTGATAAATAGGTGGGAAGGAACTCCGTGATTTAAGAATAAGAAGGTAATCTATATTTAAAAGTCGTCTGAAAGTCGACAGGTAACAAAGGTTCTCCTGCTACTGCTAGAACCACGTGGTGAACTAGTTCTAAGGTCTCTCGGAAATAGCGAGTGAAACCAAGGGCAAACACGAGTCGATATATAAATAAACTAACAACAAAGATGCGTAGTGTGTTTACATCTCGGACCTAAACAAGCCGTGATTATCACACAATTATCGACGAGGTTGTCTAAAGAAAAATATTTTCAATAATTATTATAAAGATTTTCAAGTATACAAGTGCAAAATAAATAATAGTATATATCAGATAAGTTTTACTCTTGTTGTACTAATAATCGGCTTAATATAATTTGCGAAAAGTACTGAAAGTGACCTGAATACACACCGTAATGTTAAATCAAAGCATACATTAGGTTTACGCCATTTAAAGTTCTGGTTACAGCATATAAAAACGAAATGAAAACAAAAATTTTCCGAAATTAATATTTCGGAAGTTTGCCAACTTCAATCCAAAGGAACCGCAATAAAGATATTTTTTTATTGTAGCCTTTTATAAGTGAGCTAGGCTGGCGAAGGTATGATGCATTCGGCCTCGCGGGCAGCAGATAGATAGCGCTAGACAAAGACGGTGCGAGGTCATGAGCGTAGCCTTGCGCGGGTGCGCGAACGCTTCCGCCTGTCGACGCACGCGAGGCGAGCTCACTACACGCCCGCCCGCCGAGCGGTAATGACGTCCGCTCCCGCATTCTACGATTAACAAATCGAATAAAATAGATAACGATCTAATTTTTTAGATTTTCTGCTATTTAAAAGCAGAACTGTTTTATTATTTATAAAAAACATGGATTTCATTCAAATTGAGATAACCGCAAATAACTCTAAGGTCACGTACCTGACAGACAGGCAATAAACCTTATGAAACAGCAAATTATATACATAAGTGAGGAAAACGGTATTTAATGAAGCTTCCTAGTAAACAAAAGCTATTATGTCGATGATATGAGCTTACAAATGGCTTATGCATAATCATTTGTTTCATCAGCCTACGCCACGGCGTATTTTGCGTAATTGTAGATTAGGATCTCGCTCTGAAATCTAATCCTGACAAAGAATCTACTAAATAACTCGCAAGTGACGTGCAATATTACAGGTTTAGGTCTAGTTTATATGTTGTATGCAATTTAATTAAGACGTTTGTTAAATCACTACTAAACAAACGGAAGGCAAAGTTACTTTCATTATTTTTATTGTCATTTATGTAGTTTTTCATCCAGAATCTTTCAGGACATAGGGAATAGTCATATGTAAGTCCAAAATTTCTTCACGTTCTTATTTGCTGTAATAGCTTTGTTTTTTAATTAACCAGGGGACACAATCGCAATAACAACAGTTTTTAACAGACAATAATTAATTGTATAATGATAATTTGTTTGAAACTTTGATCATGAAGTTCTGTCAGGGCTAAGTTTCAACACAAGAACTGCTAACTAGTCAGTGTCACGACTGTCACAGAGATGGGACAAAGAAGAAAAATATAGTAAACATTACGGCTTTAAGACAAAGAAGAGGATCTGTTAGAAAAAGTGAGAATGAAGCGGGTTTGTTATTGTTTCTGAATATTCGTTTAAAAAAGGTATCAGCTCAACATGGCTTACTGAAAATCAAAGCACCTTAAACAAAATGTGAACGATCTAAAAATACCCGAAACTGAAACGTTCAGCGATAGAGCCCTTAAAGGCATAAAAGGAATAGCCAGTAGTAATCAACGATAAGCCACTTACTAGAAAATGCGTACGTATGTGTTTGTGTATTTATCAGGCTCATATCTGTATCTATTGCTTATATCAGATTTGTAACTCTGAGATTGTGATGCAGAAGTTGTGCGTAGTGTCTACAAACTAGAAATAAACTATGATCGACCTACCAAGGTATAAACCTAGGAATTATTAATTAAGGTTCAATGCAGATGAGATTTTCCATAAGCAATGGTCAACAGCCAACGTCATAAAGCGAGCCATGAAACGAAAGTAGAATCAGCCTCGCTAGATTTTCAGACAGGGTCAATGACTACGAGGGAACCATGACCTTACGTGATCTGTCAGTTCTGTCACTGTCAAGTCATGTGTGAGATCGTAAAATGTCAAGTACTTAAGGTGTCTTCCAGTTAGCCTCGCCTCGTCGTCATCCACTTACTAGCAAAACTACACAGCGTCACATTTTTCAGCATTGTGCAAAGGGTTTTGCTGTAATCTAGATGATTTACCATCAGGGGCCACTTTTACACGCCCTTTTGTACCTGGGACATATTTTTAGGTGGGGTTAGTCTTGCCCAACACCAGTTCATTATTCTCTCAACCTAGTTAGCATTGCACTCCTAATAATGACAACATATAAAGATCAAGTTGGTTTATTTTTACTGTCAATTTATGGATGATTTTATTCGAAACTGCACAAGTTTTGGACACGTTTACCTCAGCCGAGGACACTGAGCTTCCGTGTTTTCTTAAGTCAAAGTTCAATGTTTGCATAGTCATTGTGTTGTTTACCTTCTACCATCTCCTCGACTCGAGGCTTTAGGCAAAGCATTCTTATAATCACACCAAGGTCAATAACCGAAGTCATCGTTGACCATTTGAGAAGAGGAGCCCATTTTTGGTGTAGTGGATACATAACATTATGTATTTATTTTTGACTTCGTTGGCGAAGACTTTTAATGGTTTTGGCTTTGTTAATTTGCTGAAATCCTTATTAAAATGATACTCAGATGAAGGGCCAGTGTGTATTTCGTGTAATTATTTATTTAAAAGGTAACTAACTAAGCATTGTTGATTACAAATCTGCGATATTGCCAATAAAAAATAACTGTAGCCAGATTACGCAAATGTCGTCACAATTACGTGGCTGTCTCGCTGTTGTAGAATGACCTCCGCTCAATGCCAGCATACTTCCTGCTTGCATCGCTTTGATAGTGCAATGTTGTAACACTGATAATGCGCATTGGAGTAGTTTGTCTCACTTCTATCTAAATGACACCGACCTAATGCGATAATTCCCCCTGAATTCGGGCAGAATTAGTTCCACAACAGGTGGGCCATCGGCTTGTTCCATCATTTAGTTGTATAAAACAAGGTTTCAATATTCTGAGCAAAGAGGTTATTCCCCGCTCTGCGGTGACGCCATAATCAAAGTTTTAAAATAACTTAAAAGGGCAGAAAAAAACTCCTACGAAGTTGTGTTAAAAAATATCTTCTTTCTCTTATATAAGTTTTCTTTGTCAAAAATAAAATAACATGGCTGAAAATGAAAGTTAATAACATAAACCGGTGAGTTGCGTTTGTCGAAGGATATAAAATGTGCATTCACATAGTTTTGGCCTTTTGTTTATTCGAGTTTTATTGTAGTTTAATTAATATTTCTCGGTTTACGTGATTTTTATTGTGCATATCACTTCCTTTATTGCCGAAACGAAGTGTTTATAGTTTTTATATGCTCTTTTTGTACTGAATGTGAATATACTCATTTGTAAAAATCCTTATTTATGTATGCAGTTGTTACTTAAAGAATACTAAACAGGATTCACAAAAAAAATTACGATAAATACAGTACAAAATTTCACTGTAAAAGTCTTGAAAAGGTTGTGCACTGTTGCTTAACTATATTTACCTAAATACTCTTCTCAATTATAGGTACCTAGTTGAAACCTAGTTGGAAAAGAAAACTGAAAATTCTTAGTTGAAAACTAAGAATTTTCATGAAATATTTTCGAAACTTTGACTCATTTTGACTCGTGAGAAACGTTGAGGCCGCTTGTTTGCGGTGTTCCTTTTACTTAAGTAACGCTAGTTTAGGTGCGTAGTTTTACTCTTGCGTGTAAGGACGATCTAGTTTTTCTGTATTTAAAGTGCCAAATATTATTTTTATAAAAAAAGCGGGTAAAACCGCAACTTACATCGTCAAGTGCAGTTTATTCGTGCTTTCGGCAAGGACAGGCGGATGTAGTTATTGCGTGACCACTCTCGATTTCGGAGTACTCAAAAAATCATGTTTAAGAACAATTCAATGTATTCAGCTTCCTTGTATGACGTGGCCTTAGAAAATTGTAGTAATCAGTGTAAAATTATTATTTCCTTTAAAATACTACAGTGTAATTAAAAATTACAGTCATTGTAAGTTTCACGAATCTGTGCTGAAAAACAGATGTAGCTGGGGTTTTAGGGCGTTGTGTGAAATGACTAAGGATATTCATTTATTTGTACCTAAACTGAATACACTGAAACCAACCAAAGTTTAGATCTAAAGGGACCTCCCTATTCTAATTCCTGCATTTTTTAGCAGGAATTAAAATAGGGAGGTCCCTAATTTAAAGGTTTAAATTTGCAAGAAAAAATGCAGGAATTGGCTTGCAAGCTCTGCACGATTTGAGAACAAAAAAAATAGGTACTTCAAAAATTGCAGCAATAGCTTGCTATAGTAGGTGCCAAATAACACCGCAATACAGGTCATTCACCCACCTTCACCACGATGTCGCAAAATTCAATTTATGAATGGCTAATTCTGTCGCTAAGACGGTATCGCTCTAATCTCGTTGGTACCGTTTGTTCACCATACATAAATTGAATTTTGCGACATCGTGGCGAAGGTGGGTGAATGACATTAGTTAAAACCTTAACCCGCTGAACCATCTTAGATCATTAGTTAATGAAACAGTTACGTCCTCTCAAGCACGAGGTATATACCAAAACCAATATTAGCATGTTACCTTGGCCTCCACGCGTTTTTCTCAAGACTACACAATTCGCATCTAATTCACAAACACGCGGATAGTATTACCTTCGCGCTTATCTACCCAACTGTCAATGTCAACGAAATCCAACTGTCAATGTCATAATCAAGTACAATCACGGAAAAAAACACTATAGAATACCTCGACCTTTACCCAGCGACTTAGGGCCAAGACCTTGCTACTGATTCACTTATCACTTTATCACTCGTAGGTTTTATTTATTGGCTGATAGGGCTGCCCTTGCCTGTAATCACAGCAAGGTTGGCGCGATTCCGCTTCGTTTTTTGTCACTGGAACTTTTCCGGTATCGGCTTTTTTGGCAACGGTTTTGGTCGTTTTATGCACGAGTGATTTCCGGTAGTTCCTGTTGGATGGTGTTATGCAACACTTCTTATTGCTGTCATTTGTTTGGCAGTTTGAGTGACCTTGATTATTTTGCTAATTGAATTGCATCAAGTGACCCACGACCTTCGTTAGTTTCTTTGTGTGTTGTGAAGAAAATGAGCTAAATATCGTAGGTAATGCGGTTTTTACCCGACAAGAGAGGGCTATGTTTTTAATTGAGTAGTTTAACTGAGGCTTAATTTAGCATAATTCTACTATTATAGCCTAGGTAACAATCTGTTCGTGTTAGACAAGATACTTATTAAAAATAGCTACAGATATCGGTTGCTGTGTGGCACATCTTTTGTATAGATCCTGAGATCATCTTACAGTGGATAAGTACGTACATCTTTTACCGATCCGACAATATGCCAGAGTAATAGCCTATAACTGGTTGTACAGATTTTTTTCTCGAAGGTTAAGAATTAAGAGTGCGGAAGTTACTCAATTAAAAAACACAGATAATGACTCAAACTTAACGAGTGTTTTAGTGTATGTTTATTTATTTACAAAACACAAGTGAATATGAATCATCGTCGAATTACAAAAACACTTAACAGTACCCATCAGTATGCCTTGTAAGGTTATAAGTAGATAAAATATTTACAAACCGCCTTATTTATAAGGTTTTTATAACGTTCTTTTAGTTCTGAACATCGAATCGTGAAAGGTGAGATGTGCTACAAATATTTTTTTGTAAAATGAAATGATATAATCAAGCGGTTATTTAAAAAGTATTGCAAAAGTCTCTTTTTACTCTGTTATTTGCGAGCGAAACCGCGGACGGAAACTAGTGTTTGAAAGTGGTGCGAAAATCCAATGTGTAGTTCAGAGGAAATCTATTGCTACACAAAATATGCTACGCATGATCGTAGCATGTGCTACGACGTAGCACTTACAAGAAAAAATAAATTAGACGCCATGATGATTTACTAAGTATTGAAGTGGTCTCTATGAACACTGTGGAAAACTCTCTATCCCCACTGAGTTCGGTCTACTGGTGGGGAAAATTGGAAATTAATGAAATACTTAATTCAAATCAGTTTTTTGTAGAGGTTTACTAGATATTTAGAGCGATACAGTTTTGGTTCCAAATTCCTGTTAAACGGCAGCTGCATGGCAGTGTCCGCTTCAATCGAGAGTGATGATCCGGACCTGATGACGTATTACTGACGTCATCAGCATGGCCCGTTCATATACGTACTGGTTCATACGCTCACTATGATTTAAGTTTTGTATAAAAAAATAAGTTCAAAAACTAAAAATCGAGTACTTAAACAGTATGAAACAAGAAAATTTTCTCATTTTAAATTGTTATGTACAGAAGATAGAGTGATATTTCGAAGATATCCGTGGTCATATGCCACATTGTATAAGTAATACAAATCGAAGTGGCTTCACAAAAATGTATGAAGCCTCAGATTCCAGATCCCCGAGGTTGTGCATTTGCTTTGACTTTCGACTCGAGTATAGAGAGAAATTTTGTATGAAAACCGGATAAGCGCCTCTAGCGGGAGATTTGGGAATTGTGCAATTCACAACAAAATGTCTCGCTTTCCGAATGCTTTTGCGTGTGCTATAATCGAGTCGAAAGTCAAAACAAATGCACAGACTCGAGGCTCTGTAGTCATCCTTTGGTAAACATTTATATTCGGACACCGGCGGATAATGAGCGATTACGAAATATCATTCCATATTTGAACACATTTTCTGCGGAATGACAAGAAAAGTGGATCGGTGTGTGCATATAGGGTCGAGCATAAAACGTTCGCATCAACGGTGCTCTTGTAAAAGCATTTTTATAAAAATACCTACAATTGCTTAGAAGATGAAAGAGTGAAACCAAAAAATATATTTTCTTTCTTTTCAAATATTTACGAAGAAAATATTATATTTGAAAAGCGTTCATGGACCTGCTACAATAGATTTGACCCCTTGTGCCCCAGACTTGGTTTCCATGTAAATTCTGTAAGTTCAGTTCGAGTGCCAGGCCACAACAGCTTTACCCTTAATAAATATTTGCTGAGGGTGAAAAAAATATATGTGAAAAGGTCTTTTTTGTTGGATCCACATTAATCTACAGCGCAAAACACTGCGTACAGAGTCTGGGTTTTATTAGGTTTCATACAACAAGTTAATCAATACATATAAAACTCTTTTGAAGCTGACATAGAATCCTTATATAGTGTAGGGGAGCACTAATAAAGGAATTTTGAAAAGTCACACTAAATGGTCTAGAACGCGAGCAACGCCGCGGGAGACGTTTTACATAAAATTTGAAACTCTCAGGTTAGTATCAAAATCCACGTAGAATTTTTCGCCTTTTAGGGAATTTCGAGACTTTGTGTCTCAAAATTTCGAAGTATCTTGATTTCGAAAATTTGATTTTGATACCGACCATGAAAATCTCCTCGGATCTTCTTTATCATTGCTGGTTATCATCAGACCCTAGAATTAACTAAGGTATGTAAGTATTAAATACTAGCTGATACCCGCGACTTCGTACGCGTGCGAAACTTTCCCACAAAATATTTGTCAACCAGCATACGATGAACCTCGTGCCAAAGCCGGCTTTTGGTGTAGAGAGGTCAAGTTGTATCTAAGAATCCACGTCTTTCATTTCAATAAAATATAGCCTATGTTTCAATCCGGAAAAAGAGCTTCTGAATGGTATAAGTTTCATTGAAATTGGTCTAGTAGTTTAGGCGTGATCCGCGAACAAACAAACAGATAAATAGACAGACTTGATTTTCAGAATCAGAATCGTTTATTTAGTAGATCTGCATATTTCGTTTATCCATATCTTTAATTTTAGTTTTTGGCTTTTTTACAGTTATATAATAGTATAGATGAATACATTGAGATATGTTCGTCCAAATATCGCTCAAAAATTTACTTTATCTTTAGTTAGTCTATTTGTGTTCCGATACTTTCTATGAATATTATAGTTTATAACTATATTACTATGTAGTTAGTTGTAACAGGTAACACGCGAGCTGATACTAATCACATTATCATACCTTCACCTTACGGACCTGTCTCTTGGAAGCGGACTTTGGAAGTGAAATGAGCTGTAGTGTGCTGCGTTTAGATTCAATTTTGGTTGTTTGTATGATGATGGCAACATTGGCAACAAATCTTTCACAAGTTAAAATACAAAAATGTAATGGAATATGAGTGGATGTAACTTAATTAATACCGTTGGATCATCTTTCGCCATTGTCCGGTAAACCTCATCAGAGGATCACGAACATTAGTCAACAAAAAAACCAATGGTCTGCTCTGATGACAGATCTTATATCCTTCCTAAATTCTTCCGCCTTGGCTCTGTGACTAATATTGCACAGCACCGAAAATGCTAAAAATCATTGTTAAAATGCCGAAGTTGTACGTCGTCATCACGCCAAATGAGGCGAAGAAAGGGTACATTGAAGTGACACTTTTCTATACAAATACTGTTGTTTTATTCTGTGCCTCTGCTACTGCACTACGCTTCCGCATGCGCGTCACTTCACTTTCACTGCTTGGTGGTGGTACCAACTACCAACTATGACATCATCCACCACGCGAAAATAACCTCTACATCACCTATTATACGATTCTAAATCGCTGCAGTAGATTCGTAGCATTTTTACGAACGTCCTGTTGAATTGCAATCTAAATGAGACCTTATTACGAGTGTGCAAAGTTGTTTATGACCCAACAGGGTGCAGGCGACGGCCTCGTCAAGGCCGCACGTTCGACGCAAGTGTACTTTCTCTAGCGGTCAATGGTCACAGCTTTGGGAGTTCATTTGTTTTTGGAGAGCGCTCAAGGTCGGACGTCTGTTGTGATTTTGTGATGAGATATGATTTGACATGGCAAACTGGTGATGGGATCGCTGCTATGTGAAGCGATAAGATGTCGACATTTTGACTCGATTTGATGATAAAAGTTTTATTGATTGCACAATACTTCCGTCCTTTCTACAAGTGACTAGACTAGCCATTGGTACCCATCTAAAATGGTGACATCGCAGAGTTTGTAGTTCTCACTTCTCACGTAAAATATGAAAAAAAGGTTTTTTTTATGCCATAGCTGGCACACGAGCAAGCGGATCACCTGATGTGTATAGTCACTGCAACAAGAGGCGATGCTGCTGCGCTGCCAGCCTTTCAGAGTCGAGTTTTGGTTCAATGAGTGTAATTTGAAGCGTCGAGTTGCAAATCTGGGGAAATTCTCTTTTCTCTTTGGACGTTAGTTGATTAGTGGCCAAGCAGCAAGCTACGCCGCAAACCATCCATATGATTGCCAATTCTCGTGTAAACTGACTAAAAATGCGGATCGTGAGTAGAAACCAAACGACGCCGCGTAAACCGCGCAAGTATTTGTTTACTTTCACTTGGCTACGATCGCGTAATTATGCAGACTAGGCGACGACTGTGACTTTGTTCATGATTACTTTACGAGTCCACTAGTATTTAGTTTTGTTCTAAAAGCCGCCTTGTCTACGACAATTGACCAATACGACCATACAAATACTAAGAAATTCCCCTGTATTTCATACTAGATGTCATATAAGTCCTGGTACCTTAGTACACTAGCCACTGTGTAGTGTGAGGTATTGAATTTGTGATAGGTAGAGGTAACTATACTCAACAATGTGGACTAAGCATAGTGTTTCGTAACATTTTCCATAAAAAATCGCATAAAAAAACCGTTTATGCACAGAAGTACCTTTAGTGGTTCGTTCGGAGTACTGAGCCTTTTTTGTCCTTGTAGTTCATTCAACAGTATCTTTAGTCCGCTTGAAGGAACTACAGGGTCAAAAAAGGATACGTAGTTCCTTCAAAAGAACCACTAAAGGGACTACTGGGAATAAACGAAAAAAGCGGTTCAGAGCCAGTCAACAGCTTGAAAGTTTTATATATTCCGATTGTCTACAATTTGTATATGCCTACTTAGTAATGCCTACGATCGTATTGGGCATGTCGTTGGGAAATATGACTAGATTTCCAAACAGATTGTTGCATGCTGGGTTTGTGCGAACAAGTTAGATACCTATTTTGAAAGCTCTACATGTTTTGTGGATGGAAACAGATTTCTTGTGAAATTACTGTTGTACGTAGAAAAAGAGCAGCTTTGATCTTTTGTCGCTTATTTTTACTTTGGTCTTCATCGCTTTTAGGGTTCCGATCCATGGGGTAATTTGAATCCCTTATTTGACTATGATTTTACTTTGATCGCCAGTTTCACAATATTATCAAACTACAATGTTTTTAACTTAATAAGTTGACACCTATTGATATTAACTATGACCTATTTACCATTAGTATTTGAAAATAGATTGTAAAAAAATATTAAAAGCTGATCTGAGAAGACAGCTTACTTCGGAATTACAGACCCCAATTTTTTTATATTCAGCCATCGAAGTCTGATAGTTCATAAATATTAGTTCAATGTCTACTAAAGCAAATCTAAATAATGAGAGGTGAATTAGGTATTATAATGTGCAAAAGTGCAATGATGTGCAATCTAATATTTCCCAATTCGCTCGTAATCGCTAGCCTTTACCTAGTAAACTTCACGGCTCTAACCTTCTTTCGTAAGAGGTTTTCCTTCCTGAGCTGTGTAGGTTAGGTAGGTATACATGCAGTAATTGTTATATAGTATCCGCTGTAATAGAACGTAATATGTGGTGCGATCGGTCTTTGAGAATTCTTGTTTCATTCGCTTCATAGCTCAATTTAGCTCGGTTATAGCACCTTCTGTGCTGCAGGTTCGGATTTTTTTTCTTTAACGAAGTTTACTGTGATGAATATAGATGTTTGTTTTCGACTGACGGTGTTTTTTCTTCTTTTTAACTAGGTATCCTTAAGGGTATACTTCTAGATCGGTCCCATGAAAATGTTATCAAAATAAGTTCAGTAGTTTCGCAGTTTAATAAAAATAACTGGAAAAATCACGTCATACACGTGCACAACATTGCGTGTTTTACTTTCCTGTGACTTTTCTGTGGTGTTTACGATCAAATAGAACAGTCCCAATGAACTGCCATCATCACCATCATTTGAAGGTGAAGACGTCTCAAATTGAAGTCAGTTTTCCGGTTTTTAACTTATGAATTATTTTGGCAGCCATTTATTCTGACCCAGCTGTTTGATAGGCTGTAGACAAATCGAAACAGAAATAGAAGCGGAAACTTCTGAGCACTGCATTCAAAGCAGGAGTCATATCGATCCTCGGAATGTTACTCAGTGGTCAGACCCCAGGTACCTACTAAGTTGTCTTTAGAGATAAATCCGTAGCAAGAGTTATTCGATACCCGTTTTATCATTAGGAAGTGGCATCGAGGATAAACACCGCCAGCAATGGACAGAGACATTTGGCTCGCGCCAAGGCGAAGGGCGCTGGGCTGGTATTACACAACATCTATTTGTGTTAGCGCTGTTACTAGCTTCTGCTCGCGGAATCTGGCGAAAATTAAAATTCAAACTTTTTTAATTTTGAATAAATTCTTGAATTGAAATTTATTCGAAATTTAAAGTAAAAATCGTCTAGAAATATATCTAGTGTACTGAATATATCGCTGTAGCTGTAGCATGCTACGTTGTAACGTTTTCATAACAGGACTAATGGGGATTTTGGGATATTTTTTCCCCATAATTAAGTATGTTAAGCAGTAGAGGTTTCTGAAATGAATAACTGCGGGAATTATTAAAATAAATACCCACTTATCTGCGTAATATGTACTCTCTCAGATTCTTAGTCGATTCGGAATAATAAAAAAACTTACATATGTGTCGATTGTGCACTAACGGCATAAAAAATATCTTCGTACGATAGAATTTTCAAACAGACAGACAGTCCCCTTTCATAAATAGGTATAAGATAGTTGGCGAATAGCATGGAATCCACTGGCAGCTATCTTTACGGCACTTCCGAATACTAATGGGATTGGTAGATATCCACTTAGTTTATTGGTAGGCCTTCATTGGATTAGCCGCGGTGACGTCACAGATTTGACCACCCGATCACTTCAGCCGAGGATAAGGCGCAAATGGTGCTTTCGGTATCTTGAAGGCTCTATTTACCACTTAGGGGTGAGTTTCACCCTTGCATGCAGCTAATAGCGATCAGTTCAAGCTTTCACGAGCTTACCGCGTTTCACAGATATAAATTATAAGTTTAAAAAAGGGAAAAACAGACTTCAATTTATTTATTAAGATACAATTTAGGCTTACAGTACATACCAAAGCGCCTAAACCTCTTACAGTCACAAATAGAGTAATAAAAACAACTTTACAGTCACAAATAGAGTAATAAAAACAAATCAACAAATGATAATGATGATGGCAACGATATGATGACCGTAAACACCACATAAAAGTAACAGGAAAGCAAAATAAGCAATGTCGTGTACGTGGATGACGTGTTTTTTCCAGTTATTCTTATTTAGCTGCCAAACTACTGAACCGATTTTGATAAAATTGATCCAGATCAATTTAAACATCAGGTTTTTGACATGATTCTATTTGACATCGTTCAGGCTATAGGTAAAGTCATGGGTAGAGTTACTTTTCATGATAACGACTGTGCTGAGAACGCTACCTTGTTCCCGCGCAATGTATCTCTACTTGCATGAATTACTAACCAATATTAAAAGCCTTTCAATTACGTTATTTTGCAGTTGCTTGGAATGTTTTACAACGCATTATGAAAAGCTTAATTCGTATGTTTCAGTTGCTACACATACAAATTATTGTACGAATACTTACTTATATTTTATTGATCAAAATAGCTTGTTAGCTGAAGCCAAGATCTGGCTATCTGATAGCTAGATCTTCTAGATTAAAATCTAAGATTAGCCAATATTACGGCATCGCGTCTCGCAATTAAAGTAACTTACATTTCCGCAGGGTCTATTTAGCTGATATTTTCCAATAAACGACAATTTAACTAGAGCATTGGTATCGTATGATGTCACTTTTGATAAGTGCAAACATCATAACAAATATTTTTTATTTACCTATAAAAGTAAGTACAATGTAAAATATTCTTCCGCCTTCTCAATAGCGGCTCACGCGGCTGTATCAAAGACGACAGCATTGAATCTTCCAATTAGATAAAACATAGTTTCGAAGAAATTTTACAGACCCCAGTGAAAAAGAATATTTTAAAATCCCGGAATGTTACAAAATCGTCTGTCAAAAGCAACATCGTAACATGTTGCACTGTACCAGATAATGAGGCAGTGTGGGTGTAACACGTCCCTTCCACCTGTCCGGTGCAGTTAGTGCAAATACTGCAATTGAGTTCTTCCCTAAGCGTAGAGCAAATAATAATATCTACTGGACTGGAAAGATTTGCACTGTGTGGTTTGTGATTGTAGCATACTGTTTTGGAAAAACTAAGATAAGATCACACAAGACAGATTTTTGGTGGAAGTGAACTGAAAGGTACACCGGTTTACATAAGGTCGGTCATCTAATTGTCCCAACAGTTTTCCTCAGAAAAAAAAATAACTACTTTTCCAATTTTTTGGTTCCAGTTGCATGATGGGTAACTCAAATAAATAAAGATGTAATGACCAAGGAGATTTTGAAACAAAGAAATAAGTATTCATATTAAAAATGCATTTCTAAACCGAATACGGTTGCCAATTATCACACCGCGGCTTTGAAAACTGTTTACAATGCATTTTATGTACAAAGTATTTTATTCTCAAGGCGATAAAGCCCATTTTCCCATTTAGCAACTGATTCAAAGTGTCCCGTCCACGGCCATGATTGCTAAATTGCCTCAATGCTCTTCCTAGTGCGTTCCCACATTTGCGTCGCTGATCTCCTGCGGTGTGATGCTAGCCTGGTACCATTAGGTTGACTATCATTTACGATATTACTGATATTTCTTGGGTAATGGATTTCTTTTGTTTACCCTTTCAATGGGTATTATTACACCTCTATTACAGAATATTACTACATAATATGAAATGATATTAGTTTATTTTCCATGATAACCAAGATTCAATATAAGAAAGAATAGAATAGAAGAAGGAACTCAATATAAATTCAAGCACAGTTTTGATTAGTAATTTAGCATAATTTTTGTATTGGCATAAAAAAATGGAATCTGAACTATTTTTTTATATAATAATGATTGTGGTAATAAGAGCGGAGAATTAGAGAAAAACTATATTAAAACAACTCAAGTATGCAAGCGGAAAGCTCCCATTCATAATTTCGAAGCAAAATTACTTGTCACATCACAAAGTTTCAAGAAAAATAAAACACTAGTATGCATTACGTTACTCCTACGCACTTGGTATGCCACTCATTTCTCGTTGACAGACAGGGAAAACGATTTCCATTATCATTAATTTCCACAAGGGCATCCCTAGATATTTTAACTACAATGGAAAATAAACAACACTTTATTTATGTCAGGACATAAGAAATCGGATTATACTCGTATGCAAATGTGTAGTACCTAAATATTTTCGACGTATCTATAAAAAGTTCGAGTTATTTCTGAAACACTTCAAATATTAGGCATAATTGCAAGTATTTTACATATTTTAATCATAATAATTTATTCGCATGCTATCGGTGATAGGCTTTGCCTTCCGTGCTGTGAGTCGTGGGTTCGGTTCCCACTGAAAACAAACATTTGTGTGTGGCAAACAAAGATGTTGTTTAAAAAATATATAAGTTCTATCAGCAATTTAGTTTCCATAGTACTTGTACTGTTTTGCTTAGTTTAGGTTTAGGGCTAGAGGGCGTTATGTGAAATGTTCATGAATATTTATTTATCCCAATCTCTAGTCATGGAAGGCGCCTCGACCTCGGACGAGGCCGTTTTAATTCGTAAGTCTCTCGTCAAGGTCCCGCCGGTTTTAAACAGGTCTGCATGGAAACTTTTGAGTTTTCCGTCTGTATGTAAGATTGTTTGTTCTGTAGCTTCAGACTTGACGTTTTTCAAGACATTTGAAGGGCTTTTGAGCTCTATTTGTTACATACTAGCTTCCGCTCGCGACTTTGTTCGCGTCCCGTTGGATCACGTTGATTTTCCGGGATAAAAAGTAGCCTATGTGTTAATCCAGGTCACGGAAAATATATATTCCAAGTTTCATCCAAATCGGATCAGTAGTTTTTACGTGGAAGAGTAACAAACATCCATACATACAAACTTTCGCGTTTATAATATTAGTAGGATATTGTGGTAAACTAACGGTTATGAATATTACCATACCAGTTGGGACTCCACAGCAAGAGTCAAACTTATCGTGGCCTGTTTCACGTCAAAGTCGCTTCATTCTATGCTACAGTCAACAGACCGAGTCCCTTTGACTGCAACATATTGACCTCGTTATGAGCATCAAAACTATCTTTTGATGTATAGGCAGCTGTAGTTCAAATCTTTGTACGATAGGTATAAAGTTCATATGGCAAAAAAAACCAGGAAAATGTTGTTTTTTCAATTCTATTTGCTTAAAGCCAAGGACCCTTTGGTAAAAGATTCGGAGTCTCAAGCAAGGCCTTAGGGCCTATACCAGGATTATCACTTTAGCACATACTAAAGAACATATTTATAGCTCTGTATAATCTGAAAGGTATCAGCAAGTTAAACAAACTCATCAGGGTCTCGCTCGACTCTCGACACATCATTATTCACCTTATGCGCAAGGTCACAAGGCTTATAATCCCATTAAACATGTCATTATCAGGCCATTTATTAATGCCCCGTATGAACAAACTTCAGTCGCAGTGTCGCAGTTGATTTTATTGCAAAAATAAAATATCTCTGGAATTTGGATGCAGGGGTTTTTGATACCAAAATTCTGGGCATCAAAGTTTATTTTCGATTTACAGAAACTTTTTCAGCTTCTACCTAGTTTTAGCCTGTACGGCCACTCATGTGCTAAGTCTCTACATCCCACTCTTTAATATAAACTCTTTACTTAGTCTGTTTTTAGGTCAACGACAGTTTGAGGTATGGTACCCTTGAACAAGGTTGGTTAGCAGGCAGGAACCAATGTGGATTCAATTCTCAAACTCCTGTTTTGCAAAACTCGGATGACACAGTATATAAGAGGAAGTTTGAAAGTGGTGCCAGTGAATGAAAATATGATGAGCACCAGGTTAGCATGGTATGGTCATGTCATGCGGAGAGATGAATGTAATGTAACAAGAAGAGTATTGTGTGTTAATGTAGATGAGTATAAGAGTAGAGGTAGGCCAAAGGAAAGATGGATGGATTGCGTAGAAAATGACATGGGTAAGGAAGGAGTGACATCAGTGACAACTGAGATGACGGCTGGTTGCGTTCACACTATGCCGCAGTCGGCAGGGACTTGGGAAGGGAAGTGGGCACGAGAATAGTGTGAACACGATAATGCCTGTGTCCCGGCTCCTAGCCCATGTTCATGATTAGAGTCATCAGACAGTGTTGATCCCTCCCACCAACAGCCAAGGCGACTCAGTGACACACTAGCTGTCAAGTTGCAAAGTGAGTGGTTGATCTTCCGGGTTGAAAGTTGCTTTGGACCCAAGGTCGGGTCTGGCCTGAGGGCACTGCACTGACAGCTCGGGTGACGTCACGGATGCCTATTTATGGATCAGCTGTGCTACACGCAGCTTTTGGTACTGTAATGTTTTCGACAGTGGAATTTGGCGGTTTTTTTTTTCTAAACTGTTCTTATTGTTTTACTGAGATAACAAGTACTCTATCAAATATATTGGTAGATATAAAATTTTACCACATCATGTGGTCGGGTCACGTCGATGACAAAATTGTATCTTTATTAAACTGAGCATTCTCAGGAATCACTAGATATCTGAGTATTGTATTTCTAGAATTTACAGTTCATTTCTTATGCTGTCATATCTATACAAATATTATAAAGAGGAAAGGTTTGATTTTTTGTTTGTTTGTTTGTTTGTATGAATTGAATAGGCTCCGAAACTACTGGACCGATTAAAAAAATTCTTTTACCATTAGAATCCTACATTATCCCTGATGAACATAGGCTATATTTTATCCCGGAATTCCCACGGGAACGGGAATTACGCGGGTGAAACCGCGAGGCGCTGCTAGTCTTACAACATAAACACAGACAAACCTGTCAGCTAATATTTTGTAAGACATAACTCGGCTGATATGCTTGAAGAACGTTTTTGATCAAATTACGATAAATAAATTACAAAATCACTTCATTCAACTGCTTTTTATTGAGATTGGACGCAAAGTCGATATTCTATAAAAAAATCTATACAGGGGAAGTACTTACCATCAGGAACGATTGCAGTGTACCGCTGGGGAAGCGACAGTTGCAGGCAAACACATCTAGTGGTGACTCCCGTGCTCTTGTCATTCACCGCCCTCACTGTACACTTCCTGCAACAAACAAACGATACACTGTCAATACCGTAGAAGCCGTCCTACGAAAGAATAATAAGTTATAATCCTAGACGAGCAATGGAACATATTTTTTTCTAACTAGAAGTTTCTTCTATAGGTAGTAACGCGGCAAGACAACGGTATAAGGGGAGATCTACATGCGACTCTAGTAGCCTTCGACAAGCAGTGGAACCTAGCCCTAAGCGACGTGCTGGAGATATGGAAGAGGAAGGGACCTAAGAAACGGAAGATACCTCCGGGATTGGGTAAATATTTTGAAAGCAAATATTATGAGAGGTATATTTATATATGGCTTGATAGTGTGGTTGGTAATTCCAAAAGGTTTTTTATATGAGACTAGATGATGCCCGCGACTTCGTCTGCGCAGGATTAGAAGTGCAATTTGCTATGCGAAATCGGATCAGTAGTGTTTGCGTGAAAGAGTTACAAACATCCATACATACATCCTTACAAACTTTCGCGTTGTAGGAACCAGGATAGGATAGAATGTTTTTTGGCTACAATCTCACCTGATGTAAGAGACGATGAATCAGGATAGTCTAATAGACACCTATTCACTCTGCCTTGAAAAGAACCATTTGTATTTTTCAAACTTCCCTTTGAAGTATTTAGAACTCTACTAATGTATCATCATCATCATCATCATATCAGCTCATAGAAGTCCACTGCTGGACATAGGCCTAAAGCGATGGAGCCTTCTCCATCCACCGGTTCAAAGCGATCTACTAATATATATTATATGTTCTTCTAAATATATAAAACTCTTTTGAAGCGGACTGATAATCAACGCACAGCCTAAACCATAAGTCCTAGAGGTATGAAATTTGGAGGGTAGTATCCTTATATAGTGTAGGGGTGCACAAAGAAATTTTGAAAAGTCGCACCCTAAAGGATCTAGAACGCGAGCAACGCCGCGGGCGACGGCTAGTTATAGTATATTTTGGTTAAAATGTTCAGTACTCTACATAAGTACTTTACGACAGTAATATACTGTTCACTCGCTTCGCTCTAATTAATTTTAAATGTCACGTAATTTACGACCAAGTTATTAATCTCAAGAATATAATTAGGTTTTTCTATCAATATTTAGGTTAGGATACGGGCGCGTGGGCGGTGGACTTTATATGGGAGGTTACTTGACAGAATAATTATGTCATTGAAGTTTTTAAATTAGCTGTTATGTAATAAAACAAATCATTTAAAATTGTTTGACGAACTCTTGATAAGTTGCCTACATTCTCGTATGACACGAAGATTCACAACTCCAGGTACACTCGTCCCAAAAGGCACAGCAGCGTCTATATCCCCAGTGCCTACAATCACAGAGAAACCTCTCGGCAAGGGTATATGGGAGTGCAGACGTCACGTGCCACAGCTGATGGTTCGGGGCGAACACGTGGTGCTCGTCAATGTTGTGGAGCGGTGAACTCTTGCAAAGTTCTGTGCGCCTGGTAGTCTACGCGCCGAGATGTGGCTCAGAGTGAGATTTTCTTTGAGTATTTATTTACCAGGGCCCGTAGTCTGAGTTTTATTTTGTTGATCGAAACTAATATCAAAAAGCTACTTGCGAGAGAGTATGAGAACCCAATACGCGCCTCTAGTGGGAGATTAGCAAAAAATTGTTTACCCATAATGTGAGTTTCTTGATTCTCGCTTTTCGTAGATCAACAAAATAAAATACAGGCTACGGGCTCAGTGATCTAATAATTACTGTAGTATAGTATTGTATGATCTGTGCTTTTACTATTGTTGGGTACTGCCATCTCTTTGGCATTTATATTGTCCTGGTAATTTAAGCCCGGTTAGAGAATCGTGCGTAAGCTTTACCTGTTTTATGAAAGCCTGGTACATAGTACGGTCTGTTATACTATTAAAATAAATTAGCTTTTCGTATTAAAACTGTAGGTTAAGTCTTGACTTTGCATTAAGAAAAGTATAGGTATAAGATCTCCAGCGTGTTTTTAATTTCTCATTTGTCTGAATTTCGCGGACGTTCCCAGTATTGTCTGTGCTAAAAAAATAACAATTTTAAGACAATGGGATGTTTAACAACGAATTCAGTTAAATTAATGCCTGGGAAAGTTTCCTTTTCGGTATAAACTTGAAAAGTATTTCGTTCTGAACAGATTTAGTACTTACCTAAATAAATAAAATAAATAAATAAATAAATAAATATTCACGGACACTTAACACAACGCCTTCTAGTCCCAAACTAAGCAAAGCTTGTACGATGGGAACTAGATGGCTGATAGAATACATACATACTTTTTTTTTTTTGTAAATACATACTTATAATACATAGAAACACATACCTACTTGACATGTGTATCTAATAACTGTTTTTAAAATAATTATATCTGTATTGATAACTTGTTGTATCTAGTAACCTCTTTGTCTACTAATTAAGGTCGTAACTAACTAATTTACAATGTTAACTGTAAGATGCATTAAATAAAGCACTTTAACTGTTATATTGTTTTTACTATTTCAAATTCAAACCTGACGTTAGTTAAATAAAATTAGATTTTGATCCGCCTTATTTTAACTGAGGCTTGAGTGAGAACGGGAACAAAAATCCGAGTGGCTTTTTAGTTAAACTCTTCAAAACTCCTGTGCGCCTGGTAATCACGAGTGTTGTAGACTTGAAAATCAAGCTCTGAAAAGATCGAACAAAATAATAACTGGCGTATACTTCAATCAGTCTATAGCGTTTATTGTTTTATTTCTGGCTGCCAACGGACAACGTTTTCAAGGTTCTACTTTAATTCAAAGCTCTTTAAAAATTTACCTTGTAATACCGGACACGTATCGCTCATTTAATTACCTCGAGCATTTTTCCATTCCATACATTAAGTAACGGTAAAATAGCCCGAGGCCTAGGGAAAAAGGTGTGTAGGGTCCATTGGCCATCGATTACATAAAAAGGTGCATTTCTATTTCCCACCCGGTGGTGCCCGGAAGGCATTGTTCCCGGCTGTTTTCGCGCGGGCGTCGGCCGTGTGACCGCGCGTGCGTCGACCCCGCTCCAGCCAGATGACAGGTCACGGTGTGGGAGAAAAATGTAGGAAAATGCACGAATAATCTAAGCTTTGTGCGTTCGGGTCATCGGTTTCCTTTTTCCCAGAGCGGGGAAAGGCCTCTAGCTTGTGTTCGTTACCCTAACTTGTTTAGAGCGTGCGTTCCGGGTTTCGTTTTTCCCAGAGCGGCTAAGCGGTGTTCCCTATCTTACATTAGCACTTACTGCCATCCTCTGAACTTGATTACCGAGGTACCAACGCATTTGTGTAAGCTGGCATGGCAACCCTTCACTATCCACGATTACAGCTAAGACTCTACATTTATTGCCCAACAATTGTACCATGCACGAAGTGTCAGAAAAGAACTAAAAAAATTTAACCTACCTAACTAAACTAGCTACCACTTGAAACAGCAGAATTACCCAGTAAATACAAGCCAATGTGGGTACTAAATTCGATACCGATATTCCAGCAGATGCATTAGGAATTACCACACCTGGTACCAGTAGATAATGGCTTCGCACCCTCACGCGTGGGCGGCTGGCGAGTCGCCAGGGTGCGTCGCCCCGTCGGCCGTTGTCATCGATCACGCAAATAGATCTTGTGATGCAGAAAAAAGATATGGAAGCTTATGCGACGGTGGAGTTTTTAGGCCATTCGCGAGTGCTAATTCTGGGTTATGTCTTAGGAAACTTAGGTTACCCTCTAATATATAAACAGAGGTTGACTAAACAATCCGTCTAATTTCAATCAGAATTCTAGGGCAGTGCCTGAATCTGGATCTAGAAGGGCCGTTTCTTTTACAAATTCTGAGATATAAAATGATAAAAATGTATAGAATAGAATAGAAAAAGTATATTTTTTGCCACAATAAAAAAGTTACCATTACAGCAAACGTATAAAAATTGTATGACAACAAGATCGTAACTCAGCATAATGCCAATTAGTAGTAGTAGCGTATAGTAGAGTAGTAGCGTAGTTGAGTAACATGAAGTATATCGATTTCCACGCCGAAACAAATTGTTTCTGAAACCTAATCCTGGCGTCTGCTCATGACTCTGCTTTTGACTGTTGGAAAATTGGGTGTTATTGATTCGTTCTCTTCATTGATTCGTTATTTACAAGTACTTTAACTTATTAATCAACAAAATGTTCGTATTACAGATATCATCGACCTTGAATAACTTTAAACAAACAAGTAATCGCCTGTATTAGTTTAGTAAACAAATAGATCCCGGATACAAAGCTCAATACCCAAAAAATTATAAACATGCCTGTCTTTGTGTCGCCAAGGTGAAGTTATCTACATACTAGCCATAATATTTCACCTATAGTTTGGTCTTGCTTTAGCACAGAATATATAAGACTAAACTGAACTGAGCCCGTAGTCTGAGTTTTGTTATGTGGGTTAGTGACAAGTGAGAATCGAGAAACTCGAAGTTACTGTATAGAGAAAAATAGTTTGCTAGAGGCGCTTATCGGATTTTCATACAAAAGATCTCGCAAGTCACTTCTCGGTAAGAGTTTCGATCAACAAAACAAAACTAAGACTACGAGCTCTGCAGGATATTTACTCATTTTATGTCCGCAATTTCGATGTCCATCGTAAGGTTTAAAGGAGCTTTTGACTAAGCCTTTTAAGCATCTTGAAAAACCAAGGAATCAAGTGGAATCAATTCATTTGATCTCCTCTTAATTCTCCAGCGGGCCTAACATGCGCACCGCGAGATATTTGTCATGTCGTTCTGTCAAAATGTAAGCATTTTGTACAAGTTTAGGAACTATTTCATTATCTGTGGTACCTAATGGTGTCGACAAAACGCGGCATAATGTACACTTTTGACACTTGTTAGTCGTCGTACCTCTCTGAGGACGAGATAATAGTCATGCAGAAATGTCAAAAATTGAAAATTCAAAGGCGCGGTTTCTCGACAACATTACCACAGATAATGCAATAGTTCCTAAACTGGTACAAAATGCTTACATTTTGACAGAACGACATGACAAATATCTCGCGGTGCGCATCTTAGGCCCGCTGTACTCGAACAAATATTTGACAGTTTTGTATGAGAATCTTTTTGAGTACCGAGTCTGAGTTCTTTATCAGAATCTTACAACACATTTTAAAAAGTAAACAGAATAAAAAAAATTATACACGTCACGTCACGAATCAAAAGTTCTAAATTGGTGTCTATCGTAAGGTATAAAATGACAATAGATGACACCATACCTAGGTCAAGGATTATTGTAGTATTGTGTGTTAATTAAATATATTAATTGCAGGAGCACTGCGTTTGGCTAGTTCCGGACGCGGACGCCTAGCGACGTATTTATAGCAGAGTTGCGTAACCGGGACACTGCACTGTGCCACTTGCACCCAATGCCTTTAACCGGGGGTTAAATACCACTTTATAGCAAGATAGTCGTTCGGTTGAGCGACGTTCGGATAATCGACGTTCTACTGTAGTTGACAAAGTTTTTTTGTCATATGTTACGTCACTCTACTGTCTGTGTGAAATAAGATATGAGTAAGAAAGGAGTGAACACCGAGTTGACGGCTGATAGAGGAGAGTGGAAGACGAAGACATGTTGTACCGACTCCACTTAGCGTAGGACAAGGGTAGGAAGATGATGATGATGTTACGTCACTCTACCAAAATTTGTTTTAACTAATATGAAACACAAAATTAGTTTCAGTACCTAGTTGAATTGGTTATTAAACTTAGAAAAAAATTGAGCGTTGTAACTATGGTGGTGGAAATTAAGAATAAACAGGGGAAAATTAAATTCATAAAAGTAGTCCTTTAGTTTTTTTATTGCAATAAAAAAACGATGAACGATGCATGTATTGGATTAATTTGGATGTAGGTTGAAATTAACACTTAAAACAGCCAGCAAGTACTTTTTTATTATATTTGTTTTAGATATATTAAAGCAAGTAAATCTAGTGACTTTACCAAATACGTGTTTTAGTATCCGTCGTAAACTTTTTATAGTTTTTGCACCGCACATGACTTTGTTTAACTATGTTAGTAAGATGTCTTTATTTCCCAAGCACGATAATAAAAAGCTACTACATTAAAGGCAAATTATACGTATCGCCTTAACACATAAGGCTAACTGGTCGAGACAAGGCAACACTTCCGCAATGCCTACATACAAACAATATGCTTAAATTATGTACATGTGTGCCGGCCAATGCCGTCCACTATTATATTTTAACCTTGATCGTCTGAACTGCAAACAAATACTTTGCAAACGTTATTTTTGTTAACATTTTATTCATCAACAACAAATCTCTACCCAAGAAATTTAAACTTTTATGAATTAATAATAATAATAATTAATTAACTAATTATTTTTTTATTTTTTAGAAGGTCCTATATATGACTAAAATTTATGGTAAAAAATTTTAATTTGCAAATAGATTTTTTTTTAATCAAAATATGCCTCACTCTTAGGTCATTCAAACATGTCCTATAAGAAAATTACCATTATGTAAATGACTCACCTATTTCTGAATAAAAAAAAAACTATTCAAAAATGGAACGCACAAAGATCTCAATAGTATTATTTGACCGTCCGGTTATGCTAACCGTGGCCGCTGGATGCGACGAAGGCGGGCCCGCGCGTTTTACTCTTTTTGTATTCGTTCTTGCAGCTAACTTGAGCTCGGTCTGACCTATTTACCGCAAATAGCCGCTGCCGGGACTCGAACCCACTGAAACGCCACGTGCCTGTTTTAGTTGGATTCTTGAGAGATTAGAGGCTTATTCAAGTTGATGTACGTGTTTAGAAACTTGGTGTCCGTTTACGTTGTTGTGATACTTGTGAATTTTGTAGAGAATAGAGGATTTGTGTTGATTGGGTATGTAAAATATAAAATGTTTTTTTTTTATCATAATTATCTCATATATACAGAAAGAATAATCTCGTTTGGAAAAAGTGCATAGTTTGTCGATTTTTTTTTCTTATTAAAATTTTAATAGATTTTTTTTAGGATTTTGCTTACGCTTTTTTAATTTTTATCAAACGTTACTTTTTTTAACACGACTGCAATTTTTTTTTAATAATACTAACGGTGTTTAATGGTTAAATGACGTACGTAACGTTGTTAATATAACATGATGTACAGTTTTGCACATAATTAATAACTATTTGTAACCGAAGCCGGCAATTCAGCCTGCATGCACCCGTATCGATTTCCATTCATATTCATTAACATTGGTTCACGCAAAATGTATGGAATCATGCAAATGACGGATCGTATGAAATCATAACCAATTCGATACATTTGAATCATATTTTCAGGGACACATTATAATTATTTAAATCATGTTTTGTTTGAGTGAATTTTGTGTTAGCTCTTGTAAAATAACCGTGTTGTCTTCACATTTTGTGTTACATTTTGGTGCAGAAATGCTATATCCTTCAGTTTTCGAAATTTACAAAAAAATATGGTCGAATTTAGAACCTCCTCCTTTTTTAAAATGGGTAAAAAATAGGACTTTCTGTCTTTCTTTCTGTCTCTTTTTATTTCCCGAATTTATATCTTGACTTAGGGTGACAAATCAACATCGAGCTATGCTGCGCTGTACTGCGCTGTGCTGTGCTGTGTTTCTTAAGCTACATTTTTTTAACAATCAACATCAAGCTGTGCTGCGCTTTGCTTGGCACGCTTTGCTTAGCTCAGTATCCAAAGTATTAAGTATTAAAAACATAGCACAGTTCGGCACAGCGCGGCTCAGCACGGCGGGTAGCGCGCCTCGCTCGAGACTACTGCGTTTTTAAACAGAGCGTAGCCTCACACAGCGCAGCACAGCATGGTTTGTTTTTATCCTCATTAAAATATTAGACGAGCGAGTTGACCAAACATAGCACAGCGCAGTACAGCGCAGCATAGCTCGATGTTGATTTGTCACCCTTAACCCAAAGTACTTTCTTAGTACCTAGTAGGAGCATGTACTGCAAATGAAACAAATCCTAGAATAAGTTCTAGAATAAGAATGAAATTTTTTACCTATTAGGGTAAGAGATGAGTTCACTGCACACTAGAAAATTATGTAATAGTAATTCCATAATGAAGTGTCGAGTAAACCCGCGAATTACTCCGAGATTACTGCTTTTACCGTGCGTGATGATTACTTGGAAAGTTTAAAATTGGTAAAATGAGTGCTAAGTTCGATATTAGAACTCACAAAAACATACGTAAATCCATTGCAACAGTTAACTATTATTATAATCTAGATTTAGGACTCCTATGCAATGATATTTTGTGTTGGAAATTAATTGTTTTTCCATAAATTTTTCCAACAGATTTAAAAAACGAAATATATCTGTGCGTTTTTTTTGAGAAACTTGGGTATTGTTTTTTTTTATAAGCTCACATCTTTTCACTCTCTATTAGTAAACTTTGATAGTGGCAACTCTAAAGTATTAGTTTTTCGCTGAGTGTACCACTCTCGCCAATAATTACGGAAACGCGTTATTATGACAGTTTGGATTACGTTCGCCGCAGTCGGTGGCGAATCATTAGAAGATTCACGTTGTAAAACTAAACTGAATTTAATTGCTATAAAGCTTTATGTGCTGCTTTTTTGTGTTCCATTCCAGCGGAGGTTGGAAGAACACTTCGCAGGTTAAACTAAACACGTGTAGTATTTTATATTTATATACTGTATTTTTTTACTAATTCTATAATTCCTTTCGGCTGCTAACTTCTAAATTATTTGTTATAGGATCTTTTCAGATTTTCAGACGTAACGGAACTCTTTACACAGCTGGCAGGTCAACATTTGAAACAAAACATTGAAAATCGAATTCATGGAATGGCTGTCAAAATTCGCATGGGAGATGGTCATCAGTCTGGTCTTGATTTTCATGGTGAACGGAGTAAAACAGTTGATTTTTATAGCCCATGGCTCAGTAAGCTTCACGTAAAAGAACCTGGAAACTGTGGTAAAACCTGGTAAAATTCCTAGATCCTGGAAACTCTCTTATACTGGAACGAAAGTTACAGAAGCTGCTTACTTCAACCAGCGAGTACAGGAGCGTGTGTGAATCACCGCTTCTCACCACCACCAGCTCCAGGGACACTCCTCTCCTACAAGTGAACACTCCGACCTCTCACCCTCTTCTCCTCCGGCAAGACCTCATCACCGACCTCTCGTCTTCTCCAAAGTTACCGAACAATCTTTCATCTCTACCACCTCCGTAATAGTGCTTCAGTGAACTTTTAGAGACATTAACTTAGGTTCTAATAATAATAAATTTGTACACACCTACCGACTCCTATTTCCTTGATAGGATCTTCTGAAACTAGGATAGGTAGGTCTATCTCAAATAACTTGTGGCTTACAGTAGACCAACAGGCTCTATAACGTTACACACGATAGATGTTAAAACATTCTCATTCATACCAAACTTGTAGCCCTCGCTAGTTTTTTACGCTCTAGCTAGATTCTAAATCATTCATTAATTCATTCATTCATAGGAAGATTTCGTCCCGATGTAAATTATGTCACTATAAGTTATATAATCACTTGGTACCACGTGGTACCACTATGAAAGCTTATTTTGGAAATACAACCGCTCGGTTTAAGAATGTACTTTGGGAATTTTTAAATTGCACTTTGAACCCTAATTTGAACCTGCATTGTGCATTTAACTTACAATCGGCTATAAGTTGCGCGTGCGACTGATATCGTGACGCTTTCCCTCGCGCTTCCTACGATTGATACACGACCTCGCGATTATGCACTATTTAAACTTTTTGTCACCGATTGTGCTTACAATAAAAAGAAAAGTAAAAGGGAGATGGGTGAATTTTAAAAGGCATAGGTCACTGACCTATCTGACAAGGATCAAAAAGTTTGATCGAACAAGGTTGAGTATAATGAGTATGTCTTTTCTACTTGGGTTTTCGTTCAAACTGAAATTAATAGTTGTCGATCTTTGCTCTACCTAACCTCTAACTAGACTACGTAACAACATTTTTGATTTTTTTTCTATATTTAGCTGACCAAGAAAGCACTAACATAACGTAAGAAACAGAAAATGCCAACGCAAAATAACAGATGGCAGTGCAATGCTTTCTCCACTACGCAGAGAACTCGCGTGCGATTCAAAATTACGCAATGCACTGCAAGAAAAGTTACGTTCACACTGTAATCTCATTATTGTCTTAGAGAAAGATGGAGTGTTCTGTCCGTGGCTTCGGTAACACTTATTAGCACGTACTTACTATTATTACATAGTGCAAATACTCTGACAGTAAAAAGTAAAAAAACAGTAGTGAAAATAAGAGTTGGAGAGTCATTGAGAAATCTTCATATGTTTTAGAAATTTGATAAATAATTTACAACTTTTTTGTGTTCTTGTATTAAGGCGTCGTTCGATATTTCTGATTGGGTGCTGCAGTTCTCGCGTGTAATTTGAAATTTAAAATAGGTTAGGTACTTACCTAATTATTCCTAATCTGCTGTCTTTTTGTATAACAGCGAAAAGAGATGATAACATATTTTAGCAGCCATTTAAGCTAGCGCAACTTTAGCAGACCAATATGAGTATATGCCTGTATATGCGTGTTATTTATGAATGTGTGTGTTTCCTGTGCATATTTTGGTGGCCTATATAAATTGATTGACGTAAACAGTTTAAACCTTTGCACACAACATAGGTAGTGTATTACCTAATAAAATAAGACGTTTTAAACGCAGTCATAGTATGAAATAAAGCATGCTTTGTTCTAAAACAAAAGCTCATTACAAGTCCGGCTAGAGGCGTACAGACAGACGCATTCCTAGATGAATTACAACTAGTTAAACTAACCAAACTGTTGCGGATTCTCGTCCGTCCGAGTCGCTAGAGGCCATTTCTCCGTATCGCCTAGGTTATCCTTCTATCTCAGTGCTAAACTCGTAGCGATGTGAACGCTAACGCGCACGTTTCGACTTACAACGTTAGAGACTTGGCTGCGCCGGCGCAGTGAAAGTACTTTCGCGCGCTCGTTGCCCCGGTCGTCGAACCTGGTGCGGCAGAGACGGTGGCAACAACAGAGCGGGACAGCTCTAGTTTTCTGAGGAAAGCCGCGAAAAGCGATCGGGTTCGCCCGCGAAAGTGACTCCACCAGGAAATCGTAGAATCGCCGCGATCGTAAACCCTGTGTAAACGTTTTTTACGAGTTTACATTTACGTCCCTGTAAAAGGTTTATTGTGTGCTGTATTATTTTTCCGCGGTGGACGCTTTCCGATGATTTTTCGAGCGCAGGCTCCAGGTCCGATGACCTCGGTACGAGTTCATATTACGTCTTGTGTTGTGGGACATGTCTTACCAGTTAGAATCCTATTGCAATTTGCATACGGCCTATGATCCTTTGGGTCATTTACCATTAGTAAATGCTAATCTTGTCATATAAATGAACAAAATATTTTCTAATCGATCTTGCTCTACTACTAAAAAAATTCTTCTAGAGTGCATCTGCACAGCACAATATCTTGCGAGTGATCTCCACCGCGGAAGACATTATACACTGTACATTCACGAACATTTCAAGTACACTTTCACTCTCGCAATATTAATTAAAGCTAATCACTTTGCATCGCTGGTAGGTAGGTACTAGTAGGTATGTACGAATGTAGTAGTAATTGCTTCCTTGACAACCTATTTGGTCATTTGGATCGTTAAGGGTGTTTTTCTATAAAGCGAAGTTAAGTTGCCAAGGATGTGTTTGACATCAACCAATAGGAATCGTTTAAAATGAAAACAAATGATCCCGATTGGTGGATTTCCAACACATCCTTAGCAACGATAAACAAAACATTCATGTAAATAAATAAATAAAATAAATATTCACGGACATATCACACAACGTCTTCTAGTCCCAAACTAAGCATAGCTTGTACTATGGGAACTAGAAGGCTGATAGAATACTTATATTTTTTTTTTTTAAATACTTATAATACAATAGTAACAACCAGTAATAGAACAAACATCTATGTTTGCCACACACAAATGTTTGTTCTCAGTGGAGATCGAACCCACGACCCACAGCATGGAAGGCATAGCTATAACCGACTGAGTTGTGCCGCCTGTCGATGTATTTTTGTTTATATTTTCACAGAACCAAAACATGATCGTAACCGCTTTACGTGCTCACTACACGCACACCAGAGCTGATACGCAATGGTACGTAGCTACTAGGTACGTACTAGTAGCCTTGAACCACCCCCTATCGATCCGTAGTACTAGGGTACTAGCATAGAGGGCCTATAGTACGAGTTTTCAGTGTATAGTGTGAGTGTGAAACGCGTGACGCCCAGCACACGTATGCGCTGATTTGTATGGAGACACTGAGCGGATTCTTTGATAACCTCGACATGCGAGTACGGGCTTGGTGTAGACCGAGCTTCTCAAAGAATCCGCTCAGTGTCTCTATACAAATCAGGGCCTACTGGTGTGTTGGGCGTCAGACGTTTCACACTAGATTTACACACCAAAACTCGTACAAGGCCTTCAGGGTAAGGTATTACTCGCGTCAATTCTCTTCTAACACAAAAACGCTCTCGATTTTTGGTTTTGGAATAAGAAATTGTTATTGTGTTATAAAGAGTCACAAGGGTTTGAGAAATATACTTTTTGTATGTTTGTCGTTCCCGGCTCTAACAGTCGTTAAGCCATGACGGAGGCCTTAAGGCGGCCTTAAAACTCCGTGATCAGAGTACTAACTCATATGAGCTTGCTTGCTTATAAGTTTTTCAAACATATTTCATATTTTCATGGAAATAAATCTGAAATCACTATCACAAAATCGTAAGGATCATTTAGAATTGTTTTTTTTCTGCTGTAATATGCTAGATATAAAATTGATCAAGTTCTTATAGAAGTATAAGATATTTTTTGTTTTCGTGTCCCACACAAATATAGCTTTTAACACACGTTAAAATCCAATGTTTTTGATATTCTGATCTTTACATGCAACTAATTTAATCTTTAACTATCATAATTTTTACTCCGGATTACTAAACAGTTTTGGATAAAATTACCAAACCTTTTTGTAAACAAATTCGCCCCAGTTCTAGTTTAGTTGAATGCACAAAGAGAACATTGCTTGAAACAGTTTAAAATCATGCCATTAGCAGGCGGAAGATCACAAATGACCTGAAAAGGAAAGTGCATTGCAGGAAGTTACGTATTATTTGTCAAAATGATTGAAGATCCGTCCACCTTCCATCACCAATTACCATCAGTTGGATGTCGATAAATGTATTTCCTAGGACTGTAGCAAATGTGGTAACTAGTTTGATGTTTACAAGGCTGCAGGGCTAGGATGCGCACGCGAAATATTTCATTCTGCCAAAATGAAGGCATTTCCACCAGTTTTTGGTTTATTCCATCCAGTCCCACCAGTAGTTCGATTATCTAACTGTTTGGACAAAATATTCCAAACTGTTAGACTGACTAATCGAACATTTTAGATACACAGGATACACAGATTAGTCAGTCTAACAGTTTGGAATATTTTTGTCCAAACAGTTAGATAATCGAACTACGGGTAGCACTGGATTGAATAAACCCAGTTTTTGAACTGTTGCATTATTTGTGGTAATGTTGGCAACTTTTGACACTTCTGCTAGACTATTTAATCGTACCTCTCTGAGGACGAGATAATAGTCACGCAGAAGCATGAAGATTCAAAGGCGAGTTTTGTTGACAGCATTACCACAGATAATGCAATAGTTAGCACCGCTGGTCACTTGTTGGCTGTTCCTAATGGAGGCCACACATCTTCAAATAACTTGGATCAAGCCCATACATGAATAAGAAAGTGTGTGGCGATATGAATTACATAAGTCCAGTAGCGAGTAGGGCTACACTGCGCGGTATTACGGCAGCCAGCGCACCCTTCCGCTAGTCAAGTGGTTGTTACTGCGCAGTGTACCTCTTTCTATACGGAATCATGACGCGCTCGTCAAAGTTATTAACAAGCAATGATTGACTACGCAATGAATGCCTGGTAATCAAAGGTCGCTGACCTAACGTGTATGGTGTCCATGAATGAACACTAGTGGTGTAGAGTTCTACTCGAGCTCGTCCGGAGAAGTTCCACCACCTATTTATGCCGCCCAAGGTTTTGATTGAAAGGTGATGGGTGCCAGAGAAATAACAAGAGCACGTCCATGGTTGACCTGCTCGTTGACGTATACCTAACATCAGATGGGCATTTTTTTTCGTACTTATAAAATGTTTTGAGGTTAGTACCTAAATTCATACCAAATTGCTATTAAACAAACGAACGCACAGGGGCTCAATTTTACATTATTCCGTTCCAACTATATGGTTCAATCGAACTATCGTTTCAACTATGGAGCTTCAGTTTAGCTGAAAGGTCACTGTGCAACTAGAACTTTGTTTAGAAGAATACGATATAGCCCAAAGTTGCTACGATTCAGCTGAAAGTTTTTTAGTAGAATTGAGCCCCTGCTGACCTACGTCGTAGGGTGTTCCCAACTACAACAGCTTAGAAATAGTTTAGTCCCTCGAGAGAGTACTATTAGTTATACTCATTAGGTATATTATGTTCATGAAATATTCATAAGTTCGGCCTCGTCCAAAACATTGACTTTTCATTATTCTCCCATTTGTCGGCGACGCTCCGTCTAACGCGCGACCAATCCTGTTCTGGTATACTATTTGTTTTTTGTTCTGCTCCACCGTAGTTTTTTTTGTATTTTATTTTAATCAAATCTTGCCAGTTATTGCTGTAGTTTTCAATCACAAATTATAACAATTTATTTAGTGTTGTAGATTTACTTTTTTTATTCATAAAATTAAATTAAATACAGATAAAAAACTGATTAACAATTGTAATCGGTTTCTAGATACCAGTTGTATAGTAGGTGCCAAATAACACCGCAATACATGTAATTCACCCACCTTCACCACGATGTCGCAAAATTCAATTTATGAATGGCTAATTCTGTCGCTTTCCATACAAACCTGTCGCTAAGACGGTATCGCTCGAATCTCTTAGTTACTGTTTGTTTACCATACATAAATTGAATTTTGCGACATCGTGGTGAAGGTGGATGAATGACCTGTATTGCCGTGTTATTTGGCACCTACTATAGTATAGTTATTGGTAACAAACCGATATTTATTTGTAATTCATTATTATGAAAGTAGTAAGAATTCAGTAGAAAATTGTTGACCTCTTCTTTGAAGTCGGTTGTTAAAGTGTACTCGTTATCCCTCATAGTATCCCCCCGTGCCCTTGCTCCATTGAACACGTTTCCCCCCCTCTGCCTCCCCCATACCCTGGAGGCACGCAGCTAAAAAACCCGGGGAAAATAATGTACCTATCACTATTGCTACTTTTTTTAGGATAAAAGTTATGAAATGGGCATAAGAACCATTTTAAGACCACTTTGAGCCATTACCTCAGAGAGCGCGTCGAGCGAGAATGTGCATATTACTCTGAGGTCTCATACAATTTATATTTTTTTATATATAGAATAGACCATCTGTTGACTTCGATCTCACATGATGTTAAGCGACGATGAAGCCGAAGATGGAGCAAGACGTTCTAGAAGTCACTTATTCACTCTTGCCTTGACATTCTAAGATATTCAAGCTTTTATAGATAACCCGGAATTTTCTTTCGAGTGTAGTTTGGACTTTTAAAAATACCATTTCGTTCTTGTTGATCACGTGTCCACCCCTGCCTCCCCCTTCCTGTTTACCCTCCTTTTCAGTGAAATGCGATGGTGTACATAGGTAGTAGGTACGTACTATTGTACGACTTTGTTTAACTACGCGGAAAATTAGTTTTAAGTTTTTTTCCTTATTCAGTAACCTGTTTACTTACAATCGTTGCATAACTTTGTTCAACTGTTTAAATTATCGCTGTCCCTTACTAACAGGTTATGTCAAACAGTGACGGAGCTAGATTTTAATAAAATTTTCTGCCTTTATAAGTATGGCCCTTAGTATTGATCTTTTCTTGGAATTTAAAGTTTTTGGAAGCCTTTTCCGGTCGCTTGAATTTTTTCCTCTCAAGTTTCGTTTCGTTTCTTTTCGTGAGTACTGGAACCTTCTCGTAGGTTCTATGCTCTCTGGTTTGGTTTGCCATCGAAATGTAGACGCTTTTTGAATATGGGCATTAGGTACCTATCACAGAAAAAAGAAGCGCTCGTGGCGTAGTGAATTTTCACTGATTATCCAAGTTAAGCGATGTTCTGCGCGGTCACTATTTAGATGGGTGATCGTTAGTGGCATTTATATTGAGCGCTTCCGTGCTTCGGAGGGCACGTTAAACTGTCGGTCCCAGCTCTAGCAGTCGTTAAGCCATGAGGCCTTGAGGCGGCCTAAAAACTCCGTCAAGAGGGTCGGCCACTCGTACGAGCTTACTTGCTTCTACGGAAAAAAATGTTAGTACCTTTTATCATAGAGAACCCTTAATATTCCCTCACCCTGACCCTATTAATGTGTTTACCAAACATCTATCAGGAAGTTTTGGGAAACCGTTTTCAGCGCCAGATATTCCTGGAATCAATTCACAGTAAATGCAGTACTTACTGAAGGGGGATGGGTCGGCACGTGTAACGTTGCCTAGCAATGACTAGGAATATCAGCTTGTTCCGTAAAATTTTGACCGTATTTTATTTAGGTTTAAAAAGAGTTTTTTTTTATGCCATAGCTGGCAGACGAGCAGGCGGGCCGGGCCACCCGATGGACAGTGGTCACCGTCGCCCATGGACACCTGCAACACCAGAGGTGAGGCTAGTGCGCTGCCGGCCTTTTAAGAGGAGATAAACCCGCCTTTTGAAGGACCCCATCTCAATACTCCAAGGGAAAACCGCAGAGGGAAGTTCGTTCCACAACTTACACGTAAAGGCCAAGGCTTAAGGCGTGAGTGTGGCCTCAGTTGCCCGAATAGCACCGGCATGGCACCCTTCAAACCGGAACACAGCAATCATCGGCTTATTCCCATCGAGTCCACCGGACGGCCCACTATTGGGCCGGATGGGAAAAAAAATTCCCATCGAGCCCAATATGCAAATGAGTGGGCTCGATGGGATTTTTTTTTTCCCATCGAAGCTCGAGCATCATTGTGCTGCAGAAAAAGGTACGGTGGTAGTACTTCTCCCAAACTCTATCACAAAGAGCTCAACTACTACTATAGTAGGTGCCACCTGTACCTCGACCTCGATGTCGGGTGAATGACCTGTATTGCGGTGTTATTTGGCACCTACTATAGAAGTTTGATGGTTGACAGTCGTGTTCCATGATGGTTACATGAAGTACTAGTATATTCTATTCTACTAATATTATAAACGCGAAAGTTTGTAAGTATGGATGGATGGATGGATGTTTGTTACTCTTTCACGTAAAAACTACTGATCCGATTTGGATGAAACTTGGAATATATATTGTCCGTGACCTGGATTAACACATAGGCTACTTTTTACCCGAAAAATCAACGGGATCCAACGGGACGCGAACGAAGTCGCGGGCGGCATCTAGTACACAATAAGCAAGCAATGTTAAATACACGCTGCTATAAAGAGATCAAAGTAATATTTTTGGTGGTATTTTGAATAATTTATAAGTTTAAAGAAACTGGAAAAACCGACTTCAATTTGATCATCATCGAATGATGACGATGATGGCAGTTCATTGAGACTGTTATATTGATCGTAAACACCACAGAAAAGAAAAATACGCAATGTCGTGTACGTGGATAACGTGGTTTTTCCAGTTACACTTATTTAACTGCCGAACTACTGAAAAAAACACAACTCAAAGTCAAAGATCTTTTATTCAATAAAATCTCACTGATCACTTTGAATCGTCATTACGTTTTGTATGATTAGGTATGATTACATATTCTTTTTATTGGATGAGTTGGAGCTAGTTCGTCCCAAGCTTGTTTGTCTTCTAAATAATCAGATATTTTATAGTATGCTTTTAAAAGAAGTCTCTGTTTTATTACGTTTTTGAACTTGCCAATCGACAACTGAGACACATCACTGAATTGTTAACCTCCTCCTTTTGAAGTCGGTTAAAAACAGCACGTTTCAATTGAGATCTTACATAATCTCGAATAAAGAATAGTACGCCGATTCCACGTTTCTTGAAACTTTTTAAAACAAATATGTCTGCTTTAAGACGGACTTGTTTTAAACTTAACCAAACAAAAGATTGCGAAACAAAAGGAAGTAATTGCTGTTGTTTTTCCGTTAAAGCAAAATAGGCCATTTATTATTATTTTTACGTCGACTGAGGATTGTAAGGGTGCTTTTACACCAGACCTAAGCTAAACTTCATTTTATCATTCTCATCATTTATTTTATCATTTATTATATTTTATTTATGACAGGCGTCATGGCTCAGTCGGTAGTAGCTCTGCCTTCCGTGCTGTGGGTCGTGGGTTCGATCCCCGCCGAGAACAAACATTTGTGTGGCAAACATAGATGTTTGTTCTGTGTCTGGGTGTTTCTATGTATTATAAGTATGTATTTACAAAAAAAATGTATGTATGTATTCTATCAGCCATCAAGTTCCCATCGTACAAGCTTTGCTTAGTTTGGGACTAGAAGGCGCTGTGTTAAGTGTCCGTGAATATTTATTTTTATTTATTTATTTTATCATTTTATCTAATGCAATTAGGTGTATGTAATAAAAATGACATGTTATTATATTTTGTAAGTAACCATCATAGGTCGAATAGATCTTAACATTTAGTTTTTTATTTTTGTGACATGACAATGTGATGATTCCTACTAATTATTAATTGAATTAATGAGGTAATATTTCTTATAAACTTGCTTATGCTTATGCTTAAATATTTTTGACAACTTTTTCTATGAATACTTGTTTATCTATTGTAAAGTGCTTTGCCACACCACAGATCATATAATACTATACTACTTGCTTACTTTATTAACAATAATATCATAGTATATTTCATTTTTTTTGCGCTATTGTGAAATTTGTTGCATTAGATTTCAATTATTTTATCTCTCACCCTAGTTTATCGTAGCTTTTTCAACCATTGTATATACATATTTGTTTCCAAAATATTTTTTACTTTTCATAATGTTTTACCTGCGTTAGCTGTGGTTGCCTTTAGTGGATAAGCACCAGCCATGATATGTTCTGTTTGAGTTTAGTTTTAAGTTATGTGTATTATTCTTTGGCAATCCTAATAAATAAATAAACTACGCTGCTAAGGATGTGTTTGAAATCCCCCGATAGGTTTATTTTCATTATAAACGAGCCCTTTTGGTGGATATCAATCACATCTTTAGCAACGTATCTTGCTTAGCGTTGGCGCACACTTGACGACAAGACGTCGCGTCGTGTAGTTAGGGAGAGAAAAGAAATATTTTTTTGAAAATCCGGCTTTTTTAGAGCCGGATTACGTCACAATATAAAGCATATTGTGACGTGATCCGGCTAAAATATAAAATTGGACAGCATAAATAGGGCTTTGTTTAGCCATTCTGAAACCGTTTTTATTTTTATTCCAGGTTAAATAGTTTTTGATTGTAGATCATAAAATTATCTATAAAAAATGCTTCAATACTTTTTTCTTACGAGCCACCGTTACTGAGATATTACGAGATGTATACGATGCGAAAAGTTTTATAATTATTACTACAACTCAAAAACTATTTAAACTAGAATAAAAATAAAAACGGTTTTAGAATGGCTAAACAAAGCCCTATTTATGCCGTCCCATTTTATATTTTAGTCGGATTACGTCACAATATGCTTTATATTGTGACGTAATCCGGCTCTAAAAAAGCCGGATTTTCAAAAAAAAAAAAAAACTCCCTAGTACACGACGCGACGTCTTGCCTTCTAGTGTAGTTGGACTGTTGAAAAAGCACCCTAAATCAGGTGCTACGAATTTTCGTAGCGGTGCTACGCCGCGTAGTCCGGCGTAGAAGCGTGTTTTCCGGAGAGATATTTTGGTTTTTATTGGTAAACGTATGACTAAGTAAGTATAGTATTTATAGTTGTTTTTTTTTTACAGTACTTAAAGAAAATTAAAACTAATATAGTATTTACAATATTCACAATATTTACAAAATACACATGAAACAGTTGAGCCATCTACAAACCGTTGTTGTTGGATTTCAAAAGCTTAAAATTTTTATATTTTGCTGGCGTATAGAGTTTTGTACTGATAGTGAAGTGAAGTTTTTGAGTAATATTTTCTTCATTACCTACGTAATTATGGCTAGTTTTTTCAGAAAAGGTAGTAAACGCCAGGCTGAAAAGCAATGATTCCCTCTGGAAGGCGGTAGACGCTATCAAATAATAATGGATATGGGCGCTAAATAATGTAATGGTAAATAATTTACGCTAAATAATGTTATCTCCTTTCCCAACCTTTTCAATTAGCCCACTTAAATACTATTAGTCTCAAGAAAAAATTATTCTATCAAGACCTCTCGGGATTGTAATATAAATTAAATTATGAAAGCTTTATCTATAAAAATATAAAACCATTTTCCAATTTTCCCTCTTTATAAAACATGATTTGCCTGGAAGAAATCGCTCTTTGAATGATAAGACCGCCCAATCTACGTGTATGGTTTTACATTTCTTTTGTAACTTTTTCGTTGTTGACTAGTTGGTAAGGTGTACAATGGTGTTTTTATTCATTTGTTATTTAATCCCTCCTCGTGACATAACAAATGTTGATTATTTCTACAAAGGTTAAAGTAACCTAAAATACAATAATTAATAATAAATTAAAACTTTATTGAGGACAAAAAAGATGCACAAATTGCAGTTAGGACAAAACAAAATGGCAATGTCCTGCAAACGGCCGTATTATCGCACGATATGATTTCTTCGAGACACTTTACTAGATTTAAATAACTATTATTGCATATAGTGAGTACACGTCCTATTCCACGTTTTGTTATTTTAAAGGTACATAATGTTTTGTTACATAACAAAACTGTAAGTTTGGTTAATTGAGTTGTGTAAGGAAACGCCAGGATAATCTTGAATATTTCTCACTTTATTCAGGAACCACAATACTTTCACTTCTTTTAACACTTGTTATCACCTCGGCTATCCACAACGAACTGAGCTCTCGTTCCACAATATACTTATCGATCACAAAAATGGCTGTTCAAAATAAAGAATATAGATCGTCAGTCAACGCGTTTCCGGTGGATAATAAATTGAGTGTTTCAATAGCGACAACTAAGAAAGTCCAACTAAAAATCTTTTAAACTAAAAATCAACGAATAAATAGAAATTAATTAACCAAAAAATATTAAGTTATTTTACCAAATGATTATATTTATTTTTGAAATCATGGCAGTTGCCACAAAAATATTTAAAATTACGACATTCGGCCGTCCGACCTCGTACTACCTCCCAGTGTACGAAAATTTTTATTAGCAGTCAATACTTCTTTAGCATCTATTTTATATTATATTGTAAAAAATATTTTTTTTTTTTCGTTTAAGTTAATTTTATTTTTATTTATTTCTCTATTTCCAAAAACTACTTTCTTCTTTTTATAACCGTAAAACTAAAATGTACTTCAATGTACTAAAAATAAAATGTATTTATTATCTTACTTCAGGAGAAGCCACTGGCTCCTGTAACACAGTTTTTATATAACTAGCTCAGGAGCTAAATAAAAAACTTTAATGTTGAACTTCAAAGTCTTTTCTTTTAAATTACTTATTCAATTTGCCATTTAACAAGTTTGTAACACTAAATTTTTATTGTTTTAATTAATTCAATTAATTTTATTTTAGCTTCAAGTTTAATTTTATGTAGTACCTACTACATATTTAATTATTTTAACTGAAAATGTTTTTTTTGTTGGTACGTCTTACATTTTTATACTGTAACTTGCTCAATTACAATTTTAATCATGCTGTCCTCGCCTGTAATTCAGATGGCACTTATATTTATATATATATATATATATATATATAACTCCATAATGAATACTTATCTTAAAATTAGTGCACACTGTGTTGGTGATTCAATAAAAATAAATAAATTTGAATTAATTAAACACTTTTTCTAAAACAAAATTCATAATCAATACAATAACCATTAGGTAAGTTAATGTACTAAGTTGAAAATGTAACTGCTAACTTAATATCCTATTTGTCGAGCCTAAATAACATTTCACGGAAAAATACTTCCTAAAGTACTCCGACCAAATCGAAGGAAAAATAAATTAAAACTTCGCAACTTGTACAGAACACCTATCACCTTGTACTTATAGATTAGTTTAGCCATTATTTAAATTATTCAATTTAATAATTACAGTGTTGCAAATCTGTCTACTTATATAAAAAAAATTGATAACTACAGTATGTACGAGTGCTACTATAACCTTTACTAACTTGTAATAACAGTAACAAAAAAAATATATTCTAAGTACACATCCTTTAAAGTTCTAGATTAACTACTACATTTTGACGGTCTAAAGAGATCACAAAATTATTACGACATTCGATTAAGTCGCCTAAAAAAACAGGATCACGCTATTCACCTGTTTGGCACAGACAGTGGGACTTCAAAATCACTATCATCACATTCATCACTACCTATTCCAGAAAGGTTGTCTGGTTTGCCACGGACATCGGAAACTGTAGGATTTATATCAATCCAAGGTTTCTTCCTGTCAGCTTCTCTATGGGGTACAAAAACCCAGACTACATAATTTGCGCCAGTATCTTTATTATAAGCGCACTCGCATCCGTCTCCGATTCTGTGTCAAGGCTTGGGTTGTAAAGAGCCAGCATACGTCGATCTATTAATTTACCTTTCAATAAATTTGAAAGTTTCTTCCTTCCTTATTTAAGCGTGTGATAAACAATACGAGCGATAAACTACCGGCTTATCGTTGACTTACTCAATTCCCATTTCTGTCTTACTAATACAACCTTTTTCGCTACGGCTCAGTGCAAAGCAATCACGGTACGATGAAGCCTTTTAAACATCTATTCGCCGACGCCCTATGTCCGTCATTTACTTCAGAGCATTCGAGTCACTCTGGAGCCAAAGTGTCCCTTTATTTCCTATTGACGCAGCAAACTTCCTTTGCTCCAAACGGCGTTGCTCTAGCTATCAATGTATTTGGCTATAAGCTTGAAGTTATGCGATCTAGCACTAAGTTTGCGCGGCCACCTACGTACCTTTATTTTTATAATTCATTAATTAGATCACAACTAGACTCTAAATATAATGACAGTACCTTGCCAGTACATCTATGAAAACTTATTGTATGTTCAAAAAAATATCAATCTATTCAACAAAAAAAGTGATAATCATAATGTTAACACTAGAAATAAAGACAAACTCGCTGTTCCCACCACTAGGCTCACAAAAATTAGTAAATCTTTCAAAGGGCAATGTGTACGCTTCTTTAACAAAATCCCAAGTGATGTGTCTCAGTTGTCGATTGGCAAGTTCAAAAACGTAATAAAACAGAGACTTCTTTTAAAAGCATACTATAAAATATCTGATTATTTAGAAGACAAACAAGCTTGGGACGAACTAGCTCCAACTCATCCAATAAAAAAAATGTAATCATACCTAATCATACAAAACGTAATGACGATTCAAAGTGATCAGTGAGATTTTATTGAATAAAAGATTTTTGACTTTGACTTTGACTTTGACTCTGTGCCCACCTGGAACCCGCTATCAAGTACCTACAGTGATGCACTCGAATTATCTTAAAATAAATTCTTACGTTGTGTGCACTACAAACGCTGTCATAGAAATTTGTCGTACGAACAACTCCTTACTAAATATAAACTGTTTAAGCTACTTAAGTCAAGGCGCTCGCGACTGGAAACAATGTTACTTTACGACTTCTGTCACAACACAATATCATAATACGGTATTACTGTACCACTATAGTTAATAGATTATGTTATAGAGTACCAACTAGAACCCACGGCATGTCGGTAAGCGCTCACTTTTTTTCTTAATCGATTCGTACAATTAATAAATTCAACAATTCATTGCGGCAACACGCGCTAGTTCCAAAACTGTTACTGGAGAGTTTAGCTAACCTCCCTGAATAGCTCTTACCTACTTATCTCTCATTAGCTTCCCTAGTACCTATTATGTAGGTATATCTAAACAATCCTTGGTACCCAAACGGTACCTAATTGGTGCCATAGTTAGCCATGCGCCTCACATTATTCATCTGTAGACTGTAACTGTTTGTTTATAATAATAATAAGCCATTTATTCCCTTTTACAATTGTTACATACTTCATTATAATGTCATAAAATTAATAAAATTAATTAGATAATTTGTAATAATTTGTAAAATTTGTTATTTATTAATTGCATGCAATGTCGACTAAGAAAAATTTCATTAAATTATTGTTAGGGGGATGTCCATTTTTGGACAAAGGCCTCCTCCATCCGGGACCATTCGTCTCTGTCGTGCGCTCGTCTCGTCCAGGTGGCGCCGGCTACGGCTACGATGTCGTCTGCCCAGCGGCGGCGCGGGCGCCCCGGTGGGCGGCGCTCGCCGCGGGGGTACCAGTGCAGTATCCTCTCGCTCCACCTATTATCTGTGGTTCTCGTCGTGTGTCCAGCCCATCGCCATTTTAAGCGACAAGCCATTTTTGCTGCGTCTATGATTTTAGTTTTTTCTCGTATGTCTGTGCCTCTTATTCTATCTTTTAATTTTATACCCAGCATACTTCTTTCAACGGATCTTTGAAATATTTGTATTTTCTTTATAATTTCATGTGTGATGGGCCAAGTCTGACAACCGTAGAGAAGAGTAGGTGTCACTATAGAGTCCATTGCCTTTTTCTTGAGGTGAATTTTTATTTTGGATTTGAAAATGTGTTTTAGTGACCAGTATGAGCTCCATGCTTTTTTTATTCTTCTTTCCACTTCATCTACATAGTGACTTTTAAATGAGATATTCTGGCCTAAGTATATATATTCATCGACGTAGCCAATTACTTTGTTGCCTATTGAAATATCTTCTTTTTGTCCGTTGGTCATTATACATGTTTTTTCAGGGTTCATTTCTAGGCCACATTTTCTGCTTTCAGTGTCTAGTGTTTGTATCATAGACAGTAGGTCTTCATGGTTCTCTGATATAATGACTATGTCGTCGGCGAAGCGAAGGTGGTTAAGGGTTTCACCGTTCACATTTATGCCAAGTTGAGACCACTGCAGTTTTCTAAAAATATGCTCTAGTAGCGAGTTAAAGAGGTTGGGTGAGATTGGGTCTCCTTGTCGTACACCTCTTTTTAGTTCAAAGGTGTCGCCTTTCTTTTCGAGTTTAACAATAGCTTTGCTTCTTTGATAAATTTCTTTAAGTATTCTGATGTATTTTTCTTGTACTCCTTGCTCTCCCAAAGCAGTCCAGAGATTGTTATGCATTATAGTATCAAAAGCCTTAGAGTAGTCCACAAATGCAATGTATAACGTTTTGCCATATTCTGTGAACTTTTCAATAGTTTGTTGTAGAGCAAATATATGGTCCAGAGTGGAGTAACTGCTTCTGAAGCCGGCTTGCTCTCTAGGTTGTTGAGACTCCATTTGCTTTTTGATTCTGTTTAGGATGACGTTAGTAAATAGTTTGTATGTTGATTGCAGTAGACTGATCGGTCGATAATTGTTAATGTTTTGAGGATCTCCCTTTTTGTGAAGTAGCGTGATTATTGATGTTTCCCATTGTACCGGTATTTGTATCTGAGTAATAATGTCGTTAAATAGCTTGGTGAGAATAGGTGATATTGGTTTTACTAATGCCTTGAGAGCGTCGTTGCTTATATAGTCGTCTCCTGGGCTTTTCATGGTTTTTAGTCTTCCTATTGCATGTTCGATTTCATTAATCATTAACAGAGGTATCTCATCAGTGTCGCTATATAGTGGAGTCGCTCTAGATTCACAGGGTCGGTCGGCGCTGTAGAGTTTTCTGTAAAAGTCAGTGGCAATATGTAAGATGTTATTTCGGTTGGTTGTGGTTGCGCCAGTACTTTTCAGTGTATTTATCCATTGTTTTGTGACATTTACTCGTTTGTTTCCTCTTTTCACAGATCCCCTTTTATCTAGCTCTTCTTCAAGTATTTTCATTTGGTAACTTTCTTTGTTTCTTTTTATATGCTTCCTAATTTTTCCGTATAGTTTTGTCAGGTTTATTTTTTCAGATTTTGTCTTCGTCGGGTTTTCTTTTAATTTTGCTCTTTCTTTTATCATTTCTCTAGTTTTTTCGGTTATTATGTGTTCTATTCTGCTTTTCTTTTCAGGTCTAGGTAGTTGGTCGATGCTGGTTTTGATTTCGTGCAATAAGTTGTCATACGTTTCTTGGATCGTTTGAGTAGATTCAATTTCTTTTGTACGGTCAGTAAAGATGTTATTCAATAATTCGCATTCTACTGGTGTTAGACCTGTTTGTTTGCTATGAAATGACTTTCTTGCTCTATGGTTTACATTCAGGGCAACTGTTGCACGAATCATCCGGTGGTCTGTTGGGTGGGTGGTTGTTAAAACTTCTATATTTTCAATAGTATGTATGCGCGATTTTCTCGTGATAACAAAATCAATTTCGTTTGTCGATTTGTTTGTTTATACTAATAAATAAAATAAAATAAAAATAATGGTTCTATCATGAGATTGATCATTACTACCTGTCTCTTGCCACAGCAATATTAAATAATTACGTATAAATAGGTACTAATATGAAAACATTAAATAATAAAAATCGGTTAATGATCTAAACAACTTCTGTACCTATAGACTTAACGATCAAAGTAGAATAAAAATAAATGAAATGGATACGAATGACTACCTTCATCTTTGGTATTTGTATATAGGAGGTACAGTTGCTCACAGAAATGCTTCTACTTGGATATGTGCCATGCCAAAAGTGGCACAATGGCTCCTATTATTACATCTACCGCAGTGGTTTGATTATCCGGCTGGTTCCAGGCTACCAGTATGCGTCAAATGCAGATCTTGATACATAAGGTACCTATATACCAATTCTTCGTCCCTTGTTTTTGACATTTCCGAGAAGATCTGAAGAATACGCTGAAGTAGTTTTGACTTGGCCTTACTTTAAATATACTTATACGTCCGCTACTTCAATGACAGGTAGGTACTTACCCGCGGTATCTATGAAATGAAATGGTTTACTTGCCAGAAATATGGTTACAAGTCCTTACGGTAGTAGATTACTCTAATTTTCATTCAACGAATTAAATTATAAAGACTACTCTTTTAGTGACTAAACTGTTTACACTTGACTTCACTCGCGTCCCGACCAAAAGAACTGCGCTATGCTCGATCCAGATTACTATGATTTCAACCAAGCCGGTCCAGTCGCTGCATGGTTTGTGACAACTCTGAACATCGAGTCTCTCTCATCTCCAACAATCAGGCTTCGATGTATTTCTGTAATCAGACTAATACCTCATACTGTACCAGCAGCGACTCAACCATGTGTATCGCTACTAATACAGCATAAAGTATTTTCAACAATTTCAGTTTCAAGTCAACAACTTAATAGAAGGTGTTTGTTGTCCCAAGATTTTGATAGCAATAACAATGAAATCATTGTTGATATAGCAAAAGACTACTGTAATACTGAAAGTCTGACATAAGATACATAAGGTAAGTCTCTAAAAAATTGCAAGTACTTTACACAAAGTACGACTAAAAATGTGTTACAATCTAACCAAACTAAATTTGTAACTAATCAAATGGGCAGCCCCAATAAAGATCTGCTCTTAGTGTCGCCTTTACATAGCAACTTGTTAAACCGGGACAGGTACAGACGGCGGTGGCACCACGGCGCCTCTTATACTTAGCGTTTCAAACTCCACTATTTCACCAAGCACTGCAGACCCATCGCGGTGAGACTCTTTAACTTGGACTAACCAATAAAAATCCGTTGAGAGGTCTGCGTGTCTGGCTTATGCAGAAAAGTAATCAATTTCGGTACCTCACCAGTCGTCATAGGCGTCGACTCACTGCGCCTTGGCTTCTTCACGTGCGCGCAATCGCCCTCGTCTAGGAATGACTATGCGCCTGGGAATCTCTGTCTTATCCAAACTCATGAAAAGAAAAATTATACTATATTAGCAAAATTATTTCATCCGTAATATTATGTTCCATGTAGTAAACTCATCATCAGGCATAAGAATACTAACACAGTAATATTTATTATAATAAAAGTGATGAATGCCACAACGGCATTGAATTAAGATATTTTTATAAAATCTTGACTAAACTACCTACTTCGAAGTAGTAACTATTCAAAAAAAAACGTAAGTAGTTTCGTAAATGTTAGTTACAAACAAAAACAAAACCCAAAATCAAGAGGGGCCTAGAGAGCTGCGTCTATTATTCACTTTTACTCATTCACAAAGCCAAATCATGGCACGATTCAGATAGAACAGACTTCGTTTACTATGGCATACATAGCCTGAACACACTTGGTTCGCTATCAATGGCACACGTGGCCAACTCTTACTCATTTGGTTCACTATGGCATATCTAGCCATCTATTAACAAGGTGCACTTGGCCAAATACTACCACACAGTCCGTGTAATTTTGTGACGTACTTAGCCACGTACAGGTCCTGCGGGTACTAAAATTTTAATGCACACATGGCAATAAACTATAAGGGTAACTTTAAAATAACTATGGCATACATAGCCTATATCATTATGTCTTTATACTATTTCCACTTTAGCACACTTGGCTTCAAGGAGAGCTATCAGCAGGTAGCATAAAATTAATGGTCAGTTATGAAAATTAAACAATAAGGCAACCATGTACCTAAGAACAAAATAAGTAAATCCACTGATTGAAAGCTGTTAGCACTACCGGATAGTCTCGGTGGAATACCGACCGGTTCATACATACATAGATTAAAGCAAAACTGTTTATGCACCTGTACTTTTGAACTGAAAAAGTAAACACGTTCGGACAATTTCGGGTCAATCTTGACCGATAAGATATAACCAGATCTTACTTTACGCTAAACTTTGAACGCAATGTAGTATAATAGTAGAATCATTCTAAAATAAAAGCAGAGTGGGTAGGTATAACATTTTTACATACCTTGGTTCATCCAACTTCTGATTTGTAAGGAAACGCCAGGATAATCTTGAATATTTCTCACTTTATTCAGGAACCACAATACTTTCACTTCTTTTAACACTTGTTATCACCTCGGCTATCCACAACGAACTGAGCTCTCGTTCCACAATATACTTATCGATCACAAAAATGGCTGTTCAAAATAAAGAATATAGATCGTCAGTCAACGCGTTTCCGGTGGATAATAAATTGAGTGTTTCAATAGCGACAACTAAGAAAGTCCAACTAAAAATCTTTTAAACTAAAAATCAACGAATAAATAGAAATTAATTAACCAAAAAATATTAAGTTATTTTACCAAATGATTATATTTATTTTTGAAATCATGGCAGTTGCCACAAAAATATTTAAAATTACGACAGTTGTGTAACACGTGCCCTCAAATAACTCATTTAACTTTGGATGGTCGGCAGAAAAATAAAAATCTAAATTGTATAGATTATTTCAATCTAGTTCCCATAGTACAAGCTATGCTTAGTTTGGGACTAGAAAGCGTTGTGTTAAATGTCCATGAATATTTATTCATTTATTTATTGATAAATTATATTACAAACTTAGCTCTGGACCTCTACTGTGAATAATGACTTACGAAGATACGGTAGCGTCATTTCTGTTACACTGCGCAATGACGCTGTCACTTCGCAAGAGCCCACGTCATCGTTCGAGATGACCGCGCAGTGTAACACAAACGTCACTACCGAATCTTCGGAAATCAATATTCGCAGTAGAGGCCCTGGTCCCGTCGTTGGCGTCGTCGTGGTGGACTGTAATTTCGGCTATTGCATTGGTTGGGATATACCATTTTAATTTATTTATTCATAAAAATGTGTACAATTGTAACAAAATTTAATTTGACTTTTTTTATACACTAAAGGCCACCGTTTCACCATAATATGATGTTAAGCGATGATGTGGTCGAAGATGTAGCACGATTACCTAGAAGATACCTATTCACTGTACTCTTGAAAACTTCCAATTTTAGTCATTCGGGAACACAGACGCCGGCAACGAGTTCCACTCTTTGGCTTAAAATGATTACAATAATAATTAAAAAGATTATAATGGTTTAAAAAAAAATATGTTTAGTACTAATGGAATTAGAAATTGATTATAAAAAAAATAAACCATAAATTACGGTAACCGCTAACCATGAGGCCGTACGTTAGTTTGTCTACTTATCTGTACTGTGAGTCGTATATTATTTGTATGATTTTATTGCTGTCTGTACTTTTACTTAAAGAGACGCATAACCATCGAATAATTATGAAAATCAGTAAAATACGTGGTTATGCAACGCGAAAGCTGATAAAGTAGGTACATTTGAATAAATAAACAAGATATCTAAATAATTGATTACTTTCGATTTGACACGTTTAAATATACGAGGCCTAGTTTTTTAACCAACTTCAAAAAAAGGAGGTTCTCAATTTGGTTATATTTTTTCTTTTTTAATGTTTGTTACCTGAGAACTCCGTCACGATGGATGGACTGTGTGAAAGAAGATATGAGTAAGAAAGGAGTGAACACCGAGATGACGGCTGATAGAGGAGAGTGGAAGACGAAGACATGTTGTACCGACCCCACTTAGCGTGGGACAAGGCTAGGATGATGATGATGACTTGAGAACTCCGTCATTTATAAACCGATTTGAAAAATCTTTTTTATATAGGTACTTCTAGATTAAAAATAAATGCTTATTTTATTTACTTCTAGATTGGGCCCATAATTTTTTTATCACAATCGGTTCAGTAGTTTGCCAGATAAATAACTAAAGAACTGACTTTCAGTGGTGTTCCATCATCATCTGATGATGAAGCCGGAACGTAGTCAAATTGAAGTAGGTTTTTCTAGTTTTCAAACTCATAAATCGCCGTCTCCCGCGGCGTTGCTCGCGTTAGAATGTGACTTTTCAAAATTCCTTTCTTAGTGCACCCCTACACTATATAAGGATACTACCCTCCAAATGTCATACCTCTAGGACTTATAGTTTAGGCTGTGCGTTGATTCTATGTCAGCTTCAAAAGAATTTTATATATATTGATTGAACTACCCACAACACAGGATATTCCTAGGGTGGGAGTTAGTGTTTCCACCAAATGTTTTTCTTGGATCAAGTTAATATACCTACCTATTGCCTATTTATAGTTTCTTATTTTAGTTTTTACTTTATTTCTTGTTTTTCTGTTCATATTTTTATTGTGGTGGCTGAATAAACGTATTATGAATAAACGTATTATTATTATTATTATTTTGTAAAGGTTTTTTTTTCTCGAAATATAAATATTTCGGTAATAATGAAGCTCACGGGCCTAAGCCAAGTGCGAATCATAATTTGTTTGAGCATTTGTGTCTTCCTGCAGAAATTTTTTGACAATCCTATATGTATTCAGTATAGCAGCTTTTTGCATTGTAATATAGGTGTTCTCAGGTATATCAATTACTTTGAGATATTGGTGAATACATTTCGGAAGCACTCCTGTGCTAGAGACCACTAATGGTACTATATATACTTTATTTAATTTCCTAATTCGTATTATTTCTTCTTTAAGTTCAGTGTATTTATGTATTTTTTCAGTAATTGTTTTTTGTAAGTTATGTGTGTTTGGTACCGCAATATCTATTATATAAGCTATTTTATTCGTTTTATCGATTAAAGTTATATCCGGTCTGTTATTATGTATTGTTTTATCTGTAAGTATAGCTCTATCAAAGTACATTCTATGGCTGCTGTTCTCCAGCACAGGTTTTGGGACGTATTGGTAGTATGGTTATTATTGATGATTGATTTACTGGCTCTAATCTGTGGTTGGGCGGATATACTGTCTACAGTCAATCGGTTACGTTCATAATCGTTTACCTCAATCAGCATAGCAATCTAAAGCAGTTGACTTATTGAATTTGAACTCGTTTGACCCCAAAACAGCTTATTTTCGACAGCTTGTTAGTCCATGTTAAAATGTACAACCGGAAGTTAGTAAGTATATAAGTATTATATCAGCAATCTAGTTTCCATAGTACAAGCTCTGCTTAGTTTAGGACTAGAGGGCGTTGTGTGACATGTCGTAGCATTTTTAGAAATAAGATTTTTGATATTTTGGAGTTGTAAGTACCTAGGTACCTACTATTTACCCACTCCTCATGAACGGAATAGATATTAGATAGATATTTCATTTATTAACCAACTTGTTACATAATATAACTTTGGCATGTCCAACTAATACAAATGATTTACTTAATATTATCTAATTTTAACACATACCATAATAAACCTGCTACTGTATAAGTACTCTGTGGTAAACGGTGTTGGTGCTACAATTAATAAACTAGTAAAACCACTTTATTTATATATATTTGAGGCACTGTTTGTTTACCCAAATAAATAAAAAAAAAAGTTTGTATCGGGAGAGATTCTCTCGCCTGAGACATTACTTTCTCCGAATTAAACACTTTTGCAATACTATAGGACAATAGGAATGAGTCGTGTATTACGAAAGCTAATTGCGTACACTGTATTTTCATAAAAGTGAAAGATACCTAAAGTACCTAAATACTGGTTACTGAGTTTTCAGGCCGCCTTAAGGCCTCCGGCATAGCTTAAAGACTGCTAGAGCCGGGACAGTTTAACTACCCATAACACAGGATATTCCTAAGGTGGGAGTTAGTGTTCTTACAAATGTTTCTTTTTTATCAAAGTTTATAAACATTTTTTTAACATGCTATCTCTCGTTTCAATAAATAAACTTTTTCCTTTTTTTATATACTTAGCTATTATTTTTTATTTCCTTTTTTTCAAAAAAATCATTTGATAAACAAGTTGTGGACTTAAAAGTCGTAAACATCGTAAAAGTGAACATTCGCGCTCGACTTTCACTTTCAAATTCACTTTTATCGATGACATTATTACATTCACCTTGAAACTTTTATTACTTTCTTCGAAACAAAACCATCCAGACCGAAATCAATTAAAATTCCAATACGTAACTGTAGCAACCAGCAGAAAAAGCGGGAAATTTAAATACTTTTTTTTTAAGGAAAAAAAGTAATGGCTGCCAGCGTCATCTGTCAACGTCATATCGAAAGTGAAAACTTAAAAGTGTCGAAAAAGCACTCGCGAACCGCTCGTTGTTTTATTTTTAAACTGGTAAAGTGACCTCAGTTTATGAATGTAGTGCCAATGCCAACGTAACTAGGTCTATGTCGAGCTGGTGGCCTTACGATAGCTAGTGCGGTGTTTGCTCACGTTTTCTGTCCTTATTTGGCACTTTTGGCAATTTTCGTACTTTTGTCGGGGTCACCGCATTTTGGTGATGTGTCGCTTTTGACATAATAATTATGATGTCACTTTTATCACGCTCTTTTCAGTTTTTTACCCGTTTAATTATTTTAAGCATATTATTAATTTTTTAGAAAACTTTTTTGGACTTGTTTTAAATAATATACTTACCTAATTGCTATGTAAAATCCCGAGAATCAGCGAGGACTTATTCGCTCAGGACGTTTGACAGTACACTACCTAGGTAAATACAATTTATGTACCACCTGACACTAGACAAATGGGCATGTCTAGGCTGATAGCTTGTACTGCTCAGTTATTTCTAAGGTCTGCAAGCGGCTAGACTAAGTGTTTGTCTTCGTTCTTATCATTCTTGACACCACTATGTACCCACAACTGTTTCCATATACATACAATATAATAATTTATGTACACAATAACAATTTAACAAAAAATTCTGAAAATTGTTAGGCAGAAGGTGAGTAGTAGCTGTTAAAAAATTACTTCAACAAAATATTGTTACGTAATCGTTACAAAAAGTCGAATCTTATCAATTTCCGCCCGCTGGGGTTTGAACCCGCAGCTGCCACCTTACCACTTAGACACAGCCTCAAAATCAACGCACACGAGCACACCTCTAGATCTGGCCATGAGGATAACCTTGCCTCGGTCTCGCTTGCGCCCGCAGAGTTCAGATGCACCTGTCTCGTTCTGATTGACTGCGACACTACCGGATTCCGTTGCGTCTGAATCATGATGTTGATGTTTTGAGGTAAAGTATCTGAACTAATATTAGTTAAAAATATTTTTATTAGTTAAATTGATGTCGTGAAATAAACTACTAATATTATTAATTTTTTTGATAAGGAAGAATTTATTAAAAGCGTTTGTTGATACTTATGATTAGTATACTATAACATTGTTGCTGTCTGTATTCCTGGTTCTAATGAATCAAATGATTTTCATTAGTTCTCGGTTTGAAACGAAATACCTAGTGAAATAAAATCATGCAAGTACTAATTATTTGCACTAACTGCATATTTATTTAGGGCAAGCGTTGCCACACTCAAAACTGCGTACGCGCAGTTTTAACTTCATGTAACAATATAACAGTGCGTTGCGCAACGACCCAGATTCGGCTGTAGTAAGATATTTTCATGATTTCTTTATTATTAACAAAGTCATAATAAACTGTTTATAATTTACCTAAATAAGATTGTAAAACGTGTACTGATAGTAACTTTTTTTTTCTTTTTCCTTATTTTTGTAAACAAGAATGAGCCGTCGTGTTTAGTACATTTTTATCCTAACCATAAGACATGGTCTACCCATATTTTTTATGAAAATAAACATAATTATATGTGAAGGTGTAAATAACGAGACTGATGCAGTCACTTTGACGTCATTAGATTTATTTGAATCCTACTAATATTATAAACGCGAAAGTTTGTAACGATGTATGTATGTATGTTTGTTACTCTTTCACGCAAAAACTACTGATCGATTTAGATGAAACTTGGAATTTATATTGTCCGTGACGTGGATTAACACATAGGCTACTTTTTATCCCGGAAAATCAATGGGATCCAACGGGACGCGAACGAAGTGGCGGGCGGCAGCTTAGTCGACAATAAAACTGAAACTACATAATGTGGATATATTCCAGAAATCCCCACCAAGAAATACCTACCAGTGGGGATGGCGAAACCTTGACGTTATTTGAAACTATGAAACAAAACACATCTAATTATGAAACTACAAGATACAATATCCAAGTAAGGAAACTAGTGGTTTAGCTCATGTACCTATTAAACATGTCTTTCCTGTGGATAAAGACGAAACTGTGAGAATGGTAGGTATTCATAAAGCGTACTCTATTTGAACCGGGTTATGTTTTTTTTTCCATCGAGCCCACCGGCTGGCCCACGGTGGGGCCGATGGGAAAAAAAATTCCAATGAGCCCACTATGCAAATGAGTGGGCTCGATGGGAAAATAAACATGTCTTACAGGTACCGTTCAGAGCATAAGTAAAAAATTGCCCTTGACGCTGTAGGCTTATATCTTTAGCGAAATACAAGAAGGTCGAAGAGTACCGCATTCTCTAGAGATAATTAAAATGTGTACTTGACTAAGGCCCCACGGGTACCTACTAAGAGACCTAGTTCCGAGAAGTTAATACCACCGAGTATGAAACAAAATCCCGTAAATTCTTGAAAAACAATAATGCTTCTTACGCTAAAATGGCCTTGTATACGAACATTAAACAAGGAAACTACAGATTTATTTATTTTTACTATTATGGGATACGCTACTCTAGAAGTTCGTCGTTGTCTCTGTAAATACTTGTGTAAGTAGATACAAACAAAACAGTAATTTTAACTGGTCTTCTTCTAAGAGCTCAGCTGTTGTCGGTGTAACAATGCAGCTATCGCCATTTGTCCCGTTCCAGGGCTGCTTCCTTGACGTCCTTAAGACTTGGTCTCGCGATTGTAACGCACAACGCTGCGGTGTGCGGCACTGACGCAGACTGCGACGTAACAAAAGACCATACTAGACGTTTTCCATACAATTATGTGTCCGGCGCTGCATGCCGCATACCGCTTCGTTGTGCGTTACGATCGCGAGACCAAGGCTTTACGCGACATGACAGCGATCTTTTCTTTCAATTGACTTATATAGCTTACTGGTGATTTCACTAAAAACAAAATGAAATAAACGAATTTAGCAGATACTAGTATATAAAGTATTCTAGTTTCCATAGTACAAGATCTGCTTAGTTTGGGACTAAAGGGCGTTATGTGAAATTTCCAAGAATATTTATTTATTTGTTTGCTGTTATAACAAAATACAATAATAATGCACTCAATATAAACCACGCGTTCAACTGTATGACGTCACATAATTACCTACTCTGACGGCTGACCTTAGAGGTAATCTTTATAATTACGATATCGTAGATTTCGGACTATCAAGAGTAATGCAATACACGCTACAACGTACTAATGTGTAAATCCAATTTCTGTACACGCTGAAAGAGAGTGCAAGATTGCCCAAACTCGGGTGCATAATTATCTTTTTGAACGTGATTCTATCGCCATATTTTTTATCGACTTCATAAAATGAGTAGCGATTTGGTTGTATTTTTTTTGTTACTTCAGAACTCTGTATATCAATCGATTTGAGAAATTCTTTTTTAATCCGATAAAATATGTTTATACCGTACCCCCTCTAAAAAGCTTATATTATTCACTGAAAACAGTGAATAAAAAGCACTTTTAATCACTGTTTTGGTGTTTGAATTTAGAACACACTAATATATTTGACCTCCATCTAATTATTGTTTTTGCGCAAGGAGGTTGTATAGCATTGGCTATACAACCTCCAATCTTTCTTTTTCTCGTAGTCATGGTATAAAGTATAGCATGCAACTCTTGAATAAAACGGATTTATACCGAGGGCCATGAACCACTCACGTCGTTCAGGATTCTAACACTTGAATCACTCGCTACGGTCGTGATTCAGTCGTTAGAATCCTTCACTTGCTCGTGATTCATTTATGGCCCTCACTTTAAATCCGTCTTTTATTCACTAGTTGCATAATATACTATTACTTTCAGATTAGTTCCTTAAAAATTTCATTAAAAAGGTTCGTCTCACTCATCACTCTGACCACATCAGCTGATGAAGCCGAAAGGTAGTCAAATTCATGTAAATTTCCCGTTTTTTAAACTTACCTATAAATTATTGTCTAATGTACACGTAATTGATTTTATTTTAAAATTTCAAAGTTATTTTAATTTACCAGCTTGGTGCTATTTTTAAACACATGCAAAGAGGACCTTGAAAATATCGCGGATTTGGCACTGAACTCTACGTCTGCAGCCACTTATCGCACTCTTGATGTAACAGCGCCAATCATACAGGAAAATCACAGATAAGTGTTAATTCCTCGCCCTTGCGGCCTTGCAACAAGGTTTGAATTTGACCAAAATTCACACCACCTTCTGTCGTATGGTGCGCCTGGACCTTCGCATCCACGCTACGCCACAGCTGAACTATCACTTAGTAGCGCGCCCAGGCACAGGTTATGCAGCAGTTGGTATAGCGATGGCCCTCAAAACAATTTATTTAAACTTCACCTAGTGATCATGACACACTTTAGTCGATTACGCGTGGCGATGTGTGAGTGCGATTTTTTTCGTGAACGCTATTTTTTCGGTGCGAAATTCAGGATTCTGTTCGCTGAATTTGGGGCACTATTTAGGTCAGGTAAATAGTGGTGACCTTACGAACGGATTATGAGGTTGTAAATAGTTAAATACCTTTCTTATAGATTCGTCTGGTTTTATAATAATATCGTATGAGTCGACTCGAAGTGTGCTCAGCTTTGATTCCAAGGTTGGTGTATTCATTGTAGTATGTAAGGTATTGTTTTATTAACACACTTATCCTTGTATTCAAAACAATGCGTCGGAATTATTTTTCTATAAGTACTCCGAAATGTATTTTTAACTAATTACTTACTTAAGTAAGTAAGTAAAGTGTCCCAAAATAACTTTTGCCAATCTAATTTAAATTAAAATATCTATTTATGAATTCAATTAAACCTTGATTATTTCTAGGATATAAATAACCAATGCGAGTTACCCAAAAAATACTTAAATAAAAAACAATAATGTTCAAATTGATACGACGAAGGCGGAAAGAGCGGGCCCAGATACCAGCAAGGCCATTCGCCAAGGTCTACGAAAATATCTATCCGATATTCAACTGTATGTCAATAGTGATAAGACTCGTTTTGAGCAAGCAGTATCCTCGTGCAAGACAATGCTGGGTTCCATGCAACGTTTTCAGTAATAGCTAGAGATCAAGGCCGATGTATGATTGTATTGGTGTATGAGGTCGTGTGTTATATATTACGATATATAAGCATTGAGTTTTTAGAGTTCTGGAAACTTTTTAGAGTTCTGGAACCAATAGTTGGCCTCACGATCTCAGTTCGTAGCTGAGAATGTAAGTGCGAATCCCACTCAAGTTTAAACATTTTGTGATGAACACATGTTTGTTATGTGTCTGGGTTATGTATAAGTACTATGTAGTATGTATGTATACCTACCTATACATTATTTACAAAAATAGTAGATTAGGTATACCTATAGCACAGATTATATAATACTATACTAGTACCTATAGGAAACACATGTAGGTCAGTCCACTTCCTGCAAAATAGGAGTGAGGGTCCACCCTCACTTTCCGCGCGATCCTGGTGCAGCTGTTAGTATCTACCTATTATAACTACTTCCTACCTAACATTATTTCCACCCACTTATGTAAATCCAGGTTGATTTTTTCAATTGAAAACGTCAGAGCGGCTAGTACGAGTTTCCAGTGTATAGTGTGGGTGGGAAACGTCTGACGCCCAGCACACCAGTGGGCGCTGATTTGTATGGAGACACTGAGCGGATTCTTTGAGAAGCTCGACCTGCGAGTAAGGGCTTGGTGTAGACCAGTAGTTCCCAAAGTGGTCCAGGTAGACCCCCAGGGATCCACGAGAGATTCGACTGGGGTGTACGTTGGCGCGACAAGGAAATGGGGGTTCACAATTTGTAAGTCCACGAAAAATCTGCTTTTGCGATAGTGAAGAACTAAAATGTTGTCTTGACTTCACCTATCCATGTAGGTATATAATATTTTAAGAAGAAGAAGAAGTATATAAAATTTTTAGAAGCTCAGCGACTGTTAAAAACTTGCATATTCCATTTTCAGTAGAAACAACGTGTCGAGACTTGCAAAGGGACAATTTTACATAGTTAGATCAAATCTTCACATTTATTTTCGAGTTTTGGGAATATGGTAGATATGTTGTTACAGGGAATCCATCGGAATAAGCTAAATTTTGAAAGTAGTCTATGAGAAAAAAAAAATTGGGAACCTCTGGCTGGCTGTAGACCAAGCTTCTCAAAAAATCCGCTCACTGTCTCCATACAAATCAGCGCCCAGTGGTGTGCTGGGCGTCAGACGTTTCACAACAGATTTACACACCAAAACTCTAGGCCCTCAGGCGTCAGCCTTACCTTATGCAGATATCATTCTTTTTCGTCGTCTGCTGCTCAAAACGTAAACCTTGATGTTTTACAATAGGTAAAGGCACCTATACAAATATTTGCATATGATTTACGTTATTTTCAGACTGATAACTGGTTACTAAACATTTTTTATAACTTCATCAAACATTTGAGATGCCTTCCAGCCATCGAAATAGGAAAACATCGATGTTTATATTGGTTCTTACAAACCAGTGTGCTTGTCTAAAAAGGCCAAAGTCAAAAGAGTCTCATCTCATCCAATAAATAAAGCGATAACTTAAAAAAAATATGTTTTTGGAAATCAGTAGGTAAATCTTTAAGTGAAAACAGTTTAGGAAGTTGTCGAGCTATCACCAACAGCTGCGATGCTGGAGTACTATCAAACTAGGCCAAGGTCGTCATGTCCGCCAACCAGCTAGCCTGACCCCCGACCACGACTGGTGTACCCCTCAACATCTGCATGATGAAGTGTTGTGGGGGGAAGTGTGGGTCTAGACAAACTGGTCATCATTTGCGACATTTTGGGCCGATGATGGACGAAAATTTACGAATTTGACCGAGTAAATTCGCGGGAGTCATCTACCAATGATAGGGTACAGAGTACTGTAATAAATACATAGTTATTTAGATAATAATCTACTGCCTGCTGTTTTAAGTACCTAAACAAGTCAATTTCATAAAATTTGTAAACTTCGATCACGAAAATCTCGTTGAGTCCTCTTCATTGCTACTATTGGCAAAAAAAAAACATAGTTTCAACGTTGGTTTCAATCGAGTTCTTTTACTTTCTTCGAAAGCCTATGCCAGTTTGATAAAACAATGCCCATAAAACCCCATTTAAGACAAAAAAAGACTGTAAAAAAAATAAAAAAATCTTTTTTGCTATTCTTTCTCAGGGGTTGTATTAGAAGTTGTTTTATGGGTCATAAAAATACTATAAATATTCAATATTGTTTGTATTTTGCTGTCAACCCTTTATTTATAAGATGGTCATAAAGTATTGTGATATAGATGGGTTAATACTGTTTTAACTAACCTTCTTTCGAGCTTTCTCTTTGCGGGAGCATTGTCAAATTGTTTTTCTTTACAAATTACAAGTTTTTTAGGAAGTTGGGCGTGGGTTCGTGACGTGAAACTTTTTTATGACCAAGTCATGTTCAATTGGTTTTTTTTTACTTACGGTAAAACTATCTACGTAAAAACGTAACGATTAATAACTACTACCTAAGTATAATACTTAACTCATTTTAATTCAATTAATCTATATTCAATTAAGTTGATAAAATCTACAATAATGTATTTTTTACAGTACGTGTACAGACAACAGACATTTATTTACTGAAATAGCGCGTTTTCCCTGTCCGTAAAGGCCAAAAAATATAAGTAAAGTAGGTACCTAGAGTACCTTACCTACTGTATAATTTTTTTCACTGTAACGTATTCTCTTCCTAAGTACCTAATATGTGATAATTTAGTTTAATTTTAATCTTGTATATGCTACTTTTTGGACTGCTGTAGTCTGAAATAGAGAATAATCTTAAAAAAATCGTATAATTCATACCCGCGGATTATTTAAAAAGTTACATTGTCAACAGTATTCTTCAACAGATGAAGCATCTTAAATTTGCAGTATTACCGTCTATCATTGGAGGCGGCACGCTCTGATGGTACGTGTTACTTTTGTCTAAGAATTAGTTTATGGTCTAAGATAACACTATCTTCACACTATCTGGATGTTATCATAGACGTGTTCAGCACTTGATACATTTGTATATTTAAAACGATTCAAAACAAAAGCCGACTTAGAATTGACAATGAAACTTCCAAGTGAAGCGAAAATAAAACAGTCGCTGGATGTAGAGGCGCTCCAGTGATTGTCTTTTGGATACCATCAAAATCTGATAAATGACAATAGGTACAAATGACAATTTAGCGACCGGTTAATTGACATTTTGAAACCTAAATGACAATTTAGCGTGCGGTAAATTGTCATTGTGATTGTAATTAGTAAAATTCGATGGTATCAAAAGATAGAAAATCATGCACCAGGTGGAAATGAACAAAATGACATCACGAATACAGGTGGTCGTCATGTAAGAACAAAGTACACGTCCTACGTCATTAATACCTTAAGGCGTATGTAATAGGCAGACAACCCTCTCGCTCGCACATTTCAACATTTTTGAAGATATAATATAACTAAATGTAATAATGTGAAATTGCAGAGCTTTAGGGTTGAGAGAATAACAATGCAAAGGTTCAGTAAAAATATCACATTGATCCAAACCACACCCTGAAGCTCTGCAATTTCACATAATTACATTTAGTTACATTATATCTTCAAAAATGTTGAAATGTGCGAGCGAGAGGGTTGTCTGCCTTTTACATACGCCTTAAATGACGTTTAAATGTAATTCCAACACTGTTAACATTTTTAAATTTTCGTATTCAATAACAGTTGAATTTGGAGTGTTGCTATGACTACACAACATAGTAGGTATCTCACTCAGACTTCGAACCGCGATGTCCCAATTCGCTAAATGTTTATACCTATTACTCGCCCATCTTATTCTATAAAGATATTAAAGAATTTGGAACAAACGTGGAACTTTCCTACGTTGCCAATTCAACGAGGGTTTGATGTAGTACAGGTTATATACGTTTTTTTTAATATCTACTTACAAAGTGCCTTTGCCACAACAAAAAGAATCAAATAATAATACATGAGTTATATAAAAAACAGTTAAGTTCTGTCTGAGATATAATTGCATCGAATATCGATTCCTACCTACTAATAATCCGTGCTAGCTAATACTACTCAAAGACCGTTACAGTAAGTAGGACCGTAAGTAATCTGGTTTTAAGTTACCTACTAGTGTGAATAGAATAGATGACTCAACCTACAATATAAATGAGTAGGTAGGTAAACCATTTATGCTCTTATCTATATTTTTACAAACGATTGCGTATTGCCTAATCTTGGGCCACCGAGAACAATAAAATATAATTCGAGCCAAAATACCTACGCTGATAACTTTACCTAATTGGTTTTTCAAAATGAACACTGCTAATCTAGCTGGAAACCGAAATTGCAGTGCGCACCCGCGCATGCGCACGCCATTCATTATCAGCGAGTGATTCGGACGAGTTATCTCGTATTTTTTGAACAAGTGTGTCAAGGAGACGGTCGCTTATTGGAGAAAAATTCGCGAACCTTGGCGCTTCAGATTAGAACTAGAACTGTCCGGTCCGTTTGTTTAGTACGTGTGTTTGAGTAAAAATAGTTTGTAGGTACAAGGTTGTGTATGGATTTGTAGTGATGATTCCGCTGTATCAAGGTTGTACACTTGCAACACGTGACGTTACCATCATTTTCAGATACAGGTTAAACGAAGCTTTTTATTAATAATAATAAATAATAAAAATATTTATTGTCAATAATAAGTGTAAACCTTATTATTGACAATAAATATTTTTATTATAAAAAAAAAATTAATATTTAAAAATAAATATTTTTATTAAAGCAAATTATCGCAACATTCAATACCAGTTATAGATACAGAGATTTAAATTAAGTCTATTACTACTTTGTCAACATAATCCATAAAAAAAATGTCACGAATTGAAAATTGCTTTAGACAATGCGCCAATCAGTCCAATCGTTATGTCTCAATGCCTTAATTAATAATAAGATTCAATTAATAAGATCTCGAGGCCAAAGTACTTCCGTCCTTTATAACTGTCATAAAAGTTATCAAATTTGGCTTAGTTTCAGGGGCGTTACTCCCGTTTATTTATCGACAATAAAAAAAGTACTTCAAGAAAATGTAGAGGTTTATATTAATTACTAGCTGTCGCCCACGGCTTTGCTCGCGTGGTAGCAGCATACGCATTATTTAGTTAATATCTTTGATCCTAAGTTAAGACCCTTTAGGGTGCGACTTTTCAAAATTCCTTTCTTAATGCACCTCTACGCTATATAAGGATACTACCCTCCAAATTTCATACCTCTAGGACTTATAGTTTAATCTGTGCGTTGATTGTCAATCAGCTTCAAAAAAGTCTTAATCTTTAAATTTATAGTAAATCTTTAAATTTATAGTAAGGAGTAGGTACTATGTAGAAGTTGCTATATTTAGTTCTTAAGATTCGCTAAATAAATTTTTATTATCATCATCATCTGTACAATGAACCCATGTTAGAGAAACTCGTTACATATTTATGTTATTTTTACTCTTATAGTATTTGCAATAAGTGTCAATTTAGCTGTACGTGATCCTTCAAAGGCTTACAAGATGAAAAGGTACTAAAGATTTTCGATTAGTTGTCAAGTCTTTTACTTTCCAATGTTTAAATGAAGAATAAATACTAAGATACCAAGTTCAGGCATTCGTATTCAATTCACCTACAGAAATAAATTTAGAACTAAAACCCTTCTAAACTTTCTCAATAATAATGATTTCTAAACACTAATCTTTATTATGCAGTCTGATTTTTCAATCAGATATTCAAAATTTCTATGGTTCAGATAAGAGCTCTACAAAACATTTTGTAAAAGTGACACAGCAAGTTGACTACTTAAAAAAAATCTAGTACGGTACTAGACATATCTTTGAAAAGTTCAAAAAAAAAAAACAAAACTTATTTAAAAAGTAATTGCAAAAATGCGACAAAAAATCTACAGCGACCAATCAGCGGCACTGCAAATAAACGCGTTCCGAACTTGTTCCAAACTTCAAAAGTCACGTTGACATTAGACGCTGACCGATGCAAAGTGACGCTCGTGAACACTTTCACTTACGGCTGCGCGCGGTGAACGCTCTATGTTGCATGCGCCTCTATGCACGCGGAAAACATTATTATTTCTAATTGTTTTGATTGGGCTTCAACTGACAGCTAAATTAAGTAATCCAATTATTAGCTGTAAGTATGTACATCTTTTGTTTTATTTATTTTTATCTTTTGCTTTTTAAAATAGGAGCTTGTATTTGATGATTGGATGTGGATTAGATCCTTTCTGTATCTACATCCTTCCGAAGGGTACATTTTGCTATAAGCAACGACATTTGCTTTAAGTATCGAAATATTTTCAAGTCTTGCTTTTTTGTACCATCACGGGAATCAAATCCACACTTGCTCTTCAGCACGTGACAGTCGCCAAAATGACGTCTACAATTCCTAGTAAAAGAAAAAAGAAAAGTGTTAGGCAAAAAGATCGCGTGTCATCCGATGACTAAATTGCAATATTCGACAATACTCAAAAATAAACTTTACCGTTTATATTTTAAGATCACAAATCGTAAGCAACAAAATAAGCGTTGTAATGACTTTCGTTTTGACCAGCGATGATTCTAAATGATCGGATAACATGTTAATTTTAATAGAGAGTGAAATTACTTTCACTGAATGTGCGTTTTTATCCGTCTTTTAAGAAATGATATGATCAACGCGGCTCAGTTGGACCTTTGGGGGTAGCTTTGCTACTAAAACTAGTAGTTCGCCGCGAACTGAGATCTCGGAACGTTCCCAAAATGAAAAGAAAACGCATTTTTTTTACAATGGTTTAGATAAACTTTACTCCCTTTTAGACCCTCATAACTTTACAACCCCTTCACCAATTTACCTAAAATTATAACCAGTAAAACTTAAGAGTATTATCCGTAGACCTACCAAATTCTATAAAAATTGGATAAGCCTTTCGAAAGTTATGCTCTAACAAACATACAACGCCGATACGACTAAATTTAAACTAAGATCTTTGATCGCTTTGCTCAATCGACGAATGAAAAAATTTCGTTGATCAATGAACACATTTAATTTTAATACCAGTGCAAGCGTGTGAAATGCATAAATGCTAAGTAGTGTACTTACCTACAATCTCGACTCTACATGTCAAATTAACAAGTGCAGCTATTCAAATCCATACACTCGTAGATAAGTGGTATCAGTGCATGGCCTTGCACTTATCATAGCATCGACTTTACCACGAGGCTCATCTACAGCTCTTATGCTGCAAGTTCACTCAAGTTTCAATCGAGACTCGATTGGTTCACTCGTTTGTGACAGTCGCTTAAACCTAACATATTTGTAACATATTGCGCGTCAACGCCAGCTCGACGGCTAACGTTGCGGTGTTACCGCGAAGTGTATCTCGGATACGATACAATTACGATTGATTGATATTTATTGGTGATCAAGGTGCCGATTTTTACAGAAGTGTTTAAAAATAACGCAATTCAGTTTGGTTTCCTTTTGAGTTTCAATTTTTATCTATGTTCATTAATGTTCAGATTTAAACATTATGTTTTAAATAAGAGATTTGTCTATAGTAGGTGCCAAATAACACCGCAATACAGGTCATTCACCCACCTTCACCACGATGTCGCAAAATTCAATTTATGTATGGGTAAACAAACAGTACTACGAGGTTCGAGCGATTACCGTCTTAGCGACAGGTTTGTATGGAAAGCGACAGAATTAGCCATTCATAAATTGAATTTTGCGACATCGTGGTGAAGGTGGGTGAATGACCTGTATTGCGGTGTTATTTGGCACCTACTAAAGCTCTACTTTTGATAAGTTTATTTTTGTTTTAGTTTAAGGATTTCGTCTTTTATTATTAATACCTATTATACATTGAATTTACAAATTCATTACAAGTATGTATATGCGTAGAGTAATTTATACGTATACGAGTTGCATTTGACATGTGCTAGCTTCATAATCCCTCGTTTCATAGTGACTCTATAAAGTTCTTAGTGACATTGTCATTGTCACTTTGCATGGTAACGAAAAAAGATGGCAGCTAACCACTCTGAAAAAACAAATGAGTATGATTGTAGCTTGTAGCTTTATATAACAAGGACTTTCAATTGGTGGTTCTTAAAATGGTAAGGTGAGAAGTACTGGTTTAACAAAACATATGCTTTTAATCCAAATTTGGAATGATCTCGGAGTTATTATTTTTGACAGATGCTTAGATCTGTAAATAAACTTACTCCAGTGGTACTTACACAAGTAAGTGGCGCTGTAAAATCATAACACGTATGATTGCGGATAGATTACGTGCGTGGTAAGGGACAAGGCGGAAATATTGTTTATCAGCGCGGTGGAGGACAAATGTGATAAATAGTAATAGTAAACAATCGAGTACATGCAAATAGATGAGCGTTGTAGGCTTTGACGGTAAAGGCCGATTCAAACGTACGACAACTACATACAATATTTTTCCCCTCAAAGGTCGGTCGCGAAAACTCACCGAGTACTCACTGTATATGACGGTTCTTAATTCTTTATTGCACTCAGAAAATATGAACAAACAAGTTAAAACTAAAGATATGCACAATGGCGAGCTTAACCCTAATAAGAGTTTTCTTCCAGCAAACCTTTGAGGCATAGGAGAGTTCTCAATGATCCTTTTGGTTTAGATAAATAGTTTTCTGTTTCTCATTCCTATTTGAAATTATTTCAAGACTTACATGGTAATATTGGTAATAGTTGCAACTATAACCAATATTACCATCGAGATATCTGAGTATGCAATTGGAGCATGCTCTTGTATACTCAGATATTTCGATACTTAGTATAGTGAATCCTGAATCTAGTTGTAGTCAGAGGCACGTCCAGACATTTTGATCCATTTATCTAAGTATGCAGTCTGCAAGTATATTAATCAGATATTAGTAAAACCGTTTTTGCGCGCGTGATAATATACAAATTTACTATTCATTACTTTTCTATAATAAACATTGTGAAGTTTTCATTAGGTATAAAAAAATGAACACAGAATTCTTATTTTCTCAGGTTCGGATAGACACAATGCGGAAATAATCTTGTGGTTTTTTATGGATCTAAAATTACTTCAAATAAAATAAATTGAAATTTAAACCAGGGTACATAACCGGTGCCTTTGCATCGTATCTAAAGGTCAGTGTTACTAGTCGTACCATGACAAAGGTCACTTCCTACTTTTACTGAATTTCAAGGTTTTTGAGTTTCATTGAACTTTCAGTTTACATTGACAATTATAAGTAGGTAAGTAAGTACATACCTACCCAATTGTTTTTTTAATTATTTTACAATATGCAAAAAAAAATGTATTAACAAATCAACTCTCTTTCATGTATTTGAATATACAAAACATTCTTCAAAGCATAAAACAACTTAATTAATTTAACCCGCAACCTGCCTTTGACCCAAAATGTCCCGGTTACGCCATGACACTTGCCCGCAGCCGTCAAAATTGTCAAAACAACAACATCAAAGACTGTCAACAAACCGTGATGATGAGCGTTCATTGTTTCAAAAGGTAAACTATGAATGAAGTCGAAATACCTATATCCTTTCGTAAATTAAATTTTGAGCATTTATTCATATGGCATTTGCTATTTATGCGTATATTGTTGAAATCCCAAAACCCTTATTACGAATGCTGAAACGTGAGTCGAGCAGTTTCAGAACTGTCAAAAATATTTAAAAAAACTGTCGATTCAGTTTGTAACATGAGCTTTAGTGGATAGACAAAGACTACAATAAAATAAATTCCTTGTAATTTGTGTAACTGCGTCGTTTTTAAATAATTCAAGGTGAGGCGTTTGATGTTTAGTTATTTTATTAAGTTTACCTACCTATAAGTTAATATTAGTTATTTAAGGGTTTTAGCAAGTCTCAAAGCATTTTTGAAATGCCAGGTCTGATACTATACCTACCTACCTATCTATTCATGATTATTGTAATTGCTATATATTTTTTTATTTATATTTGTTAGCTTTGTTTTACAAAATTTTGGAAATATTAATTATTTACTCAAGGTTAAGCAATTATAAATTGTTTTAATTTATCGAACCTTGGAAAAAAGCGTTATATTTTATTATTACTTATGTACTTACCAAGTCCAAAACGCAATCCAAATGTTCACAGATTTGTCCACATGCACACAATTACAAATTGTATAACAATCTAGTTTCAGTACAAATCACGTAACATAAATCCAAAACAGCACTGTCAACACTCCTGTCACTGTCAGCAAATTTTCAAAATAAGAACACACAGATTCGTAGTTCCCAGCACGAAGGTTTGTTCGAAGTCGCGGGCGGCGCGCACACGTCCGCTCGAAGCCGCGGCCGACAAGTCACTGAACTGGGCGCTCTACCGCGCCCCCTCGCCGAATGGATGCGTATATTTTTATTGCTCCTAACTAGCGTTATCATTGTCAAACCCTGAAATGGTTGTGGATTTAAGAAATTGGGTCAACCGGCATGTTCTGTCTGTTCTATCCCATTTTCTTTTACAAATTGCTGCCTGCAATTCGGGTGCCGATGGATAAGTGCCAAATAGAAACTCATAAAAATGCTGTCATTTTTGACAGTTTGTTTAATGGTCCCGATTTACACACGCGCTTCACTAATGCTGAAAAAGTTACGCCTCTGTGGAATAATTTATCTTTTTACGGGGCATAGCCCTAGGGATTGCAGGCATTCACCTCCTGAAAGCTCGCCGAACGAATCGGAAGGGTTCAAAGCTCTTTACAATGCATTAGATGTGAAGCCTATCGTTCATTATTATACCTGATTTAAAATAATAAAATAAATATGGAAATCTTAAATAAGGTCCTTATACAGATGCACGGTGAGTTTTTGAAAAGGTTTTGTGCTGCTCTCTAATTAAGTAAATATAAATGAAAAACTTGTGGCAAGTATTTTGCCATCGATATTTATGAAAATTCTTATTTTATTTCTTCTTAAAAAGTATATATCATCATTAAAAGTATAGTCAACGTGTTAAAGACTACTTAGACTAGGTATACACACACACACGTACTTTAAAACTATTGTTCAATTTATATTTCAAGTACTTACTAACTTGGTGTCCAACAGATTAACATAAAAAATATTATTAATTACTTACTAGTGGTACATTTTACTAACTATTAATAAAAGTATTCGTAAAACTCTATGTCAAAAGTTACATAATCAGCCAGCACTACAAAAAAATTGAAAATTGAGACTTATTGGTAATACAATATACCGTTTCAGTAAACATTTGAATTATAATTCTGAATATAGAAGAAGGTAGATAGCAGTTTAAATAAAAACAATACATTCTAAATATTTCGCTTAAGCATACTGATAATGAAATATTTATAAGGTTGACTGTCCGCTAGCTGAAGTAATGTAAAACATTCACCAAGAATTGATTTGGAGTGATTTTAAACATAAAACCATTTGGTATGTTTTAATGTATGTTAAATGACTTTTAAAATGTATCTATGCTTATAGGAGACCTCTATGAATTTGACATTGAAGTGACTAGTTGACCCTTTGACGCCAAAGTGCATTGAGTAGGTATTTGAGTTGATCTTGAGGGTAGGACCACATTTGCATACATAAGTTAGCCATACATACACCTGCAAGTAAGTACATCATTTATTTATGAGAATGTAATATTTGAAACTCCAGCTCACTACAGAGAGGTTAACCAATTGAAAAAAAACGCCCACTTCTTATTGAATATCAAATTAATTAAAATATATAGAAGCCGACTACGGACGAGGACACCCGAACGAGCACGATTGGATACGGAAATGGTCGAACATTGCCGAAGAGTGGCGATGATTGCCGAGCGCTGGCGGCCGCGAGCGAGGCCGCGGGAAGCGCGTCATCCAAGGCGAGTTCTTTTCCCGCCTCGTTACTCGCTACGTCACTATGGCTTTGTATTGTAATGTTATTTTAATTAAAAATTAAATTAAATGAAATATAATAAGTAGTGCCTACACACCAATTCCATTGTTAGAATGTAATTTGCGGGTAGGACGAAATAATTGGAGTGTCGGTTCCTAAAACATTTTAGTTGTTATATTTCACAACTATAATATTAACCACAAATCATAAATAATATTTATATTTATTATTTATTTACACTGCATAGAACACAGTGGTGGAAACTGAAAGTTCAGTCATAAATGTCATTATGTCAAACAAAACGGATGAAGGGTTAATTTTTTTTTTATTAGTTTGAATTTTTCAATGAACTTGTATTTACACTGTCAATGTTTGACTGACGTCTGCAAACTGCAATTGTGTGAATAGTCGCGAATTAAATTACGAAAGTTTATCGCACCGCGAGCCTTCGCAAAGGTCGTCTTCGAGGTTGCAATTTTGAGGACACCGTGTGCACTAGACTTTACCATACAACGCTAATAATTATTACCAGTAGAAGTGAAACCCGTACGAAGTGCCCTACCACTTACTTATTAAACCACCAACAGTCATGAGTACCTAGTCATAACTTCACCAAGATTTTCCGTCTTGTTATCATGTTTATCAGCATAAATCTTTTTATATATAAAAATGAATTGCTGTTCGTTAGTCTCGCTAAAATTCGAGAACGGCTGGACCGATTTGGTTAATTTTAGTCTTGAATTATTTGTGGAAGTCCAGAGAAGGTTTAAAAGGTGAATAAATATGAAAATTGAGGCAGTACGAAGTCTGCGGGGTCAGCTAGTTAAAAATAAAACTTTTATTTAAGTATACAACGTCAATTCGTTTGAAAGTCGGTTTACCCTCATACTCATAGTTTTTACCTCGAATAATCCTCGCCTCAACTCTACATCGAAATCGTACTTTTGACTACCTACTCATAGCACGATACCGAGGCAAGGGTTTATATTTGAGATAACGACGAGTATATGCGCCGTATTTGGATATCATCATTGAATCAAAAGGAGGATAAATATTCATAAGTAGGTGGTAAGCCAGCCTACTCTACTTAATCTTACTAAGTGAACTCTGACATTACACATAAAATAATCAGAGCGTTGCTGAAAAAATCCTACGACGATGTTTAGATGTAAGATGTACCTACGTAAAAGCTTCATTATCCTTATGCTATTCAGGAACGCCAATTTGTTATTACATTTTTTTCCAATTTTCCGCTGCCGTCAGTCTAAGCGAAATTGTACAAAAAAGTTCCAGAAATCCCCCACGCAGGGGAAAACTGGAATGAGCCATTAGGAACGACCTTCGAGTGACGATGCGGGTTTCAATTCTGTACACTATCATGCTTATACGCAGACGGCCTTTAAGGTCACGCCAATTCACATTTGAGGTGCTTTGTGGTTCCTTAACGACTTCTGGGTGTAAGAATTAATTAATTGGTGTCCATTGTTGCATTGCGTTACAGCCTCCGTGGGGTCTGCGGCCGTCACTGAAACGAAAGGCTCTTTGTGGAAATATATTCGACTTTGATAAACCCAACAGTCTTGCATAGTAACACACCTAACTAACTTAACATATCTAACCTAGAAATTTTCAAGAAATGATTGAATAGGTGGATTATGGCTAAGCGTGCTGCACCTTAGGCTGCATCTACACTTACCATCATGCGCTGGCAGCCAAAAGATAAATAAATAAATTAGTATATTGTATGTATGTATGTTAGTCTCTAAGGTATACAGGGTGAGACGGGACTGTAAGGGCAGGTACCTTATTCGTTATAGTTACAGGAAAACGCTTTTAGGAGACTATCCATAGATTTTTAAGATATTTTGAACTGCATTTACAGATTTTGAAAAAAATGTACAGTCAGAAATTGACATTTTACACAAAAACTTTTTTTGGTGCCAATCGGTGTGGTTTCTTATAAGGATCAAAAGTCTCTACCGGAGCGACTGAGGTTTGAGTATTAGAAATTGTACTTTTCTTAAGTTGCCCTAAATATAAGTTTATATTAATTTTTTAGCTACACCTCATAAAAAGAAAAAAAAACACCGTCCCCACTTGTTAGGTGTGTCCGCCATACCAACATGTCATGTCGGTACGTTGATTTGTGAAAAGTGAGCCACAATATTTTGGTATGGTGAAAAATACTCTGAAGAAATCTAAAATGATTTTTTCCGTGCGATAATAGAACTAGGTAGATTCGGAAGAAATTTTTCGCAAATACTGTCCCGTTACAAATACTTTGTGGAGTTTATTTGTAAAAATATCCGCGATTGAATTCTCCGGACGAAACTATTCCACGAAGAACTGCTATAGTGCTAGTGGTTAGTATTAAAGTTGCGTAGATCTCAAGGTGTCTCAGGTATCCCTTGGCAGCGGGGCCGCGACCACAGCCCGCATTTCTCCTTCTCACGGGGTTACGCAACCCTGCTCTATACTATAATATAGGTACCACAGATCATACTATACTATACCAACAGTTGAGCTATCTATAAATCGTTTGCAAAGGTTTGTAGATAGGTCAACTTTTTCGTCTTTTTCAGTGTTGTGTTGCGTTTTTGTGACTGCTACTGCATAATAAATTATGATAAAACCAATAAAAGTTATAAATAACAAAATTAATTTAAAAATTAACTAAATGTATGCAAATCTGGACCTGAAATGCCCCAACTCTTTTGAATCACGTTTCATACAAAACGAGATTTTCAGTGTGTAATTTTGGTAAAATGGGAGTCCCGCTTCTTCTTACGTAGGAGCTACGTATAACATATTCTTTGGTACCTACTATTATGTAACAGCAGCTTGGTGGTCGGCCCTACAGCTTAGAGCTTTAGTGAAAGTCTAGTGTACGCTATGCCGTATTATATGCAAATGCACCGTGATCTAAGATGAGAGCTGGAGTTTGAAATTGGAACCAGCGCTCCAACGAGTTTTCATGCTCTTGGAAAGCTGGGAGCAAAGAGGCCGCGACTTGTATTCTGGTAAAGAACTCGGACAGCGTTATTCAAGCCAAGATGTTACGTTCTTTTGTATTTATTTGAGGGATGTTATCGCTTGGCGATTTTATTTATAACCCAATTATAGGTATACATCACTGACTGAGACAATAAAACTTAAAAAAACCTGTCAAAGTCAAATTCAAAAAGCTTTTATTCATTAAAATGTCACTGATCACTCTGAATTTAAAAAAAAAAACAATTATTATCTTTAGCCATGTTGCGTTGGTAGAGATTCTCATACAAAACTGTCAAATAATATATGCTTGAGTTTGGATCATTGCTTGAGATGTCGGATAAAGCTTTGTGTCGGGCCCATAAAATATACAACAGAATTATCATTACAAAAAACCCTCCTTTGTGCTTCGTCGTAGTCGGGTAATAACTGAAAAATTTCTTATTGACCTAAAAGGGAAGACAGAGGCTCAACAATAAAATATATACTACACCAATCTTACGAGACGATGGTAAGCGGTTACCGTAGTGTATGGACGCCTACAACACCGTTGTCAGAAACGCGTTGCCGACTTTTTTTATACACCCTTTTTAAAAAATTCCATCCGTTTTCGTATTTATAATGGCTAGCGTCCACAGGCCCGCATCGCACGCATCGGACGCATCGCACGCAACGGATTTTAGTGTGCCTTGTATAAAAACTCGTCCGTACGGTGCGGATCAGTGGACGCAGTTGTATGAGTTTTTATACAAGGGAAACTAAAATCCGTTGCGTGCGATGAGTCCGATGCGTGCGATGCGGGCCTGTAGACGCCTGCCTTTAGAGGTATGTATAAAAAAGTGGGCTTAGTCCATTCTATTTCATTTCTATGTAACCTTACTGACTTTGAGATCATGAGATGATGTCCAGAGTGATGTCGTAGTCTACTGTGCCTTAGAGAATGATGGTTTTCAATACGTAACTTTAGATTAGTCAACTTGGTGACTCTATAAAACTGTGTAGGTACACTTAAGTATTTTCCCTTAAATACTTCTCAAAACGATAAACGAGGTTACCTTTCGAGTTTCACCATGCTTCCCCTTGACACCGCGAGGACGCGCCAAGTCCACCGGGCCTAAGATGCGCACCGCGAGATATTTGTCATGTCGTTCTGTTCTGTCAAAATGTAAGCATTTTGTACCACTTTAGGAACTATTGCATTATCTTGGTACCTAATGGTGTCGACAAAACGCACCATAATGTACACTTTTGACACTTGTTAGTCGTCGTACCTCTCTGAGGACGAGATAATAGTCATGCAGAAATGTCAAAAGTTGAAAATTCAAAGGCGCGGTTTCTCGACAACATTACCACAGATAATGCAATGGTTCCTAAACTGGTACAAAATGCTTACATTTTGACAGAACGACATGACAAATATCTCGCGGTGCGCATCTTAGGCCCGCACGAGTGGGTAAGCATCGCGCAGTGCAACTAAAAATGACAATATCTTCGTTTATCTGATGCGGAGAGAACTTATTCAATTTCGCTTTCCATCGCACGGCACGCCACCTGTCGAATGTTACATTTGGCGTCCATTTATTGTAGATGCATTATTCTGATTATGCTGAAGGCGCATGCGAATTTTCCAACGTTCTAAGATGTTTATCAGCTCTTGAATGGAAAGTTCTTGAATCTGTTTCGTTGAGAAATTTGTGCAGTCTTGGGTTTGTTATTTAATTTAGTTGAATTGTTTTATTTTTTGTTGCGTCAGCCGTTTTTCAATTAATTAACATAATTTGAAGAAGGTAGGTAAGTAAAAGTCTTTGAAATAATTGAAGATAAGAATAAAAAAAAAAAATTTTTTTTTAGAGATTATTAAAATTTTAAAATAGATATAATATCTTACAAAAACTAAGTTATAAACGTTATTTATTTTGAAAGAAGGTTTTTATCAAGTATAACTGTGTGGTCAAAACTGTTTTGGGATGTTCAAAAGCCTCCCCGAACACTTTCATTCATAAACTACCAATTATAAAACTTGCACTATCTTTCGTCACAATCGAAAAAAGTTCTAATGCACCGTTTATTTTGATAGCGATCTACGCACACATAAGCGCACAAACACATCTGTGTGCGTGAGTTGCGCTTACATAACACGGCGAGAGTGCATTCACTCTGCGACGGAGGGGATGGGGGGGTAATGCATCGATGCACACAATCGCACACACTCTCACAGATACAAAATACGCGACAGATTAAAATATGTCGATTTGTATCTTGATTACAATATTGTAAGCGCGGGCAATGATTAAGAGTTAACATATAACTGCTTACTTAATGTAATCTCGATTTCTTTTTGAATAAAACTTTCTGTTCAGATTTCTGATAAACATTTAGCTAAAGTATTTAAGTAAGTACTTATAATTTGAGTGTGTCTTGAACTTTATTAGGTACTCAAAACTGGTTCAGCAAGCCTTCAAAGAGGCTACTTGGAGATTTTCAACCCACGTGACACTACATGACATGACGCATGCTTATAGGCTTTTTGTACATATTTTTTGTAAAAAAAAAAAACTCATTCGTCTACTATTGCTATAGCCTACCGAGTTTGTAGAGTTTCAACAATATTATAAGCATTTTCTGGTGCAGTTCAAAAATATCAAGTTACTGAGGTATATTTTTTTTTCGCATTGTACCTACGTCAAGATCTTTTGCTGAATTGTTCAAGGTTTAACCACATTTTGAAGTTATACTTCTAATGCGACTTCCAACAAGGTTGCGTTATGCGTTTAACGCTACCCCATACGGAGACCCACACAAAACGCAAAACACTTCGATAGCGCGTTCTAGGATCCGACCAAGCTTAACAGCGCCATCTAGGTCTGATTTAGGCAACATGAGCATAGAGCCTTTTCTAACTAAATAAGTACTGCATATTGGTTAAGTACATAAAAACAAATACTAAATTAATTTCACATTAAACACAGAGCGAGAGTAAATGCGTGGCACTCGATGTATAACTTCTACCGCGCGGAGGGACTCCACGCACTGTTTTTTTTTTCTAGAATTGAAACTTGGAACTAGACTAGAGTCATTATTCCCCTGCCAAAATGAGTTTTCCAGGACTTTATTTCAATCTATTTCTATTCCCAAGTTATTCTGAAAGCTTTATAGTTCTGAGAGTGCGGTCGGGCACAGATTATAGAGTAATTACTATTTGCGATTGTTGACGCTAGCCCACAATGCCTTGCCACCTAGGTCTAGGGTTGCTCTACCGAATCTAGACTAGACTGGCGTGAAAAATAACAAAACTAAACCGCGAATAAAGCGCTCGTAGCGTAGCTTGCTTAGTCAATCTTTACTGATTATCTAAGTTAAGCGACGTTCTGCGCGGTCTTTATTTGGTTGGGTGACTGTTAGGGTGTTACCACACCAATCGATCGATCGTCGATCGACGTCGATCGATGATCGATCGATCGATCGTGTGGTAGCTTTAATCGCTCGACGGATACCGTTCGACTAACCAATCGATCTATGGCCGGTCGATGGCATCGGTCGACGTCCCCGGCTGTATTCCATCTCTTTCTTTCGAAATGTATTCACAAGAGGACGGGTTGTTGTTTGCCAGTACAATGTGGCTCGTGCTGCAGCAGCTCGATCGACGCCGACTAATCCATTCTACCATCGATCGATACCGTCGATCGATTGGTCTGGTAGAAACTACCGATCGACGTCGACTAATCGATTCTACCACCGATCGATGCAGTCGATCGATGATCGATCGATTGGTGTGGTAATACCCTTAGTGGCATTTAGTTGCGCTTCTGTGCTTCGGAAGGCACGTTCAACTATCGTTCCCGGCTCTAGCAGTCGTTAAGCTACGGCGGAGGCCTTGAGGCGGCCTAAAAACTCCGTCACCAGAGCTTGCTTGCTTTACTCAATCAGCATAGTTAGTTGTCTCTTTTGTTTTGCACCCAAGGAAATGTTGAACTCTAGTTAAACCAATCACATGACGGTTACGAATGTCAGACCACTGTATTGAGACTGCACCTGCGCTGATCATTCTAGAAAGAAAGAAAGAAAGAAAATACATTTATTTATGACACACAAACGGGCACAAATATGAAATACACAACCTAAGAAAAACACCAAGACAACACAAAACATAAAATGTGTATCTCCCTGCCCCGCCCGTCTAATGGCCACAAATAAGCACCCAACTCAGCATTTGTTGTGTCCCACAACACAACGCTCATCTTCCGTTGGAACCTCAGTAGTGTTACCACGGATGTCTGCCGATTTAAAGTAAAAAGTAAAAAAATTCTGGCGATTCGCTTCAGACTAACAATTTCTCTACTACCGCGCCAGCTGGGCACCTAACCACAGAAAGCCTAGTAAAGTTAGTTACCATTTACCAAGGATTAGGATTTGTCAAAGGCGCTTTATTTCACAGTTTCAGCGGCTGGAGGCAACCCTCGCGTTTTCCATAAGAAAGCCAAGCCGAGCGGCCACCGGCCGCGCGCCTCTTCCGCGAGGTACAGCGTGCTTTGACATTAATATTACTTTATTCTGTTTTGAATAGTTTATTTCATAGACAAAAATAACCATGGTCGTTTCATAAAAAATATTACCTATTAAAGTATTTATTTTATCGTATGAATTTGTCAGTGCTTGAGCTCGTTAAGCACACCCCAGAGGACAAGTGCAAGGTTGTGAGAGGTAACTCCTGCGGGTGCGAGCATAAAAAATATTATAAAAATCTATTTGCAATGTCTAAATATTAAAAAAAAAACTTGACAGGTGTCAAGGGACGGATGGAACGAAGTTCCTTGAGGTGTTGTTTTCTTATAATATTTTCTATAAGAACCTTAACGAACCCTTAAAACAATACCTACATTCATTTGTTTCGGTTGAGAACGTACAGGCACACAATATTAAAAAAAATACTTCCTGCGCCAATTTATTCGAATGACGTTGTCAAAGTTTGAAAAAAGAGTCGCGCCAACTTTTGGTCTTAATTTTTTCCGTCTAGCCCCCTTTCACAACGCGCAATAAGGAACTTCGTTCCAAAAACTTACACATATCACACAACGCTTCTAGTCCCAAACTAATATAGTTAATATAGGCACAGATCATATAATACTATTATGCATAGGTATTCGTGACAAATTGCATTAAAACTACTATTTTATCATAATTTCTTAAAGATATTCCCAGCGAATTTCCCTCAATATTTCCACGCAGCCTGTACGCGCTGAAAGCGCAAGCGCAGGCGTGTGCGTGCTCGTACGACACACACACCAACACACCCTCACTTTCACTTGGCGAACTATTCCTAGGGCGAGTCCACGCCATTCGCATTCAATCTGTAGCATGAATAATGTTCTATTATTAAAGTTTAGCACAACTTGCTCACATGTTCTGTTCTGTTGACATAAAGGCAAAAGAAATTTTACATAAAAACTCATCTATAAAGTTAAGATCTGAAATGCGTACCTATATACCTACCTAGTTCAGGTTTTGATGGAAATAGTTTGGAAGACGATAGATATTTTATGAAAGTACCTAATTACGTTTTTCCTCAAGCAGGACCTCACTCTACTGTATGGAATTATGTTAGAGTTTTTTTTAAGTACCCACTAACTAGTGATTGTTTTGCAACAAAGAATAAAAATTATCCAAAATACCTCCTAGACGAGGTTTCTGTCTGCACGCGCCCTTACTCCACCATTAGAAACGTGTCTGTGTTGGTGAGAGATTGCACCGCGCGCGTGTGTGCGTCTAATGCATCGCTAGATTATATCATATAGAGCTGTCAGTTTTGTAAAATATTTTTTAATTACATTAAATTGTTTTGTAGTAGAGTAGCTCTACCTCCACCCGAAAACCTCCGCCTTGACTTAAAGTGTCATCTAAATATTGTAAAAACAGGATTGTAAGTTTTGCTCCAATCATGCTGAAATAGCTTCAGCTAGAGTAGCGATTTGATAGGACATCTTTAAAGCACTTTCTGATTGTAGTCAAAGTCACGGGCCTATCCAAACTACAATAGGATTAAGGGTGCATTCCACCAGAGCTGCTGTTGCGTTGCTAAGGATCTGTTTGATATCCACCAATAGAAATCGTTTAATATGAAAACAAATGATCCCTATTGGTGGACAAACACCTCCTTAGCAACGTAAGTTAGCTAAGCTCTGATGGAAAAGCAGCCTAAGGATGGAAAAAAAGGCAGGCTTTTACCTACCAGTGGGTGGAGTAAGGCTGTGAAGATGATGAATATTATCTGTGAACTTTATTAACACCAACGAAACCGCAAAGTTAGCTCTTGTTAAATTAACTCTCTCTGCCCTTCAGCTAGCCTTTCGCTTTAACTTTCAGAATAACTTCAAGAAATGGATCCCAGTTTGAGATTACTTTCAAACTTGCGGCTTTTTCCACTAACAAGCTTAGGAATTCGAAACGCAAAAAAAGTTTTGTGAACATAAATTTTCCGCATTTTTCTTTTCTAGATACAAATAATACCTAGGGTATGAGATTCGTATTCTAGACTATTTTTTAAACTAAAACGGAAAATATTCTTGTGCTGATATTTTACGAGTTCAAATACTCCATATTTTAGGATAGATGTGGCTTCCAAATGCGTCATCATGATGAAGAGACTATACGTGGTACCACGCACGTAGTGCCTAAACATTGGGAAACATCAAACTGACAAATCATAGTAAATCAATAGGTAGGTCTGTATTCAGTTTTTGCCTTAGTGTCAGTAGTACCATTGATTTGTACCATTGATGGTACAAGTGACACAACTTTGTATCCTTAGTATATACCATTAAAGAAAAGTAAATATATTCCACGTAATTTCATTTTTTAGTCAAATTCGTAATCTAGTCAAAGACATGTGTACCTCAATGATTTCAGTAACACTAGAGTTTCACTAAGAATAATATTGGTAATACCTAATAGTTTACCAGAGTTCCAACATTTACTTGCAGAGAAGTCGAAAAAAACTATGCTAATGCCTAAGTTTTTAGTGAAAAATATTATTCCAGTCATATTAGTTTAACTAAAAACCCAAAAATGTATGATCACAAACGCGTGTTCACCCCTCGCGAGAGTTGCGTGCGTGTGCGCTGCGTCGACAATGCGCAAAGACGTTCGTTGCTCCCGCGCAGGTCGATGACTCTTTCACCGCACGCGACCGCACTTTCCCGCCGGCTTCCCTGGAATACCTGAGATCATTCAGGAATTTACGGATCTGGATCTGACCCCTACTACTTCTATTTATGACCTCTACCCGTCTCATTTCGACAGTCAATTTTGCCAGTGTCATGTCAAGTGAGGTATTTATAAAAATATCAGTCAAGTCAAGTCATTCTTCAAGTCGGCTGTCGTTTGTTTTGAAGAGAAAATGGTGGATTTTTCCTTTAAAACTTGGAAACCAATTCTACCATTCAGGGAAACCACTTTACACACATTTATTCCTCTGGCTCACACTTTATGTTACGACCTAAGTATTATTGGTTAAAATTCCACTGAAATTAAACAGATACTCACAAAAAAACTCGATACTCCGGATCACCCCTAGCTAGCACGTTCTACAAAATTCTAATGTATGGCAATTCACGAAAAGCGTGATTATTATATTTTTGACGTTTTCATATCGATTAAAAAATATCTTGACCTTGACTGATGTGTGCAAATGTATGGAAATAAAATCGATAAGTCCCGTGAACCCTACATATTTGAAGTTTTCTATTTCATGCGACCATCGAATATCAACTGGGAGCTAGTCATCTACTGAATAATATTTGATAGGCGAGCTGCTGAACTTTCTAGTACAATGAGAATAATCAGTTGATGCTATGAGCTCGGAAGCCCTAGAACAACTGTAGGGCTGTTCGATTCATGTGGAAAGTGTTATCGGACCGATATCGGAATCTTTCGAAGGAGATTTTTGAAATCTTTTTCGAAAGATTCCGATATCGGTCCGATCTCCTTCGAAAGTTTCCGATATCGATTCGAAAAGGCTCTCCGAATAAACCGAATAAATCATAATAGTCCTACTGAAATCCTTAAGAAATCAAGGGAAACTCACAGAATGGCTCTCTCTAAAGTTGATGGAACAGATAGTGCAATCATTTTGTTCTGCGGAACCGAACTCGCACCTGTTGCGTTCTCTTATTTGTTTGAGCCGTGTATCCAGATGTCTTTTTGACGAGCAATATGCTATTATACGAATATAATTAGGTTTTGCGTAATGCGATGATTGTCACATTTATTCGTTCTGACCCCCAGGAAAAGCATATAAGCTACTTTCATCTGATGGCTAATTCTCTTAGTAAAACATACAAAAAAACCAGTGCGTGGAGTCCCTCCGCGCGGGAGAAGTTATACTTCGAGTGCCACGCATTCACTCTCGCTCTGTGTTTAATGTGAAATTAATTTAGTATTTATTTTTATGTACTTAACCAATATGCAGTACTAAATTTTCACTTCAAAATAAAAAGTAAAAAGTTGCATGAACACTGCCATCTACGTATATTATATTTTGATTGTAGCGTATTAGTCTCTTTCTATTCGCCCCGCTGTCAGTTGGAAGTAATCTTCAAAAACACGGGCGGTCAAATGCTGAATTGCTGAACACTGCCATCTATATTTGATTGCAGCATTTGTAGCGTATTAGCGTCTCTTTCTATTCGGGGGGAATAGAAAGAGACAGAGACTATGTCATCCCGTAACGAAACGTTGTTGGAAGTCGCATTAGAAGTATAACTTCAAAAATATATCATTGCTATCTGTTTGTCGCATATAAGTTAACAATAAAAGTTAAGTTTTTATAACATCCTAACAGAATCCCACTAATATTTTTAATAGATTTTATTAAGAGAACTAGCGACCCGCCCCGGCTTCGCACGGGTGTAATGCAGTGATGATGATGATGTATTATACATATAAACCTTCCTCTTGAATCACTCTATCTATTAAAAAAACTGCATCAAAATCCGTTGTATAGTTTTAAAGATGTAAGCATACATACATACAGACATTAGGATAGACGCGGGAAGCGACTTTGCTTTATACTATGTAGTGATAGTGATGATAACCTTCCAGGTACTACGCAAGCGAAGTCGTTGGCACAAGATAGTTGGTAATAATTTTTAAACAAGTCACTTGTTTCGTGTGAACGCAGTAAAATCATTTCGAGCGCACAATGCCTTTCACCGTCACCATGACGGAGGTCGAAAGCGATAGTGACGACCACGAGATTACAAACATATCTTTAAGCTCATGGAGCAACGGGGTGGGGTTCGATTCCCGCGACGAGACAAATAGTTCCAAGATTTTGTTATGAGCTGAGGAACAATAAGTCGTAATATCAGGAAAATATATTGATAAAGTGGTAACCTCTTTGACAATATACTGCCTCACCAAACAAGTGCATTGGGACATAGCACTGCGTCCGTCACTCAAGACGCCTGAATTTTGAGTCTTGTTCCTGTAATTGTGATGTCTTAAAATATTATACAAAAAGTACTAATCTCTTACAAAAAAAAACAGGCAGCCTGTCTCTAGACATTTTCTAAAATGAGTTGGATAATCGAAAAAAACAAACAACAGTGTTTTTAATTAATAGATAATAAGATCAGGAATGAGTATATCAGAGGAAGTTTGAAAGTGGCGCCTGTGAATGAAAAGATGATGAGCAGCAGGTTAGCATGGTATGGTCATGTTATGCGGAGAGATGAATGTCATGTCAAGAAGAGTATTGGATATGAATGTAGATGGATATAAGAGTAGAGGTAGGCCAAAGAAAAGATGGATGGACTGCGTGAAGAATGATATGGGTAAGAAAGGAGTGACAACTGAGATGACGGTTGATAGAAGAGCATGGAAGAAAAACACATGTTGTGCCGACCCCACATAAAGTGGGAAAAGGGCAAGGAGATGATGAAGCTATCCTTAATAATTTCATGAATATTGTATATTACGGAGATATGCGTCGGAACAGGAACAAACTTACTTGATCTTACTGAGCATCTCGATCCTACTAATATTATAAACGCGAAAGTTTGTAAGTAGGATGGATGGATGGATGGATGGATGGATGTTTGTTACTCTTTCACGTAAAAACTACTGATCCGATTTGGATGAAACTTGGAATATATATTGTCCGTGACCTGGATTAATACATAGGCTACTTTTAATCCCGAAAAATTAACGGGATCCAACGGGACGCGAACGAAGTCGAGGACGGCACCTAGTTAAAACTAATTTATCAATTTTCAGCGGGTTAATTAAATTCTATCACTAAAGGTCCACCCTATCAAGAGTATTAATGAGCATGAAACTGGCTAAGTTCCTTGTTATTGGAAGTCGGTGAAAAAATACACTGTTTGTAACTTTACGAATTGCCTGGCAACAGTTTTGCATTTTTAGATTTCATGTATTTTGTAACAAGTCGATTAACAAGGCTAAAACACGAAGTGAAAGTCAAAATTACTTATTCAAGAACTATAACTTTATAAGGGCCTACTTAGTTATGGGTTATGTATGACACTATAAAGTTATACAACGTTCTATCATCTGTAATTAAAACTACTTAGACCTACCTAGTTTTCAAAACGTTAGACTAGGCGGTATGGTTTTAAAACTATAGCCTGCTCCAAGGAGCGGGAAAAAAAACGTGAAAACTTTTTTGCGTGAATTAAAAGAAACAATGTAAAAACCTACTTTGATTCTTGAATGTAATTGTGAATACCAAAATAAGTCCACTTTCCATAAACCAAAAACACCTAAGGTGCATTGGGGTAATTGCGAAAATGGGTATATTCCGAAAATCCATAAAATCTAGTAACATAATGCGATATTTTCCTGTTGGCAACATTGGTCTAGACGCCATCTTGATTGGCATCGCCGTGACAGTCCTATACAGTCCATGTTACTAGATTTTATGGATTTTCGGAATATACCCATTTTCGCAATTACCCCAATGCACCTTATTTAAAATTTTTATGATTTATGCAAAAAAAAGTGATCTGAATGTTCTACTGTTTCTATTTCGGAGCTACGCGTCCACAGAAGTTAAAATGACAACTAATAACTAAAAACATGGCATTAGAACTAAAAGATTAAAACTAAAACCTTTTTCCTCCAAGCAAGACCCCCTGCGGCCATGACGCCACAAAGCCTCCTCGTGACATTGGCTGAAAAAGAAATCTCGAAAAAAGCACAATAAGAGATTTACTCGAATCTGTTTTTTGGCGCGAAATCCAGGTCATTCGCTAACTTAGGATTTAATCTTGTGCGAACGAGATTTTCACTTGCTTACATTCTGTTCAATGGCGGATTGTGGCTGAAGTTAGATGCTATACCTAGATAAAACGGATATACACAGACGATGGCCATTATTTTCCAAGCAATTTTATTACAAAAGGTCTTCGAGCCACGACGCGCATATTGCAAACGAGCGGTGCAAAGATATCAAGAAATGAGCAAACTGACAAATATAACCCATTTTTAACCGACTTCAAAAAAGGAGCAGGTTCTCAATTCGTTTTTTTTTAGTATTACTTACCTAGATATTCTAATAACTGTATAGCTTTCATTCCAACAATAGTTCTCCGACCCGCAATAAAACAATTTACCCATACTCTACAGTTTCCAGTTTTTATAAAGATGTAAATCTGAAAGATACTCTATCTTTCAGATTTACATCTTTATAAAAACTTTGATTTGATAGGAATAACTGAACATTTTTAGATTCCTTTTCAGCCTAAAGTCGAAAAGCAATGGGTTATTCTAAACTTGAGGCCATGTGGCCGTCACACATTCTCATCACATCCACAGACAAAGTACACGTGTCTGTGGCCTCGCATTTCCCTTAATAAAAGCTCCGTTTTCAATGAGGTTTGTTCGAAGAGAGCTAAATCCTTTTTTGTGAAAACCCGCGCAGCTATTTACAAGATCTCTAAGCTGTTTGATTTTTTTCCGGTAAGGACGTAATGTGGAGGTGGTACGGACAACGGAATTACCTACCGAAAATGAACTTTATGCGGGAAACACCGTGTAACTACAGTCAAGAGCAAAAATTCCGAGTCATATTGTATAAAAACTTGAATATCGTGAAAACCATAAACACTAGTTTAATTTTCATGGTTAAATACTTGATTGTAGGTAAATCTTATTCGATTCTTAGGCCCGTATTCCGAGACAGAAATCGTTACTCAAGCACAGATGTGAGTAGAGATTTTCATACAAAAATCTATGCTTGAGTACGGATCAGTGCTTGAGTAAGACTACGGAATACGGGCCTAGTTCTAACCAAAACAATTCAATTGAAATTTTTATGTTAACTAATTCAAATAAAGTATGAACTCAAACAATTACAGTAGGTATCATATCCTTGATGCAGAAACACTCAAATTATTTGTTGAGCAACCGTTACGTACCTTAGGTACCTACCTAATTATTATAAATGCACCGTCAGAGGCTGACTAAGGTTTTATTGACTTTTACAATATAAGGTTACACAATTTTTCTACTGCAAACGTACCAAACTAACCTAATCGTACATTGAAAAAAATACTTATATCCGGCCCGCCAGTGGGCCGGCCGGTGGGCTCGATGGGAATAAGCCCTATTTCTCTGGGGTGGTAAAAAAATATAGCGGTTAGAAAAATCAATATATAGAGGGGTTGGGTAAAAAGGAGGTACAGGCCTTTTTTATGTAAATGTTCAGTGCCTGATTACGATTTCAAAAAACAAAAGAAATATCATTATTTTGAAACAGTACAAACATTTGCAGGCAAACGTTGGTGTAGTATAGGTATATAAATTATATATAGGTAGTTGAATCATGTAGTTTGAAGCCTGAGTCTAATGCAACGCCTACAACAGTCAACCAAAAGGTCGCAAGAATCTCATATGTAACAGAATTCGATAGAAAATTGACGAATCCATCGACGAATCGAACCCAGGCACAGGCCATACAACATTCAGTACTACGAAGGTCCGCTTCGGTTCGGGTACGTGTCGACCTCACTTGGCGGCCACCACGTATTATAGTACCTACCTACTTACCTGCTATTATGTATTTATTTAATTTATTCCAACTCACATGCTAGGCATGTATAATACTAAATCAATTTATATATTTATAACAATTCAATAATAATAGTTTTTGAACCAACTCAAAGGTAGGTAGTACCCTCTATTTCATTGCCAGAAAATACTTAAGTGTTGGCCTTAGTGTGAGTTTGATTGTTTTAAGCTACCTAGTAGTTATACAATAAGAAGGCCATAGATTCATTGTTTTTACCCAAATGCCCATTTAAATACTGATAGTAACATAATATAGCTCTGGGTGTGTGAAAAAAAACCTCTACTTACAGTGTAGAGTGAATTCGGACCTTGTAAAGTTTACAAAAGGTCGAAATCCAGCCATCAAGAAAATTATAAATGTTTGAAAATTTTTAAACCCTGAATTCTACACTGTGGTTGAAAAATTGTACGTTGGAGATCAAATTAGTTAAAATAAAGTAAATAAGACTGGGCAAGTGCAAATAGACTCACCCACCGAATCTTCCGTTTTTTTTTTTTTTTTTTTGGTTTATTATGCAACGTAGAGTTAGTTTTATTTCTCCAGTAAAATTCACGTATTACGGTACTTTTATGAGTAACATTTTATTATTTCAGGAGCAAAACATTTTTCATCACTAAGTCAAAAACTATGGATCATAGAAAAAAATATAAATTGACTTAAAATTAAATGTACCAGTTTGAAATTTTGACTTGCTCTATTTTTACTCTTGAAGTCAAAAATATTATTACTTTCATTATTAACTCACGTTTCTCACTTGCAACAGGGATGGTTCAAAAAGTTTTCAAACTATTTCAGTCAATAGCTGACTGATTACTGAGATAATCGGCCGTGACAGACGGACTGACAAACAGAGTCGCACCATAGGTAAATTAAAGGTTACGGTCCGGTCCGGACGATCCCAACTCCTAGAAACGTACACCAGCCAATCAGGCCATTACGAAAACCTTCTACAACCTATTTAGCGCAAGTGACTTCTTTCCTACCTACTAGATCTTCCAAAGATAAAATCGATAAAACCTCCAATTAATTTAGTTTTAGCAAGCGAAGGTCACCACATCAATATTCATTTATTAGGTAACTAGGCGAACCGAATGTGCAAAACGGCCATGCATCGTTTTTGCACGACCTAAAAAAAGTTGCAAACGTCAAAGTTTGACAGCGCGCGGAAATGCAAATATACAAAATGGCGACGCGATGAGCCGGTGTTGCGCAAATATGCGAGCGTAAGTTTTGCTCGGTGTATTATTTATTGATTGTTGGAAAACAATGGCGCTCGCTGGCAGTGAGTCAGTGGGTCAAGGGTGCGCTGGCCTAGTTACGAACGCCTTGCGCCGAAATTCGCGGGTTTACCGGCTAGCCTCCGTAGGGAGGGGCTATGCCTAATGCGTCTGCATTTTGCAAACGGTTTTATTTATGAAACTAGGTATTTTAATATTTTGTTCAAGGCAGTTTTATGAATAAAACGCCTCGTTAGGCATTTAATACTTGCATGCCATGATTGGATAGGTAGGTAGGTACTTTTTATAAACTTAACCTAGTTGCGTTCGTTTTATTTTTTTAAAACTGAAGGTTGGTGCATGTGCATAGCTAGTGGATAGTACTGAAATTACTTACACTTAGGTAATAATATGTCATATCCTGATCTATCGATGTTCTTTGGTAGTTTATTCTATTTGGCATATTCATAATATCTGTAGCCTCTGTACCTAAGGTCACCTGCCATTTATCCTCCAAATATTGACCCCTAACTAAATAGGCCAAATTCGCAAGGTCATTCAGACTTTATCTCAATTATTATTCTGTAAACTGTAGGTCGTTCGACGAATTCAAAAACCAAATAAAATGAATTTTTTGTTATACCTTCGCGCTTCAGCTCAAAACGATCAAAAATTTATTTGCATTAAGTATACACCTACATACGTAGAATAACTTCAAAGATTTATGACTTACCGTAGGTAAGGTCTACCCACTATTATTTTATTGAGTTTAATAGCAAGATAAAAATATTTTGGTATTATCTTGATTACGCTGTGTAATTTCTGATCCGTGGTAATACTCAGTGGAAAAATTTTCCAAGAACGTTTGGAAAAAAACGAAGTGTTTCCTTATTATCGTCATCCTTTTCATTATTTACCTACCTACCTACCTAATAAAGGAAACTTCGCACTGAAAAACACTACTACCTATTTCTCAGCACGATAAATAGTCTTAAAACTCCGTTTAATCCCAGGGAGTGATAAGTATATATTAGTTTATTATTGTTTTGTTTAATTTTCACTTATCATTAAAAGTCTGTGAGAAGAGAAATCTCAATAAGACCACCTAATGTAGTCTTTACTTTCCTAACTCATGTTTATTTCATTGTACTTTGTGTAAATGCTCAATGTCTGTGTTCAAACTCCTAAAAATACTATTATTCCAAATTTTAATTAAAAACGAAGTCAAAAAGCCGACTGTGATCTTGACCCAATTTTGTAATCACAATTAGGTCAAGCGCGTCGCATCACTAGTTGGGCGGCAAGCGGCATGGCAGCAGTGTTACGTAAGCCAAGTTTAAGGCCGCCTAGATTTGAGCTGACACTGGCCGCACGAGGTAGGTAGGTAAGTATGACATGTGTGTTTGGTCGTGGTGTGACGCCCACCTCAGGTATGACTGCGCGCAGCATAGAACTCCAACCTAATCTCAACAGCGTAGTCTCTAGCTAGCTAGAGACGTTTTTGAGGTTATGGGCCAGCGAGTATCGAGCCTTGCTTCTATTCTAAGCCCGGCATAGCACCTAGGTCCAGGAACAGTTTTAAAGCCTGGAGCTTCCAAACTAAATCAGTAGGGCTACTCTCGACCACCGCCGTTCCAAATTGGACCCGGATTTTGACAGATTTCCTGTCATATTGTACTGAAAAATGACACGCACACGACTTCTTTCAAAATCTATGGACCCAGATTGGAACTGTGGAGTGTGGTCGAGAGTAACTCTACTGATCAGTCAGTAAACAAAGTTGATATTAGATAATCGTAGACCTCAATGAGAAAAGATTACACTACGGTGAAAAATCAATTTACAATAAATGAAACATATTTATTTTTTTCTCAGACGGCAGACAGATCAACATCACTAACCTATCCGCCTACCAATCAATCAAAAAAACTAAACGACCTTACTCTACCGAAACGAGTACCCACCTACCTACTCTTTTGCGTCGTCGGAATGGATAGTAGCTAGTTACTAACTAACTAGTAAAGGTGATAAATGTGGTCTACCCCGACTCTACCACACTCTACCTACATCTGACTGCTTAAAATGTCACGTAGGTACCGCAACCTACCGCATCCTTTATTCTCATGATCTACAATTTCATCAAGACTTATCTGCCCCCAAAGCCTTTTAGTTTTAATGGCAGTAAAAACCACTTATGATGATTACATTGACATTGATACAAGTAGGTAGGTAGGGACATAATTTCAGCAGTTTCGGCAAGCGCGCAACGTATGATTCAATTTCAAGGTAGGTACCCATATAATGAACGCACCGAATATAGCTAATTTTATTACATTCCTACAAGTAGGTATATAATTGATATAATTTGTTTTTTTTTCTCACTGCAACGTACTGCGTCGTAGCACGCAGCTATGGCCTCCAACAAAACCTTCAAAAATATGATTCTAACAGCGCCATCTACCGTTGAGTAGCGGAACTAATTTTGCTGCTAAGCAATCTATTGATGTAACTTGTTAGCTTTTCACAACCAACTATTTATCTCACTCAAATAAATACCAAGTGGAAGTCCTATAACAAATTAAATAAGATGGAAGACCCAGAGAATCAGATAAGCGTTCTCTGCCTAGGACCAAAGGGCTCAGGAAAAACGACGCTGCTCAAAAAGCTGCAAAACGCACAGGGTATCGACAACACGTACAGTCCAGTCCCAACAGTGGGCACTAATATCTACGATGTGTATTATTTGAATCGACATGGTAAGAAGCAGATGCTGACCGTGAGGGAAATCGGAGGAGAGATGGCTAGTCTTTGGAGGAACTATTTGGATGGAATAGAAAAGGTACGGGTACTTTTAGAACTCTTGTAAATCAAATTAATTAGTTAGATACAGTAAAACAGAAACACCTTTTCTCACTCGAGCATTTTTCCAATGGTGAAGAACAACAGCAGCAGTCAGTTTCGCACGTATTGACCAGTCAAATTTTCTTAGGCTCGGGCTTTAAAACACCCGAGATCGGGAATCGCACTTTGTCTCGAGTGATACATAGTGCTTTATACTACACCTACGAGGAAAATAAAAAACTAAAACTGAATCCTCAAACAACACACAAATTGAAAATGGCGCCAATGGCGTCTGCAATTTTCACATGTTCATATCTTCTGCCGCCTAGTCAAATAGAGATGTAGTCGTAAAGCTCCTAACCCGTGGCCAGTGTCATTTTGCGAACTTGGAGATAAAAACTCACTGTAAAAACTTTTTAGCTTTTGATATTTAGGTTACCGGCGCATAGTCTTACCTAAAATTAAAAAAGAAAAACCACGTAAGAAATGGATTTTCATACACTCTTCTCTCCCGCTCAGATGCGTTTTCTCCCCGCATATTTGTTCGATATGCAATGACGTACTTTCTACCGTAAATTTGATAAGGTATCAAGGTACCTTCCAAGCAAGTTTTTTGTAGTATAAACAAGTTTTTTTTTAGAATCATATATGCGGAAACCTCTAATTGGTGACTACCTAGTATGTTAAGTATCGATTTCTTTGTTTTCCCAATAAAATAAAAGTCTTTGAGGAAACCCGCGGTGTATTGAACATGTCTTTTCTCTCAGACCAACTGGCTGATAGAATGGTATATTTAGTAGGCAAGCATATCTAGATACGATGTTTTTCAGGTGATCTACGTGGTGGACACTTCAAACTTGTGTCAGATTTCAGCAGCCGCTGTGCTTTTGTATACTCTGCTGGCTGAACCGAGACTCAAAAATGCTAAGGTACCTATATTATAAGCACTACTTTATTTTCTGGTTCACTTCGCTAAAGTTAGCGATCTTGGATTAAAATCGAAATACTTATTTTTCCCGGCAAGCTGTGATGCTCCCATTGTAAGGGTATGGTGCCGGTGAACATGGAACTTACCTAACACCTGTGTCTCAGAGTCATACGCCCAGTGGAATGCTCTTAGGGTACGTCCTCTGAGATACGATGGTAGATAGGCAGAAGTCAAAGATCAGAAAATCACAAGGATTATTTAGTAGACTAACCTATGATGAACCCATTCGCACTAAGCGTTTCGGTTCCACCTTCATAATGCGAACCGCTAAAGAATGGAACACATTACCGGCGTGTCTTTCTGATCACTATAATCTGAATGTCTTAAAGCGCCTTAAAGGCAAGAGTGAATTAATGTCTTCTAGACAATCGTCCATCGTCTGCCTTGTCGTCGCTTACCAGGTAAGATTGAAGTCAAAAGATTCAATATAAAAAAAAAACAACGAACTCTTTCACCGTATCTGCAGTTAAGCTGTGGAATGCTCTAGGCTCTACCCCATAGTATTCGAGCTAGTCCATCTCTAAACATATTTAAGAGCAAAGTTAAAGAGCATTATCTATCTCTGTAAAGATACTGTATGTGTATATGTATTGTATGTATGTATTATTTAATAAGGTATGTATTTTCTTTATGTATTATTCTTAGTATATATATGTAGGTATATGTATTCTATGATTAGTATACATATTTTAACATAGTTCAGTTAGTATTTTAGTAGATTATAACTTTATGTATGTACACGGACCTACCTCTGTACTCACCTCTCTCTAGCCTCAAAGGTTTGCTGTAAGAAAACTCTTTTTAGGGTTAAGCTCGCCTTTGTACATGTTATCTATTTCTGTCTTTTATGTGTTATTTTAGTGTACAATAAAGAATTAAAGAAAGAACGAAGTGCAGTGCTTATAGAACACGTCCTCTAAGGACGTGCTCTGCGATACGATCGTAGACAGGTCGAGGTAACCCCTTAGCATGAGATGGGTCATCTACTTGCTAAGATAATACGATGGCTTATTAGTAAAGCACATTATTTTCTGGAAGAGTACTATAATACGTTATTAGATAGTTAAGATAGTATTATGTGGTTAAGATATTGTACGCCCGGAATGGGTAGACTATTAAAACTATTTTATCATAAGATCTCCTGAGGGCCTAGTACGAGTTATGGTGTGTAAATCTGGTGTGAAACGTCTAACGCCCAGCACACCAGTGGGCGCTGATTTGTATGGAGACACTGAGCGGTTTTTTTTAGAAGCTTGGTCTACACCAAGCCCGTACTCGTAAATCGAGCTTCTCAAAGAATCCGCTCAGTGTCTCCATACAAATCAGCGCCCACTGGTGTGCTAGGCGTCAGACGTTTCACACCCACACTATACACTGAAAACTCGTACTAGGCCCTCTGTACACAGTTCTACAATAAATGTTTCTTATTTCTTATAACTTACCTACTCCTATTTTTTTTTAGTTCATCCTAGTCCTAAGCAAGATGGACGCAGCATACAGACAAATGCGTAACGAAGCTCTACTAATGCTTCAGTTCACGAGACTGAGTCGGGAATTACCGACAGCGCCGACGTTACTAGAGGCGTCACCGCTAACTGGCGACGGGATCGAACCACTCAGGACCTGCTTAGCGGAGAATAGACCTGGAGGGGTTTTGAAGACTGCTTGAAGAATACCAGAAACTATAGTAGGTGCCAAATAACACCGCAGTACAGGTCATTCACCCACCTTCACCACGATGTCGCAAAATTCAATTTATGTATGGTAAACAAACAGTACTACGAGATTCGAGCGATACCGTCTTAGGGACAGGTTTGTATAGAAAGCGACAGCATTAGCCATTCATAAATTAAATTTCGCGACATCGTGGTGAAGGTGGGTGAATGACCTGTATTGCGGCTTATTTGGCACCTGCTATAGGTTCAGAGCCCGTAGTCTGAGTTTTGTTTTGTTGATCGAAACGCACATCGAGAAGCTACTTGCGATATATTTTGTATGAAAACCCGATAAGCGCCTCTAGCGGGAGATTTGCAAACTATTTTTCTTCATACAAAAACTGCTAGTTTCTCGATTCTCGCTTGTCGCAAATCAACATAACAAAATTCAGACTATGGGCTCTGGTTGATAGAGCTAGCGAGGAGAGTGGCTTTAGCGAGTACCTAAAATCATATTCATATGCCTAATCATTTACAGAATGGGTTGAACTGAACGAATAGTCACTCAAAATTCTTCACATCTAATACCCGCGACTAGCTTAGCACCGTTTACCAGAGCTGAGAGCTTAGGTTTTTATTATAATCTTTATTTTGTAAATACCAGACTACGTTAGGGTACTGGTATTAATATTCTATGGTTAGGGTAACGTTTAGCACATTTTGGTATTTACCTTCTTATGACTTTTCACTTACACAAAACGCAATAACATATAGGTACATTTTTGGTTCATTTTTCTCATAATTTAGCTTGGATTCAAATTCTCGACCGAACCGAACATTACTTTTCACCGCCATTCATCCTTGTGAGATTTGGAAAGATTTAGCTTGATCCCCTCCCCTCTAGAACACCTCACGTAATTAATGGACGCCCCCTTACATGCCGCATAACTTCACTTCACTGTACGATTTGTCCATCAGTCCTCATCCGTGGTATATCATGCAGCGGTACTTTATGCGTTCTCATGAGATGGGCCTTCCGTTTCCAACTGTCGGAGAATGCACTGTCACACGCAGGACACTTGTAGGGCAGTGCGCCTGTGTGCGTGCGGATATGACGCGCCTGCAATAAATAAATAAACCCTATATGTTTAAGGATGTATGTTTGTTTGTTTGTTCCTCTTTCACGCATAAACTACTGATAAGATTTGGATGAAACTTGGAATATATTTTTTCCGGGACCTGGATTAACACATAGACCACTTTTTATCCCGGAAAATCAACGGGACGCGAACTCTTCAGAAACGCCTATGAGAATTCGCATAGCAAATTGCACTTCTATTTCTGCGTCGAAGGCGGGCACCAGCTAGTATAGTTATAAATCATACTAGCTAGTTAGTTATAAGCCGTACTATAGTAGGTGCCAAATAACACCGCAATACAGGTCATTCACCCACCTCCACCACGATGTCGCAAAATTCAATTTATGAATGGCTAATTCTGTCGCTTTCCATACAAACCTGTCGCTTAGACGGTAATCGCTCGTACTGTTTGTTTACCATACATAAATTGAGTTTTGCGACATCGTGGTAGAGGTGGGTGAATAAAAAAAAAAAAAAAAAAAAATTGTTTATTTACCAGAAACACATAAATTATTAAATAGGTATCAACATTAATTCAATTAAGTTATCAGTTGAGTAGGTACAAATAATTATTACGTAGGATTTCCAGCGAAGGCCAAACTAAGTGTTAAGCTTGTATTTTGGACTTCTGGAGTACGGTTACTTAAGTCCGTATGACCTATATTGCGGTGTTATTTGGCACCTACTATAGCTGGTGGTATGTGGTAGGTACATACCAGATTGCTAGAATCTTGGAACAGTTTCCCGCATCGCTTGCACGCATGCGGTCGTAGGCCTGCATGCGTGCGTTGATGACGTCGTAAGCTGGAGCCCCCGGCTGCTCGGAATGGACATCGATTGCATACGTAGGGCTTCTCGCCTGTGTGGACACGCATGTGGACTTTTAGGTTACCCGCTGTAAAGATACAAGATACGTTTATTTGAATGAATGAATAAAGAAAAGAAAGAAAGAATAGTAGATTATATCTTATGGGAGCAAAATTATATTTTTACGGCGAGGGCGATTTCTTGAATCCAGAGCGAAGTGAAGGATTCTAGAGTAGAATCCCGAGCGTAGCGAGCGATTCTTTAGTAGAATTCTGAACGTAGCGAGGGATTCAAAGTACTTCGCCCGAGCCAAAAATATATTTTGCGCCCGAGTGGTACACTCTACTTTTCATCACCAACTATGAGAAAATAAAAGGCGCCTCATATTATATTGTAATATTATTATTTAATAAAACATATACAGTAACAACTAAAATGAAAATAAATAGTATCTATAATGAAAACCACTTATTTCTTATGTTTTCTATTCGTTCGATTTCTTTGGCGCTGAACACTAAGATGTTTCAAATTCAAAAAGTGCGCGGCAAAGTAAATTGCGGCGCACTTATTTAAATAAGTGCGCCGGAATGAACTTTGCCGCGCACTTATTGTTTCTTATAGAAAACACCACCTTTGGGTGCACATAAAGGCGAACCAAGTCGTTCTTTTCGAATAGGTGTGATGAAAAAACTTTTTATTGCCTACACCAATAAATAGGAGGGTACAGGTACATTTAGGTATATAGGTACAATAGGTAGGTACAGGTATCGCGGCGAGAGTTTGGCTTTGACCGTTATTGCGCAGAAATCAGAAATTGGGTATCAACGGGCAATGCGGTGCTCTGATTGGCGCTCCAATCGTTCAACCATGCGCAGTAATCCCCTCCACCCGAAGGTCAAAGCCAAACTCTCGCCGCGCGAACTATACATAAGTATAGCCTTAAAATCATCATAGGTAGAAAGGTACATTACCTAGAATAAAATGAATAAATAAAATGAAAACGCTTCATTGTACGTCGCCCGCGGCGTTGCTCGCGTTCTAGACCCTTGAGTGTGTCTTTTCAAAATTCGTTTCTTAGTGCACCCCTACACTATATAAGGATACTACCAAATTTAATACCTCTAGGACTTATGGTTTAGGCTGTGCGTTGATTATCAGTCAGCTTAAAAAGAGTTTTATTTACATTGATAAATAACACTGAAACATATTCCTATGATATAAAACAAAACAGGTTGCATTAAATGTACAATGGGCGCCTTATCGCTAAATAGCAATCTATCTCTCTCTGACTGTAAGTGTACCTACTAAGTACCTAATTATGACAATGGTTGAAATAGTTGAAAGTTGTGGTAATTACCTTGTGCAAAACTCCACCCGCAGAAGTAACAGAGGAATGCTTTATCTTTCTCGTGGACCGACATGTGGCTTTTCAGTATGCTTTTTGTCTTGAACCTGAAATAGTTTTAATATTTTTTTTATCACAAAGTGTTGAATGTGGTTACCCACCCGATGTTATTATGTGATGTGATCAAATAGCCCCCTTTTTGCCCTTGTTTTGGGGGAAGTACCCCTCCAATCACAAATCCCCGACGACAAAAAAATTCTAATAAGTCATATAACCTGTGTACCAAGTTTCGTCCAGATCTGTTGAAAAATGCGACCTGTAGAGGAGAACAGACAGACAGACATCTGGACAAACGCATTTTTGGCCAATGTGGAAACTGAGACGCTTCGCTCGCTCGGTCAATAATAAATATAAATAAATATTCTTGGACATTACACACAACACTCTCTCATCCCAAACTAAGCAAAGCTTGTACTATGGGAACCTGTGTACCAAATTTCCTACAAATCGGTTCAGTAGTTGTGGCGTGAAAGCGAGACAGACAGAGTTACTTTCGCATTTATAATATTAAGTAAGGAATAAGCAAAAGTATACTAACCTGGCAGGGCACTGGTCGCAAGCATGTGGCCTTGCATCTCCGTGTGACCGCGTATGAACCGCCAGCTGCTTACGTCGCTTAAAGCGCTTACCGCACGCGCTGCAAGCGAACTTACGCTCCTCTGAGTGAGACACTGAATGGCTTGTTAGTTGGGATGCTCGCGTGAAACCTGGAAGTTAGCAGACAAGAGTCACAAAACAATGTGTTTTATTTAATCTATAGGTAAACCACGTGTCAGTCCGCTCTCTGCAAATTTACAGGAGTGAGTGTACTTGGGATTGCGTGGAGGAAGGCCAGTAGGTGCGTTTTTGAAGATTCAGACTGCTCGTCAAACCAAAATTTGTCAGGTTTGTCAAACATAATCACCTGCCCGTGCACATGTTAACTTGATAGGGATGGTAAACTTATCACAAAAACAAAATCAATCAGATCATATTACAAATCTGTCACGTAACATCACTTGTAAATTAACACTGGCAGAATTGTAATAACAAGTTGCAAAAGCCATAAACCAAGAAGTTGAAGTTGAATGTGGTAACATTATTAGTTTTGACATTAGCGCATTGTCAAGTATTGAATTAAATTAGAAGTTTGAGTATAGTACAGCATTAAACTTACTTTTGGGACAATTAGGGCATGCATATTTTCTAGTGTGCTCCTTTTGCATGTGCTTTGCAAACCAAGTCTTGGAAGTAAACATTTTCCGGCACACCGGGCATACATTACTGTTCTTAGATACCTCCCCCTTATTAACCCTCTCATTGACCTCTACTAGTTCTTTCATCGGCTCAACTTCTTCAAATTCTGCATTGTCCGTTTCAACTTCAACTGAATTTGATTCAATTCTCTTTATAGGCTCGTAAATTCTGGAATCTTCGATCACGCTGCATATTTTGTAGTCAGGCAATGTAAGTTTTATCTCTGGTTTGTTTGTTATAGCACACTTTTCAGGTTTAATGATAATACTTGTGTTTGTCCGGGATATAATGTTCTTGAGAGTAACATGCACCTTCTGGGCTTCGGTGATGAAGGTGTACGAGGATTCTATCTTGATGGTGCAGTCATAGCAGAACTGCTGTGGTAAATGGTCTTCATCTGTAATCTGACAAATCATATTAATATTACCTTTTACCTGTAGGTAAATGTGAAGGTTTTTAGGAATGTATGGATGTTTGTTACTCTTTCACGCTAAACTAAAGATCCGATTTGGATGTCGCTTGGGATAAATACTGTCCGTGACCTGGATTGACACCTAAGCAACTTTTTATCCCGGAAAATCAACGGGATCCAACGGGACGCGAACGAAGTCGCTGGCGGAAGCTAGTGTGATATAAGACTTTTTGAAAGTTGTGATTTGAGGATTGTACAATACATAATCCTAATAGATACATCCAGTCTTACCTATTTTCGTATAAACTAAAGCTCCAAAGCCCGGCTAACTGGCTTATTATACGGTGTAAAAAGGTAAACTTCTTACCCTAAGGTTTGTGCAAAAACTAAACATTTCCACTGCTCGTACGTCGAAGTTCTCCTTTTCCCATGATGCTACTTCCTTCATGCAACCGCGGCACAAACTTAGAACGTCCATTTTCACATAAAAATATCTAAAATAAGATGTAAGGGCAAAATCGCGACTTCTGTTTACAAAAGTAGAAAAAACAACAAAAATACTTGACCGACTTAAATTTGACAGATTCATTCAGACTAATGACAGCAGATTGACATCTTCACATCAGTGTTACCAACTTAGGTCTTAGTTTGTTCGATAGTCAAAACTAGGGAGTGAGGAATAAATAAATAGTAATAAATCAATCGTGGCAAGAATGGTCTTTAGACCTCATGCTGTGCAGCCAGCAGTCTATTCGTTCTGCATTTGGAAGCTACCTAAAAAAAAAATATAATAACATGTCCTCCCGATAGCGTGATACTCAATATTGGACTTTAGCCCCAACTTCATCACATAAAGATCGACGTATTAAAAAACGTAGAATTTGTTTGTAATAATAATTTTATTAATAATCCGTAAAGCTCAACAATTTTATCTACAAAGGTACTTAAATACGGGAACAGAATGTGTTCAATCTATTTACATTAGTTACAGGAAGAACTGTTACAATCAGTTCTTACATTTCAAGAAGGCGCATTCAATGTCCTTTGTGTCGTTGGTATAAGATACAAAATGCAATAACTCGCGCGTCTTCGTTTTTTTTTTTTTTTTTTTTTATCAGCAATAGCTAAACATTTGGCTGCCAGCACACCTGGTGGTAAGTGTAGCTGCAGCCTAAGGTGGAGCACGCTTAGCTATAATCCACCTATTCACTCTTTTCTTGAAAATTCCTAGGTTATATCTTTCAGGAAATACTGATGATGGCAGAGAGTTCCACTCCTTGGCAGTTCGCATTATGAAGGTGGAGGCAAAGCGCTTTGTGCGAAGATATGGAATCGTGAAACGCATGAAGAGATACAAGCACCAAATACTCACTAGGGGTTAATTAAACTGGCCGTAATAAACGTCGACAAAACCACAAAATCGATAAGATACAGTCAGCGACTTAAATTCCGTTATTTTACGAATGCTGTAGATTTAAATTAAACCAAATTCATGAAATGTTTGATGAAAAACATGCTGGTTAGGTAGCTGACAGTACTAATGGATATAAAAAACCTTGTCAAGATCTAGTAAATGCACAAACTTATATAGGTACTACAGACTAGGTAACTTTGGAGACTGCCACATGGCAAAAAAATCTCTTGAACAAAAAGCTACTTTTTCTCAAACATGCTTGGAAATTAAAGCATTATTTTGACAACCTTCTTCGAGATAAATCGAAGATGCAGTACTGGCCACACACATGCGAGCAGCGGCCAGATAAAAATGTATGAAAATCCATTACTGCCGTGTTTAGCGGCCAGATAAATTACTGTCGTGTTATTTAAAAATGGAACGATCTTTCAGCCCCCCCGCGCACTAAACAGCCTGGCTGCGGCAGCCAAGGAGGTAACTTATCAAAGGTTTTATTCAAATTTCGAACAGGCTTTGAAATAGAAAGCTAATTTAAAAAAAAAACAAATGAACACTGTAACTTCGTTGTTAGTTAAAGGTTTTGAAAAGTAATTGTATTTCCAACTAAAAAGTTTTGCCTAGGTACTTAGTTTTAATTTCCGCGCATTATTTGAGAAAAGTACTATACAAGCCTTGGCCACAACTAGGCAATGAGGGACTCACGTATGTGTGCCTCGTCTTCGACTCGGCCCGCACAATTACACGTTCTTCCCTCATTGCCTCTCTTGCAGGCCGCTGCAGTAATGTACTATAATTATGTAGCTAGCTTTTTCTATTTGTTCATAGAACTCTAGCTTCTATTCCAGGCGTAATAACCGTGGGTTTCCTTCACACGGTGACCTGCACATTTTGTACTATATTCGACCGCTCCACCTTGGAAGGTACTAAGTAGAATGCAGGTGCCACTTTTTGACCACAAGGGCATTTGCAACCTGAGAACAAATAAAAGATGAATAAAAAAGAAGAAACCAACCGACTAATAGACAATTTTTAAAAACATTACCGTGCAACACTATGAATGGAGCGTTTACTTTATGGATAGATAGATAGATAGTTTATTGAAATACACACACAGAAAATACAGAACGGACATAGAAAATGTAGCAAACATTAAGATTATCTATGGTTGGAAGTCACAACTTGGCAGACACAACATTAAAAAATACAATACGATGTTATTTGACAATAAAAGGTTACAGAATCTAAAGTCATCGAGGAATTTTACTCCTAATACCGCGGAGCACACCCAGCTGCAGGGAGCCGGGGAAGAGGCATGATCGTGTTCACACTATGCCCACGTGGGCATGAGCATAGTGTGAACACGATCATGCCTCTTCCCCGGCTCCCGGCCCAAGTTCATGCCCTTGCTCTCTAATAAGAATACGGGCGATATTGCTGTGGCAATAAGTCCAGAATTAATCGCGGCAATAATGCCGGCAGCGGCATGAGCTGAGTGTGCACGCATCATTACTTCTATAGTCATGCTTATCTTTAATTATTATTATTCTACTTCAATATTTTTTTTCTGTCTTTTGTATTCTAGTAACTGTCGTCGATTTTCGCTTATGTTATTGTATTTAGAATGTAAATCCGTCTTTGGCTATCTGCTTTAAAATTAAGATTTACGATTATCCTTATGAGCTGTGGATTTTGTTACTCAATAAAATAAATAAATAAGGCAAGAACATACCTGTCCCACGTACGCAACGCATTATGAAAATCTGGACCCTGATATTTGTATGGTTAGAAACATACTTGCGTGGGATAGCATTGCGTATGACAAATATGTTTCTAACCACACAAATATCAGGGTCCAGCGGGCCTAGGATGCGCACGCGAGATATTTGTCATGTCGTTCTGTTAAAATCTAAACATTTTGCACTAGTATAAGAACTATTGCATTATCTGTGGTAATGTTGTCGAGAAACCGCGCCTTTGAATCTTCAGCTTTTGACATTTCTGCATGACTATTATCTCGTCCTCAGAGAGGTACGACGACTAACAAGTGTCAAAAGTGTACATTATGAAGGCGCGTTTTGTCGACAGCACTACCACAGATAATGCAATAGTTCAGAAACTGGTGCAATGCAAAATGCTTACATTTTGACATACGACATGCGCATCCTAGGCCCGTAGATTTCATAATAAAATAAATAAATAAAATAAATATTCACGTACATTTAACACAACGCCTTCTAGTCCCAAACTAAGCAAAGCTTGTACTATGGGAACTAGATGCATAATGCGATAGATGATAATGCGTTGCGTACGTGGGACAGATATGATTTTGGCTTTACTAGTTACTGACCCATGAGCCAGTTGAATGAGCCAACCTTGCATTGGCACTTGGGACAGAGGAGCTTCCCTGCGGGGTCTCGCGCGGCGCCCCGCATCCACTGCAGGGGCTCCACGAACCACATCTGCCGGCAGGTGGCGTGCGCGTCCTGTGACGTTATACTGCTGTCTACTAGGTTCTGTTCACTGTAGCCGTCTAACACCTGGGAATAAACAACATATTTCGGGTAACTCCCATTCGTTCTATGACTGTTTTTAAAACCATTTTTATCCCAGTAGTTCCATGGTAGGACTATTGAAACTAGCCCATTAGGACTAGTTTTCGTTTCAATAGTCCTACCCAAATGGAAGTTACCAGATATTAGGGATAAAAAAAGTTTTAACAGTTCTAGAAGTAACAGTCCTATAGAAAAAGTGGGAGCCACCCCATATTTCAAGAAAATTCTAGTGATATTATAAACGCGAAAGTTTGTAAGTATGGATGGATGGATGTTTGTTACTCTTTCACGCTAAAACTAATGATCCGATTTGGATGAAACTTGGAATATATATTGTACTAGCTTCCGCTCGCGACTTTGTACGCGTTCCGTTGAATCCCGTTGATTATCCGGGATAAAAAGTAGCCTATGTGTTAATCCAGGTCACGGATTATATATATTCCAAGTTTCATCCAAATCGGATCAGTAATTTTTGAGCCAATTCGTTACAAACATACTTGTTTACAAATCTTTCCTCTTTACAATACTACTCTAATACATTATTATAAACGCAAAAGTTTGTAAGTATGGATGGATGGATGGATGGATGTTTGTTTGTTACTCTTTCACGTAAAAACTACTGATCCGATTTGGATGAAACTTGGAATATATATTGTCCGTGACCTGCGGGCCTAAGATGCGCACCGCGAGATATTTGTCATGTCGTTCTGTAAAAATGTAAGCATTTTGTATCAGTTTAGGAACTATTGCATTATCTGTGGTAATGTCGAGAAACCGCGCCTTTGAATTTTCAACTTTTGACATTTCTGCATGACTATTATCTCGTCCTCAGAGAGGTACGACGACTAACAAGTGTCAAAAGTGTACATTATGGCGCGTTTTGTCGACACCATTAGGTACCACAGATAATGCAATAGTTCCTAAACTGGTACAAAATGCTTACATTTTGACAGAACGACAAGATAAATATGTCGCGGTGCGCATCTTAGGCCCGCTGGATTAACACATAGGCAACTTTTTATCCCGAAAATTTAACGGGAACCCACGGGACGCGAACGAAGTCGCGGGCGGCACCTAGTATTAGTATATGTGACCTGGATTAACATCATAAACTACTTTTTATCTCGTAGAATCAACGGGATCCAACGGGACGCGAACTTTTCCTGCGCAGACCAAGTCGCGGGCATCAGCTAGTTGATTATACATTTCAATAAAGCCATAACAGATGATTCTACCTCACTAGGTGGGTCACTACTGTGTCCAGGGCTGGCGTCCGGCTGTGGTTCCAGGATTTGTGTGGCGAGACTCTTCAGCTTCTCTATGAGGATCTCACCGTTCTCAGCGCATGTCAACCCTGTCAGCTTACTGGGAGGTGGCCTTATACCTGTTAGAAGATACTATAATTAACTAACAGAAAAGTTTATCATTTCTGCAGTCGAAATACAGGGTAGTCCACATGAACATGTCTAAAGAAAAAAGCTAAATTCACCACATCCAACGGTACCTGAAAATACCTCATGTATGTTAGCCGATTTATTGTATGTTTCAAGTTACCTATGATTCAAAAAAAATTCAGAAATTTAGCCCTGTATAGTTAAAGGTTGAAAAAAATAGTTTAGCGGACTTTTTTAAGTCTTTGTTTTTGAAAAATGATCATTATAAAATTCCTAGCATAAGTGCAAGTTACAAACAAAAATAATTTTTAGTGACTTTGTGCTTGAGCGAGCGAACGTCTTTATAGTATAGTGGGTGCCAAATAACAACCCAATAAAGGTCATTCACCCACCTTCACCACGATGTCGCAAAATTCAATTTATGTATGGTAAACAAACAGTACTACGAGATTCGAGCGATACCGTCTTAGCGACAGGTTTGTATGGTAAGCGACAGAATTAGCCATTCATAAATTGAATTTTGCGACATCGTGGTGAAGGTGGGTGAATGACCTATACTGCGGTGTTATTTGGCACCTACTATAGTATAGGTGAGTTTACATTTACACACAAACTCTAGTTTGAAACCATTCCAGTCATTTTTATGAAAGTACTAGGCAAGCACAAGTTACAAGGAGTATTAGAAACCCTATAAAATTCCATACCTTTCTGTGTAAGTTGTATCCTAAGCTCCCGGGGTATGTGCGGGATGATATTCCCCTGACTGGCCAATACTCGGCGACACTTCTTACAGCGGTACACAATAGGATCCGGCCGTTCCCTGACGAGCCCGGGGTCCGGTTTGATGAGGTCGTGGAAGTTTTGCGGAAGGATCTTCACTGTAACAAACATTGAGGTTAATTGAATCTCAGTGACAACTTGGACAAAAATGCTTTGTATGTTTGCATGTTTGTATGTTTGTTCGTCGAGATCTTTTGAACCGCTTATCCGATCTTCACAGAATTTGGTAGGTATACGGATAGTACTCTTTAAGTTTTACTGGTTTGTTAAATGAAGTAAATCGGTCAAGGAGTCGTGAAGTTATGAGGGTCCAAAGGGAGTAAAAAAAAAGTCGCACCATAATATCAAGTGGGGTGTCATATGATAGGGTTTTGTTTAGACATTCCAAAACCGTTTTTATTTTGATTCTAGGTCTAATAGTTTTTGGGTTGTTGTAAAAATTATAAAATTGGCAAACCTAGTATAACGTGAGCTACCATTTCTTCCTAACCACTTCAATTTGATGTCTTCAACATGATGATAGGAAGCAAAAGCGAAGGGCTCGTGGCGTAGCTTGCTTAGCAAATCTTAACCGATTGTCTTTGTTAAGATGGGTGACCATTAGTGGCATTTACATCCGAGCGCTTCCGTGCCTCGGAGGGCACGTTAAACTGTCGGTCCCGGCTCTAGCAGTCGTTAAGCCACGACGGAGGCCATAAGGCGGCCTAAAAACTCCGTCAACAGAGTTGGCCACTAACTCATACGAGCTTGCTTTTATCATGATGATGATGATGGCAGTTCATTGGGACTCTTCTATTGATCGTAAACACAGAAAAGTCACAGGAAAGAAAATACGCAATGTCGTGTACGTGAATGAAGTGTTTTTTCCAGTTGTTCTTTTTAACAGCCAAACTACTGAACTGATTTTGATAAAAAAAACTATGGGACTAAAATGGAAGTAACCCTTTAAATAAAAAAAGAATTTTTAAATTGGTTTTTAAATGACGGAGTTATGAGGTAGCAAACATGAAGAAAAAAACAACTAAATTGAGAACCTCCAGAGAAATAGTACATAATAGGGGGAGGTACCCCGACCTGTTTCCCAAAAGGCCAAAATACTAAACAAAAAGCCATCATAAATCAAAATTACCTTGCTTGAGTTTCTGCCCCGCCATTTTGAGCCGAAACTGCTTGAACCTGGGGTCGTCTCTATTTAGCTTGTACCCCATGTGACCAAACAGCTTGAGTTGTGCCACAAACCCGATATTTGGGCTTATGAACCGTCGTTTGGCCTTCACTAGTGCGAAAGCCTCGTCGTAGCAAAGGCCATACTTTTCCATAACATAGGCGATCACCACCGCCGCTGAACGGGATACACCAAAATAACTGGAAATTAAAATTAAAAAGGGTACAACTTTATCCCCAGGCACGGTAGACATCCTCCCAGATATTTTGGCACCGAGAACAAACATTTGAGTGGCAGACATATATGTTTCCTCTGTGTCTGGGTGTTACTAAGTATTGACAAAAAAAATCTATGTATTCTATCAGCCATCTAGTTCCCATAGTACAAGCTTTGCTTAGTTTGGGACTAGAAGGCGTTGTGTTAAATGTCCGTGAATATTTATTTATGTGGTATTTAAAATGTAATGGAGTGAGACATAGTAACTAATTGAAGTGGCTTGGGCATGGCATAGTCCATGGCTGTGAAGCCATGGACTATGCCATGCCACAGCTAAGAAATGAAGGTTCAGGAACGGCGACCACAAAACTAGAAGATAAGCGTAGTAGACGGTAGTAGGTGCATCCACAAACTACCGTGATTTTTAAGCCACGTCGACCAGAAGAACAAAAATTGTTTTTCTTATAACTTAAGAAGTTTTTCTTCTAACAGAAGAATTGTTAACTTACGAAATAAGGCATGTACTAGTAATTGTGACCTAGTCTTATCTTACCAATGCACAAGTACAGTTCCCTGGTTACTGATAGCATGTTGCAGGAAGGCGTTGGTGTCCGGTAGTTGGGTTATCATGTCTTCCTTGGGGATATCAGCCACTGCAAGTACAAGAATTATCATAGAAATTCATAATTATATAAATAGTACATTGTTCACCGAGAGGAGAAAGTGACCGATTACCGTCGAGCGTGTCGTTTGAAGCCCTCGCCTACGGCTCGGGCTTTAAAACACCCGAGATCGGGAATCGAACTTTCTCTCGAGTGATACATAGTGCTTTATACTACACCTACGAGGAAAATAAAAAACTAAAACTGAATCCTCAAACAACACACAAATTGAAAATGGCGCTAATGGCGTCTGCAATTTTCACATGTTCTTTTTTCAAATTGTTTATCCTGCCGCCGCAGGGTCGCACTGCCAGCCCGACACCATCCAACACACAGCTAGTGGCCAGTGTCATTTTGCGAACTTGGAGATAAAAACTTTTTGGCTTTAGATATTTAGGTTACCGGCGCATAGTCTTACCCAAAATTAAAAAGAAAAACCACGTAAGAAATGGATTTTCATACACTTTTCTCTCCCGCTCAGATGCGTTTTCTCCCCGCATATTTGTTCGATATGCAATGACGTACTTTCTACCGTAAATTTTATAAAGTATCAAGGTACTTTCCAAGCAGGTGTAGTATAAAAAGTATTCAACAACTGTACTTCTGTTTTTTTAACATTCTTTGACTTTACTTACTAAATCCTTTACTTGGTTAAAACCCTTTTACCGCCCTATTCATAATAAACAAAGGTAGTTAATAGTCTTCTTATAAACAGCAAACAGCTATAAATTCCTTGTGGGTAAAATTAAGAGATTTGAATTAGGTTCAAAAAATAAATATTGATCTAGATAGCAGTAGGTATCTAATATTAATAACATCCACATAGACCAAACATCTTAGGACAGGCGTCTTAGCTCAGTCGGTAGTAGCTCTGCCTTCTGTGCTGTGGGTCATGGGTTCCATCCCCACCGATAACAAACATTTGTGTGTTGCAAACATAGATGTTTGTCCTATGGCTGGGTGTTACTATGTATTATAAGTATGTATTTACAAAAAAAAAAAGTATATAAGTATTATATCAGCAATCTAGTTTCCATAGTACAAGCTCTGCTTAGTTTGAGACTAGAGAATGTTGTGTGTAATGTCCAAGAATATTTATTTATTATTATCTTAGCTCATTAAAGTCATCAACATCACACCAAACCTATACGGTGCTGGGCAAAAATTAAACCAAGAACAAACTGAGCTGTATATGCACACTAGCTTCCGCACGTGACTTCGTCCACATCGCCTTCGTCATGTTTTTTTGGGACACTAACTTTTTCCAAAGTTTCAGCCAAGTCCAACCAGTAGTGATTGAAACACAAACATCTAAACATCCATACATACGTATAAACTTTGCTTAAAAGCGGTATGATAAGTTACAAAAGCATACCAACATTTGACAAACTTGAATATGAATTCGGTGTGATCGAGCACAGTCCGAGGTAAAGGCACCACGTCGATGGTGAGGATGTGAGTCACTCCAAGCCGGTGTAACAAGTTGTAATCCCGTGCACATGCCAAATTACCTGAAAGTTACAATAGGGTTAGATCTCTATCCATCTTTTTTGTTTAGAATCAGAATAATCATTAATACAAGAAAAGTAAAGATGTCTTTAATGTAAAACTATTGATAGTCTAAAGGTAGGATTCCACCAGTGTTCGGCACTGTGCGCCACTGCGCTGCACACTCCCCAGCACAAATGTTTCTCCCGGTGGACTCATGCGAGTAAACAAGAACAAATTGTAACTTGTACAAAACTAGTAACAAATTGTAATTGTAGAAACATTTTAGTAATGTTTGCGCACTATGTTTGTAAACAAATGTGCTGCACACAATTTTAGTGGAATACCACCTGTAGGCTTGTATGTTGATTTACTGCTCAAGAACAAATTCAGAGATTTGAATAGAGATTTTTGTATGAAAACCTCTACTCAAATTGTATTGATGCTCAAGTAGGTAAGAATTTCTGATCTGGCATATGGGCCTAAGGGTGCGAAATACCTTTAAATTACCTTTAAAATGTGGGTTGGAGTATTGCAAAGGGTGTGCAGTACTAAAAAGACTGCCAAAATTTCGATAAAAAAAATTATGTAAGTATATTTAAGCCCCATAAATTTTTCTTCAAAATTTTTCACACTTGTGTTGTGACCATGATGTAGGTAGGTACCTACTTTGAGAGATAGACACATACATCCTCAGCGGACGTGGTCATTCAGACAATGTATTGTTTTTAGAGGATTGCCAATGTGCCATTACTTATTCTATAAACAAAAACTTACCCAAATACAGTCCATCATCAATCAAGTCCACACTCACATCCAGGTTGTCGTCAGCCAAGTTATCTTTTGACTCTGAAGCATGGATCACAACATCTGCTATTTGTTTAGCCATTCTCCTGTCTGATAGATAAGTATGCGGAACTATTTGATGCTTTTGTGGGAATTGTTCAAAGCTATTTGCACCTATTTAATTAAGTACCTACTAAAGGTAGGTAGGTACTAACCATTCAATAGGTAAACAAACAGCCTCCAATGAACACCAAAATCAATATTGAACATGCGCGCGGTCACTTTTCGTTTTGTGAAATTCCTTTCTGAGAGATGGACACCTTCCTTGAATAGGTTTATTATTTTTCGTACCACTTGCTCAAAAAAGTGACATTCTATGCCATGCCACAAAAAGCGAACATAACAATAGTCATTTTTAATCTGTTAAAAACAGGGAGAGAAAATTGTACTGGATTTCTTTCATCCTCTACTAGGGGGAGAAAGTGATTTAAATTTGGAATACAATTTATACTGAACTACATCTGTGTTTACACCATTGAGTTTGTATACAAAGCATTATACATCTTTTTGAAAAAGGAATACGCATTTATTATGCAGGCCGTATGAGCTTGATGCCTTTGCTTTTCCGACAAAAAAATATTAGTCTAGGAAAATGCCGCGTTTTTGTTTTCTTCAAATACATAAACGTTAAGTTTATTTTAATTTATTTTTATAAATAAGTTAATGTTCTAAAATGCTATCTCATATTATTATTGTGTTAATTTTTTCGCAAATGGTACGAAAATTATTTTTTGAGTTCATAATAATAATTGTGTGCGAAAAACTAAATCAGGCGCAGCGCTAAATTCGGTCTCGCTCGTATGAAAGAAACTCAAATCATAAATTAGCCCGGGATCGGTGACCTATATGTCCGAACGACTTTTTTTGGTTTAACTAAAAAGGAATTATTTATTTATTTATTTAATACTTTATTGCACAAAATTATAAATTTGTTACAAAGGGTGGACTTAATGCTGAAAGCATTGTCTGCCAGCCAACCCAAACGTGGTGGTGTAGTGAGGAGGTTGGCGTGCGACATTACAGGGAATAATATTTATTCTACAAACTAAGAGCTATACCTACCTACTATATAACTATATTGTAGGAGATATTTTGGCTTGCCGATGTCGTGACATGGCGTAGAGGACATCTAGACGTTAGGCCAGGACGTTGACGTTGACAGAAACATCGCAGTAGTTTCGTTCTATAGAGTTATACGTTCGAGATTGTTGGTCTGTGGTTCTACACCATCGACATCACGGAGACGAGGGAGTGTTGGTGGTTAGGTCTATGGTTTGACGAGAATCTATGGAAGCGATGGGAGATGGTCGTCTGGTGATTTGTGTGCACACTTCTGAATTTGTAATTTGATCGTTTTTATGTCTATTCGAGTAAAATCAATAAGATTTTGAAGCTCTGTTTCTCTTTTTGAGTAATGTCTGATCAAGTTTCCAAAATCAGAAGTGGGATACGAAAGTCCATTGTTCCCCACCTTGTTTGGCTATCTGTTCGGTTAATTTTCTGTTTCATAAAAATGTGCGGTGATGAGCATTGTCAACGAGACTGCTTGACTCCTGCTGCTACTAGTTGGCATCGAGACTGCAAGACACACGATAAGTATGGAGAAGCGAGTCATGGAGAAGATGAGCACCAAGGTCGCGGATCTTGAGGAGTGATTTTCCATGCAAATCGTGTTGTGAATGCTATCCACCCAATTAACACAGTCAGTGGTAAGATCCAACCAATATTCTTATGTTCAAGCATTGATCCTAGTTTGCAAACATTGGTGATCATGCAACGTTTACACAATGCCAGTGACTGGACCCAGTTGTCTTAGTTTCGAACCCAGTCACTGCCAAAACGGCACAAAACTATTGTTTACATGCCCCAGTAACAAGTCAGCGCTGGACTGGGTTACTGTACTGCCATGTTACTGACCTCGTATAAACCTACCTTCAAGCTAAGTATGGAAAGATGTGTCTTTTGGGTTGAGTAAGTCAACTGTGTGACTGGTTTTGGTGTTAAGATTCTTCCGTACCTACCGATTGTACCTACTGTGCATTCAATTATACCTACCTACCTACTAATTTTAATTCATGGAGTGAAAATAAGATCTGCACCGAGTTAAAAACTTAAATTTGAGAACTGTTGCATAGTGTTCAAGCTGATCAAGACTGTATGTACCCTTGCAGTTGACAACTAATTTGTAACTTGTCTTTACAAAATAAAATCATTTGAATTTGACTGACATCTCTCGCTGGGATGTATTGTGTAACCGAGATGGACATAGACCTGATGGCATTAGTGTTCCAGTATCTTCAATGGTGTTATGTATGGAGAGGAGAATGACCTGTTCAACTCATGCGGTTCCCTTTTAGACCTGTCTTTTTTTGTGGTGTACCTACTTACTAGGAATAGCAAGAATGGCCGAATGCGGAGTTTAGTGAAAACGTCGGCTGATCAGTACTTATTCATTTTTGTTCTTTGTCAGGAACCAAACTCAATGTGCGATACGGTTGGTGGGATAGTGCAGAACCCCTGTGTCCTGTCTGTACAACTGTTTGCCATGTGTGGAGCGACAGTGCATCACATCTGTGTCGTGTCTGGCTGTGAACCTGCTTCACGCCGTGTAGCGCTAAGACGTAGAGCGTCTGCTTCATGCCTGTCTGCGCTTCTTTCCTTAACCAGGGTCGCGGTTCAAGTTAAGCTTCACGTAGTGCCTCTGACTTGTTCTCTGTTTACCCAAGTTAAGCTTCACGTAGTGCCTCTGACTTGTTCTCTGTTTACTTAAGTTAAGCTTCACGGTGTGCCTCTGACTTGTTCTCTGTTTACTTAAGTTAAGCTTCACGGTGTGCCTCTGACTTGTTCTCTGTTTACTTAAGTTAAGCTTCACGGTGAGCCTCTGACTTGTTCTCTGTTTACCTAAGTTAAGATTCATGTTGTGCCTATAACTTGTTGTCTGTTTACCTAAGTTATGTTATGCTTCATGTACTGGTATGTGCACCTCGCGCGCCTGGCATGTGCGCCTCGCGCGCCTGGTATCTGCACCTCGCGCACCTGGCATGTGCGCCTCGCGCACCTGGCATGTGCGTCTCGCGCACCTGGCATGTGCGCCTCGCGCAACTGGTATCTGTGCCTCGTGCACCTGGGATGTCTGCCTCGCGCACCTGGTATCTGGCATGTGCGCCTCGCGTACCTGAGATGTGCGCCTCGCGCACCTGGCGTGTGCGCCTCGCGCACCTGGCATGTGCGCTTCGCGCGCCTGGCATGTGCGCCTCGCGCGCCTGGTATCTGCGCCTCGTACGCCTGGTATGTGCGTCTCGCGCACCTGGTATCTGGTATGTGCGCCTCGCGCACCTGGTATGTGCGTCTCGCGCACCTGGTATCTGATATGTGCGCCTCGCGCACCTGGTATGTGCGACTCGCGCACCTGGTATCTGGTATGTGCACCTCGCGCAACTGGTATGTGTGCCTTGCGCACCTGGTATGTGGTATGTGCGCCTAGCGCACTTGGTATGTGGTATGTGCATCTCGCGCACCTGGTAAGTGGTATGTGCGCCTCGTGCACCTAGTATGTGCGCCACGCCGCCTTATAGCGTCGTGTCGTTGCGCTGCACTTGCGCGACTTGGTTGCGCATGAGATGCGCGCTACGCCGCTTCGCAGCGTCGGTTGTTCGCGCTGCACTTGCGCGACTTGGTTGCGCATGAGATGCGCGCTACACCGCTTCGCAGCGTCGGGTCGTCGCGCTGCACTTGCGCGACTTGGTTGCGCATGAGATGCGCGCTACACCGCTTCGCAGCGTCGGGTCGTCGCGCTGCACTTGCGCGACTTGATTGCGCATGAGATGTGCGCTACACCGCTTCGCAGCGTCGGGTCGTCGCGCTGCACTTGCGTGACTTGATTGCGCATGAGATGTGCGCTACGCCGCTTCGCAGCGTCGGGTCATCGTGCTGCACTTGCGTGACTTGGTTGCGCATGAGATGCGCGCTACGCCGCTACGCAGCGTCGGGTATTCGCGCTGCACTTGCGCGACTTGTTTGCGCATGAGATGCGCTCTACGCCGCTTCGCAGCGTCGGGCCGTCGCATCTTTACGCGCCGCACCACAGGGAGAAAACCAGCAGGAAGCAGTGGCTTCCACACGCGAGGACGAGTCTTCACAGCTGGGCGCTGGATGCTGCTGAAGACTGACCAGCAGAAATAAAGGAGTTCGAGGCGAACTCTGTCAGGAGAGGCCGTGTAGGAGATATTTTGGCTTGCCGATGTCGTGACATGGCGTAGAGGACATCTAGACGTTAGGCCAGGACGTTGACGTTGACAGAAACATCGCAGTAGTTTCGTTCTATAGAGTTATACGTTCGAGATTGTTGGTCTGTGGTTCTACACCATCGACATCACGGAGACGAGGGAGTGTTGGTGGTTAGGTCTATGGTTTGACGAGAATCTATGGAAGCGATGGGAGATGGTCGTCTGGTGATTTGTGTGCACACTTCTGAATTTGTAATTTGATCGTTTTTATGTCTATTCGAGTAAAATCAATAAGATTTTGAAGCTCTGTTTCTCTTTTTGAGTAATGTCTGATCAAGTTTCCAAAAATATATATTATATTTGATTTGTTTGTAAATCAAATTATGGCATAGATATTCTTCTATACGAGTAGCTAATTATTTTGGATCCAAATAAATTACTTTGAATTATATAAAACACCAATTCCAAAACCATAAAACTCATAAAAACGTTCAGAGTTAGCTGTGAATATCTTCATACCAAATTCATATTGATGAATGAAATTTATACCAGAATGAACGTTAGTTCATTACGAACAAGACTGCATACTTTATTTTTCTTAGAAAATAAAATAAAACTTAAAATAAACGATATTAAAATAGTAGAAAATGAGACGCGTCGGCCCGCTCAAACTCAGTCGCGCTTCAGCGCTCGTGGAGGTCGGACCTAAGTCAATTTTCGCGCCCAACGATCGATCGTAATCTTGTATGGAATGCATAGTATGACTACATTGACTAACTAGTTTTGATCATGTACAACACACGACAAGACAGAAATAATACCCAATAGGCCATATTTATGAGTAATTTCTAATATAATATTATAAAAAGTACAATATTAAATTATTATATAGGTAAGATAAACTTAGACATACAAAATATTAAGTATTAAGTTTTATGATACCTGTAAAAGATATATAAGTTGTAAAATGCCTCCTACAGTTAAGACTAATTTGTAACAATTATTTTTGCAAATTGTATCTTGTATCTCAGATACCTAAATATGCCACCTAGTGCCTATGTACCTACACCTCAACAAATTGCTGTGCCCTAACAGGGTTTATGTTTGCTACACTACTTTTGTACAACATCTTTATAACAACATAAGTGCAATAAACGATTTGAATTGACATGTAGTAGTGACATGTAGTACAACACAATGATGGAACAAACCGATGACTCACCTGATGTTAAGTGGTAACCACTGCCTATAACGATGCATCACGTCACGTCCAATGAGGACGTGCTCTGTGATGCATTGTTATGGTTTGACATGTAGGTACTATGTTATTAGACTATTTTATCACATACATGGTTGCATATTTATCCATGTATATATGTTTATTATACGTTTATGTATTCGTTTATACGTGTATATAATTATGCGTGTAATATATACTTTTTTGATGACAGCTGTCAAACTTCAAACGGCTATATCTCGAAAACTACTCACTCTAGAGTTCTCGTTCCAAAACTAAATGAAAGGTGTGATCAAGATCTAACTTTTTGATGACAGCTGTCAAACTTCAAACGGCTATATCTCGGAAACTACTCACCCTAGAGTTCTCGTTCCAAAACCCAATGAAAGGTGTGATCAAGATCTACATTTTTGATGACAGCTGTCAAACTTCAAACGGCTATATCTCGGAAACTACTCACTCTAGAGTTCTCGTTCCAAAACTAAATGAAAGGTGTGATCAAGATCTAACTTTTTGATGACAGCTGTCAAACTTCAAACGGCTATATGTCGGAAAATACTCACCCTGGAGTTCTCGTTCCAAACCCAAATGAAAGGTGTGATCAAGATCTACATTTTTGATGACAGCTGTCAAACTTCAAACGGCTATATCTCGGAAACTAAAGTACTTTTCATCCAAGAAGTCCCGCAGACGCAGCGCTGTAGTCGACCTTAAGTATTATTTCTCGGGCAGCACTTTTAACAATTTTAGGCATTGAAAACAAGACTTTGATCACAGAAACCAAATAAAAACGCACTAGCATCCGAACACATTAACAGCACCTGACAACTAATTTAAAATTTAGTTTTAAAGTTTAGTTCCGGAAATTTCCGCGGGACTTCTTGGATGAAAAGGACTTACTCACCTTAGGGTTCTCGTTCCAAAACCAAATGAAAGGTGTGATCAAGCGCTGGCTTCAAGCTTACTTCTGATGAGCGCGCCAAAGATCAGACATCCACATGATCGTTACGGAAGTCGCGGGCATTTCTGAGAACGAATCCCAGACGCCTGAAGGACTCCTTTGCCAGAGCTGCCACATGGTCGTGAAACGTTAAGTTTCGGTAGAATGTGACCCCCAAGTCCGTCATAGCGTTTGTTCTAGTTATGACTGTTTCATTTATCTTATAGTCGAAAAGAATTGGGCGCCACATCCGACCGAAAGTCATCACGTAGCATTTAATCGGGTTAAACTCCATTTTGTTGATGATGCTCCATTCATAAATCGCATCGACATCGTGCTGCTGAAGAGCCAAACAATCGGCTTCACTTAATTTCTCTAAAAAGCTGCATAGAGTAGGTAGGCTCCTCGCCTTAGATGCACATGACGGTAGATCATTGATCATCAACAAAAATAGCAAGGGCCCACGTATAGAACCTTGACTCACCCCAGATCGCGTGTGATAGGGCCGAGACTCATACAATCCTAGCCTTACAAATTGCTGGCGATCGCGGTGATAATCCAGGAGCCGTTGAAGACCCCGGGCAAAGCCTATGGATGCAAGCTTTGACAGCAAAATGTCATCATCATAACTATCTACATCAAAATTATTTATCAATAAGTAATCTCACAGACGAAGTAGTAATCTAGTTCCCATCCCATAGTATCTAACTATATCTAGGTACCTACCTACATGCTCTACTTAGTCCTTTTCATGAAAGAAGTCCCGCGGAAATTTCCGGAACTAAATTTTAAATTAGTTGTCAGGTGCTGTTATTGTGTTCGGATGCTAGTGCGTTTTTATTTGGTTTCTGTGATCAAAGTCTTGTTTTCAATGCCTAAAGTTGTTAAAAGTGCTGCCCGAGAAATAATACTTAAGGTCGACTACAGCGATGCGTCTGCGGGTCTTCTTTCATGGAAAGAACTCTAGTGTGGGAGTAGAGGACGTTGTGTGAAAGGTCCATGAATAAAGTTTCTACCTGTCACAATCACAACTTGGCTAAACCGATAAGTGATGGGCACAAACAAAACACCCATCAAAATACCTGGGGGTACATTGACTGCAAATAAAATAAAACAAATTAGGTAGGTAGGTACTTTATTAAATTTAATAATAAGTTATCAATGGATTTGAAGGAACCATACGAATAAAATACCAGTAGACAGAACTGATGATTCTCTATACAAAATTATAGTTTACGTGACTTTGCAGTAAACGTCAAACGTACACACTCGGCATGCAGGAGAGCGCAGGTCTCGGTAGTGGTATTGGTTTGACTCCCGTTTTCGCATTTAAACTCAAGATTGGTCCATAAGCGTGAGGTATGATATGGCTAGGAATGTAGCCAGCCTAACTCCTATCTTGAATATAACACCCATTCGTACCAAGTGTTTCAGTTCCACCTTCATTATGCGAACCGCTAAACAATGGAACACATTACCGGCGTCTGTCTTCCCTAATCACTATAATCTGAATGTCTTCAAGATAAGAGTGAATAGGTGTCTTCTAGAGCGCCTTGCTCCATCGTAGATTCCAACGTCTCTTACAATCACGTGAGATTGAACTCAAAGGATGGTTCATCTAGCATGTAGTTGCATGTGTCTGTTCAAATTAGATTTACTTTGAAATCTCTTGTTACATACAATACATTAATATGGCTTTTCCCCAGTGTGTGTTCTCATGTGTACTGTTAAATAATCTTTACGAGTAAATGCCTCTTTACACTCACTGCAGATATATGGCTTTTCTCCAGTGTGTATTCTCATGTGTACTGTTAAATAATCTTTTCGAGTAAATGCCACTTTACACTCACTGCAGATATATGGCTTTTCTCCAGTGTGTATTCTCATGACGTGTACTGTTAAATAATCTTTTCGAGTAAATGCCTCTTTACACTCACTGCAGACATATAGCTTTTCTCCAGTGTGTATTCTCATGTGTACTGTTAAATAATCTTTTCGAGTAAATGCCTCTTTACACTCACTGCAGATATATGGCTTTTCTCCAGTGTGTATTCTCATGTGAACTGTTAAATAATCTTTTTTAGTAAATGCCTTTTTACAATCACAGCAGATATATGGCTTTTCTCCAGTGTGTGTTCTCATGTGTACTTTTAAAACACTTTTTTTAGTAAATGCTTTTTTACACTTACTGCAGATATATGGCTTTTCCTCAGTGTGTTTTCTCATGTGTACTAGTAAATCACTTTTTTTAGTAAATGCCTTTTTACACTCACTGCAGATAAATGGCTTTTTTCCAGTGTGTGTTTTTTTCATGTGTACTGTTAAAGAACCTTTTTTATTAAATGCCTTTTTACACTCACTGCAGATATATGGCTTTTCTCCAGTGTGTATTCTCATGTGTACTTTTAAATGATCTTTTTGAGTAAATGCCTTTTTACACTCACTGCAAATATATGGCTTTTCCCCAGTGTGTGTTCTCATGTGTACAGTTAAACCACCTTTTTGAACAAATGCCTTATTGCATATTCTGCAGGAATATGGCTTTTCTTCAGTGTGTATTAACATGTGTCTTCTTAAGCTTCCTTTAGTTGTGAATGTTTTAGCACATTTGTGGCAAGATTGTTTTATCTCGGTATGTTTTCTGAAATGTTTTACCAAATTATGTTTATACAAAAACTTTCTGTTGCACACATCACAATAGAAACATGGTTTAATGTTCTTCAAATCATTTAAGTTATCTAAATTCAACTTTGGGCGACTTTCTTTAATAATTTCAGTATCTTCATTGTTTGCCTCCTGTACCTCCTCAAAGACAGATTCTTCAATTTCAATTTTGATAACATTTTCTTCCTTGACAGTTACAGTAGGTTCTGTAACATTTGAAGATTCTTCAATTTCAATTTTCATAACAAGTTCTTCCTTGACAGTTACAGTAGGTTCTGTAACGAATCGAATAACCGGCATGTTCTCAGTAGAAGCTACCGATAAGTTTGGTACTGCTGCCAGAGACAACATTCCGATAGCACTATGTGTTATCTGAAAACAAAAGCACACTGTTATCCAATGTGATTTATTTAAAACAGATATATGAAGCACTCGTGGCGTAGCTTGCTTAGTCGATCTTCACTGATTATCTAAGTTAAGCGACATTCTGCGTAGCCACTATTTGGATGGCTTCCGTGCTTCGGAGGGCATGTTAAGTGTCGGTCCCAACTTTAGCAGTCGTTAAGCCATGTTGGAGGCCTCCATCACTATAGTTGGCCAATAACTCATACGAACTTGACACGGGCCAGGAGTTGCCCAACTATGATTTAGATTAGAGTATACAGGTACTTTAGGTGAACAAGAACTCCAGGCCAGCTACTGTGAATGAGGAACATGTGGATGTATTGAATGTAATGTTTGTTCTGTGTCTGGATGTTACTATGCATTTTAAAGTATGTATTTACAAAAAAAATGTATTTATGTATCAGCAATCTAGTTCCCATAATGCAAGCTTTGCATAGTTTGGGACTAGAGGGCATTGTGTGAAATGGCTATAAATATTTATTTATTTATTTGAATGTTTATGTTGCCTTCGACTATCTGTGTACCTTAATGCCGTTGTGCAGCATATCCCGCATGGTCCTGTCAGACCTGCAAGCCATCTCGGAGAACATGTGGCACTTCTGCAACAGCCGGTGACAGATATAGCATGCTGTGCTTGGCATCCCTGTTTCCAAAACTCTGATAGGCTGAAACAAGTTTTATCGTATATTTTTGTAGCATACCGCATACCTACCTATAAGCCTGAAAGTCAAGTCACAGGGATAAAGTTGCCCTGACGTAGTTTGTTATATTTGTAAGTATGTTTCTTTTTTTATTTATCATGCCTAAAAAACACTAAAACTTTATAAGTAATCCTCATGTAGGTAGGTACCTGTGAGCTAGTAAGTTTCTTCAGCAGCTGTAGGAGGTGCTCGTCAATGTTCAGCATCCTGATATTCACAGCCAGACAAACTCTACACACAGCCATTGTATTGTATGTAATAGGAGCTCAATAGGTAATAGGAGGATCCAATCCACACGGTGTGGTGTATGTCTCTCGTCTTTAGGTAGAAAGGAAAACAGAGAGAGCTGCTAAATATACCAAGAAACTTAGAATAATAACACCGAGAAGGAGCCTTCTCATTCAACAAACGTCATTCTAAGGTTAGACCGCACTAGGGCCGAACTGCACTGCAGCGGAGCGCCGCGACAAAAGTGAAGCCAAAAACCAATTCATGTGTGCGTGTCAGGTATGTAATTACGCTCGCCGCCACGCACACAAGCGCACGTATAATATTACAAGCGGAGAGACATTTTACCAAAAAGTAGGGAAATGTAGTAAAAAAATATACAAATAATAATAACTACATATAAATAGCATAAAACCCATAGGAAACGAGATATTTTCAAAAGGTCGCTTTTTGTAACCTTTGACCTTGAGATTTTAATGGACGCGGACACCCGCGTGAGTTGTCTCAAAACCTACCATATGTAGGTTTTGTTTTGAGACAACTTTTAAGAGGTCAAGATACAAGTTTATGCGAGTTTACAGCTGGGTATCTCAAATTCCGAGATTCTCAACTAATTTTGACTAATTTGATTGGACTAATAATAACAATAATAAGCATGCAAGCTCGTTATTGTTAGTGAAGGAGTTTTCAAGTATCTTTCGAAGCACGGAAGCGCTCAGATGTAAATGTCACTAACGGTCACCCATCCTAATGTGACCATGTAATCAGTTAAGCAAGCTACGCCACGGGCGCTTCGTAACGCTAGTAGGTAATCTGTCTACACAGGTGCACACCTTTAGGTGTCGCATTAATTTTGCTTTGAATGAAACCACATTGTTCACAACATTCAGAAAGTTTATAATTACACTGTATAATTAGAGAACAACTAGGTACAACACGAATCGTACGTAACATATAACAACAATATAGGTTCAGTAAGAAATATAAAATTTCCAAGAATAATAAATGCCACATTGCTAAAATAGGTAGGTACGACTCTAAATGATTCAGATACACTTCTCAATCTTTGATAGGTACTCTGTACATTTATTCCTGTAAAATGTGTTATTGTACAACACAACATTATTATAAAATTCTCCAACATTAGTAGTTTGGACCGTCAGAGAGTTCAAGACGTCCATAGTTCCATCAGTCCTCACATTATCACATTCAGTTTCCACCATATCTAGATATTTTAGGGCAGATTTATTTTTTAAGTTACTCAGAATAACACTGTTCCTGGATGTAAAGCCCGTCTTATCAAAGCATGTTTTAGCCACAATGTACAGGATGCTCGCGTAAAAGTGCGACAGAGTGCTTAGATTCATAATCATTAACGTTTGCCCGACTGTTAGCTGTTTCAAAACCTCAAGGAACAGTTTAAAACTTCTTTTCTCATAGATGTTATAGTCTTCTAGCAGGTTATACTCCTTCAAATCTAAAACTTTATGTATTTCCACTCCATAGTCGCCAAAATAATCCATATCTATTTGCTCCTGCTTGTTTTTGCAGAACACAATTTCCTTAAACTCGTCCTCAGCTAGGATCTGTTGGTACAGTTTGAATATTGGCACAAATATGAATTTGGAGCTACTTATTTTCTTTAGCGGTAAGCCGTACGTGAACGCGAGTTTTAGATCAATATTATCGTCGTAGAACGACAGCCATTTAACTTTATCGCTAATCAGTATGAAGGGGTTGGTGACGGCTTCTGCTTGAAGGAATAAGTTGAGATTGCTTAATTTTTCTCTGAGCGACATTCTGATGTAGAGGTGTCGCTCCGTGTAAGAACCGCGACGATATCGCGGGTTCATATTAATCTTGTTCTCCTCATGCAGTATACCTTTGAGTACTTCTTGTTCATTATCCAAAGGCTTTAAATGATAGTGCCAGATGAATTCACTTGCCACAATGGCTCTGATTCTCTTTATATCTCTGTGTAGAGATATGTTATTCTGCATCAAATATGCTTGCAGGTTATTGTTTATGACTTGGCACTGCATTAAGCAGAAGTAGTTTGAGCATTCTTGAATCTGTTTTAAGAAGCTCTTGGGAATAGCTTCTATGGGGAACAGAGCAAGGTTTCCGTAAACTTCAGTTCCATAGGCCGTCTGCAGTATGGGGAAATATTGGTCGATACATTGTTTTCCTTTGTAGTTGATGCAAATTGCATAGACTTCGGAATTTCCTTGTCGTGATGTAACAGGCTTGTATATATTGACTTCAGTGAAGATGTGGTTGATCAGGTACAATAAGCTCACTGTTGAGTGTTCAAAGGTTGTGAACAATTTGAAGATGAGTGTTCCTCCTGAAAAAATAAATTTTATAAGTATATCAATATTATACATTGCTTTATATTATAACACTAGGGGACCATCCCGGCTTCGCACGGGTATTTAACAAAAATTTCAATTTTTTTAGGTCATTTTTTACACTTTGGGTTGCATTATTGTAGTTTTAGTAAGGATCCCTATTTTTTTTTGAAAATATAATATAGCCTATGTCACTCGGGGATAGTGTAGCTTCCTAACGGTGAAATTATAGTATAGAAGATAGATAACAGGTGTGTATTATTTTTACCTGAACTCAAAGCTTGTAGTGCTGTAACAATTTCACAGTAATGAAGTGGAGAAGTCATTTCCTCTTGAGCATCTGGCTTCTGCAGACAATCTATTGAACCATCAGCTGTTATCAGCAACACCTGGAATATGGCATTCTATTTAAAAGGATTCCAAAGGATTCTGTGAAACTTCTTAATGATGTCTTTATTGAATAACGCAAAGTCAAGAGCATAAAGTGGACTTTTTATACAACTAAACGATGGAACAAGCCAATAGCCCATGTTATGTGGTAACCACTGCCTATAACAATGCTTTGCTTCACTGAGCACATCTTACACTTTAAAATAACCAGTCAAAAACCAATTTAGTTGATGGGCTTCAAACACAAAATTAAATATTGAAATAATATGACCGGCTCTAGCAGTCGTTAAGCCATGAAATCAAATAGAAATAAAATAATAATGACAGAAGCCTTATGGTGGCCTAAAAACTGCTTTAGAAATACAATATTACCTTGCCCAATGACTTGGCTTTCCTAATAATTGCCTGAGAGTTTTCCCAGTCCATCAAGTTGCCAGTGCTGTCTACTCCAAAGTCCCAGTTGTTTAGAGTATGGAACATGAATCGATCATCACTAATCATGTTTGAAGGTGAGTTGCCTTCATAGTATGGGTTCAATGTGTTGGCCACCCATTTCCACTGAAAAATATTAAGATAAATATTAGAGATGCAGATGATGATTTTGTTTTTTTTTTGTGGTTTCTATGTAAAAATGTACGGAAAAGGCTCTTTTATATGTCAAGTAAATTCGTTTATAATGTGAATTAATTGTAAGGATAAACACTTAAATAAAAAGATTTGTGGACAATAAAATGACTAAGGCCAGAATACTGAAACGTCACTCAAATTTAAGCACCACTTAAAATTGCTCTACCTCTGTTTGACATTACTCATTTGTAAGAGATGGCAATAATTTAAGAGTGATCTTAATTTAATTAGCGTATGAGTATTCGGCCATAAAACTATTAACATAAAATACAGATAGTAATGTTAACTTCTAGCAGATTCCCTTTTGTTTAGAGAGTTCTAAAGGCAAATGTGACAAATTTGATAAAAGCAAAGATATACCTGTACATCTGCATGGTTCTGTTTCAAATAGTGGTTAAGCGATGTAATAAATGCACCCGGGGCCTCACATAGATGCAAAGAAACTATCGCCTTCTCTGTTGTTGCTTGTTTGGGTATTACATTGTAAGTGCTAGCACATTCGTAAAACTTAGTCCATGCCTGCGTCAGAAATTCAGGGTTCACCAGGCATTTTATCTTCCATCCAACTTCCCCAGCAGGGTTCCTCCGACGAGTGTGGCTGCTCCATTCTTCAATGTTGAAGTCATTTAGCTGGCTCTTGTGAAAATTCAATCGACTTTTCAGTGTATCTAGTTCCGAAACCTTCCAAGGCGGCGTAGAGAACCACAAGTCTAACTCCGGCAGTTCCCAGTCGCTGCTGTATCGAAAACTAAACTTCTTGTTGAATAAATCGTTCAGCTCTTCGTGGAAGTCTTCATTTCTGTTTTGGCGTGGTTGGAATATCAAGTTGTCCGATCTATGAAACATTTTTTCTTCGCAAAAGCTACGAAAATATGGCAGATAGTTTTAGAGGAATTTACCCTACATTTTAATACGTTTTTTTTTCAAATGGCCGAGTCTAGTCGTACGGGTACCTAATAGGTAAATAAAGTTAACTATTTTAGGTTATATTTAGTTTTGGCTGGCTTATAGCTTATTTTTCTAAGGATTTACCTTTTTGTTACGGTGAAACAGGCAGCCGTTATAATAATCGCTTGCACATAAAACTAAGAAGTTTCCGCACGCCTTATGACACTGTTCACAAAATAATTCGATTTTCATGTCCCCGACGTCTGTGTGCACTGTGCAGAGTTACCGACATATTTTTACTTTTAGAACTTTGATTACCCAACACAACAGCTCTATAGACAATATTATTAGATTGGGGAATGGGATAAATTAATAAAAATGCATTGTGCTGGCGGAACTCGCGGATAAAATAAATAAAATGCAGATTTGTAATGTAAACAAAACAATTTTTTTTTTCGCTCCTCGGAGCAGGCTATAGTTTAGAACCATACCGCCTAGTCTTACGTTATGTTTTTATCATAAGTTAGTTTGTTTAGTTGTATGTCTTGCGTAAATTTTTTTTTTATGTAGAAATCATATCAGTTACTGATACACATCTGAATGAAAACATACCAATAGCTGGTACAGATCTGAATGATTTTTTTTTTCAAGAAAATTTTTTTCTTCAGTAAACAAAACAAACTAAATAAAATAATAAAAAATAAAACAGCTGTGGTTGATAGATGGCTGACGTGATGTTTTGTTATGTGTCAATGTCATTTCCATCCATGAGTTTTTTTTTATTATTAAATTTTGTTCTGGGGCTGGGAGTTGGTACTTTTGCCAATCATCCATGAGAATCTCGCTGTGTTTCCACCGTATATTTTTGAGCGTGTGCAACTTCATGGCACAAAGTGCTTACCCACTTTCTTTCTTTATTTTGCTTTAGTACAAGAATTACCTACACAGACGAAGTTACTTCGTCTGTGTGTAAAACCCTAGACCTAGTCCTTTTCATGAAAGAAGTCCCGCGGAAATTTCCGGAACTAAAGTTTAAAACTAAATTTTAAATTAGTTGTCAGGTGCTGTTAATAATGTGTTCGGATGCTAGTGCGTTTTTATTTGGTTTCTGTGATCAAAGTCTTGTTTTCAATGCCTAAAGTTGTTAAAAGTACTGCCCGAGAAATAATACCTAAGGTCGACTACAAAGCCGCGTCTGCGGGACTTCTTTCATGGAAAGGACTCTAGAACCACAAACTCTCCTTCTTCTTCTTTTTTGATGTCATCGAAACTCAATGGAATGGAACAACTGCGATGATTTTGTCACAAGAGCGAGCGCGTGTCAACTTCAACGCCTTGGCCTAACGTCTATATCGTCATGACAGCGGCAAGCCAAAATATCTCCAACACTATACTTACGCCGTGCCTGGCATGGCACTTTGCATCACCGGACAATTTTTCTTTTATATTGTGACAACACAAAAGTGCGCGCACGTAGATCTCACATTTAAATAATTTTTATTTCATTGTATCCTGTTAGGTACAACAGTAAAGTTACATTTTATCAAAAGAAGCTTTCATTGAAGAGGCGACCCATCATCCACAAACCTCATTTTTAGAATACATTCGAGTAACTATTTAATTGTTACCTAACAGCAATTACTTATTTTAGGTAGGTACCTACTACAATAGGTGCCTTTAATATAAACCTATAATATAAATCGTAAAGAAATTCACACGCCGCAGGTAATAAAAATTAAATTACCACACAAGTGAGTGTCGATGAAATACATAAGTACCTAAGTAGGTAGGTACCTATTGAGTTGAAATTCTTCAGTAGGAACTAGATTGCTTATATACTTTTTTGGCCTTAGTGTCGGTAGTACCATTGATTTGTACCATTGATGGTACAAGTGACACAACTTTGTATCTTTAGTACCATTAATGGTACTAGTGACAATTATTTTGGATCAGTAGTACCTACCATCATAAATATTTTGCTAGAACTTATAAAGTCAGAAGTCCCAGAATGGGAGCCAACTAAATTTATTACTGATTTTGAACAGGCTATTATCAGTGCTATAAAATTTGTCTTTCCCAACGTTGAACACCACGGATGTTATTTTCATTTCAAGGATACATTGACCAGAAAAGCAAAGAAGCTAAACATACAAACAAAAAACAACAACACAAATTTGAACAAAATTATTGGGTTGTGCATTGTGCTACCACTTCTGCCAGAACGATATATTGAGGAAGGCTGGAATTATGTGATGCTGAAGAAAGCAATGTGGTGTTGTTTTGGCGAAAGACATAGAACAAATAAAATAACGCATGCGAAGGGTGGAACGGGCAATTCAACAAAAGTTTTAAGAGAAGACCCACAACAATAAGCCATCTTTTGAAAACCCTTAAGGAAGATGCAGCATTCACCGCTGTAAGAGCGATAACAACAACGCCGTTTTAAAAAACGGTCAATTCCCGTCATCGAGCAAAGTGCATATAAACAGCATGTTCAAATGCAGCTCATTAATGGTGAAATTAATGTGCCACTAACTATTTCTAGAAAAAATACGTCGGTAGTTGTGTAGTTTTATTTTAGAAGTTTCGGTTTTATTTTTTCATTTTATATCTTTGTGACAATACAAAATAAATGCATGTCAAAAATGAAATTACGTGGAATATCTTTACTTTTCTTTAATGGTACTTGGGATACAAAGTTGTATCACTAGTATTACGGGGGAATATCCTCATTTTTCTTTAATGGTACTAATGATACAAAGTTGCGTCACTTGTATACTATACATAACATTTGTGTGTATTATAAATAGGTATACTTATAATACACACAAATGTTTGTTCTTGGTGGGATCGAACCCACGACCACGAAAGGCATAACTAATACCGACTGAGCTGTGACCATTGTCATCAAGATAAACCTTATGTACCTACCTAGATAAAAAAAACTATTACTTATTAAAGAACCTAGATTTATTATTACATACAAATATTTTTTATAGATATACTTATCATTTATACCTAGAAACATTATAAAATAGTTATGTTTGCAAGTACTTACATTTTCTCAGGAATGTTAAAGGTCGTTATGATCTGGCTAATGATGGTGATGGCCTCTAAAAGTCTGCTTCTAGATTTTCCAGAACGAACGATTTTAGGCGTTTTCCAGCCACATACCTCTGGTGACTTAGTTACAAAATAGCTGTATAAGTGGGCAACCCAGGAGTTCTACAGAGTAAAAAGTAAGATCTAAAATAAAACCAATTCAAAGTGTCAGAACCGAAAAAAAACCTATTTAGGCATACACTTTTGTACAAGACTATACAGAAACCAATAATGCTATAGTATAAATTGAAGAATGTAGGCGCCATGTATCGGGCGTTCGCTTTTTGTCATTTGAATTTAGCCGGTTAACCACCAATATGGGCTACAAAATGATTCTTGTAGGTTATCTATCGATATCTTTATAGTTATAGCATAGATTAAGCTGAAATTTCGTGTGCATATATTTGAATATAGGTACTAATTCCTAGCAAAGAATCAGTACGACAGCTTTAGAGGAAACCTGTGCATTTCGGGGTCAAAGTAATGACATCTCTGGACAATTTTAAAATCGTTAATCTCGTAAACTACTGAAAGTAGATATAAGAAACTTCGTCAGCAGTTGCAGCGTAATAAAAAGGTACAGAATGACACTTTCAATGGGTTCTCCAGTGTTATGGTTAGAGCTAGGAGCGGTTTTAGTTTTTTTAATAAAAGCCTTATAAGACGCGAATGAAGTCTTTTTTTGAAAAACAAGAGCAGGAGCAAATTTCTAAATTTAAATATCTTTATACTGACCAAGTTTCATGATTGAGCGCCCAATAGTTTCAGAGATAGCAAAACGTTACTCCAGCAAAAACTGAAATAATTTTGAAACCCTAGGAGGCACAAATTCAGGTATTAGGGAACTAATTGGCATAAATTCTAGCCCCCTTTTAAGCTAACATTCATTAGATTTCGGCTAGCTCAACCAGGAACGAAAATCGCAGGTCTCGGTATTGGTATTGGTTTGATTCCGTTTCCACATTTAGACTCAAGATTGGTCCATTATGCGTGAGGTATGATATGGCTAAGAATGTAGCCAGCCTAACTCCTTCCAGAAGGTTCCTGCGGGGTTGAGAGCAGGACTCATAGTTGGTTCTACTGTACCGCCTCTCACAAGTCGCTCTTCGCTGTCTTCTCTCCTTCACGCAATTACAAATTTTGCAAGCAGTGTAACATCAGTTTAAAGGGCAGTGGTTCAGTTGGTGGGCTGAGATGAGAATCACTCATTTCCATTACATAAATACGGCCGAGTTCCACCCCTACCTTGAATATACCATCCATTCGTACCAAGTGTTTCAGTTCCACCTTCATTATGCAAACCGCTAAATAATGGAACACATTACCGGCGTCTGTCTTCCCTAATCACTATAATCTGAATGTCTTCAAGACTAGTGAATAGAGTGAATAGGTGTATTCTGGAGCGCCTTGCTTCATCGTAGATTCCAACGTCTTTTACGATCAAGTGAGATTGAACTCAAAGGATGGTTCATCTAGCATGTAGTTGCCTGGGTCTGTTCAAATTAGATTTACTTTGAAATCTCTTGTTACATACAATACATTAATATGGCTTTTCCCCAGTGTGTGTTCTCATGTGTACTGTTAAAGAACCTTTTTTAGTAAATGCCTTTTTACACTCACTGCAGACATATGGCTTTTCCCCAGTGTGTGTTCTCATGTGTACTGTTAAATCACCTTTTCGAGTAAATGCTGTTTTACACTCACTGCAGATATATGGCTTTTCCCCAGTGTGTGTTCTCATATGTACTTTTAAAACACATTTTTTAGTAAATGCCTTTTTACACTCACTGCAGATATATGGCTTTTCTCCAGTGTGTGTCCTCATGTGTACTGTTAAAGAACATTTTTGAGTAAATGCATCATTACACTCACTGCAGATATATGGCTTTTCCCCAGTGTGTTTTCTCATGTGTACTGTTAATTCACTTTTTTGAGTAAATGCCTCTTTACACTCACTGCAGATATATGGCTTATCCCCAGTGTGTATTCTCATGTGTACTTTTAAATGATATTTTTGAGTAAATGCCTTTTTACACTCACTGCAGACATAATATGGCTTTTCTCCAGTGTGTGTTCTCATGTGTACTTTTAAATGATATTTTTGAGAGAATGCCTCGTTACACTCACTGCAGATATATGGCTTTTCCCCAGTGTGTATTCTCATGTGTACTTTTAAGTCATATTTTTTAGTAAATGCCTTTTTACACTCACTGCAGACATAATATGGCTTTTCTCCAGTGTGTGTTCTCATGTGTACTGTTAAAGAACCTTTTTGGGTAAATGCCTTTTTACACTCACTGCAGATATATGGCTTTTCTCCAGTGTGTTTTCTCATGTGTATTGTTAAATCATGTTTTTGAGTAAATGCCTTTTTACACTCACTGCAGATATATGGCTTTTCCCCAGTGTGTATTCTCATGTGTACTTTTAAATGATATTTTTGAGTAAATGCCTTTTTACACTCACTGCAGATATATGGCTTTTCTCCAGTGTGTTTTCTCATGTGTATTGTTAAATCATGTTTTTGAGTAAATGCCTTTTTACACTCACTGCAGATGTATGGCTTTTCTCCAGTGTGTTTTCTCATGTGTATTGTTAAATCATGTTTTATAGTAAATGCCTTTGGACACTCACTGCAGATATATGGCTTTTCCCCAGTGTGTTTTCTCATGTGTACTGTTAAATCACTTTTTTGAGTAAATGCCTTTTTACACTCACTGCAGATATATGGCTTTTCCCCAGTGTGTGTTCTCATGTGTACTGTTAAAACACTTTTTCGAGTAAATGCCTCTTTACACTCACTGCAGATATATGGCTTTTCTCCAGTGTGTGTTCTCATGTGTACTGTTAAAACACTTTTTCGAGTAAATGCCTCTTTGCACTCACTGCAGATATATGGCTTTTCTCCAGTGTGTGTTCTCATGTGTACTTTTAAAACCCTTTTTCGAGTAAATGCCTTTTTACATTCACTGCAGACGTATGGCTTTTCTCCAGTGTGCATTCTCATGTGTACTTTTAAATGATCTTTTTGAGTAAATGCCTCTTTACACTCTCTGCAGACATATGGCTTTTCCCCAGTGTGTGTTCTCATGTGCACTGTTAAAGAACCTTTTTGAACAAATGCTTTATTGCATATTCTGCAGGAATATGGCTTTTCTTCAGTGTGTATTATCATGTGTCTTCTTGAGCTTTCTTTAGTTGTGAATGTTTTAGCACATTTGTGGCAAGATTGTTTTTTCTCGGTATGTTTTCTGAAATGTTTTACCAAATTATGTTTATACAAAAACTTTCTGTTGCACACATCACAATAGAAACATGATTTAATGTTCTCCAAATCATTTAAGTTATCTAAATTCAAGTTTGTGCGACTTTCTTCAATAATTTCAGTATCTTCATTGTTTGCCTCCTGCACCTCCTCAAAGACAGATTCTTCAATTTCAATTTTCATTAAATTTTCTTCCTTGACAGTTACAGAAGGTTCTGTAACATTTGAAGATTCTTCAATTTCAATCATCATAACAATTTCTTCCTTGACAGTTACAGTAGGTTCTGTAAAATGTGAGTATCGAATAACCGGCATGTGCTCAGTAGAAGCTACTGATAAGATTGGTACTGCCCACCCAGGACAAAACATTCCAATAGTACTATGTGTTATCTGAAAACAAAAGCACACTGTTATCCAATGTGATTTATTTAAAGCAGGTATAAGAAGCACTCGTGGCGTAGCTTGCTTAGTCGATCTTCACTGATTATCTAAGTTAAGTGATGTTCTGCGCAGCCACTATTTGGTTTGCTTTCGTGCTTTGGAGGGCATGTGAACTATCGGTCCCAGTTTTAGCAATCGTTAAGCTACATTGGAGGCCTCCATCACTATAGTTGGCCAATAACTCATACAAATTTGACACCCAACTATGATTTAGATTAGAGTATACAGACAACACTTCTGGTAAACAAGAACTTCCAGACCAGCTACTGTGAATGCGGAACATGTGGATGTATTGAATGTAATGTTTGTTCTATCTCTGGATGTTACTATGCATTTTAAAGTATGTATTTACAAAACAAATGTATATAAGTATCAGCAATCTAGTTCCCATAATGCAAGCTTTGCTTAGTTTTGGACTAGAGGGCAATGTGTGAAATGGCTATAAATATTTATTTATTAATTTGAATGTTTATGTTGTCTTCAACTATCTGTGTACCTTAATGCCATTGTGCAGCATATCATGCATGGTCCTGTCAGACCTGCAAGCCGTCTCGGAGAACATGTGGCACTTCTGCAACAGCCGGTGACAGATATAGCATGCTGTGCTTGGCATCCCTGTTTCCAAAACTCTGATAGGCTGAAACAAGTTTTATCGTATATTTTTGTAGCATACTGCATACCTATAAGCCTGAAGGTCAAGTCACAGGGATAAAGTTGCCCTGACGTAGCTTGTTTTATTCAGGGGTTGGTTGGTAGGTACCTATTTTTCTTTTTTTATTTAGGTATCATACATAAAACACTGTAAAAACTTATTAGGTAAACCTAATGTAGATAGATACCTACCTGTGAGCTAGTAAGTTTCTTCAGCAGCTGTAGGAGGTGCTCGTCAATGTTCAGCATCCTGATATTCACAGCCAGACAAACTCTACACACAGAACTAGCCATTGTATGTAATGGGAGCTCAATCAAGAGATGAATTATTATTTTCTTTGATCAAGAGAATCCAATGCACAGTGTGGTGCATAGAAAAAGAAAGAATGAATACTATTTAGCAAGAGAAGAACGCCGCCGTCTCTCTGGAAAAGAAACCATAGCACCGAACATCTATATCCTAGCGGAAAGAAGCCCAACACCATATGTCAGAAGTGGTTACGGTCTACGTTCACTCACCTCAGTTTTAGGGGATTTTGTTAGAGAGCGCTAGTGCGGGAATGGCGGGAATTTAAATCCCTAGCCTAGCCCCTAGGTATTTTGTTTCCTAAGAATTTTTAAAGAACTACAAAATTTCTTTCGTATTTCTGACCAGTTTGAATAACCGAGTACATAAATATGTAGATAGTTCATCTGCAAAGCCTACTGAAACAGAGAAAAAATAAAAACAAAAAAAAAACCTGCTATTTTTTCATACTATTTTTTTCATTTGTAGGATCGTCGCTGTCATACTTTTTGCAATGACAGCGACGATCCTACAAAACTACAAACGATTAAAATCGCTTTTTAAAAGGTAGTAAGTAGAGTTCTTGTGGAAAGAGCTCAATCAGGGAAGTACCTACCTACTACCACAGAGTAAGTACGATCTCAATGCACTTACTCTATAGCGGCCACACTGGCCTTTCATAAAGAGTTGCCAGTTTACAGTAAATTTTAGTTCCTTGATAATTAATTTCTACTCTTTTCGATCGGACTGTACTTGCCTTCATACACACATACATAATATCTACATACGTATAAGTAAAGTTTTACGAGTAACAAAATGTTAAATCTAGCAGCAAAGTAGGTACCTACTTAGGTAACTACTCAGTAAAATTATAGTAAGTAGGTAGGGATTTACAGATGTAGAAGCGAGCGGCACAGCAACCACAGTAGCAATTTCTGTGCAGGTGCTTGTGGTGGTACGAATAGCTTGTAGCACCTGAAATGGATAAATTTTTCATATTAATTTAATATCGCGTCATCTACTACTTTAACATAACAAAGATAAAATTAAAATCTGACTACGTAATGTTATACACAAAGTACTTACCTACCTACCTACTTGCCTTCATACACACATACATAATATCTACATACGTAAAGTTTTACGAGTAACAAAATGTTAAATCTAGCAGCAAGGTAGGTAACTACTCAGTAAAATTATAGTAAGTAAGTAGGGATTTACAGATATTGAAGCGCGCGGCACCACAGTAGGAATTTCTTGTGGTGCTAAAGCACCTTCAGGAATGGCAAAACGAAAGAGCTTCCTCGCCGAATAGTCTTGGAATGAATGAATGAATGAATGAATGAATGAATGAATGAATGAATGAATGAATGAATGAATGAAAATACTTTATTGTACGTAGGTACACCTTACAAACTAATATGCGAGACAGATTATGTTATAGTATGTTACATAACGTACAATGGGCGGTCTTATCGCTAGGGAGCGATTTCTTCCAGACAACCTTTGGATGGAGTGGAGCGTATATATAAGAAGGTCGGTTAGGGTGTCCTATAGGACAAGAAAAGAGAAAAGATTATAAATAATAATGAGATTAAAAAATACTATGATTATACCTGCTTAGATACTAAAATAATATAATAATATACACAAATAAATACGAATATATACATACTTATATACGCTTTAAAAATATATACCATATAAAACTATGACGAATCAGATGAACGATTGGTATTATTCTTCAGTCAGGTAAAAGTTTTTGAGCTTAATTTTAAATACAGCTAATGAAGGCGATTGCCTAATGGAAATCGGCAATGAATTCCATAGACGGACAGCTTGGACGGAAAAGGAATTTGCATAGAAGCTAGTTCTATGCACGGGGGTTTTGAGACGGAGGTTTACTGAGGATCGAAGGGTTCGAGAATTCGTGCAGTCGAGAAACTCGAAGCGTTCCTTCAGATAGAGGGGAGTGGAAGGACTATAGAGGATGTTGTATAGAAGGGAAAGGATGTGAGTATACCGGCGAAGACGAATGGGGAGCCACTTGAGTTTCACTCGAAACTCAGACACATGATCATACTTCCGGAGACCATAAATAAATCGTATGCACATATTTTGAAGCCGTTCAAGTTGGAAGGCTTTTCTTGGAAAATGATCTTCGCACAGCATTTTGTGACTAGAATATAGGCTGCTCTGAAGTTCCTTGCTAGACCGGCTCCATTTGAGTACAAAAATCGAGCCCAGGATTCACTTCTGAAAATATTATGATTTCACTTAGCTCAGCACATTGCATTGCATTGATTCTTACTCATCAATAGATTGTATAACTAATTTACGTAGGTCGTCAAAGAACAAAATTTTTTTGATGCTAATTATATAAGCATTGGCGTACTTACCGGTAAATATTCAAGCATCCAGGCTTTGTAAACCGATACAACTTTATAGTTTCGTGAGTCGCTGCAGATTTTCCACATTTCACGCAACTCTTTCATGTTTATTAATATTTTAGTTTTTCTCGTACAACCAAACGATAAACAACATAAACAATGGCCGACACCGGTGTAAATTTGAAAGAAATCAACATCATTTGATCTTTCGCCTACTTTCTTTACAAAATTGAACTGGGGCTAGCCGCCATAGACAAGTGTTTCCGTCCGCAGGAGTTCTGTTGAACCCCCCTGAACCATAGCTTCTTTAGAAGAGGATATGCATCTCGGAGCAAGTATTGCTCTGAGATATGCATCAACACTCTAGCGGCTGGTAACGAAAACCAAGCAAGCAAAGCAAGCAAGCGAATGGCGGGAATATTTTGATTAAACCTAGTTGACACAGACGAAGTATCATGTGCTAGTTGATTTACCTAGTTAATAAACCTATTTACTGTACCTAGGTATCCAACCTATTTGTTTTACTAAGTATTAAACCTATTTGGTTTACCTAGGTACCTACCTACCTAATTTTTTCTACTCCCTAACCGCCAATTTGAGAAAAGAGGGGTTGGCACCCCTCTTTTTTAAAGTTGGCGGTTAGAGTAGAAAAAGGTAGGTAGGTAGGTATTCAGTTTGAGGCCTGAAATTAATGGTTATTATAATAGGTAGGTAATATAAAACATTTGTCAGAAAATTTATTAGGTAACTATGAAAATTTCATGATAGGAAACCTACAGGAAACATTAAATTTGAGAAATTAAAACGAAAGCATTTAAATGAAATTAAATAAATATATTCGTCATTAATAATCCTACTTATGGGAGCATAAGCATAAGAAGTGAAATTTTAATCTTACAATAACGATTCATTCGCTCGGAATACTACATGCGCCTTGGCCAGTTTCCTTTCTAGTCTTCTTTTTCATTCATTTCAGTCAGATACTTAGGTGTCTTCATTTATAATGAGTGTTCTGGAAAGAAAATACTGGACTGGATACTTATGCTCACTGTGAGCTCTAAAATATTTCTTTTCTCTCCCTAACTACACGACGCGACGTCTTCGTCAAGTGTGCGCCAACGCTTAAAAAATGTTTGCTAATGTGGTTTGCATCATAGACTAAAGTTTTTTTTAAGTTTTTATTATAAAGGCGTCGCGTCAGTTAGCTTCTATATTCTTTCCAAGGTAAAAGAATATAGAAGCTAACTGACGCGACGCTCCGCTGCAGTGCAGTTCCGCCCTAGTGCGGTCTAACCTTAAAAGTCTTTTTTTTTTTTACCAAAAACTGTTGTTCGGTATATCAGCGCCGAAAGTTTTTTTTAATAATAAAATAACTTTTTTTTTTGCTTTTTTTTATCTAAATAACGTTGTTCGCTAAGCAGGCTAAGCAGCACCGTTTTTCTTTCTACATAAACCACAGAATACGAATACACTCTAATTTGACTCTAATCTTAGGTTTCAACTGCTTTCAAAAACACTAAAAAGTGGTAACTTTATCGAGACATACACTACCACACTGTGTGGATTGGATCCTCTTGATTGAGCTCCCATTACATACAATGGCTAGTTCTGTGTGTAGAGTTTGTCTAGCTGTGAATATCAGGATGCTGAACATTGACGAGCACCTCCTACAGCTGCTGAAGAAACTTACTAGTTCACAGGTACCTACCTACATGAGGCTTACTTAGTAAGGTTATAACAGTGTATAAGAATAAGCAAAAAAGAGTTTTTTTTTATAAAAAATGACTTTTTTGCACTATAACTTTATTTTTATACATTTTACACAAAATTACCTCAGACTCAATCTTGTCATATAGGTGTCCGCTAAAGGCTGCGAAAGGTACTGTTACACAGGCTAATAAAGCATGCTTTTATTGAGCAAGTGCTCATTTAGCATACTCACAAATCGCACTACCGTCGATTTTTGAGCATGCTACCTGCAGCGCGGGTGGAGGGGGCGTGCTTTTAGCGCGTGTGAAGGTTTGCTTATTCATATGCTAATATCGATCAATCGTTCATGAGCATACTTAAAACTAGCATGCTTATTGCTAGCAAATGTAAACTCCTCATTAGCATGCTCATATTGAGCATACTCAATAGCGCGCTTTTTAGCATGCTATTTTAGAGCATGTGTAACAGTAGCTTTAGTTCTGCCAAAGCTGCTCGAAGGCGAAAGCAGCAGCGCCGCGTTTATCGGACTTCAGTGGTGGCGCGGACCGCGGACTCTAGTTAGCTCACAGACGAAGAGATAGGTACTTCCTTGATTGATTGAGATTGTTTTTGACACTGACATTACTATAAAAAACTGACACTGAGTGATACAATACTCGTTAGAGAACGCCTGCCCTCGCCCGACCATCGGCCCTCGGCGGCGGCGACGGCCTTGACGGACAGGACAGAGCACGGACAGAGTGCCTGAATTTTAAAATCATCCTGAAACCTGAAAGGAAACATTCCGTTACATTGCAGAGTTTCATTAAACTAGCTAAAGGAAATAGGCTTATAGGTACAGTGGGTACGTACATACTGCTGTTGGAGCTAGCTTATAAGTAGGATATGGGGGTAAGAATTACCAAGGTTTAATAATTTAGTGGGGTTTTCAATTATCTTAGTGGGCCTGCCTACCTATAAAGATAGATACCTCCTATTTATAGTTATAGCAGCTATAATAACCGAAAAGCTGGTCGTGCGGCCGTGGGGGCCAATAAAACGATGGCCGTTACAAAATGCACTTTCTATTTCTTTGCATCTCATTAATACTAACCACCGATATTGTATAATAGTAATGATTCAGCTTTTTTGGACCGGGCTGCACTTGCGCAAGTGGCCATGGAGAGGTCGCGCTCTATAGCTATAACATTGGCCACACCTATTAAGGTAGGGAGCAAGTAGGTAAAAAGACAATCATGCAAAATTACTAAAGTAGGTAACTGTTCAAAGTCTACCTTACCAAGATGGCATACTGACCCAGTTTCGTACCTATTGGCTCACAAATGTAACTGGTCTGGCGTGGCCGGCACTTTACCTTTGGACCCAGCAAATAGCGAGCCAGTCGAACATTGGACTTTGATCATTATAAGCCAGGCAGGCTATTTCACAAACGGATGCTGGCTGGACACCCCATCACGGAATTTTGCACAAGATTACCTACTGTTGCATGCCAGCAGTAGGTACAAACAAAATTAATGATACCTACGGAATTATAGGACTATTTCTCTTCAAGTCTCTCCCAGTTTAGTTTAGTGTACCTACTTAGTTGGTTGTACCAAGCAGCGCGGGCCATTAATGGTGTTATTATGTTATGTAACCTGTTGTTCCAAATGTCTCAATACGGTTGCAATGGCCATCGCGTTCTTTGGCATAATTTGTATTTTCAAAAGTGCAATTTAATGTCTATTCAAGATTTCAATATATTAAAATGCCGGCCTACTTACTGCGTGCGTGAGAATTTATAAGTAAAAAATTGGATTTTAATATGTATGTATGTAGGTAGGTACCTAGGTTGTAGCAAAAGTTTCATAGGAACAACAAAGGTAACAACACTGTAATTTGCTCACTTTACTAAGTATGTAGCGCCATCTATCTCGCTACATGAGAACTATCCTAGATCGGGCAATTGAACTTGCAGGTAATGCTACCGAATAGGCCTCTTCCATTGGTCCTCGGAAGCTGAGCCAAAAGGTCGCTTCCCTTTTCGTAGGAGGAGACCTAATTATGCTACAATGTTCTCCTCAAGTATACCAAGAGGTAGATACCAAGACGAAGACTGCTTAGAAAATGGTACCTAAGTAATAAGCACTTTACCAAATCTAATGATATTCTGTTTTTTTGCCTTTTCCATCCACAATTCGTATTTTGGCAGTTTTGCACATTTTCGATAGAAAAGATTTCAACGCGTCCGTTTTCAGTCACCCATGCCACCACCAGCATGCAATGATATCGAGTTTAAAGTCGGAAAGGCTCAAAGTATATAAGGATTTAGGTCTAGAGCGGTTACCACGTGGTAGACTGTCTCCAAATTGAATACCTGGACACGACAAGCACTTCCTTATCGCGAGAATTAGGATGGAGAGAAAAGCCCAGCGGCGGGAAAAACAAAGTAGGTAAGTATACACTTACATCACCTACCCAGTAGATAAGAAAAATAATGTAATCTGAGAGATCACTTTCTACGACGAACAATGATCAAAAATAAATAAGTTCCCAGTCACACAGTACTTACCACCAAAGAAAGAATACCTAAATACGACATACGTACGACATACGTATATTGTACGGATTGCATCACAATGAATCGTTACAGTAATGTAAGCCTACTTGGTACTTTTACATAGCATATGGGTAAGATCTCTTCATAATGTTCCCACAAGAGAGCTGGCAAATAATCGTAGGTACCATTTTTTACTTTATCGTCATCGGGTTCTCATTATTAGATAGCATAATAGAGCTAACATAATCAATTTGATATTATATTATCTAGCTTCTGTCTTTAAGTATTGTGTATGCAATCCAAACGGTGCGCCGTCCATTGCCCCTTTCAGGCGATATTTCGCTGTTGATGCGCTCGAACGTGCTGGAGCGTGGATATGGATCGCGAAAGAATTATCCTCTTGTTGTTACTAAGACGACGAATGAAAAAAAAAAACAGAAACCGAAGAAATATTAGTCGAAATATCGACTGAAAGGGACGGCGTCGTGACGTTGCACGGTGACGGCAGCGCGCCGTGTCTGATGGGGACGCGGCCTACTCCTCACCTTCATTAGGACATTTTTACGTATTTTTACTCTTCGGTTACGCTGTATAGAGCTATTTATCAGCCCATCATTAACATTTGGATCCTAGGGCACCCTCTTCGACATGAAAATGATACCGTACCTAAATATGATGTTATTTTAATGTACCAACCTACTCGTAACTTCAAAAAGTACCTACATACCAAGTAAGGAGTAGGCTTCGTATCGTACATCGCTAGGTACAGCCTCTATTACATATATACCTCTATTATACCTCTAGGTATACCTCTATTTACTTTGGTCTGCTTGTATTTTAAGGGTTGTGGTTTATTTTTGTAATTTTATAACTTAGCGAGGTGTATGCTATGTGCTAACTATGTTATATACATAGGTATAGTTACTATTATAGTATTATATGATCTGTGTTATAGTTATTCCAGTGTAAGATTTCTCACAGCATCACAGCACCACCGTTCCGCTTCAGCATAGTTCCTGTCACCGCATGTGTGTACGCAAGTTGAAGTCGAATGTAACGACTGCATTATGTCATTATGACATTTCTCTCACTGTGACGTAACTAGTCCATATCCGCAATTTTATTCAAAGCCCAATGGAAAAAGTGAACTAAAATGTTCATTTTCTCTTTGTTCACTTTTGCAGTGGAGCGCGTTGAAGTCTTTTGTATGAAAAATTTACATTTATATTTTTATTATAATATTTTTTCTTAGAACTCTTCGTAAAAACGATTGAAAACTAGTTTTACATCTTTGAAAGCGATTTACTTGACATTAGTGAATCTCAGAATATTGGCTCTCGGTAATCTGAGTCACGAATTCTATTCTACAGGCTGATGTCAAAGAATATGTAATACGTAGTTCCCACGTAAAAAGAAGCGGGACTCCCATTCTACCAAAATGACACACTGAAAATCTCGTTTTGTATGAAACGTGATTCAAATTTTGACCTCCGTTTTATACATTGTTCGTTTTTCGAAAGCACGAGTCTAGTTCGAGAGTTTCGCCAGTCTGGCTGATTTGATGGGAATGAGCCACGAATCAAGTAGGTAATTTACGTTTTTCATTGATTATATTATATATATTTATTTATTAAATAAATAGGTAACTCTTTATTTCAGGTACGGTAGTGTGTACAATTTACAACACAACAATACAACATTTAAAAAATAAAGTTCACTTATTAAATGTTGTTACGAAGCTACGAATTCAGTGGGATTCGATCCCACCACGGTCGTTGTCGCGGCCGCTCCATGCGGGCACGTGGTAGCCAAATGAATAAGTAATAATAATAATGAAAATCTAGAGCGCGTACATAGTAAATCACCTTTCGATTGGAATTACCTGTGTGTATAATTGCCTTACGCGAAAATATATGTAGATAAGTAGGTATTTTATTTCACAAACATTATGTCATCATCAAATATTTCGGTCAGTAGGTGGTCAGCACTGTGCCACGTCATATTATCAGCTTGTGAAATATCGTCAACAAAATAAAACACTAAGTATGGGGTTTAGTAATAAACTGTAGAGTTTGCCTAAAATCTATGTAACTTAGCTCTACCTAGTAGATTTGATACTTATTAAAAATATTAAACTGTCTACCTAGGTAAGTACCTATTTGCTTGAACTTAAAGAAGAATCTTGGAATTAAATTTATAACGTAGTGATAATATTATAGTTAGTTAGTAAGTAAAGCTACTCATAAAAAAAAATCCACATCAGTAAAAAAAATAGGTAAAAACAAAGTGTAATCCGTGCTATAACAAAAACATTGAGCCGAGATGCCGATGCTAGATAGAGTTAAAAATGTAGCAAATGAGAGTAGTAGAGCATCGGTCGGTGCGTGCATCGCCCGCCCTACAAGGATGCGGCGCGCGCGCAGTGAAAGTGCTATAACTTCGTAACGGCGTTATGTCACAGCCTCCGCCCGACAAGTACACAGCCAGTCGCACCTCGACTATGCCGCCGCGCGCGCACGACCTACTCTCCAAATAGAAAAAAAAACAAATTGAAATTACGAAAAAAAAAAACCGAGACGAACTAGTGTGTAAGCATGTGCTAGTGATACAACACCTAAAATGTCTCCTTTAGTGATCCTCCTGTTGTGTGCGTCCTTGGTGAGATGTTCGGGACCACCATCCAGTGATAACAACGGAAGCGCAAGGGAGGAGAAGCTGAGGAGTGCTTTGATCGACGCTTTCCAGAACATCAAGAAAGCTTCAGCGAAGGGCGGCCTTGATGAAGAAGACCCTTTGAACTCTGATCTGATCGGCTCCATCGGACCTTCTCCCGGTCTTAGCTTAAACGAAAAGACTACCACAGAGGATAATTTCGATTTATTCTCCGATGATGATGGTCTTTCGTTCGCGGATCTGGGAGTAGTCAGATCAGAACCCAGACACCCTAGCACGGAGAAGTCACACAACGTCCAACACATTGTTAAGACTACTGCCAAACCTATAGAGAAAACTGCGAAACCGAGCAAAGATGTGTTCTCTAAGCTGAATGATTCTATACGACACGCCGTGAATGAGTCAAGGAACATGATTATAAAGAAGGATAATGTGACCGAGTTGTTGGGGATTGAGAGCATGCTGAGAATATTTGACGCTGACATCTTGATAGCTCAGTGGGGGAGTATACAGAAGAAGATCAGCGGACAGTGTAAGAAGCACATGGAGGAATACGTGGAGGGGCTGAAGGACCGACAGCTGTGGGCTTTGAAGAGTAAGTCTTATTTTTAAATACATCGTTGGCTAAATTAATATTCGCATCGTAATTGGTATTCCCCTGAGCAGCAATGAATTTCTCAACCTCGAGTTATGTAAAAATTAGAAATCGAAGAAGTTTGAGCATGTTTCTCATTTAAGTTTCGTCATGGCTAATACACCTACTGTCATATTTTCGTCATAATAACACCCGAGGTAGCTAATATTATTAGCTACATGGTTATCGCGTATACCCTAGGATGTGGCCTAAATTATTTGAGGTAGGAGTAGGTACATAAGGGTCACTTTGAAGATTTTAGGTAAGTAGGTATAAGAAATAGTCCTTGAAATGGAGTCACTTACGTAAAGTTTTTGTTTTCGTCTTTATAATTTTGCCACCCAGGTAGGTACTTACACCATAATTATACATATTATTTCTACCACTTTTGTAACATCGATTAAGATTGGCCGAGTCAGAAGTTTTGAAACAAAGCATTAATTATACAAGGCTCCTTTTCTGCCTTTGAAATAAGTACATACAAGTTGCGTGGTCGATTTTGAAAGTGGTTTTACCCCTTTCATGTTTTATTGACCTTTTCAGTTGCATAAGTAGGTACTAGATATTCAAGATGTATACTTACACGCACAAGGCCAAAATAATATAGGCCTACTACTAAAACGTTTTTTTTTACTCTATCAGTTCTCGTACTCGTAGCTACAGTCTAAGGAGCTCCTAAGGTATATTTGCTGATCTTCGGTTGATGCGAACAACAATAATTTTGCTACGTCAACTGTCCTCAATAAGTGGAGTCATAAAGAAACAATGACCAAACCCCAATACTGCAACTTGCACTTTTTGTATTCCGGAGAATAAATTACCAAGAAACGAGTACCGTTAGATTACGATCGTAATAAATATATCAAATGACAGTTCGTTTAAAATTGACAGTCAATTTCAATTTTTCCCCCAGAGCGGGTCTAATTTTTTCTTTGGCTAGATTAATAAATAATACCTACCTAGTTTTATCATCAATCAAACAAATACTTAGGATGGAGGAGGAGCTACTTACAATACCTTTTAAAGCCACGGTAAGTAATAAAGTCTGTATCTTAACCCCAAACTCGAGGCATTTCTGTTTTCTTTCTTTGCATCAGTTGCGCAATGTTGGTTATAATACCTGACGATGGAAATTAAAAATGAGGCCACTGTCGGACTCAGAACGAGCAAAACAACCGAGTGCTTGCTTACACAATACGCAGTGTAACGAGTGGTATGGTTTGAGACCACTCTACTTTACCACGTCTGTACTGCGTTGGTTGTAATATATGGCTCATTCCAGTTTTCCTCTGCGTGGGGGATTTCTGTAACTCTTGTCCAATAATCCCCTTAGCGACACTTGCGACTGTCGGCAGGGGAAAATTATCAAAAGTATGTGTAATTGTGTTGATTATGCTTTGCGGGTTTAGCCCGAATACTGAAACGTTACTATTTAAACACCACTTAAATTACCAGCCTTTGTTGGTAAGAGATGGTACAAAATTTAAGCGTCATTCGGGCGTTAGTCAGTTTTGCACGTATTAGGATTATTTATTCAGACAGCTTGGACATGGTGTTAGTAACGAAAAAACGTATTAAACTAAGTTACTTATTAATTTTTATTTAACTAACAGTAATTTTGTCCTCGGGATGAGGTTCCATACCAGAGGACAATTATGTTTTTCAGCAATCAGATTCAGATATTTTGAGCATTATATTTTCATAATATTATGTACTTATATTTTCTGTGAATAAGGCTATATGAGTTCTGTGAATAAGGAGGCCTCCCACGCCTTTTTCTTTTATACAAGAACACGCATTTCTAATGTAGCTTGTTCCTCTTGATCAACTGAACGCTGTTTTACTTAGCAACGTTCAGCGGGATTATCAATCGGATACCGTCAGTATAATCTAACCTTACGTGCTTTAACACGTTACAGCAGTATCGCCAGGAAATGACGTAGTTTTTAAGACAACAACATACTACCTTACCTTTGTGGTTTTTACTTTGGCAATTCTTGAGTCCACTAATTCTAGAGTATATGCATCCTTTGTCCACGTGAATGTTTACGTAAGAATTTATTGTATAAACGAATTGAGGTGCGCAAAATAAATAATTTCAAGTATTTTAAAGTCAGCACTGAATTAAGCGTCTCTATCGTAATCATGGCATTGGTGAAATGCATTTTGACCAAACGTTCTGTTAAGTTTAGGTACTAGTATACCTAAACTTAACAGAACAGAACGTTGGTCTGTGGTTTAGGTAGGTTTATTAACTAAAGCAGGCAAATTACCTGTGTAAAAACAATTATATTTAGCGACTCTACTAATAAACCTACTCTACATGATCAGAAAGAGGTCTTTGAGAAGTCATAATAGAAGAGCATGGTATGAATACGTAAGGAGGGATGAAAATCATAAAAAAGATAAATATGAGGGTGGCTGGCTAGGTACGCAAGCAGAAGGCCAAAGGAAAGTTGGATTGTGTGAAAGATGATATGAATGAAGGAAGTAGATTCAGAGCTGACGAATAATAGGAGTAAGTGGAAGAAGAAAACATGTTGTGCCGACCCCACAAAAGCGTGGTATTAGGACAGAAAATGATGAATAGGCATATATAATACTACAGCAGCAACGAAGACATAATTCACAAGGACTTTCAATCCTTTTCTTACCTTTACCTACTCTTTTGTTTTATAAGGCACTTAACAATATTAAGGTACACGGAAAATTTCAAAATTTATTCGCTCTGTTTTAGAGCTTTCCTCACAGCTTTTAAAACTATGCATAGTATGCATAGCATACCTACCTACTACCTAGGCATATCAAACCAAAATACTCAATTAACTGTTTATTTTATCATTTAAATATTTTACTTACTTTACACACAGTTACTAGTATAGTATTATAATTATAATCTGTGACACAGTCTACCAAAAACGTGCTTATATTATTTTAACCATTTGAAAACATAGAAAGGAAAGCTTCATTGGACATTCTACTCGCGTATTCTCTTACTAACCAACATTACTTATACTAGCTTTGAATCTAAAGTATCATAAGCAGAAGAGGTCTTTAAATCAAGGTCATTTATAATTTGAATAGTTTCAAAACCGTTTTAAATTCTGCAGGTCACTTTCGCTACACCTTTTGAAAATGAAAGTCAACAGCTTGGTTCTTATTTGAATGTCTTTTTGAAGAGTTTTGAAGCCATAGTACTCTGAACAAAGTTTTTTTTAACTTAATAATTATTTGATTACACGTGACGCTAGCAGCATAGTTATAATTGAAATCATCCGCTATCTTCATAGTATCTTTATAATTCTAGATCTCTAGTTTCGTAATATCAGTAAATGCATAAGTAGTTATGCGCATCTGGGTCATAACTGTGTAGATACGGAGTTATCTTAATAAAGTACATCTTACCTAGGTAATAAACGTACCGGCCTCCAATGCTGATTTATACTATCCTAAACCTAGATCTCTTATGTAGCAATTTCAGAATAAAAGCATGTTTTTGCACACGTACCCAGTTTAAAGTATACATCGGCCTACATAATCCACCATACTTTAAAACGTTAAATATGCAATTACTTACTAAAATCGTTTAATTTTTAATTAAAGATAATTTGACTCAACAAAGTGATGATGGCCGAAAGTAGCAAGAAGCCATCTGTTCGATCGCAGGTTCAGAATGATTAATTTATTTGCCAAGGCTGCATGATCTTTACGGGTGTTTCGTAAATAAAACTTCGGGAACGATGAAAAGCCACCACGATGGCGTTTACGACAATAGTACCTATTATTTATAAGTATTTACTTATGTACCTAGGTATATGAAAAATGTTTTCTGTATTAAAAATCAAATAAATTAATTAAAAATGCTCGCATCACGATTACGGCGACGAAATCAAAGAGAACCCCTATGGACAACTTCATCAAACGCTCTGATCGTGTTTTTTTTTTGCTTAGTGTTCCTTTTTAGAAACTTGGTACCCAGGGAGGCGAAACGCGTGCAAAGTTTAGAAAGAGGAACACATTTTACTCACTTCACTCGACACTTGACAGCAACGATGTTGTAATCTATGCTTTTCAAATCAGAAAAAAAGAAAAAGGCGACAAAATGAAGAACTAGAGTCCTTTTCATGACAGAAGTCCCGCGGAAATTTCCGGAACTAAACTTTAAAACTAAATTTTAAATTAGTTGTCAGGTGCTGTTAATGTGTTCGGATGCTAGTGCGTTTTTATTTGGTTTCTGTGATCAAAGTCTTGTTTTCAATGCCTAAAGTTGTTAAAAGTGCTGCCCGAGAAATAATACTTAAGGTCGACTACAGCGCCGCGTCTGCGGGACTTCTTTCATGGAAAGGACTCTAGGCTCAGAAACGGCGGTATCACGTGATTTAGTGCTAGTGTAGTGTAGTGGGCAGGGTACCGGACAACCTTCAAAAGAATTTCTACGGCATTTCTCACAAGTTTCACAACGGTCGGCCAGTGGTGTCTCAACAAGGGTTACGTAAGCGCCTTTGTAATTGATTGAGATTAAACAAAGATTTCGTGACTCGAAGAATGCCTTGTTTTTTAGCTTTTGAGAGTAAATAAACTTATTTGAACTGAATATAGAACTGAGTCAGTTAGGCTTAGGCTTCAGGCGCAGTCGCAGTGAATGGTCCAGGCTTCTACTAAAGTCTTTCAAACAAAATATACACGCACAATGACTGAATAAAAGCTCAATAAAAGTCACTGAAACTTATTGTCAAACTTCTATTGTCTTCTTCTATTGTCAAATCTCTGAAAAAAATAAAAAAACACGTTATATCATTGTAGACAAACTGCAATTATTATTTTGTTCTTTCTTAGAACTTTATGAACAAAAAAGTGGCAACTTTTTGCAGTTTACAGAAATGTATGATGCTCGAAGGATTGATATTATAATAAAGTTCTTCCTATTGAGGAAGCACTTTATTATAATATCTATTGAGATTATAACTTCACGAGAGAACATTTTAACAATTGACCCTGCCCTTTAACAACCAAACAGAAGGTCAGGTGCACTCACTGTGTGGGTCACTGTCACAGCTCAATGCTCCATAAAATATTTAATCGCATGTCATATGTCATATGGCTAAAGACTAAAACGTCACTCAAATTTATACATCACTTAAAATTGCTCTGCCTCTGTTTGACATTACTCATTTGTAAGGAATGGCAATAATTTACGCATGAACTTAATATACGTAGCGTTTGAGTATTCGGCCGATAGTCATTTTTTTTTCAACTTGATTTTGCATAAGTTTTTAGGACGCCAATCCCTGTTCGTCATCAACCAAGGTTGGCTGCTACAAAATGCTATGATTTCAAATTGAAATTCAAATCGTTTATTGCACTTATGTAGTTGAAAAGATGTTGTACAAAAGATAGTGTACCAAACATAAACCCTGTTAGGGCACAGGAAATTTCTGGGATAAAGAATAGCCTATATTAACCCGACTAAAGCGCTGGCTTGTCGAGCAAACATTCTACAGCTATAATGAGTTTTTAGAATTTAAAAGTAATAAATAATCTACCAACTGTATGTATGTACATGTAAATTTGACTTATAATGTAATATTATCAATAAATATCTATTTATCCAGGTTACGAGCTATATATATTCAAAGTTTCATCCAAATCGGACCAGTAGTTTCGGCATTGATGCCGCCATACATTCCGGCAGCGGCATGGGCATAGTGTGCACGCGGTATTACGGACGTGTTGCTGATGCAAAGAGGTTTTTATTCGGCTCACAACTTCTGTCAAGTTTAACACCGCTTAAAATACCAGTGTCATTTTGTTTTTTTAGACAGCGACATAGTGACAGGGGTTTTTAGTTGAGAGACAAAACTGCTTAGCTCATTATACCAAAGTAGCAGCGCGGTGCTGACAACTTTCATCGGAGAAAACAATGGTAACTAAGTCGACAGATTTTAGCGCGCAAACTTCACTTCCTTATTTCTCCAAATGATAATGCTTGGAAGGGCAAAATACAATTATTCACGCAATAGGGTTGCAATAGCGTAGGTAAGTTATTGTCGGTAAGTAAAAGTACCTACGAGTAGGTACCTAAGTGAAACTAGTCTATAAACTATAGTAGTAAGTAGGCACCTACAGCGAAATTAAATACAATCGAATTTTCACATTGACTGTACTTTTCTTTAAGTTTTTCTATTCAAATTTTAACCGTATAGAGATAGACGCAGGTATTATCTGGATATCAATTCATGGATTTTTTGCGATTTTCATAACAAAAGTAGGTACCAGTGGCCATAACCTCTTAATTTAGGAACACGTACGTACGTACCTACATTATAAAGATTTTTATAACACATTTGCTCGTAAAGGGTCTCTTATTTCACCAATTTCAGTATCGTGATGTACCTATGTCATTACGCACTCGTGCGTTATGGTAATGTAAAACGTACGGTTTATCAAGATGCTCCCACTAAAACGAACGTTGCGGACGGGGGGCGCGCGCCGCGCTCTACGATAAAAAATAAGCATTTCTAACTGCTTCAACAAGTGAATAAAGATGTATTCTTTGAAGAAAGTCCGAGTTTTATTTATTTCCTCGCAAATGTGTTATAAAACGTCGTATGACATACGTGCGCTTTGAAAATTACAGCCTCTGCTTTCTTGTAGCCCTCGCCTACGGCTCGGGCTGGCAATATCGCCTCGGCTGTAATTTTCAACTTACCGCACTCATATCATAATGTACTATTATAATTTCCTATGAGTAACAACGAGCGCGCCGGATCCCGTTTGACTTATTTATAACTTTTATGTTATGAACATCTTTGTAATTATTTTCTTTAGTGCTAAGTATATAATAAAAATGCACCAGCAAAAAGGACCTAGCTATGTCATAATGTTAAATACATGCTCATTTATTTAATAGAATTTCATTTTAACCTAAAACCATTGAAACAAAGACCTAAAACTGGTTCCTTTTCGTACTTCAAAACCACAAAACATTGACCTACCAAGATCAAATAATAACGAGGATATATTTACATTTACTACAAAAGACGGAACCACTGGAAGAGCTCATTATTATTTTAAACACCAAATTGTTCAACCAACGTAGATCAATATATTAATTCTAGTGTTTGGACATAGTAAATGTTTAACCATTCAAACAATGAAAACTTAAAATAAATGCAAGCTCTATTGACCCACGTACAAAAATTACTTTGACAGGATGTGAATACCACGACTTGGTTGCAAGCGCACTTGCTGTGGCCGCAGAAGACGAGGCCGACCCGAGCTCTACTAACATTTTAAAAATATGAAGTACTTAGAAATTTAAACTAATCAATATTTTTTTTTAAAACTTAGTCGTCATAATACCTACTATGTATTGTCGAACTTACTTAGTGCGTACATCAGTTTCCCTTTTCATTCAGTACATCTGTTTGACGTAAAGGCCTCCTCCAGCATTTTCCATTCGCATCTGTCTTGCGCTAGTCTTGTCCATAGTGCACCTGCAGTATTTTTGATGTCGTCTACCCATCTTCTTGTTGGTCTTCCTCTCTTCCGCTTTGGTGTTGTGTTATTGTCCATTCTGATACTGCTTTGGTTTATTCATTTTCTAAATAAGATTACTTAGGAATAGCAAATGCAGTAAAATCAAAGCACCTAAGCAAGCAGGCAATATTCTGTTTGATAAACCGGTTTAGGTGAAATGTCGCGATTCCGCTGATGAAATGAGGAAACTGCGGAATAGTGAATGGAATGAGTGCAACCAAATAGAAGGTAAACGCTGTTGACACACATGGACCTTAGCAGCCACGATGTCAAAAAGCAATACTTTGGAAATTGTCTACATTTGAGACATTTATGACTTAATTTGTAATTATACACTGCCTTAAGTTTTATTCACTTTTAATAGTAAGTAACCCCGTACAGTAAACCACGTAATAATAAGCCAGGAATAAGTAAACAGAGGTATGTAATGGGTAATGGATATGCGTGTGCATAATGCGATTCCCACGTGCGAATTAGCGATTACATGACCTACAGCTAATAAATGGCTAGGGTTAAGGTTAGCAAATAGCAATTAACGCGTTTTACTAATTAGTGTGTTATAGCGTTGGCACACGGGTTATTGGTGACGAATATCACTGAAGAAGTGCGATTCTTCTCATATCAACCAGAAAAAAATTAAAAGCTGTAAACATAAGTATAAGTAATGCAAAAAAAAATTTTGCTTACCTTTTCTTGAAATATCTATTGCTAGACATAGTGACCGGTCAGCGGCCATTACCACAAGTGCAACTGCAGCTTAATCAATCAAGAAATAAATGGTTATAATAACGCTTGCACTAATAGGTATCGTCGTAAAATCTGCGCAGCTTTCATTAGACGCCGTGTAATTTTATTACACCATTCTGCGTGTCATTTACGACATAACACTCATTACCCTCATATCTCCGACGAAGCCGTACTTGTATTGATAGCCATATACCTGTGATTCAGATACTGCAATTAATGCTATCGTACATACCTTGAACCAATTATTGTTTTGACAATTGATCATAATAATTATTTAATTATAACTAAGAAAGATATGCTTTAAGTAAACAGCCTTGACAGTCTTTAAAGCGAGTTGAACTGTATATTTAGAAATAAGTCGATAAAAATTAGAAAGTGAGCGAATAAAATCAACAGTAGGTCAACGAGGACAGATTGAATTAGCTGTTGCATGTTATAGTCAGAAATAAAGGAGAGAGAAGTTTGGAGAGAATCACGTCTCATCTTGTCCGAAAACCAAAGAACCATATAAGACCAAATTGTAACACTTATTTATGCAAATAAACATCTTGTATCTTAACTTGAAAATAAGGTCAAAAACTAAATTTGTCTTTTTGAACTGTCAGACATTGTCTGTACAATGGTTTCAATGACTTGAAATGTCATTTATCATTTTTGTGAGTGGGTGTAATAGTAGATTATTTAACAAGGGGATAAAGCAGTGTCTTCTGTCGCGGGTGACGATTTAAATCGCGAGCGTAATGAAGGACTCGAGGTTTACTCCCGAGCGCAGCGAGGGTGTTAAAAACTTAAATCACGAGCGAAGCGAGGGATTTAACACGAGTCCTGAGTATAGCGAGGGATTTAAGTTCACCCAAGACTAAGACAGCTTTATCACCGAGGAAAATACTCTACTTTTCGTACCATTTGCGAAAAAATTAACACAATAATAATATGAGATAGCATTTTAGAACATTAACTTATTTATAAAAATAAATTAAAATAAACTTAACGTTTATGTATTTGAAGAAAACAAAAACGCGGCATTTTCCTAGACTAATATCTCTCCCTGTTTTTAACAGATTAAAAATGACTATTTTTAATCTGTAGGAGAGAAAATTGTACTGGATTTCTTTCATCCTCTAGGGGGAGAAAGTGATTTAAATTTGGAATACAATTTATACTGAACTACATCTGTGTTTACACCATTGAGTTTGTATATAAAGCATTATACATCTTTTTGAAAAAGGAATACGCATTTATTATGCAGGCCGTATGAGCTTGATGCCTTTGGTTTTCCGACAAAAAAATATTAGTCTAGGAAAATGCCGCGTTTTTGTTTTCTTCAAATACATAAACGTTAAGTTTTTTTTTAATTTATTTTTATAAATAAGTTAATGTTCTAAAATGCTATCTCATATTATTATTGTGTTAATTTTTTCGCAAATGGTACGAAAAGTAGAGTATTTTCCTCGGTGATAAAGCTGTCTTAGTCTTGGGTGAACTTAAATCCCTCGCTATACTCAGGACTCGTGTTAAATCCCTCGCTTCGCTCGTGATTTAAGTTTTTAACACCCTCGCTGCGCTCGGGAGTAAACCTCGAGTCCTTCATTACGCTCGCGATTTAAATCGTCACCCGCGACAGAAGACACTGCTTTATCCCCTTGTTAAATAATCTACTATTGATTATTTTGTTAAAAAGATCTGCTCTAGATAAAATAATCATTATAATTTTGTGGAAAATAAGATAAATAAAATAAGTGCTAGATAATTGACAATAATATTTGTATGTTATTTGCAATAATTAGGTGTATTTAGAGCCAAATTATTCCTGCAGCCACTCTAAATTTTTAAATTAGTTATATATAATAGTTGTATATTTAAGTTACCGACAATTTCAACATTTTAAATAGGACCCTAATCAATATCTATTTTATGCCCTAACTATCGGTCTTAGCTTCAATAAAAATATTTAATAATAAATACTTAAATAGTAACTAAAACAAAACTTACCTATGGTGTTCCAGTTGCAGCGTTTACATTTTCTGTTTGGAACTAACTTCTATGGTTTGACAAATTCAATGACTTTTATTATACGTTTATTGAAGTCCATATTTTGATAAAAAAATGTATGACAGCTAATAATTGCTACGACCGATCTAAAGTACAAGATTTTGGTAGAGCCCGGGTTAGCCACAACCACAAGACCACGGGTTATGGACCAATCAAAAAATATCATGCAACACGAACGTAAACAAAATGTTCACACCGATTCTGTGATATTTTTGGTGTTGGCGTCCGTAGGAAAAAAAATACGCTATTTGACGCTTGTTCATCAACTTATGTAGGTAATTGTATAAAAAAAAAGAAAAATAATGTCAATTGCTTTATTGTCTAGCAATTTGCGTAAGTATACGTTTCTTTACAACTTCCTTGTAAAAAAATATAGCTCCCATCAAGTGAAAGTGACAAGGATAAGGTCTTTGCCCTGACTCTACCCTCCCATTTTTCCATAATTTTGAGTTTTATCACAAAGGCATAGAGCACAGTTTGCAAATAGACCAGCGGACAGTGTATGCTGCCTATTTGAGCCTATTAGCTGTGATTTAGCACCGCTATCGTTTTATGCTTTCTTTTTTTTTCATGCTAAACACCTGCTTATAGTTTCTTCAATTATTTACGCTTATTTTCCATTTTTGTAAATGTGTGTTTATGCATGTGTCTTTTTGAAAATCGCCTGCCTGTACATCATAGCTTTTTGTCTTATTGTGTGGATGTCGTGACAGTGTGGATGTGACCAATGTCTCTCGACCATCAAGAAGTATGTCCGGCCCGTTGTTGGACACAAGAGCTTTTCTCTTGTGTCCAACAACGGGCCGGACATCATCATTAAACCATAGAGGCAATGTTACTTATTATAACACACTGAGTCCGTCGGAACTATTACTACGACACCCAGTAGAGATACGTAGCACGTAGCACATTTTCACTAGGTACCTACCTACCTATGCCATAACACCACAAGTGGTCTCACGATATCGGATAAGTTGACATAAGGTTTCAGTGGTATAAGTTGAAGGTGAATCATGTCAGATTATTACCCTAGGGGTAAAATGTTGTAAGGTAATAAATAATGAAGCACACGTGAACAAAATTATACCATAGCAGAATCTCGAGCGTAGAAAGGAAACGAATTAGGTTTTTAAAATGGTAAATCTTTTTTTTTTGTCCTGGTAAGTGACAGCCTAACCTAGTTCTTCTACACATTAATATTCAAAACCGTATGTGCTATTAACATAAAAATTGGGTAAATAGGAAGGCAAGTTCACTATGAACTTGACCCACTACCGCCCGTGGCTTGGGCCGTGGTCCGCGTGACAAGAGTTGCGCAACACCGATGCGTTTCTTTCTTCCGCCGCGACGCGTCCGGTGCGGCACCGTGGCCTGTGAGACTTGTCGGACCACAGAGCAGAAATCCTACTTGCATAAAGAAAATCTATCTAATAAAAAAATCATATCTAAATCAAGTCTCATCATTCATTCATTCGGCCATTTTGGAAACGTTAATCGCTTCAAAAGAAATAAGTCCTTCAGGGTAGGCAACCCACCGATAATGCTCCTAGTTTTGTCGGTGTTTCTAGGCGACGGTGACCGCTTACCATCAGGATAAATTAGAAGACAATCGAAGGTACATCATCATCATGCAAACTAATCTCTTCACTCCTTTTAAAAGGAGTTCCACTTGGCTCCATTATCTTCACGTTCTCGTAAAGAATATTCCTCTCGTTCGAGATTTCAAAGCAGCTTATTAAAGGTATCCAAAAAAACAAACATAAAACAAAACCTTAGTTTGAGGAATGTGGGTCAGCGAGGCATTGTAAACATTGGAGATCAATGCCCTTGCTCCCGTGGGAGCCAGACCAAAACAAACTATCGCGATAATGATCGTTCACATTCCTTAATTTACTGCGTCCGCTTGATAATAATTTACTGATACAGAAAGACCAGAAAATGCCTATTCTCTTTTTGTATGTAGGGTTCACAAAACCATGATTGCATTTACTCAACCATGTGGTTGAGCCTTACCAGTGGCGGATTCGGTTTGGGAGGGGCTTGTCCCAGCTATTAAAGGTTTTTCCTTGGATAGACCCGAAGGTTTAAGGGGGAAGGTTTAGTCCCTTAACCCTCCCCCTTGATCCTCTAGTGAGTCCCCTTAGAATTCGATCTAAGAGATAAACTACTCTTAAGGCTCACCAAGAGATAAACTACTCTTTATAACTCAACGTGAACTGAGTATTTTACTAGTTTTGGATACAATGTCTCAATCATTTTGTGTAGGCCCAGTGTCAAAGGTATTTGAAATAAGCTGCACTGTGCCAACAGCACGTGAGGCCCCGCCCACTTGCTTCATTGGTAAATTAGATAATCAGCACGCGATCGACTAGACTTGCGTCAACGCAGTGGAACCACCTGGCACATTTACATAACCAAAACATCCAGCAGTCACATTCAGTAGCGAATCCAGGGGCCCAAGCCTTTCCCAAAAGCTCCGGGTATACCCGGACGGTGTAGACTTGGTTGGTCAAGAGTGGATCAGGATTGGTTACACCAAACCCTAAATAGCTGGGCCAAACTCCTCCAAAACCGAGATCCTAGGGTCAAGACCCTTTCAACCGAAATGCTGGGTCCGCCATATCAAGCCTGGCAATCGCAAATATAACAGCTTTACTGAAATATGGCTTAAAAAAGGGTACATTAAAATTGGAGTCACTATTCTTAACCAGGTAACAGAGGGCCTAGTACGAGCTTTGGTGACAAAGAAATGTAGCAGCGACGCTGGCAGAAAAGTCCAACTCCGGACAATTGCCATAAAAAAAAAGTCAGGCGATGGTGAAGGTTAGTCGGTCGCGGAACCCTTCAATTACGTCACTGGATACCTACTTAACTTACTTTATCTATCGTAAGATCTTAGAATAAAAGATTTAGCATGGGTACCTAATGAAAATGGCATTAGTTCACGTCCCTAATGTTCGGTTTTGCAAGTTGCCGCCTTGGCATGCACCGCGCAGAGCTAGTTGGGAAATAGCTATCATTTTCTGTCTCAACATGGGTTCTTGTTGGTGAGAAATAAGTAGGTCTTACTACTGGCCAGTTCGTAAGAAACGCAAATATAATACCTTTACCAACATCGAATCAAACGCGAAACTTTTTGTCAAAGATTGCATTGAGGACAGTCAGATATATCTGCGTAAACCAACATTTATGTTTGAGTAGACGCTACGTATGTTAGAACGGAATTCTATGTTCAAACATGTTCAAAGTAATTGGTTTCAGTGTCTAGTTCCCTTCATCAGCAAACAGCGAATGGCTGACCTTTACCACCTGCATCCAATAACATTATTTATATCTTGTATTTATTAGCTCCTTACGTTAGGTACCTACGTGTTCGTAGCTCAATTAGTGCCTTTGATAGAAATGCTACATGAGACTGAGAGCGACAGCTTTACTTAAAGCATCGGTCGCTTCGCTGGAGACACTGAAACCGTGATTATGCCTATTTTTGGCGGTCTTATCCAGAGAAACTGTAACTCTTCGACAATTTCAACTTGTTGTATAATGAAGAACAGCTTTAAATATACTCCATAGCTGCCTCGCTTTTCCCGATTTTGTCTTATTGTCTATACTTATTTAAAGCAAATATTTCGAAGCATATTTTTGATAAAACTCGCGCGGGCACTTTTTCAAGCTCTTGAAAACTGTACAAAGCTGAGAAAATTAAAAGTATACAATAATATGTCTTGAATAGTGGTTAAGTCCAATGTATTGTGATATGCCTCATAAGACCCTTCCAAGTTCCATTACAGTCAAATTGAAATGCATATCACCCATCAAAATAATGATCAAGCGTTGTGGAACTAGCGATACACCTAGTAGGTACCTACCTAGTTGTCACGATGTTATTACGACGTTTCAAAGTAGGTAATCTTTTTTACCTACTAAAAAAGCTGAACTTAGATAAGTAAAGCCACAGACAGCAACGAGTTAATACCTAATGATCGTAATTCAATGACAAGACAAGTGCTATAGAATTAGAGTGAGCTTCGTAAGTTCAATGTCCGGAAGGCCTTGACACTAATAATAGGTAACGGTTGCTTGTGATTTGATTATTGTATGCTTGTGCTTGGTTTTGAAGCTATCTAGATTGTTTTAATAGTACTTATACGAGGTTAAGAATGCTGTTTTTAACGACCTCAACACAACGAATCTCGAGTAGGTACCTACCTAAGTAATGTTAGAGGGTTGTGAAATGAATCCCAAAACGTAAAGCGAGGGAACCATTTCAAAAAAGAAATACGTATTTATCATCAATATATATAACTCTTTTGAAGCTGACATAAAATCAAATCAACGCACCGCCTAAACTATAAGTCCTAGAGGTATGAAATTTGGAGGGTAGTATCCTTATATAGTGTAGGGGTGCACTAAGAAAGGAATTTAGAAAAATCGCACTCTAAAGGGTCTATTTAGAACGCGAGCAACGCCGCGGGCGACGGCTAGTTGTTACATAAAATTCGTTGCTTGATACTACTTAGATAAAAATAGAAATACTTACAAGCCCAATAGCTTTTTTGGTGTTACTAAATGAACTTATTCATCAAAAGTTCATTCAATACTTACCTAAGTATACCATTAATGCAAGAAAACAATACTAGCAATAAGTATTTAGGTTAGTTACTCTAAAATGAGGTAGGTAAGCATAAACAGTAAATAACAACACTTTATCTTATTTACGCAAAGTTTATTACGAAAGTAGGTAGGTACCTACTTACAGCAAACAAACTTTTGCATAGGTAAGGTACCTACCCAAAGGTCGCCCACTTTTCACTCAAAACCAGATGGAGGTGACCTCTTTAGATTTTAGAAGAATTGTGACTGTAGTAAAATTTTAAAGATATGTAGAAAAAATATAATAATATTCTCAAGAGTCGGTTTATCGCTCTGAAAAAAAAACACTTCAGTATGGAACAACAGGCATTATTACACGGCGATTAACTTTTGACAGAAGTTAAGAGACTATTATATAGTATTATATAATCTGTGCTATTATAAACCCTTTAGATAAAGAAACTTTTAAAATCACATTGTTTTAAAAGCGGAAATGCGCCCAAACGCATTCCCGAAATAAGCCATTCATTAATCGCTCTTGTGAATAATGATATCGTTAAAATAAATGTAAACGTCCACTATAAAGGAAACAAAAGTCTTCCGCAGCATTTCTCTCAAAAATAGCCACAGTGTGGCTTATTCACACTGACCGATACGGAAATCTAGACGATATTCACAGTAAGTAACTCTGACATAAATATCGGCGTCGGCGCCGACACGGTGTGAAAGCGCATCCACTTCCCGCATCAAAATTTTACGCACCTAGTTTTTCCGCACCTATACTTGTTCGGCGGACTTGTTTCCGCAACTAGGCCACAGGTGGGCCCTTTTTGCGTGAGTTTTTTTTCCGCACCTATGCTAATTCATGCTTGGTGCTCAAAACTGAAATAATAAAGCGTCCAGCATAATTATTGTGTTTGTTTGACGTAAACTATGTTTTTGTATAGAGATTGTGCAGCGCCACTAGCGGAAAGTTTACACAACTTGGTTGGTTTTCCATACAAAATTATAGTTTACGTGATTTGCAGTGAACGTCAAATGTAGGTACACACTCGGCGGCATGCAAATGTTTGAGATTAGCCCTCCGACGACATCGTGTTGATATCGCGTCGGTACCTAAGTAATACTGTAAAAGCCATAAGGTAGTTATTTCGAGAAGGTAATCTTGTAACCCCGAAACGAAATGAATGATGATAGCAAGTGATTTATTGATAAGTTTAAAGGGCAGTCATGGTCATCGAGTAAGGTTCACTGAGTTGTAAAGGAAGGTTAAGGACGAGATGTCATTTATACTTCTACATGAGTCTATTAAACACCGTTTTTCGCTGAGATTCAACGCATATAGAGGTAGCCTAGGTATTCTTCTTCTTCTTTTGTCTTATAGCTGTTCGGTTGTTAGGGCTGCTACGAATTTGCCAATGTCAGTGTTTATTGGCGTTTACTGGTTTACTACCTAATATTTTAACAAAAAGTGGAGATCTGAATAGGGAAGTTATGAAAAATTACCGATGAAAGAACGCTCTAAAGTTGATTTGTGAAAATAGATAAGCGTAATCATTTTTGAGGTGATGATAGGTAGAGTAAGGTTCTAGCTGAATGGTGTCCGAGAATCAGGTACTGAAATGGCGGTCGTCCTGCGGCTAGATCGGACGATTTCACTGACAACATCACATATTATCATATATTTTATTCTATCATCTTTGCATAAAGTTCTTTTGTGCACGCTGTGGTGCCCTATAATTATGGTAACGCACTCAGACTCTTGAAATGTATAGTGTAAACCCGTGTTAGGTACCGTATAAAATAAAAATAAAATAAAATCACTGACATCTGAGGAAAAATATACACCTATTTTGCTCTCTCGTATAGATAAACAAATTTTCATAGTATTCAATGTTATTTTATGGTTTACAGTGGAAGACGCGAGTGGGCGGTATACGTCCATGTTCTACTGGGGCAACAACTACTGGACCGGCTCCGCGGAACTCTGCCAAATACTCAACGTTCAGCACACGCCTGTTAAGACAAGCAACAGTGAGTACCACATTTCAAGATTTTTACATAAGAGTAGGTAGTTATGTGCTATTTTTGTGTCCTAGCAAAAGCACAGGTCCTTGCCACTTAGCAGCTCCTGGCAACACACAGAGCGTTATGGCCACTCACGAAAATTCAAGTGAAAATTTAACAGCTTATTTATTTTTCGTTTATTCTTAAAAAGCTTTTCATATTGGTGGGCACCTTATCTAGGTAGTTGACTAGGTGTTGGTATTTTATCAGAACTAGATTCGTTACAACAGAGGCCTTACTTTAGGGTACTATATACGAATGCCTTTCAAAAAAATTTAAGGTTTTTGTAAGTTTGTGGTGCTTGGACATGCCTCTACCCACACTTTAAAACGCCTTTAAAGATCTTTAATACATAAAGATCCAAGTAAGCCCTATCTAAAGGTTACCTACAACTCGAACTATTTCATTTTCATTTCAAGAAATCAAATTAACTTAAACTTGTGTTGGTAAACACCTTTATTATTTACCTAGTTTGCATAAGACTTGCCAACAGGGAAATCGTATAACAATAAACTTTTGAAATATCTATTTCTAAATTATAAGACATGCAAAGTATAACTCGTACATAAAGTTGTGCGCTAAGTAGAACTACTACTCGTAGCCGCCTGGCGCCATACAAAAGACTTCAACGCGCTGCTTTTGCAAAAGCTCGTCGAACTAAATTATTCATTCCAAGTTATTCGGGTGCACCTCGAGATACTCCACCTTCCCCATGGCACTAATTTATTTAGATACCCTGTATATAAAACCTGCACAAAGTTTAGTAACAAAAGCTCATACAAATGAAAATATCAGTTTCATATCGCGTAGAACCTTGAAAAGTGAATGCAACTAGAGCACTTACGATCATGAATTGAATCATTATTATTATTATGCTAATTATTTCGTAATGCAGTGGTATTGTACTATTGCGTAACTGATCATACCTAATACAAACTGAAATGATTCAGAGTTTTTATGTTTACGTATTAGTTAGGTATGAAGTTTGCGAAAAAAAAAAACTTGTACCTCGTCGTGACGACACTCTGTTGTCTATTATGTAGTTGAAGAAAGGTCACTGGCCGAAGGCAGAATGTAAGTACAATAGGCTAGATAGTAGATAGGTTTTGTTCCAAAAATATGCAAACCGGCTTTTATTACGTAGTGATAACGTTTACATTAGTTTAACCAATTCGCAGCTGTTTAAGTTCCCTGATCTCAGCCGATGATTGGTACACAGAAAGCAGCGGTTCCCAGATCTTCAGCGAGTGGCGGCAGGATGTGTCCATGACTGGGTACGGACCTCCCTTCGACACCGCCTTCTACACCGTCCGCGTCTCCGTCAGCAGCGACTTCCCGGAAATCGTCAGAACTGTAAGTTTTTCCTGACAGCTAGTTACAGTTCTGACGATGTATGAAGATATATTCCTTCAATTTGTTTTTGTTCTATGGCTATTTTCACAGATTGATTTTCTGATTCGAAATTCGGTGTATACATGCTTTTAGTTTAAAATAATAAATCTTGGCTTACTTTTACGAATGATTCCACTTACCGAAGTCTATTTGCATCGCATCAAATTTTTACGTGTTTTAATTTTGTAAAAGATAAATGAATGGCTTGCATTTTACGACTGCAAACGCCGACATTTTGAAGAGAAATAAATCTCTAGCCGCCGCTGAGTTGCCCAACGCGACTTGGCCACTAAGTGTGATTGCTTGCAGCATATGTGACATCAATGTTGGTCTCCCAAAGATGCACGACATTAATTCATTCATTACAGACGCGCACCATCTACCTAGGCCTCTGCCTGCCCTTCTCGTGCTCCCGAGCAGAGGTCTCTTCACTGGTCGGTGGAGCCAAAGCGCCGCTGCTGAAGCATACCGTAGCGGCAGTGCGCTCGCCGCAACATGGCGGATACGAATACATAAATGATCCTACTTTCCAAGTTCTACTGTAAGTATTGCTTCTTATTTAGTAGCTGGGTAGAAAAAATAACTATTCTCAGATATGATAGTGACGTCCTCGCTTTTCGTTTTTTTTTTAACAAAATCTGTTTTTTTCTGTGTGGAAGTGATCTCGAACAGTAAAGGAAAAGTGAGGCAATCCACTGTTTGCATAATGAGCCCCGCACGTATAATTTTTCTGTGGATAAGACCTAGAAGCTAAAGGCTGTGAAGGGTTTAGAGCGCTGGGTAATCTTAATCATGTCTCAAGCGCTACACAATTCCGTAACCATGAGTGGGTAAAAAGATGAACAACCCACCTGACACACATCACTTTCCTAGAATACAAAGGTCTGTTTACTTTTACGTATCCAGCGATTGCGGTGTATGCTATCAAAACAAAGTATTCAGGTCGGCTTACGACGGAAGACGCGAAGGTTGTGTTACGTGAGTTACGTCGCATTGTGCCTTGCGAAAGTGAATGTGCCCAAATGTCATGCGAGGCGTAAACATCGTGTTATAGCGGTGTCGTACGAAAACAGACACTTTAGGTACGGTTACTAAAAGGAATAAAACTTTTATAATTCCTCTCAGAAAGAGCTCTTTTAAGGGTGTGTGTCGCGACTGCGAACTAACGATTTAATTTTCTTCGAGGATACAAAAGGTGTTCCACGTGAATTCATTGCGAGATACTCTGTTTTGCCTCTCATAACATAAAACCATGCTTGTTTTTAGTGTATGCAGGCAGATATCAAGTAGTTACGGACCTATTATATACTTCTAAATAGGTATAGCTTTATTTACTTTTATAAACGTGCTCGCCGGTTTATTTTCTTTTCTTTTGGAAACAAACAGTTCAATAGCTTATTAATTTAGTGTATCTTGACCTGACCTTTCTTTAAAGAGAATCCTATTTGACCTAGCTAAGTGCTGTCCAGCATATTTTCCCAATTAGGGTAAACTACCCTAATCTTGGCAACCCCACCAATTGTTGGCACTTCTCTGATTTATCCTATTTGCTAAGAAAAAGCCAGATCTCACGATGTTTATGTTAAGTTGTTGTTTATATAACAACATCGTGAGGTCTGGCTTTTTCTTATTAAATAGGATAAATCAGAGAAGTGCCAGCAATTGGTGGGGGTGCCAAGATTAGGGTAGTTTGCAATACATTGCTGTTTGTTTCCCAGGGGAGTGTCCTCCGTAGTAGGAGTGCTGCTCATAGCAGCGACGGTGTACGACGTCCGTCTGACGCGTGCAGTGAAGCGTCGCCGTCAGCGAGCCGCTAACATCACGTCGCGACCGCGCGATCTCAAGCTGCAGATCAATGGACTGGATGACATCTCAGACGGAAATGGTAACTCTACATGTTAATGTCTCCGATGGGAAAATAGAGTAACTTTAATCCATTTACTCATCATTTGAAGAATAGCGAGACTTTATTTGGTCACACAAAAGCTTATCTCCTTTACTTTCTCTCAAAATTCTACCAAGTAACTAGGGAGTTACTTTTTTTATTCAAAGCTTCTATGTCAGGTTACTCTATCTATATCATTATAATTATATCCATTTCTTAAAATGTTTGTATCAAACAGATATTGAATTATATTAGGCGGTACAATCCGTCACCAAAATCTGCCATAATAGTATCCACGACATAATATAAGTACTTACATACTCGTAAGTAACTCTAATTTTATCCCACACTTTCACACAAGAATCTCGGAGCATAAAAGTCTTCGCGATTGTATGACACAATGGGAAGCCTTGCTGAGTGTTTTGTCTTGCATTGTAGGTAAAACGATATACAACGTGAACAATAACATCGCCATCAACAGCAATAACTCTGAGGAACGACTCACAGCGGAGACTTCATCCACTGCCACTGAAGACGAACTCAAACTTAGTAAGTGAAAATCGAGTTTGTTTGTTTGCTGGACCAATTTCAATAAATCTTATACCATTCAGAAGCCCTTTTCCGAAATGAAACATAGACTATATTTTATTGAAATTAAAGACGTGGATTCTTAGATACAGCTTGAACTTTCTAAACCAAAAGCAGCCATTTGCTACGAGGTTCATCGTAAACTGGTGACAGATATTTTGGGTGGAAAGTTTCGCACGCGTACGAAGTTAGGTATCAGCTAGTATTCAATAAACACAAGGTTCTTTTACCGTCTTATTTACAAGGTTCTAGTTCAACTTCAAGTTCTTTATTGTTTTCATATTGTACATGAAAGATCTTAAATTAGGTGATAGCTTCTAATATGAACCCTGATAGGACAAACAATATTAGCCGCTAGGTGGTTAACTAGGATACAAAACTTATACATACTATTTTCTATGTCTTTGTTAATATTTTTATCGTTTGTTATTATTTTTCAAAATCTATTTTTACTAGTCTAGGTGCCAGATCATTTAGGAAGCCGGATAGGATATGAGCGAGTCACGTCTGTTCCAGGTGTTTGGTCGGAGCTGCTGCTCTCGTTCTCGATGAAGGCGAATGTCCTGCAGATATTCGACCAGTCAGTCGGAGCCGACACTGTACCCGTCGTGCACGGACTCAAGTCTCTGTCCATGGTCTGGGTTATTTTTGGACACACCTGCATCGTCGTATTCAAGGTATTTTCGAAATAAAAGGGTTAGAGTGCTTTTCCACCAGCTAAGCTAAGCTTAGCTATCCACCAATAGGAATCGTTCAAGTGAAAACAAACGATTCCTATTGACAGCTGAGCAACAGTCACGAAAACGCATAATAAAGTGATTATTTTGACGTAAACACTTGTAAATACGATAAACAACATTGAAAAAGACGCATTTTTCGAAGTGAAATGTCTAATAACTATTGTTGCTTGCTTGCTATTCATTACGCTTTGCTCGTACATACATACATACCTAACCAGTTGTACGCACATGTTTTAACGTTTCAACCAAGCTTAAAATTGTTAGTACTTTTAGTATTTAGTTTGTAATTTTTTCCAATATTGTTTCTGGTTGTAATGTGTTTTGTGTGTTAAATAAATAAATAAAAAGATCAATAATACGGCTTAGCTCTGCTGGAGAAGCACAATGATGTTGTAAAAGATGATGTCAAAAGTCCTAGAATCTTTGAAGAACTCTGCCCCCAAAATAGATCTTTTATCGGACTATAAGTTCCTACAGATATCGTACAGATCCCGAGTCGTGAACTAACTATCCCGAATGTATTTTTCTGTTCTGATTAAGAACCCATTTAGGCTATTAGGGTAGGGTGGTATCTAATCTGAATCACTTGGAATTTGGTGAGTAGACTAGTTTTCGCAACTAAACCTTTGACTCCGTGATTGCCGTGGCAACAAACTTACGGGAGTGTAAATATTTTTATGGTCAACTCGGGAATAAGAATAAGAATCATTTATTGTAAAACTGTATAAAAAAGAGATCTTAAAGATCGCGTTTAAATAGTTGAGGTCTGTTGAACAGTGAGTCTTATAAAAAGTTTAAAGTCTCTGCCAGGTGTATCTCAGGGCTCCAACTTCACCCCGAAGTTAAATAAATAAATAGGTAAATATTCATGGACATTTAACACAACGCCTTCTAGTCCCAAACTAAGCAAAGCTTGTACTATGAGAACTAGATTGCTGATAGAATACTTAAGATATTGTTTTTTGTAAATACATACTTATAATACATAGTAACGCCCAGACACAGAACAAACATCTATGTTTGCAACACACAAATGTTTGTTCTTGGTGGGGATCGAACCCACGACCCACAGCACGGAAGGCAGAGGTACTACCAACTGAGCTGTTAAGCTGTAAGCTGTAAGCTGTGAGTTGTTCATGGTTGGCTATGATTGCAGTATGCCGACAACACGGCGCTGCGAGCCATCTTGGAGAAGTCCTTCTGGTTCCAGCTCATCCTCAGCGCAGTTTACAGCGTCGACACCTTCTTCTGTCTCGGGTATGTTTCAACTTGGACACCCTGTCATATCAACTACAATGTTATAAGACTTCTTTTAAAAGCATACTATAAAATATCTGATTATTTAGAAGATAAACCAGCTTGGGACGAACTAGCTCTAACTCATTCAATTATAAATTGTAATCATACGTAATCATACAAAACGTAATGACGATTCAAAGTGATGACTTTGACTTTGACCTAGGAACTGCCAGCAATACAATAACCTTTATGTCTTCTTTTCACTGCTCATCACCGAACATCTATTATATCCTTCAGGTGCCGACCACAGATGATGCCTAAATGCATTTGGTCTTCTTAGGTTTTTTTTTTTTTTTTTTTTTTTTTTTTTTTTTAAATGGTTCACAATCACAATCACATAGCAACTTATTTTGTATTTATCTACCTATATTACCTACCTATCTATCTAATATTCTATTATTTTAGATGTATAATTTTGCCCATAAAATCCTCAAAACTTGGTTGTATCTGAAAACCAGCGCTGCTCCATGTCATGGTTCATGCATGTGGGGTAGCATATGCTGAGAACAACCCTTTCAACCGCACAAGGGTAACCTACAGAACGGGACAGGACAGGACTAACTAGCATCATTTTTTATTGTTTTGGCTTTCTGTCACTAAATATTTGCTATACTTTTGTATCTACTCTCTTACTACTTACTCTGTTTTGCTCCTTCCTGCCTGACTTACTTTTTTCTCACTGTTGTATCTGTGTGTTTTGTACCCAATGGGTTGAATAAATGTATATCATTTCATTTCATTTTATGTCCAGTGGCATGCTGGTCGCGTTCCTGTACTTCCGCACCAACTCTAAGGGCAAGCTGGACGTGCTCATCAAGGGCAAACGGAAGATCACTGCCGGAGTGCTGCAGTTCCTTGGACTCATGGGATATAGGTTTGCCAGGTGAGATAACTTGACACTTGACCTTATATAGTAGGTGCCAAATAACACCGCAATACAGGTCATTCACCCACCTTCAAAACGGTTTCGCAAAATTCAATTTATGAATGGCTAATTCTGTCGCTTTCCATACAAACCTGTCGCTAAGACGGTAATCGCTCGAATCTCGCAGTACTGTTTGTTTACCATTCATAAATTGAATTTTGCGACATCGTTTTGAAGGTGGGTGAATGACCTGTATTGCGGTGTTATTTGGCACCTACTATAGCTGATTTACACTTTGTTTAGTGCAAGTGCTAAGTGGTTAGTTAACGTGTTTTTTCGTGTCATGTGTTAAGGGTATTCAGAACGTTCACACAGTGTTTAGTTGATTCTGCTAATTATTACTCCTAATTGATCCATTCGTGTTGCTGAGCAATTATTGCTCAAAAAATTGCTCGGTTTTTACTTAGGTATCGCTTAACACTTGCACTTGATACATAACAAAGTGTAAACCAGTAAACAAGAGCCTTGTGAAACGCTAGGCAGAGATTTTACTGTAATACCTAGAAATTACGTCTTATCTCGGCTAAAAACTCGTTCCACCCACCGTCAGTCGAATATTCGACGTCATGTCCCAGGCCTTCGAATCTTAAGGTAAATTTACATCTGTTCAACAACAGGCAATTTTGTAGAAAGCAACATGTTGAAAGCTGTTGCGTACGACAATCCGTTGCTTCAACAAATTGTGGAATAAGCGTAAAGGCAGCTTGAGCTGTGAGTTCACAAGCAACATCTTTCAACAAGCCTTATTTTGTGGAACGGGCAACACTGTTGCTTTCAACATGTTGCTTTCCACAAAATTGCCTGTTGTTGAACAGATGTAAAACCTTTATATAGATGATCTTGTAGGAGCCATTTTACCCATGCCATGGTATAGATGGAGTAGGCTTGTATACCATCCTCTCAGACCCTATCCACAGGAAAGACAAGGTCAATACTTGTGGAGCTGACTCAGCCACGGGTTTCCTCACGATGTCTTCATTCACCGTCATCCAACCCAACAAAGATAATCCAACGACTAATTTTATTGTTAGATGCTATCCTACTAATATTATAAACGCGAAAGATTATAAGTATGGATGTTTGTTACTCTTTCACGTAAAAACTACTGATCCGATTTGGATGAAACTTGGATTATATGTTGTCCGTGACCTGCGGGCCTAAGATGCCCACCGCGAGATATTTGTCATGTCGTTCTGTCAAAATGCAAGCATTTTGTACCAGTTTAGGAACTATTGCATTATCTGTGGTACCTAATGGTGTCGACAAAACGCGCCATAATGTACACTTTTGACACTTGTTAGTCGTCGTACCTCTCTGAGGACGAGATAATAGTCATGCAGAAATGTCAAAAGTTGAAAATTCAAAGGCGCGGTTTCTCGACTACATTACCACAGATAATGCAATAGTTCCTAAACTGGTACAAAATGCTTACATTTTGACAGAACGACATGACAAATATCCGCGGTGCGCATCTTAGGCCCGCTGGATTAACACATAGGCTACTTTTATCCCAAAAAATCAACGGGATCCAACGGGACGCGAACGAAGTCGCGGGCGGCAGCTAGTAACAAATATATACTTTAAAATTCGACTGGTATAAACTTGTCTGCAGACTAACAGCGCCGTACCTGTTCATGCTGGGCGTGGTGGAGGTGACGATGAAGTGGTTCGCGAACAATGCTGTGTTTGAACCGCCCGCGATGGACCACGAGACCTGTCCTCGGTACTGGTGGCGCAATCTACTCTATATCAACACGCTCTTCCCGGTCGAGCAGATGGTGAGATATTCTTTACTTTTTTGGACATTTCACCTACTACCCTTTATTCCTAAGTAAAGCTTGTACTATGGGAATAATAGATTGCTGATAGAATACTTTTAAAGGTAAGTACTTATTTTTTTTTTACTATAATAATCGGTTTCTATCTAAAACCACTAAAAAAAGATCAAGAAAGTTATAACAACTTTAAAATATTTTAATTACCTATTACAAAATTACTTCATAACTAAAAACATCAGTCAGGATAATTAATTGGAAATACAATTTAAATTCATTTGGGCAGAGTGACAGCGTATTTTAACAATATTCGAGAGGTGTGAACTCCTCGAAGTCAGAAACGTAAGTGGGCGAGTCTTTTTAATATATATTTTTTTAACGGACTAATATTCTGTTGTATTCGTCTGACGATTGCTGACAGCGTTACCGGACAATGGGCGAGTCAAGCGCGCGCCCCGCTTTATATAGGAACTAGTTATATAGGAATTGTAGTCATGTGATCGATTTCCGCTTATTCTATATATTTTTGAGGCACATTTTCTTTTTTTATCAAAGAACCTACTCCTACGGTGAAGATTGTAAATAATCCAAGTAGGAATTAATATGGGTACCAAATGTACCTATACCACTTTATGGAACCCGGAAATTGATGAGACTCCAAAAAGAAAAGATTTTACATTGTGTTTCCAACAGAGCTAAGCATCCTCGATTGACTTGGGTTATATAATAACTGATGTTATTTTCATTGCAGTGCATGCTGTGGAGTTGGTACCTATCAGACGACACACAGTTCTATGCCGTCAGTGCAATTCTTCTCATCTTATCTACCAGGTAAACCATTCAGAAGAAAAAAAAAACAGTTTTTCACCTGTACGTAGCTATTTTATATGATATTACTTCAACACTAAATGCACCTAATCAAAACTTTAGAGTTTTACCCCCAAATTCATAAACAGAAGCTGAACAATCCGCCAAACCGTTTTCACTAGCATCGAAAGTTTGAAATTATGTATCGATGTTTGTTTCTCTTTCACGCAAAAACTACATATATATATGTACACATATGACATATATATATGATGACATATATACATGATATATATGTATACATCCATATATACATAATGTATATTGTCCGTGACCTGTAACACATAGGCTACTTTTAACCTCGGAAAACCATTGGCATCGAACGAAGTTGTGGGCGGAAGCTAGTCTATAAATCCTAGGGTTGTATCTATGTGTGTTACAGCCACTTCAAGCTATCAGCAGCTCTATCTGGCGTGTTCTTCGTTTCTTCGCTGTTCACTACTGGCTACGTATCGTGGAGCAACGAGCACATTCCCAATAGCGAAGACCCCTTCACGCAGTTCGACAAGATTTACGACAAGCCGTGGACACGTCTCGGACCTTACTTAGTCGGAATGTTCACCGGATGGATACTATTCAAGACTAACTTGAAGATTAGAATGAGTAGGGTGAGTAGAGTATCTTCTGGACGAAAAATAAATAAAAAGTGAAAGTCAAACATCTTTTTGACGAGATAAATGTTCAACTTCGGGTCAGAACTGCAGCACTTTTGAACCGATAGTCTTGTCTGGACAATGAGAGTACTGTCATCATCATTAACAGACAAAAGCATTCCACTGTTAGTTGGGCTTGCTCCATTTACTTTCTAAGAACGATTTTAATATTCTCGAAGTATATGTTGTTACATTATCTCTGCGAGAGCAACCGGCATTATGGATACGCGCTCTTTCTGTTAAAACTAGTAGTTCGCCCCGAACTGAGATCTCGTGATGGTCGGAGGTTAATAAAACCCGAACAATTTTTATCGACCAATGGTTGCAATAAACTTTGCAAATCGCATCGAAATCGCCGTCTAGCTAAGTAGGTACCAGTCTTACTTGAACTACAAAATCATTGAAACTCCAAGAAATGTTAGCTCACGTTATATCTACTGGGTTTTACAATTTTATAATTTTAACAACAACTGAAAAACTATTGGACCTAGAATCAAAATAAAAACGGTTTTGGAATGTCTAAACAAAACCCTATCATATGACACCCTACTTGATATTTTTGTAAGACTTTTTTACTCCCTTTGGATCCTCATAACTTCACGACTCCTTGACCGATTTACTTCATTTAACAAACCAGTAAAACTTAAGAGTACTATCCGTATACCTACCAAATTTTGTGAAGATCGAATAAGCGGTTCAAAAGATCTCGAAGAACAAACATACAAAGCATTTTTGCCCGAGTTGTCACTAAGATCTTCGTTCGCTTCGCTCACTCGATCAATAATATCCTCAAACCATATTTGTACCATGAGATCTTGTAAGGACTTTGACAGTCATCCCGTTTCATAATACTTCGCATAATACCAAACATATTCGAGTCATATTGCGCGTTCACGCCCGCTCGACTGGTGCAGAGTCACTGCGCAGTGTATCTCGGATACGCTGCCTCTGTTTACAACTGTCATATTAATTAATTCTAGTTACATTTATGTTCCGCATGCACATTATGTACCTATACCTAGCTGTCTAACAGCCGAATACTCAAACGTGATTCAAATTTGAGCACCACTTAAGATTTCTCTGCCTCTGTTTGACATTAGTCATTTGTAAGAGATGGCAATAATTTAAGCGGGACTTAAATTGAGTGGGGTTTGAGTGGCGTTTGAGTATTCGCCCATAAGTACCTTACTAATTTATGTTTAAGGCAATAAACGATTTTTCTTTCTTTCTTTCTTTCATATTTCTTCGTACTCTATATACTGTGGTGTCTGACCATACAGGTCTACCATACTCGAGCACTACAACCGAGAGCATTATTTATTGAATTTGAATTGTTTGTTTTAGATATGGGCGTGGGTAGGCTGGGGTATATGTACAGGAACGCTACTGTTCCTGATCTTCGGCTTGTACAAGACGGAGCTGAGCGTGGCGACGGCTGCGGTGTACAGCGCGCTGTCGCACTCACTGTGGGCGGCATGCATCGGGTGGATCATTGTGGCCTGCTCCACTGGACATGGAGGTCTGAACTAATACACACCTATAGGGCTTATACACATATGCCCTACTAGCTGGCGCCCGCGGCTTTGCTCGCGTGGTAGCAGCGTACAAACAGTTTTGAATTTATTTTTAAATTCTGAAAAACGTGTAGACACAATTTATTTGACGAATCTATGTACCAATTTTGAAGGGTTTATCATATACGGTATATTAAAGAAACGCATTATTTAGTTTAAATCTTTGACCCTAATTTTGGACCCTTTAGGATGCGACATTTTAAAATTCCATTCTTAGTGCACCCTTACACTATGTAAGGATACTACCCTCCAAATTTCATACCTCTAGGACTTATGGTTTAGGCTGTGCGTTGATTATCAGTCAGCTTCAAAAGAGTTTTATATATCTATTGATGATGATGATTGATGATCAGGGTTCATATTGGAAGCTATTGCCTACTTTATCTCTTGTACCCACAATATGAATTCAATAAAGAACTTTTAAATTTGAACTTATGTTACACAAGTAGGTACCTTATTGGTCTATATTATAAAAGTTACAGTTGACACTATGTAAGAGCGCATAAATATCATAATTTAGTGGGAGTGAAAAGTGCAACCTGGCCTAGCGTAAAAAAAAGATAAGATCACTAAAAAAACATAAATTTTGGTAGGAAAACTAGTTCAGTTGGATAAAAATTTATGCTTTCAAAATTTATTACACACAGCACTGTTGTTTGCTATTTTGAAATGTTTATATTTGCGAGCGAGAAGTTGTTTGACGCACGCTAGCGTCTAATGCACCTCTTATATACAGAATGTAGTGTCTGTGGTGTGTGGCTGGCAACACTGGCTAACAGGCGGTGGTGGTGAAAAGCCGCATAGCACAAGCCATCCGTGCAATAATAATAATTTGTGTTTAATTTGTAGATAGAGGACTCTACAAAGTTGTATAGGGGGTTATATAAGTAAGTTTATGAATATATGACAGGCGTCATGGCTCAGTCGGTAGTAGCTCTGCCTTCCGTGCTGTGGGTCGTGGGTTCGATCCCCACCGAGAACAAACATTTGTGTGTTGTAAACATAGATGTTTGTTCTGTGTCTGGGTGTTTCTATGTATTATAAGTATGTATTTACAAAAAAAAATGTATGTATGTATTCTATCAGCCATCTTGTTTCCATCGTACAAGCTTTGCTTAGTTTGGGACTAGAAGGCGTTGTGTTAAGTGTCCGTGTATATTTATTTATTTATATATGTTTGTGTGTTGTATAGGTTGGGTGCGTGGGTTGCTGTCGGCGCCGGTGCTGTATCCGTTCTCCCGCGTGACGTACTGCACGTACCTAGTGCACCCCGTGGTACTGCGCTATGTCGCCATGCATCTCAACCATCCCATACACCTGGGGGAACTACTCGTGGTCAGTATACTGCATGTACCAAGGGAAGGTGATCCTTCACATTTACAGGGAATGAACTACGATTTTTGAGAATTCAAATACATATTTTAAACTAATGGCCGCTCGCGACTTCGTTCGCGTTGGATCCCGTTGATTTTTCGGGATAAAAAGTAGCCTATATGTTAATCCAGGTCACGGACAATATATATTCCAAGTTTCATCCAAATCGGATCAGTAATTTTTACGTAAAAGAGTAACAAACATCCATCCATCCATCCATACTTACAAACTTTCGCGTTTATTAGTAGGATAGGAAGTAGGATATGCTGGACACTTCTTCCTATGATGATAATGATGTCTTCCTTACCGGTTTCGACTATTATTACCGACTGAACTGTAACGACTGTCAATGATTTTCATTGAAGAAATATGTAGCAAAGTTTGTTCGACATTTCAACACCAAGTCACCTTTTCTTCCAAAAACCGCATTCAAATCTGAGCTTTACTTTAAGAGCTACGAGGACGCAGATAAACAAACAAACAGACAGACACAGAGCCGTTAAAATAAAACAAACCTTCTATTTTTCGGTCAAAGGCTAAAAAATCTAAAATCAAGTTCCTCAAAACCATAAACTAAAGCATATTAATAATTTTATTTGGTGTTACTATGTATCATAAGTATGTATTTACAAAAAAAATATTCTTTCAGCAATTTAGTTCCCATAGTACAAGCTCTAGGACTAGAGGGGGTTGTGTTTAATGTCCAAGGATATTTATTATTTACTAGCTAATACCCGCGACTTCGTACGCGTGCGAAACGTTCCACCAAAATATCTGTTATTCAACCTTTAAACCTTCTCTGGACTTCCACAAATAATTCAAGACCAAAATTAGCCCAATCGGTTCAGCCGTTCTCGAGTTTTAGCGAGACTAAGGAACAGCAATTCATTTTTATTTATAAGATTTATTCTTTTTTTTTTCCAGTTCGTATTATTCCTGGGCCTCACAGTGATCTCGTTCTTCTTGGCGCTGCTGATATCCGTGGCCTTCGAGGCCCCCATGGTCACCATGCTCAAGATCCTCTCTCCAAATCGACGGCCCCATAGAGTCTGACTCTACACTGAGGGGTTGTGATACCGAATGGACTTTTAAGTGATAATAGAGAGACCTGTCTATTAGCTGCACGTTCCTTCTTCTTCTTCTTCTATTTATGGTCATTTTGACAGACAATTTGACAGTGTCAAGTGAGATATTTGAAATAAGTCAAGTAATTCGTCAAGTCGATGGTCGTTTGTTTCGAAGGCAAAATGGCCGATTTTTCGAAACGAATTCTATTATGAAAATCATTTATTCCAATGGCTCACACTTTATGTTACGACTACAAGTATTATTGGTTAAAATTCCACCGAAATTAAACAACAATACTCACCATAACACAAGAAAAACAGTTAAATTAAAAACAATTATCTAACAGTGCACTTCCATTAAGGACACGCTTTGTGAGGTTCGCCTTACAATGCAATGAAGACGTGCTCTATTAGGCATTGTACTGCGTCCATTACAAAGACGTAAAGGTCTGCAATAGCACCGGCATAAAGCAACGCAAGCATTACTACTAATCAACAGAAATATACAGTGGAGGACGTGCAGTTTTAGGATGTTTTATCTCTATGTATTCTGTGGTGATAATCAATTTAGCGTAGTGATTTAGAACTAGTAATGTGTAAATGTGCTCTTACGACAGTTGGCATGTCAATATGGATTGATGCCACTGTACATCGCTGTTCCCATTATTTCATTACTAGTACAGTAATCCAGCGAATCATTCCAGTCCAGTGCTGAACTGATTTTTTTTTTTTTTTTTTTTTTTAATTAACCTATTTCGTCCCACTGCTGGGCAAAGGTCTCCCCCAACGTCTTCCATTTTTCTCTCTCCCGGGCCTGCTTCCACCAACTGAATTATATCGTTTTATATTCCAGTGTTTCAAAAATTGTTGTAGATATTACTGGATTGGATTACTCACTGGAATGGGTAGTTCCAGTGCCGGTTTACATTATTCCAGTGTCATGGCATCCCGCGTTGGATTCGATCGCTTTACTGGAATACTACTATAGTAGGTGCCAAATAACACCGCAATACAGGTCATTCACCCACCTTCACCACGATGTCACAAAATTCAATTTATGTATGGTAAACAAACAGTACTACGAGATTCGAGCGATTACCGTCTTAGCGACAGGTTTGTATGGAAAGCGACAGAATTAGCCATTCGTAAATAGAATTTTGCGACATCGTGGTGAAGGTGGGTGAATGGCCTGTATTGCGGTGTTATTTGGCACCTACTATAGAATAATGTGAACAGCGCATTACCATTCAGCCCCATTTGCTCAAGTTGGGTATACAGTGACCCACTTTTACCTAAGTAGGTACTACCTAGCTATTGTATTTTGTAATATTTTAGTTTTTTTCCATAAACTTCATTGTGGTGTCCGCGGAAACACCACAATGTCTGAAGACCCGCCTGTATAATGTGTTATGCCCACCATGACTTACGGTGCCGAGACGTGGACGCTCACGCAGGAGGCTGTGTACAGGATGAGAGTTGCACAGAGAGCCATGGAGCGTGCCATGCTCGGCATCAACCTTATAGACCGTGTTCCTAATGTTGAGATCCGAAGTCGAACAAAGGTCAAAGACATTGGGAATCGCACAACGGAACTAAAATGGAGTTGGGCAGGACACTTGGCGAGGCGAGGTGATGACAGGAGTTAAGGCCCATTTAGATGGAGAGAGTTTCTCGCCTCGAAGATACGATTATCGAAGGAATATAAAACCTTTTTTTCGTCTAAACATTCGCTCTTCTCGCTCGTTGCCTTGGGCGACAATTACCTCGCAATGGAATATTATTGTGTCCGTCTAATCACTAAACTCGAATGACAAATCTCGCACTGAAAACGATTCGAACTGATTTGTACGATACTCGTATGAACTTGAAAATATGTCACACGAGATCGTGTTTACACAAGTCGAGATTCTCATAAGCAAGAATCTGCTTACTATACTTTCGTCGTGTAAACAAACATAGGCAATTATCGCCTAGCGATAAGTCATAAGCGAGTCTCGTATGACATAATCGTAGGCGAGATTTTAGTTCTTGCCTGTATGTAAACATTTTGATACGATTGTGTCATGGCGATTATTGCTTGCGATAGTTGCGTATAGTTTCTCGTACCGAAACGTACGAGAAACTCTCTCCATCTAAATGGGCCTTAAGGCGCTAACTGAATGGCGTCCAAGAACCGGATACAAAAATGTCGGTCGGCCTGCAGCAGGATGGGCAGACGATATCGCTGTCATAGCGGGCAAAAATTGGATGAGAGTGGCACGGGATGATGATGATGATGTTTTTTCCTTCGATTTCTGTCGTAATCTCTACTTAGTAAAAATTGTAGAGTCAGCAACATAAGTTGTGTAGGTAATAATTAACATTGTCAGATTACGTTTTGGGTACTTTTGACGAACGATTTGTTTTGCAACTATTCCAAAACGTTAGCACAGAGCAATAATACTATACTAGACTAAGTAGATCGATAAACCTACTAATTTCAATGATAAAACATCTTATAACATTTTGCAACTACCTAGATACCTTTATTCGGTTTTTTTAACTCATATTTGTTGTTGACTTTCGTTACTTAGTGCTTCGCTGAACTTGTAAAATAATAGTTCAATATAATTATACGTGAGGCTTTTAGCTTATTTAAAAACACCTGAACAAAGATTTGTGTATAAGTAATTATAATTAGTTTCATAATTCGACTGAAATTCTAACCGGCCGATGTAAGTGTTCAAACAAATGTTAAACTATTAATAAACTCATGACAACTACCGATAAAATAAAGCCAGTTTTAATAAAACACAATTATTTAATCGATTAGTAATAATGGCTAACTGTACATAAGTTGACTTATTGTAAATAAGATGTAAATAATTATTCTTTGTAAGTTTTTTATAAAATACAATTATTTAAAAATAAATAAATATTCTTCTTATTTACGAGTATCTACCAATTTTTCATGAAACAATGCTTATTAGGTTATGTTTTTAACACTACATCACGGTACTCTAACCGTTTATCTACTGTCACACATAAGTAACACAACGACCGACTGACTTTCTTTGACTACTTTTACATTTTTCAACTATTTCTTTCAAAAGGCCCTAGTTGGAGAAACTTCACACCTTACTTTCTAGGACTGTACCTCTATCACGAACAAATCTGACAGTCGCCGCGCTAAAGGCTGAATTACACCGGGGCAACACTGTGCGTGCCGCAATGCCGCATGCTAAAAAATAAAAAATGTCGCACATTGTGGCAAGAACCGTGCGACATGGCAACACCTTGCGTCATGTGGCAGACTGTGATAATTAACGATGTTGCCTCGGCGTAAAATAGACTGCCGCGTGCCACTAATGCTGCAAATGCTTTCTATTTGTAGCATGCCACAAGGTGCCACATGTCACAATATGTAGCATGCGGCACTGTCGCATGTTGTTGCCGCGGTGTAATTCAGCCTTTATATTGCACGTCAATGCCCGCTCGACTGCCAACCGTTGTAGTGTCATGCAAGGTTTACATAATGCCAGTGACTGGACCCAGTTATCTTGGTTTCGGAGCCAGTCACTGCCCAAAACGGCACAAAACTATTGTTTACATGCACCCAGTAACAAGTCAGCGCTGGACTGGGTTACTGTACTGCCATGTTACTGACGCCGTATAAACCGTCCTTCACCGCGCAGTGTATCTCGGATACGCTAACGTTACTATACGTCTGCGATTGTCATATTTATTCGTGATCAAGCTGTGCTTAAAATTAAATAAAAAGAACGAACCAGTAGATAATAAAGGGACATCGTTCTTTGGGCAATTCTTATTTAAATGTACCACTTTTGAAACTGTTTTGCTTGACAGGACCTCGAAATATTCCTTCAAAAGACAGGCGTGACGGCTATAGTAGGTGCCAAATAATACCACAATACAGGTTATTCACCCACCTTCACCTCGATGTCGCAAAATTAAATTTATGTATGGTAAACAAACAGTACTACGAGATTCGAGCGATTACCGTCTTAGCGACAGGTTTGTATGGAAAGCGATAGAATTAGCCATTCATAAATTGAATTTTGCGACATCGTGGTGAAGGTGGGTGAATGACCTGTATTGCGGTGTTATTTGACACCCACTATAGTTGATTCACAGAAAATGCACACTTATGGTGATAAGGCGGAACTTTACAATGTTTGTGCTGTTAAAGACTATCTACCTTTACGTAGTGGCGGAGTCTGACAGCCGTCGTAATAGACTGCAGCACGGCATCTCGATGAGCATTGCGAGCACCAACGAAAGCAGCAATGTAACTGATAATGTACCCGCGAAGTACATCCACTGGAACAATAAAAGTAACTATAGCCACAGAATATTATGTACTACAAGCTTGTTAGTTTCTGAATCTGAAAATATTTCATGTGGTTTGTAGGACTTGTCTTACAAAAAAAATTGTACATTAAAACTCATCAACGGAGGTAGGTGGTACCTACCTCTTTATTTGTGAATAGTCTGGGTTTTGACCGTGCAACTTAGTTTGAGTTGGGTTTTGTTCATTTACGATAAGCGAGAATCGAGAAAATCGTTCGCAAATCTCCCGCTAGAGACGCTTATCGGGTTGTCATACATAATATCTCGCGCGTCGTTTTTCGATATTAGTTTCGATGAACAAAACCAAACTCAATACTACGTGTTCTACAGAATCGTTATACCGCGTTCACACTATGCCCATGCCGCTGCCGGCATTATTGCCACAGCAACATCGCCTTTATTCTCACTAGAGAGCAAGGGCATGAACTTGGGCCGGGAGCCGGGAGAGAGGCATTATCGTGTTAACACTATACTCTTGTCCACTTCCCTGCCCAAGTCCCTGCCGACTGCGGCATAGTGTGAATGCAACATTACTTACAATGGCTGCAGTATGAGTAGAATGCGCTGTGTCTCCTAGTAACAGCAGTCTAGCCGTGGCTCCGTGCAGTAACAGTGCGCTGTAACTTAATCTACTGAGCGCCGCTACTGCACTGCTGCCTAGCATGCGATGGAACACATCTGTAGGCATACACAACACAATGAATTCCAAGAAGTTCAACAGGTAAACAAACTAAAGTTGAAAATTAGAAAAGCTACAAGGAATATACAAAAGGAAAGGAGTCAGATAACATATCCTTTGTACAGATAAAAGCGTCATTATGATAAAAATTTAAACGTAGTGTTTCGTTCCAGTGGGACGAGATACGGCAGTCGGAATCTAAAGTAACTCATGAAGAAGTCACTGTATAAATAAGTCTCCGAATCGTTTTATCAGAAGTTCTATGAAGGATGGCTATTATAGCGATAATAGAGACGAAGAAACTGGGCGAAATAGCATTATGCGCCAACCTGACACCACCTAGTGGAAAATGGTAAAAAGAAGAAAAGAAAGATAATACATTTCATAACCTAGCAAAAACAATAAAGTAAAAATAAAGTTAAGAATGATAACTTGCCAGCAAAGTGTGTGGTAGCCAGTAGAACCGGCCATAGTAAGGCAACAGCCCACGCCATGTGTATCCATGCGCCGAGCCAGTCAGGCCATACGAAAGGTAAGGACACGCCTGTTATAGCTAGCGATATTGACGCGCCTCCGAGAAGGGATGATGTTATCTACAACAAACACAGATGTAAACATTACAGAATTGAACGAAGCTTTTGACAATGCAGATTTAGGAACTAATAGAAAACTTTTAGTTTTACTACCTAGTATGTCGGTTTTCCGACGATATTGTCCCATAATACGATCGAATAATCGTTTAATTGCCACTACACGATCATTTTATTTGATTATTGCAATGGGGAGTACCACAAAGAACGATCCTAGTTTCAATTCTGTTTATAATGTTCCGAATAGGCAGTATTGATTCTCTTACCTTAGTAAGCTTCAATCTGCCGTGCAGAGTGTGTATCAGCCAGCCTGCGAAGACTCCAACGAAGTAGGGAGCCACTCTCGCCCAGGGTCGCTCTATGATGTTGGAGTACACGTCGTATACGTTGGAGTAACTATAATTAAAAACACGAATAATCTTTTGCACACAGCGCGTCTAGAACATGAATTGACTATAAAGAATAAATCTGTATCAATATAAAAAGTATAAACGTTTCACCGTTTGCCAAACCCGAAGTACGCTTCGCTCACATCAGCGGCAGTGGCAGCCAATACCATGGCACCAGCTAACGCGCTGACGAGTTTAGCGCGAGAGCACGCCGCGACACTGCTCGCGCAAACCAACGCACCGAGCGCGTGGAGCTGTGTCTCAGTGGAGAGGAACCACGAGATTTGCATGCACTGGAAGACGAATACTATACAAATATACACAGCCATATTTTGAACCAGCTAGTGTTAAAGATCCTAAAATTGATATACAATCGTAGTTAGAGGTAATAAGATAACACTTGGAAGTTAAAAACCCCACTCCATAGGTACCTTTTTATGACTAGGATACGCGGTGGTGACATACAGCAAGTTGGTCCACCAGTATTCATTGCAGCTGTCATGATCTGTATCAGGTAGTGATAGGGAGGCAGTTTCTCGGGAAACCCGGGCTAGCACTGCCGATAGTAATATTGCGTATGCATAAGATGGCAACAATCTGAATAGGAAAAAAATACACTGTGAAATGTAAAGCTAAAAGAAAACGTAGTCAAGCAAAATGACATAACACAATAACCCAAAAAGAATTGGTCTGATTTAGCAACGAATATAATAAGAAGAAAAGAAGAGAATATAGGATATAACCATAAAGTATTTAGAAAGTACCTGATAACCCTATTGGTGACGAAGCAGACAAACTGCATGACCTGACCACAGGCACCTCCAAAGTTTACGAGCTCTTTGACGCTGTACAGACTCTTGAGGTAGAAGAAATGGTGGGAGCTGAAGAGACCACTGAAATTGACGAGTAGATTGAACACGAGAATTTACCTACGAATGTATCTCTAGCCGTACTGAGCTTTAAACACTACAAGCTTGCGCATGTCAAGATTCATAATAATACAGGATAGATTACCTTACAAAAAATAACGTATCGAATGCAATCGTTCCAGTTGCTATAGTGTAATAGATATTTTCACGTTCATTTAGGTCACCAGCGTCATCTGTAATATTACTAACATAAGCATCACTTACTATTTCAATTATAATTGTTAATCTATCACCAAAACTAAATACCTGATGTGTAACTGGCTATAATTGCCACATGTATAAATATGATCCAAAGAGTCGCAGCAACTTTCATCCCATGAACGATTGACAAGTCCTTGTTCGCCGTCGTTTTATTGAATATTCTATTCCACGAATAATTGAAGGAGAAGCACAAGAGAAGATTGCAGAAGAACGTTTTTCTCTTATCCTCTGTACTGAGACTTGCGAAGGAACTGTACTTGGCTCTCGGACAGGCTGGTACGTTTGGCAAATTACTGTTAGAACATTGTCGCTTGTACCTGCCGCATCTATTGCAGCTGCTAGATATTCTTCTTTCCACGTTCACTACGTCCAGCGTAATAGGGGAAGGACCTTCGTTAGTTTTGACCAACTTCTTCATTGTAACAAGGTTCATATTTGCACTCTCTGCCATAAGACTGTCGATGCTCTTTACGTCGATATGCTTCCTTTTTATTTCGTCTACCAATTTCATATCACTGTTGTTGTACGTGGGTAAGTCAAAGCTCATAGATTTTTTGCTATATGGGACGCATTTTAGCAAATCAAGATCGACTATCGTCGCTGTTAGTGCCAGTAGGAATAACATAACTGTTATGATAATTAAAATAATGGCTCCGATATCTGTTGATAAGTCAAAGTGACCTTCGATTTGTTTTATGGAAGTTATTTTGGTGGTGCGTGGGATGGTCTTGTTCGCTCGAAGGTTGTCGGTGAGGGTTATGGAGAAGTTGATGAGGGATTCTATGTCGTCGGGCTGACAGGAGCGCGGTAGGCACACTCCAATGATGATATTATAGGACTGCAAATACAATTATATTAGCAAGTTCTTACAACAAAACGAGTCATTTTATACATTTTGCCATGGTATACGTAGCTCGGAAGCATGCTAAGGCTTTGATAAAAGCCAGTATATTTTTTTATACCATAGCTGGCAAACCAGCACTACTGGGAGATGTGTTACCTTGAGCATAGTGAGTTTGGTAACATTCAGTTGCACAGAAGCCACGGAGTAAGCGAGGCGATGCGGCGGCCAGTGCTCCGCCGACACTAGACGCTGCATCAGCGAGTCGTGTTGTAACATCAGTCGCCAGTCTTCGGGATCTATACGGAAAGTGCAGGTTTGCCCAGATCAGGTCCAATGTGAGTGCATTTTGACAAACTGTATGCCATCTCGAATTGCACACAGGAAGTACAACTCGGTAAGACATGTTGTGACATCCATCCTACTATCCTAATTATTATCCTACTAGGTAGGTACGAGTTTGCCTGCCATGGATAAAATAATAGTATCTCGCGTAGTATCAGTAGTAGGCAACTAGGCACGTACAGCTCCGGATAACGAGTACTAGAGAATTATCATCCTTATTCTCTTTAATTAATAATTTTGAGTTTTTGCTACCTAAATGTGATCAGTAACAGACACTGAGAATACGGTTTTTTCTTTGGTAATTAGAAAATAGTGGATACCTAGGCCCCTAATAGACTACCTAGGCCCCTAGGTATATGATAGTATTATATAATCTGTGGTATAGGTAGGTACCTACCTGAACCGTGATATTTTTCCTTTCGTATCACAGTATTCATGTATTCATTGTGACGTAGTGCAAACAGCGTTTCATTGTCTCCATTTTCGGAGAAATCCTTGTCCTGAAAAACATAAAAAATAAAACACCATCGGTATAGTCCAGAGACCAACACGATAAAAATGTACGGGTCAATTAAACGTTTCATAGAGTATAATCAAGAACAATTATTGGACTTGTTGCGGATGATGATGACATGCCTCACCTCCAATTTACAGGACGAAAGAGCTTCAGCACTTAATGTGGGCTTCCTCCATCATGGAAGCCCGCGACCGTAAGTTACTTTGGCGCACCAAGCTTAAAACAGACTGAACTTATGCACAAGTTCGGAAATCCTTGGTGGAATGCTTCGTACTTGTACCTATCTGTCCTGTCCAACAGACCTAGGTACGCTTTTTACTTCAGTGCCTTGATCACGGATAAATGTGACAATCGCAATCGTACCTAACGCAAGCGTATCCGAGATACAGTGCGCGGTGACACTACAACGGTTGGCAGTGGAGCGGGCATTGACGTCACCGAACATCTATGATTGACGTGCAATATAACTCGAATACGTTAGCGCGGCGACTGTCAGATTTGTTCGTCATAGAGGCACAGCTCACGGTTCTCATTCAAGAACCTGTAAGTCCTAGTACTTGTCAGTTAGTTTGCAGAGCATGCAACATTGAGCCCTAACTAGGACGAGTTTAGGGGCAGATTGTAAATGATATTTTCTTGAGGAACTCACCATTTGAAGGCACTTCTCTTTGGAGCCGAGCCAATGACGATTGCCGGTGAAAACTCCCGACGGGTAACGTCCCGATGCATCTATTACTGTAACATTATAAAAAAATAAAACCTGCCCTACAAAATATCCCAGCATTTCGCTTTCGCGTGAAGTTCTACGGACGCTGCCCGATAGCGAATTTTTGAGATGTACCTACCTTTTACTTGAGAGCTTGCATGTAATGCGAGAAAATTCGCCAATTGCGACAAAAATCTCAGTTATTTTCAGTGGAAATCAGGATTTTTTTACGACCTTTTCAATTTTCCATCTGATATGTAGTTCCGTCCTAATTGTGCTTGACACCTCTCGCGCTCTATCTTCGACAACCCTAGATCAACAGCAGATCCACTAGAGAAGTATTGACAGTCCACTTTCTCGTATTTCCGTAAGCGAACTAATTGATCACAAATAATGCAAACTGTTAACGGAACGCAATTTGTAATCATAATTAAGACTGCAACTGTTTACCAAGGAATGGACCCGTTACTCTATCATCCGTTAAGATCTCAAAAATAACGGGTCCAGCCTCTGCATCAGATGAGTCGACTGACTTCAAATTGATACCTATCACCACTGGTTATGATAGTTAGCCGAATCATGTGGAGTGGTGTCAGGGATCCATTTATAAACAGAAGACTGTTGTTGCAAAAAATATATCAGCCTAGTGGAAACCCAGTCTTCCGAGCAATTGTTATAAACTTAATAAAATCCATTCTGTGATTTCTTTCCCTACGAACTATCTTTCTTCAAAATATGAGATAAAATGTGACAAAGTCTTCTTAATATCAGCTTTTATTCCGACGGATCGAATCTAATAAGCGGAAACGATTTTATAGGCCATGTTTTTTTTTAATATTTGTTTGAATATAAATGTTATGTAGATGTTATGTATACCGCTTGGACGAATGTATACCGGCTCCGTTGGTCAAGCAGCAATATTAACAGCGCTGCAGTCGTAAAAGGACAGTTACGAAAATAACAAGGAATAGAAAGATTTACGATACAGGTGGCAGGCGAATAAACACATTGTAGCAATAAATATCAACGCGCACGCAAAGCCCAGTGAACTCGAAAGAGCGTTCACATCACAGCACGCGTGAGTCGCGCGAAAGTTGCGCAACGCGATCATTGTCAATCGAAAGTACATTTGCATTGTTCTTTTTGTGTAAATGCAGCAATTAATAGTAATTATCAATTATAGGAAAGTTTTCTTTTTAAATTTTATGTGCTTCCAATCTCGTTATGTGGTAGGCACCATAGAGTAGATTAGGTACCCAGTGGTACGGTAGGTACGCAACATTATGTACTCCTACGTACGCTACCTACTAGTTACTTATGTTATCTACTAGGCACCCTAAAGTCGGAAGTTATCATCATCATCAGCAGAGAGAAGTCTACTAGAAATCTCACTCATAGATTTTCTGGAGGATAGAGCAATTCCAGCGATAATGTCGAAACGTCGTTCGCTCAGAGATCATTTCAGGGTCTACTAAACAAATACCTTAAACAGTTACCTACAACACCAAATCGTTCTACTGGTGATATGAAGTGAGAACAATTTCTACTGCCACAAAGCAATCGGATATTTTTATCGAAGTACCTACGCTTCATATAATACCTACAAGTCGTACATAGACAAGGTACTCACCGTCAAAAGCCCACGCCCTTCCATCAGCGACATCCTTGAGAAACAGACTGACATCGTCCCAACAGGACATATCCAGGAGCAAATGCACTCCATTCCTTATCTTCGGCCACACAACACTCAAAAACGACGGATCGTAGACATTGAACCAATTCTCAAAAGACTCTCGATTCGCGCGCCGCCACGTTTTTACGTTCAGATCTCGTTTTACACTTTGTAGTTCAAAACTTATTCCACATTCTATAAGTAAAATAAATAATACAATTCTGAGAGACATTGCTACATTATATGTCGAGACGTGCGAACAGTACGGCCACTGATTCAATAACGCAGTAATTAAATCAGAATACTTGAAGCGTTCGTTTAACGATTCGCTGAAACTTTTCACTTTTACTCATTGTCTTTCTATTCTTATTTAGTTTTTCATAAATGCGATGTCTGTAATAAGGTAAACAAGTCATGTGATTGGTTATGGGCCCAGAAGTGCGGTATAGTATGGATTGGATACTGAATTTCAATGGATTCGTGTTGTGAAGGTAGGATGTACTATAGGGTGACTAGACCTACATAATAAAATAACCTAGGCTCTATATAATAATTATAATTAATCTCAAGAAATGTCTATATTATAATAATGGGGTATGCATGTACTAAAGGTGAGTCTACACTGTAGAAACACTAACGTTGTTAGTAATTATACATTTATTAACTGTCAAAAAGACATAGCTTACAATTATTTTCCTTCGTGTACTTAGTAAATACAATTAGCTCTACATTTAATTCATCTTTCTGTCTTGTTTAAAATTTATGTCACTGTAGTAGTCTCTGTAGGGACGCGTTCACGCACACAAACACACACGAACAAAGGACGACGACGCACGATAAAATTGGCCTTAAATACTTTACAATACAGTTTACATTTGCCTGAGTCGTTTGTTCGGCCGCTGTCCGTCCATGAATCCACCCTGAGGAGAAAAAAATTAACTCAAAAAAGTTGAACATCAAAAATATAAAACTATTTAATAAAAGTTTATCTTTGAGATTTAAGATCATCTATGAGGATATTAAGGTGGTATTGAATTGAAAGCACAAACTCTAAAAATCCAACTCCCTACCTGCCAATTCCAAAGCTGCTTTAGAAGAAAAAGAAAACGTAAAGCCAAAATCAAAACATAGAAGCGAAACTCCTTTTTAAGTTCACCACTTCTACTGCCTACCTGTCTAAACTAATCTATAGTAGGTGCCAAATAACACCGCAATACAGGTCATTCACCCACCTTCATCACAATGTCGCAAAATTCAATTTATGAATGGCTAATTCTGTCCCCTTCCATACAAACCTGTCGCTAAGACGGTATCGCTCGAATCTCGTTAGTACCGTTTGTTTACCATTCATTAATTGAATTTTGCGACATCGTGGTGCAGGTGGGTGAGTGACCTGTATTGCGGTGTTATTTCGCACCTACTATAACCTCATTCCATAATACAACTACAAAATAGGACTTTACTAACGGCTGTAAGTACAAGGAAATTCAAAACTCGGTAAAGGTTAGTAGGATCTGCCACAAAGCCATATATTTTCGACGAAACAAAAAATGTTGCCATAGCACACCTACGGCTATACTGTTAGTAAGTTAAATCCAAATAGATTAGATATTATAATATGACTAGAAATAACTTGAAATGTCTCTGTTAATACGACCTCGAGTACAAGCTGTTAATACCCACCAATATAATACTTTGTTATACGAGGCTTATAATTTTTCGTAATGTTACACCAAGAGTTGAAAGTATCAAAAAAACTTGTAATGACTATGGGCTCGAGGGAGTTTCACATGAGCGTACATCCTAAGCAGGAGTTTCACTTCTATGTAGCGTTGGTTAGTAAATGGCAAAGCTTTTAGTATTTTTATTACAAACAAACAGTATTAGAAAAACGCTATGTTGTATTCGTGATATTTCAAAGTAGTGTTTTTCGAAAGTATAGAGATGCTTTTCACAAAAATACAAAGTGAATTACCTGGATTCTCTTGGTTTCTACTAAAACGGGTAGCTCTGAAAAGAATGCACAGAATTCGTTAGGCAAAGATTGCAGAGCTTTTAGAAAATTCATCACAATTTTGTACTGCATTTCTTTGCACATCTTTCTATGCACTCGTTTCTATCTCAATGGTAATTACTAATTACATGCAAGCAAATAAAAATTTATTGCAAAAAAATACAGTTTTGCCTTTTTCATAATCACAAACGTAGGTACTCTCATTCGTCGCCACACTGGTAACAACCGTTACTGAGATAAGACACTAATAATAATAAATAATAAATATTCACGGACATTTTAACACAACGCCTTCTAGTCCCAAACTAAGCATAGCTTGTACGATGGGAACTAGATGGCTGATAGAATACATACATATTTTTTTTTTTGTAAATACATACTTATAATACATAGAAACACCCACTGTGTATTTTGAGAAGCAAAAGAGCGAAAGTAGATACGCATCAAGCGATTATGAAAAAGGTTGAGTAAATCTACATACGTAAGCATGTTTCAGCACTTTGCAGCTGTCGTTTTATTCTATGTGCGTGTTTTGTATTCATGACATTGCATGCACACGCACTTTTATACTAAACAATACAGAATATTGCACGATTTTTCTAACGCTGAAGCATACTTACACGGTGTAGCTCAAATAGTAATAAAAATTAGTAGTTATGAAATTATTATGAATGTAACATGACAGTTTTAAGCCGAAGCTTCTCACATTACGATACGCACAGGCGATTCAAGTATCCTGCAAGTCTCGCAGACTAGTCGCCGCCAAGTATCTCACATACATTTGAATGCAGGATACCAGTAGCGTAGTGTGCAAGCCTGCATTCAAATGTATGTGAGATACTTGGCGGCGACTAGTCTCCGAGACTTGCAGGATACTTGAATCGCCTGTGCGTATCGTAATGGGAGAAGGGGTTTAGAGTAAAAAAAATCAAATGCAAGCAACTACAACAAAAAGTACTGAAGGTAGATAATTTTAAATCTGAATCGAGACACCAGGACACATTTTTTTTACAGTTTTTTATAAAAACGTCGACTCAAATGTTTACATGAATCACGCGTAAGTTGAGAATGAGCCTGAGTTGGTCTATGTACGATGTATTTACAACAAAAAGCGTATAAGTATTCCATCAGCAATCTAGTTTCCATAGTACAAGCTTTGCTTAGTTTGGCACTAGAAGGCGTTGAGTGAAATGCACAAAAATATATACACGGTATAACATAATATTACCCTATAAGACCGAAAGGGGGGTATTTTACAGGTCATGGCGAACAGTGTTTGTTCTACGACATTTGAGATTTCGAAGTTTTTCATTCATGAAATGAGCTCGTAACTTTTACTTAAAATGTACCTACACACAACTAGCGCGTGTGTGCGAAGCGGTAGGAGGGTACCTATGCATGCGTGTGTACGGATTTACGCAAATAGTAAACCAACACTAAAGCTTAGACCGCACTAGGGCGGAACTGCACTGCAGCGGAGCGTCGCGTCAGTTAGCTTCTATATTCTTTTACCTTGGAAAGAATATAGAAGCTAACTGCCGCGACGCTCCGCTGAAGTGCAGTTCCGCCCTAGTGCGGTCTAAGCTTTAGGGTTATCGCATATTTATAAAATAATAAAGTTGTACTTTTGTATGATAATTTCAATTACGATTTATTGACCTTTTGCACACGTCCAAGCACTCAGGTGGTCGGTCTGATTACGCCCCCTTCGGGCTTATAGGGTAATTATGATAGACCTTGTATACATGGTATAGTAGGTGCCAAATAACACCGCAATACAGGTCATTCACCCACCTTGACCACGATGTCGCAAAATTCAATTTATGTATGGCTAATTCTGTCGCTTTCCATACAAACCTGTCGCTAAGACGGTATCGCTCGAATCTCGTTAGTACTGTTTGTTTACCATACAAAATATGAATTAAATTGAATTTTTTACCAACTTCAAAAAAGGAGGTTCTCAATTCAGTTGTATTTTTATTTTATTTTTATGTTTGTTACCTCAGAACTCCGTCATTTATGAACCGATTTGAAAAATTCTTTTTTTATTTGAAAGGGTATGCTTCCAGATTGGTCCCATTTTTTTTCCGTTAAATTAATGTTTCTTACCTCAGATCTCCGTCATTTACGAACCGATTTGAAAAATTCTTTTTTTATCTGAAAGGGTATGCTTCCAGATTGGTCCCCGAACTGCCATCATCATCATCATTTGATGATGAAGGCGTATCAAATTGAAATCGGTTTTTCCATTTTTTTAAACTTATAAATAATGCGACAACGTGGTGAAGGTGGGTGTTATTTGGCACCTCGTATAGTACGAGTGTATGAGTATAGTGTGGTTACCGGGCGTCCTCCCATGAAGGGCTGCGGCGGCATGTACGTGTTGACGGGCGCGAAGCCGCGCGGGAAGGCGCCGCCGCGCCCGAAGCCGCGACCTCGCGCACCTGCACACACACACACACACACACACACACGCATTACTTACTACTTATTCAAATTCAAATTCATTTATTCATTTGTAAACACAGGTTATAACACATAGGTAGATGGTGAACAACAGATGAACCTCTCTGTATTACTACACACAAGTATTGTCCCGTTCGACCCCGTACATGTTCCAGGATAAAAAGTAGCCTATGTGTTAATCCAGCGGGCCTAAGATGCGCACCGCGAGATATTTGTCATGTCGTTCTGTCAAAATGTAAGCATTTTGTACTAGTTAGTGAACTATTGCATTATCTGTGGTACCTAATGGTGTCGACAAAACGCGCCATAATGTACACTTTTGACACTTGTTCGTCGTTGTTGAAAATTCAAAGGCGCGGTTTCTCGACAACATTACCACAGATAATGCAATAGTTCCTAAACTGGTACAAAATGCTTACATTTTTACAGAACGACATGACAAATATCTCGCGGTGCGCATCTTAGGCCCGCAGGTCACGGACAATATATATTCCAAGTTTCATCCAAATCGGATCAGTAGTTTTTACGTGAAAGAGTAGCAAACATCCATACTTCCAGCTTTCGCGTTTATAATATTACTAGGATATTACACCCGATTTGATTATTTCATACATGCTGAAAGGCCTTCCAATAATTTACAACAGTTGACATACAATTCAGTACCATCAACGGTTCGAGCGATCGTCGACACGTCAATGTTCAGCCGGATCTAAAACTTATTTAGCTGGCATAAAAACAGACAAACTAAGGTCCAATGTGTTGAAGCTGATATGTATGTTAGTGGAATTTGCCCCCAGTTGGTATATTTCTGTCATTTGTGGTTGTTAGCTTTATGAATACGAACATCCAACATTTTGTCCTGGCACTTTGCTCAAATTTGAATTACGAATCGTGTACGTATAACACTGACACTGACGACATCGAAGATCACGAGAACTTCGTTGATGAAGGACCTTATCGTTCTTTTAATCGTGAGTCCATAGTAGAAGTTCAGCAAACATAGGCCTTTCTTATAGATGACCGACGTAGACATAGGCTGTGAACTATTTCACAAACTGACTTGTTCCAAGCGAGCTACCTAGTACGTGTTCCATTCTAAGTGACTAATGCCGAATACTCAAACGCCACTCAAACCCTACTCAATTTAAGTTCCGCTTAAATTATTGCCATCACAAATGAGTAATGTCAAACAGAGGTTTTAAGCAATTTTAAGTGGTGCTCAAATTTGAATGACTTTTGAGTATTCTAGTCTTATAATGTAGTAAATAAATAAAAAAGTTGATAAGTACCATAGTGTTCACCTCTAAAGTTCCCCCTGGCGTTGAATGAGGCAGCTCCGCGCGCTCGGTACGAGTTGTTCCGCCCGGCGGCGGCCGGCACGCTCGCACTGCTGCCCAGAGATGTGTTCGCGTTGCGGCTCTGCTGCTGCGAGTGCTGTCGCTTGTTCTGCGAAGACACATTTTGCTAAAACAACAGTATCACGTGTCAACTTTGCTGTAAACTTATCATTTCAAACGGTCCAGGGGGCCAATTGCGCTAAGTTGTAACAGCTAGCGGTATCGGCCATAACGTGGCAGTAACAGAAACCGCTAGCTGTTACAACTTAGCGCAATTGGCCCCCTGAATACTTGAAGGCGACCTTTAGACCGTTATTATTATTATTATTTCTTGGTTGATAACTAATTATAAAAGCGAAACTATTCGGCTTACGTAGATGCATATTTTCGGGTGTTGGTTTTTACAACCCAATTCGACTAATCTAAAATACACATACAGAAAACCAATTGCGATTAAAATTGAATGATATTGCGTTTAAATTCAACATCTCCACACAAAAGCTACGTCAATATTCATAAAACTGAAGACTACTACTATGAGTAGCGAAGCGCTCGTAGCGCAGCTTGCTGAATCAATCTCCACCGATTATCTGAGTTAGCGACGTTCTGCGCGCTCATTATTTGGATATGTGATCGTTAGTGTCATTTACATCTGAGCAGTTCCGTGCTTTGGAAGGCACGTTAAACTGTCGGTCCCGGCTCTAGCAGTCGTTAAGCTGCGTCACCAGGGTTAGCCACTAAAGGCTGAATTACACAGGGGCAACAACGTTCGACAGTGCCGCATGCTACATATTGTGACATGTGGCACCTTGTGGCATGCTACAAATAGAAAGCATTTGCGGCATTAGTGGCACGCGGCAGTCTATTTTACGCCGAGGCAACATCGCTAATTATCACAGTCTGCCACATGACGCAAGGTGTTGCCATGTCGCACGGTTCTTGCCACAATGTGCGACATTTTTCACTGTGTTGCCCCGCTGTAATTCAACCTTAACTCATACGAGCTTGCTTACTACTATGAGTGTTACCTTGCTAGCGTTAGCGTTGTGCGCCTTCTGTTCCTCGTCGTCGCGGTACTTGGAGACTGTCACGAGGAAGCCGTTGATGCGCAGCTCGCGATCCAACTTCAGGGCGCGCTCCACGCACTCCTTGTCGTGGAACGTCACGCGCACTGCAACATTATACTACAGGTTAGTCTTGTAGGGAGCGACAAGATGAAGATTGTACTCTCATTTCTAATATCTGAGCTCAATTCAGCATACACAAAAAACAAAAGAAAAAAAGTTTAACAAGTGTGTCAGATAAAAAAGAACTATATCCGATAGAGGACAATCCAATGGTAACTATCAATTACAAAACAAGGAACCAACCAGTTCTTGGTGTGATAAGCTTTGAGCGCGTTTTGCTTCTCATTTTTAAGTACCGAAAATATGCCAATGTCCCATTCAAAAGTCACAACAAACAAGCATAAAATAATGTAACTTAAAACTTGTTGAACAAGAATAACAAAGCAATAAAAGGAACAATATAAACTAGTTCGGTCCCCTAAATACGCACGTACAGGAGATCTCGCAAGTGCTAACCCGAATTACAAAGGAAATTGAAAGCTTGAGTTTATGGTATGATGATATAATTTGTAAATCAATTATTTTTTTCTATATTTATTGGGTAGTTTAGTAATCTCATGTAATATCATCTGTGATAATGATATTTATTTCGTTTAGAAGAGCCTGGTAAGATGAAACAAAACAAGTAAGTACATAAAGGAATATAAGTGAAACTCATATCGAATGAATTTCCAGAAGGAATGCCATGTGATGACCGATTGGTATGAATGAGAGTGGGTCGTTATAGAGCGACGCACGCATTTATGAAAGATTAGTAAGAAAAGAGTGAATTCTGAGATAATGAATTAAGATTACATGTTGTACAACCCTATTAATGTACTAATCAGACGGAAAAATAGAGCACTTACGTGCACAATAATTCCATAGCTCGGCCCATAAAGCGCGATCACACTATGTAGAAGTGGGCAGGGACTTGGGCAGGGAAGTGGGCAGGGAAGTGGTGTGAAAACGAACATGCCGCTGTCCCGTCTCCCTGCCCAAGTTCATGCCCTAGCTCCTTAGTGAGAATAAAGGCGATGTTGCCGTGGCAATCATTCCGGAATTAATCGCGGCAATCATTCCGGCAGCGGCATGGGCATAGTCTGCACGCGCTTATAGACGAATGGCCCATTGTAAATGGTAAGCGATTATTATTACACCTCAACAGCACGGTTGAGCGCTGACGTCATCCCCATACCTTTTTACTGTTTCGCGTGAACTGTAGCTAATCACATGGCTATCTGCGTTGATTTCAGACACAGCCGACCTTAGTAAGGGGCAATGGCCTCCGATTTAACAACCTAAACTTTGCAAAAAAGTTTAAGTGTGACCAAGCCGGTGTGTCATCGGTTAATATTTGAGCAGAGTAACCATGGGCGCGCAATGTTCCGTGTGAAATAGTGTTTACTATGTTTAAAGTAAGCGTTTCACTCCATCTTTTTAGATAAAAAAATCGCCGGTAATGCATGTCAATGTAGTTTTTCTCTCACGTTGCTAAGATCAATAGATCGCAATCAAGTACATGTCAATGAATGCTTCAATCATACTTCTCAGTACTTTTTTATTCCCCTCTTTCCATCATCCTTTTAATGTCGCTTGTTTTAATTTCAAATTGAGACATTCGTAAGAATAAATGAAGTATATAATATAAAGTGTACGCCATTGTTATTTTATTACAGCAGCAGGTGCTATTGTTCGCGCCAGGTATACCAATTTACAAGGTGTTTCTCTTTACCGACTCGTAAGTCGGTCTCGGTACGATCTGGAACTTTTTAAAGGTCAATCAAGTTGGATAACGCGCAACCTATCCCGTGACCGAGTTGTAACTAAAAGGTTACTGGAACACCAAATATTTCTTGAACAGTACAGCATTTACCAGGCTTTCGTCACGAGGAACAAGCGATGGTGATCAGAAGCGCCTCAGTAGCACAGAAGTAGTATTAGTACGAATAGTATATTATTTAAATGATTCTCGACGATTCTTGTGATCGTCGGCTTCATCATCGCTTACCATCAGGTGAGATTGAGGGTTTTGACTGATTTTTGATGGTCTTTTAATAAAAAAACGTCTAAAAAAGTTGTATTCTTCCCCGCTCACCGGTCAGCTGTCGCATTAGCCGCATTGCTCTGAAAAGGCTAAAAGTTAACTCATACTCACGTATCTTGTACTTGGTTTTGCTGAACTCGTGTACATGCGCGACTTCACCGCACTGCGCGAACAGCAGACCCACGTATTCCGTGCTTGCCTCGTAAGGCACGCCGACAAGCACAGCTGTCTCGGCGCGGGACTCCACGCACACAGAAACAGGGCTCCCGTCCAGCACGCAGCCGTCTTCGGACAGCGCCTGCGAGGGAACACGCTCAGTCCAACGCTACAGGCTTGATTCCTGATACACTGTGCCGCACTAACTGTTCCAGAGTTATTGAGACTACTTGAACTTATCAAACTTATTGGCATTCGTAAAACGCTGTCGGCAACCATGTTAGGCATGTCAATGTTTCCACTTTTACGAAACGGCACAGTGTAGCATGAATCAAGCTATCTTTTTTTACAGAACAATTTCCTCTTTGATCTATCGTCTTGGAGAGTCTTGGATACTTTAGTCAAAATTCCTACTAAGTCAATGAAGTAAATCGATTTAGTGTTACCATTTACTGCAATAATAGCTGATCGTGAAAGGAAATTGCACTGTATATGAGCGCTTTTCCAGTGTTTGGAAGTTCTCAATTTTTAAATATAATTATTGTTGCTGCTGCGCTGCAGCTTCTTTATCTAAGATCTTGACTACAATGGTATTTTGGTGTACTGTAATGACAACTTCTGTGCCAGGGTGGTTCCCTTTCTATAGAGAATGGCTTTGTTTCAAGATAGATTAATAGAAATATCAGAGTAAGTTAAATATGAAATGTAACCCATATTGCACAAAAAAACGTACACAAGAACATGAAGTAATAAATTAATTTTTGACTGTAAAAGGAGACTAGATAATTGAATACTTCCAAACTAAAGTATGTATATAATAACTAATAAATCTAGCAGAGTTCAGAACAAGAAATATCTTAGGTTAAGTCAACATTGAAAACTAATCCAAAATTTGTAAAAATGTGTCCTGTAAGTTTCAGAAGTTTATAAAGATGCACCAAATTGTTTGATAGTTGCAAAACTCTAGACCACAATAACCATTATGATCTAAATTTTATATTATTATATTAATTATAATAAAACTATATTAAATATTTCTAAGGCACCACAAGAAATAAGCACTGTCATGTTATTTTAATAACACATGAAATTATATAACTGGATCAGAAAAACGCCAAAAAACACAAAAACTGTACACTTAGCAATAAAGTGTAAATTGATGAAGTCAGCACAGAGTATTCATTTTCCAAAGGTACAATATTTTTGAACTAAGCTGTGTACTGCTGAAATAAATCAGTGTTCTAATGTAATCTAGTTACTTTTGTAATAGGTCATTGAATTGAAGAGTATAATGTTTACAGGGACATAAAAATATAGAGAGAGACCACTTGGAGTACATCAATAGTTGCACAAACTTGTGAATATATCGTAAGTAGGTATATTTACAAATTCATGCATTTATTGTTTTTCAGTAACTTACCACCACTGCAAATGCACAAAAATTTAACACTTTGGGTAACTCTCAGCTGATCTACTACATAACAACCAAAAACATAAACATTAGAGTTCAGTTTATAGATGCAATTAGATGCTATAATAGAGCTTTGCAAGTGACAGGGTACAAGTATCAGTAGAAGACCAGCTGTTGAAACATTCAAATAGTCACTCATTCTGCACATGACTTCAGTAAAACCGTCAACACATTGCAATTTTGAAAATATATTCTTAGCCTTAAATACCACCTTTTCGGGCACTAAAACTACAGAATAACTTTTAATTATTAAAATAAATAATATGTTAAATGAATCATTTGTTTACCTTGTCCAGAGAATCTTTGTTTTTGAATTCGACTATTGCCGATAATGTGGGAGTTGTGGTCAGTTCAGTTACAATGATTGGACCACGTCTAAAAACAAAGAAAATGTTCCTCGTTAATACTCCACACTGACGGTAGTGCTCCGAGCGCTGCTCACGCTTCAGATCACACACTCACTATTACAAATATATCATTCAAGTCAAGAATTGTAAGTAATATTACATCATGAATTTCAGGGATTGATATTTGAATGTTGATAGAAATTACACAGAATCATAACAACATTACATAAAAAGTAATCAAAACAACTCACTTGATGCCAATGATTTCCCCATGTTTTGAGAACCGCTCCTTGAGTTTCTCTTGGTAGTCAAAGAGGTAGGTAGCGGGCAAATTCTCAATGAGGATTTTACCAGATTCAACCTTTTCTTCCTCAACCTTCTTTTCGGCTGCTTCGGCCGCGTCGGCCGCGTCTGCGCTCTGGCCGTCGGGCGGCGCGTCGCCTTCAGCCTCTTCAGAGGCATCGGGGGCCACCTCGTCTCCCTGCTCCATGAACTCGGTGCCGTTGTTATCGTCGGCAGGGGCCTCCTCCACCGCCGCCTCCACCACTTCCGGTTCGGGCACGACCGCCGGCGCCGGCGCCGGTGCCGCCTCCTCGGCGGGCTTGGCCTTCGCCGCCTGGTTTCGAGCACCGCGTCCGCGTTTCGAAGCCACCATGATTATTTCGCTGCAAGACGGGCAGAACAACTATGATAACTAACCTGTACGAGCGATATTACGATTTCCGTCATTCTATCTATGCCTATGCTCACATTACATGGCTTGGCGCCTAACCCGGGCCTCAAGGACGAGGCATTGGAACGCGCGAAATGACGCGCTAAGAGCGATTACATAGCAAAACAATATGATTTATGCGTAACGGGCAGTTTCGAGGCAGTGTGGTCGTAAACTTAGCGCCAAATGCGCTAAGTTTACGATCAGTCGATCTTTAGGGCGAATTGTACGCGCCATGAAGCATCTTTTTGCGAATGGAGAACTCGCGAACTCCGAGCACCTCGAAATGCCCCAAGTAGGTGCTGATAGTTGTTTTATTATTCAAAATTTCATTACAAATATGATTCACTTCGCTTACCTCACAGTAAATTCCAATAAAATGCACGTGAACACTATTTAGCACAAAATGACGCCAACTAAATGCAATAACATGAAACCGGCATCACGCAAGCGCATCCGCCATTTAAAAAGTGAGGTTATCGGTGTTGCCATTTCTTTCCTTCCATTTTCCATTCCACTACGTACTAAAACAGTTTCATCGTTCATTCTTTGACTATGGAAAAAAAAAATTGAGATAGAGAAAGGATAAATAACCAAAGCCAAAGTTATTTCTTCTGTGGTAAATAATAAATAACCTCAAAAGCAAAACAATGAAGAATGTGAAAATGAAATACACTAGCTGTGCGTGAACGTGAACGTCGTGAAAACCAAATACTTTTACCTACCGATTCTATCCAATCATTTTTACTGTTGAGCTGAGGCATATCACAATGTATTCTGCTGGCTCGACTTCATCCTCATATCTCACTTCAGTTCAAAAATCAAAACGCAGTCATCTAGACGAGTTCTTACCACTTTATAAAAAGCTGGGAGAGACCAATGAGTTGAAGCCACGGCCCAAAACTACGGACAAACATAGATCGGAATCACCGAAGCACCAGCAATTAGGCAAGCATCATGACAAACAAGAGATAAACCTTTCTCAGCTTATCATTGACGGCTCTAATTTGGATATTAGTGGCGGGAACAACACTCCTCGCAACGATTCGAAGGTAACATCCACTCCACTAGCCAACAAGAAACGTACGAAGTCTGTTAAAAAGCTGAGAAAAAGCACTTCTACTACTGAGCAAAGTTTGACCAATAATGACCTCGGCAACCACTCTATATCAAAGTCCACTAAACGGAGTAAGTCTGTCAGCTTTCTGTTAGAAGAAAAGGAGCAGGCCATTGTCAAAAAGTCCAAATCTGAGGATTTGAGTGAAGGAGCAACAGGTGACACACCGCAAAAGAAGAAAAAACTCAAAAAGAATAAAAAATCAAAGAAGGACAAAGCTGATGAATCTAAAACTATAGAAACACATTCCAACCATAATGAATCTGATGAAGAAGACACAATCAAGGAAAATAAGATTAAAAATAAAGATAAAAAGAAAAACAAAGAAAATTCAGAAACAGAAGCAATCCAAGGCACAACAAAGCCAAAGAAGGCAAAAAAGAAAAAACATCAAGATAAAGATGATTACGAGGGAGAGCCATCCTCAAAGTCACCACGAACTCAGCTCATAGCTGATGATCTTGAAAACCTAACCCTGGGAGAAAAAACCCACACTCTAACAAACTTAATTGACGAAATGGTTGTTGTTGATAAAGAAAAGAAAAAACTACTAAGAAAAACAGCTAACAGAGAAAAAAAACAACATGAAATTAGTAACCAAAAAGAGAATGGTGACCCCAACAATGAAGTACCTACTGAGAAAAAAAAATGGGAGGCAAAGCGTTGGAACAAGCGGCAGATAGCAGAGAGAGATCAGAACATTACAATACATATTGACAATCTGCCAGCTTCACTACTGAAAGGCAATTTTAAAAAGGTGCTCATTGATCACTTCTCAAAATATGGTCTATCAAGAAATGTTGGGTAAGTTAACCTCGAGACTTACCAACTCAAAGTCAAATATTGTTATCGTATAATCAGTAAAATCACAAGTACAATAAAAAAAAGTAGTAACAAAAATTGTAGCAATAAAGCAAATGAAATAGTCTTTAAAGCTTGTTGTCTGTATCCTATAATTATTGTAACACTTGGCATGCCTCTATTTTGTTATTGTTATATTCAGTGTTTCGGTGTATATGATTTTGGGGACTCAAATGAATAAATAAATGTAAACATAATTTTATTTATTTGCAGTGAACCAATCATCCAAAACGAAGAGGACCCCAATCCAGTGTTTACAACTAAAATGTTTTTCAATAATGCAGAAGCTGCGGCAGAGGTATTATATTTATCTATTAATCAGAATTGATGTACCTAATTACCCTAATAAAACTTACATTGAACTAGTTAAAAATAGGTATATTTTACTATTTTATTAAAGTAGGCTTTTCTAAACTTAAATTCCAGGCACTAGAAATGGATGGCAGCAAATTAGCAGGCAATAAGATCAGAGTGAGTCCGATGCGACCCATGACAGAAACAGTGCTTGTGATCCGGATATATGACAACCCAGATAAGCTGGGCGAGAAATACATCCGCAGCACATTTCAAGATGTCGGCCTGATAAGAAGCATAAAACCTATGTTGCGGAAAAAGAAAACTATGGGTAAGTATTTCCTAAATTTTTTCACTGCCAATTTGCAGACATGGGCAGAGTGATGGAAAAATGGACCAGATTCTGTTGGTGCTTTTTATAAACTAAACTAATTTGCCAGTAATGTGTCTGATGTGTCCATAACACCAAAACACTTAATAAAATATGTATATTGCTATCAAAAATGTGTTTTTTATTCAAAAACAATAAAATCTACAGTGCATATTTCAAAGCGTTTCTCCCTCATCTTTTAAAAGTTAAATTTATATGTCATTTGTTAACATCGTAGTGTTTTTTTTTATTTAATAATAAAAAAAAACCGGCTACCTACACCCCTTCAATGTGTAGTAGATAGTAGATACCGGTATGGTTGTTTAAATTTGTATTCATATTATTTCCAGCAACGGTATTCGTTGAATTCGACAGCCCTGAGACAGTCCAGACAGCTCTAAAGAAGTGTGAAAACCTCGTAATAAACGGAAAGAAGATTATGGCGAACATATTCGCCGTCAGAACTCCAGTGGAGAAAAAAAAACGTCAACGCGGTAAAGGCAGCAAGGTCCGGAAGGTCGCTGATAAACATAGTGAGGGCAGTAGTGATGAGTAGATATCTAAATCTAGATTTTCTGTGAGAATTTAAATTTAGTTATCTGTGATGAATACTGGGAGAAAGCAAATGAAATAGTCTACAAGTTGACTACATTATTTGCGTTACAAAAATTCATAGTACCTACACAAGAACATAAGTTTGGTACATTTTATTCAAAGGATATATACATTGGCGTTCTGCAGGGGGAACTGGGTATGGTTCAATTGTGTTCAGACAAATGCGTGAGCACATGTTTTAGTTTACTGTTTGATCATGTACTATTTTGAAAGGCTAGAGTATTAAAACTTCAATGACCGAAAATTTCACTACTAACAAACGTAAATACATGACTTTCCATGTGCCAGTTGTTCGCAATGTAATGATAGCTGCTCTATGTGTTGAAGCTATAAGTACCTACTATAAATATATCTAACTAACCAAATTGATAACTGTTTTGTCCAATATGTGCGTAGGTAGTTAGAGTGCAATCAAGTTGCAATGAGAGCAATAATAGTGAGTCAATTACAATAGGTAATGTTAGTAGCTAATTTTATTTTCTTGTAACGCAAACAGTAGTGAATGTATTTTTGATTATAATTGTTTTAGCTTGTAAGAAATATTTTTACGGAATATCTTGTTGTTTTTAAATAATGTAGTATCAAGGTTGACTATAAACTAGATATCCCTTGTAATATTAAAATATAAGATTTTTAAATTTTTCAATGTTTTTCTCTCTACCTAGCATAAGTAGCGCTTTCTGTATACTAAAATTTATGATGTGCGTTACTCCAGCAAAAAAGTGTTGAATCTGAAAATTCTAAAAATGCAGATAATTAGTGTTTACTGCCCTGTAATTGTGCCCCGAGTTTTAAATTTGTGCCTATAGCCGTTTCGGAGTTATTCAAGAAATTCACTTTTTGCTGGGGTAACGTTTTTTGCTGGGTCGATTTTCGTTCCTGGTTGAGACAATCCTAGGATAGCCATTCATTACAGACACCCAAAACAAAAATATATGTTTCCGCCCGGGATCGAACCGGGGGCCTTCTGCGTGTTAGGCAGATGTGATAACCGCTACACCACGGAAACTTATTTCATATCGTTAAAAAATATAGTTGGTTCTACCACAATGTTCAGTAATGTCTTTGTAATTCTTGAGGTTCCATAATAATTGCATAATTTAGCCAGAAGAAAGACATACCAATAAGTATAGGTAATATTTTTTTCTGTGATAGGTAGTGTGAAGAGTATAAATAATAATTCAAAACTTTCGACGTTCAATAAAAACGATTGCGTAGTTTTAAAACAATAATTTATTGTGTTCCTTAAATTAATAATTATGCGTTAAAATTAAACTATACACAATGTTCTCAACGCTCTAGTTACAATTATTTACAAACCAAACTCTTGGAAACAATTATTCATTTTTTAAATCCGAAGTTTTATAACAAATAATACTTTCAAATACATACAAATATTTAATAGAAATGTATTTTTTTTTATATGCACATTTGGCAAAGTAAGTTTACATTTTTTGTTAACTGATTCTGTTGTTGCATTTTTCTAAACTAACCTAAAATGACAAATAAAAATGGTGCCGTCCATCTCATAAACTGAAGACAAAAACGGCTATAATTTTAACGCTGTCAGATTACGTTACATTAGAAAATGCAACAACAGAATCGACACCAATACGCTTTGTCCTGTATTCTTAGGAAACTGTCACAATTGAGACAGCACGTTTTAAATAAACATGCTTATAATTTTATTTCATAAATAAGCACTTATTTTACAATATTTTTTTGCGTATTCGCTAAATACTGTTTAACTTAATTTTATCATGTCTCATTTTTGAAAGGTGATAATTTTTTTTTTAATTTCACTGCAGGGGCATTATTCTGTATGACTTAGGAGATTCCTTGCCGTAACCGTATGACGTCACCGTATAGGAATGACATTTATGGCATAGGAAATACGGCATAGGCATAGGGCGATTTCACGCCGCTGTCTTGTCGTGCTGCGTAACGCGCTTGTATTGGTCATAGTGAATAAGGCCCCAGGTAAGTAAATGATAATGATTTCGTAATACCATAGTACAAGTACCTACTACTTACCTATTCAAGAATAACTGAAGTTTGGCAAATATATTTCCAAAGAAATATACAAAATACTTAATCAATAAAAAAATACTAAAAGGCCAACTGCTGATAAAGAAATCGTTACTCAAGCATAGATTTGTGTAGATTTTCATGCAAAAAATCATATTTTGCTTAAAAACTGTTTACCTGACTGTACTCAACAGCTTTCATTTGATGGTGTCTGAATCGTCAGTCAGAAAAGATTGATGGACTGTGTGAAAGAAGATATGAGTAAGAAAGGAGTGAACACCGAGATGACGGCTGATAGAGGAGAGTGGAAGACGAAGACATGTTGTACCGACCCCACTTAGCGTGGGACAAGGGTAGGAAGATGATGGTGTCTGAATCGTCAGTAACAAAAATAATAAAACCAAAAGTGTCAATTGGGACAATTTGTCCCAAACTATTTTGTCCGAAACGTCAGCAAGTCAAATCTATGCTTGAGCCTGGATGAGTACTTGAGCAGTAAACCATCTTGAAAATGACATCACATAATTTTATCTCGTACATAAAAATCCCAGCCCCTTTGAACTGAGAATTTTTATTACAGGAACACCGCCAAATTACAGCATTCTAAACTAAACGATAAAATAAATAAATAAATATTTAAGCCGAGATTGCGATCGTAGTATACGACGTACGTAGTTTTTTTTTTTCGAAACTAATATGCAATAGTTTACTGACATTATTCAGCCATTTATGGCTAGCTATTCAAATTCATTACACTTCACTATTTGCGTTATCACTTATAGTTTACGTAGGTACCTACAATTGTTGTTTTTCACGAAGGCGGTTTAGCTATGTTTGTAGTAGTGCATGCACATATACCAATCGTACGCTCCGTCTCTTTCTATCTCAATACGTCTGAGTGCCGCGGAGCTTACGCACACAAACATTGACAAACCACCTTCGTGAAATAAAACAACTTTAATTGATATTTTTGCTGCAATACTAGTGTCATTGCTTGGATTAGAGAACGTTGTGTTGAATAAATCTCTTCTGCATAGGTTTATCGCGTATTTTTCGATTCACTGATTAATTATATTCACTATTTACACACAGTAGTCCCAAATTCACCAGTTGATACACACAGGATGTTCACTGATGGACTCACCAGTTTATACAGGGTGTACTGTATTTATTTGCTAACTGATAACAATGATTATATATATTTTTTTTAGTTTTACACCACAGAAGTTTTTTCACTCGGAGCACACTTGTAACCTAAACTGAATGAAAATTTTCGGCGAAAAATTTTTTGGCGAACTCAGGACCATCCATTGCTTGATTATTGGGCATTATCCTAATATAACGGTTCTCACTCAGTCGAATAGTACAGTACAGACGGCCCGTATTGCGAGGCAATAAGGTCGTGTATCGCGCTTTACGGATGCCGCTGGTTCGGAACCGGGATTCTGGAAAAAGATTTTTAAAAATAATCTGTTAAAGCAGTTTCTTTGTAAAAACTTCAGAATCAGAATATTACTGCAAGTACTTAAACTAAAAGGCACAGGCCGTACCCCGTCGCTTCATAAAATCATTTAAGTAAGTACTATTTACTACCTGCTCCAAATACAGACCACAGCCTGCCTGCATTATTAGTTACGCATTCCAAAACTTACCCGTAAAACGCTGGAAAACTAGTATCCGTGTTGAACTGGAAATTGACAGGCGTCTTCGGCGAAGCGCAACTATAGCTGAGATAGTCATCCGAAGCATGAAGCTGCCTGTTCAGGTTCGGCTCCGAGGCGCTTTTGGTTATTTTGGGCATCGCGCGAAGCATGGCTTCTAGTGACGCTAGGATCTGTCGGAATAGGGGGCGAAGGTCTCTGTCGAAGTTGATGCAATCGTCGAAGAGTCGCTTCAGTGCTTGTGGCGCGTCCTGCCGGAGACGGCGCGGGTCCGGACGGAGCAGGCCTCTACCAACCATCCATAGGATCTAAAGAAAAATAAGAATCATCTAGTATGTGACGATTATAAACCTTGTACACTGATAAATATATCAGCATACTGAACAATCTATCACCTGAACACCACAATCTCACCAGAACACCACAATCACATCACACCCAAACACAACAATCTCACCCGAACACAACAATCTCACGTAAACACTACAATCTCACCTAAACACAACAATCTCACCCGAACACAACAATCTAATCTTTACACGACAATCACACCTGAACACCACAATCACACCCAAACACAACAATTTCACCTGAACACCATAATCTCACCTGAACACCACAATCACAGCAGAACACCACAATCTCACTAGAACACCACAATCTCATCTTTACACGACAATCACACCTGAACACTACAATCACACCCAAACACAACAATTTCACCTGAACACCACAATCTCACCTGAACACCACAATCTCACCTGATCCTTATTATTGAGATTAGAGTACGGTAGCTCTGCGGCCATCAGTTCATACAACACGATGCCGTATGCGTAGACATCGGAGCGCGATGTGTAAGGCGCGAGTTCTGCTTGGCGAATCACTTCGGGAGCCATCCATAGGATCGAACCTGTCGGCTGCTGCCATTGAACGCCTGATGCTGTACTGTCTGTGGATTGGACAATTTTATTGTCCTTTGTAGTCAAAAATACAAGTGAAAACGAAAACACGATATCCCATAGGCTGCGCCAGTGTTTGTGCAGTCGACTGGCGCAGCCGGAACGATATTAATAGGTAAAGCAAAAGTAAAATCCGACCACGAACTGTAAAGGACGACTCTATCATCAAGTCTATAAGTTTGCACGAAATTGCGCGCACGTAGCGACGCGACACACGATATAAATCAACATAGACAAAAAAGTTTCTGGGCAAGTTGCAAGTAAGAAGCGTAGGACGGTTGATAAATTCAATAATGTAATTTTCCCTTTTTACAACTTACAAGTTTATGTACATAACTAACCTGACCACCGAACTTTGGCGGTAGCGAGTCCGAAATCTCCGATCTTGACCGACCAGTCGTCTCTTAGGAATATGTTATTTGATTTCAGGTCTCTGCAACAAATATCATGCATTACACACCGATTTCAAGGCGAAAAACTGAGTTTTTTTATTTATTTATGCAGGCATCTCCGCATTGAAACAATATAAGTCATATCCATTATCTACTGCATGCAAAAATGGCATGTCCACACTTGGCAGAAAATTAAACAGGCTAGAGTCCTTTCCATGAAAGAAGTCCCGCAGACGCGTCGCTGTAGTCGACCGTAAGTATTATTTCTCGGGCAGCACTTTTAACAACTTTAGGCATTGAAAACAAGACTTTGATCACAGAAACCAAATAAAAACGCACTAGCATCCGAACACATTAACAGCACCTGACAACTCATTTAAAATTTAGTTTTAAAATTTAGTTCCGGAAATTTCCGCGGGACTTCTTTCATGAAAAGGACTCTAACCAGTTTTTTTTTAAGAATTATATTTTTTTTACTGCCAGCACATTTACAGAAATTGCAGTTGACACCTGTCCACCTGTTGCTAATTATCTAAAAAACTATTGACTATGTACTGTGATTGTCTTCTGTGTGGGTGACGTGGGTGTGTGCATTTGTCTTCTACCCCACCTATTGTTGCTTATACACTACCGGTCTTATTCCAGAACGGGGACTAAAGAAAGTCACGGTTTAAACGTCAAGGTTTATACAACCCGGGCGAATTAACATGACACCTGGCTCGGAACACGATACTTCCCCCACTACACCGCTTAATTCGCCTAGGTTGTATAAACCTTGACATTTAAACCGTGACTTTCTCTAGTCCCCGTTCGGGAATAAGACCCTACGTGTTTGACTAGAATTACAATCACCTGTGTATAATATTCTTGGCGTGCAGATAGTCCATTCCCTGCGCGGTCTGTCGCGCCACGTCTATGAGGTACAGCATCGGGAACGGAGTCTCCAGGACGTGCAGGTGCTGGTACAGAGAGGAGCCTTCGCACCACTGCGTCACGATAGCAAGCGACGGCTTCGACACGCAGCCCATGAATAGCAGGATGTTGCAATGCCGCGTTTTACGGAGTACTGCCACCTGGGTCAAATTAAACACCATGTGATTGCCGCTTGGACCACTTGGTAACCATTAGGCAATGGTACAAGTGGTCCGGTAAAATGCGAGAAACCCGGGCTACGTCCTAGTTTTATTTATCACTAGCTGGTGCCCGCGACTTCAACGCAGTATTAGAAATGCAATTTGCTATGCGAAATCTTCTAAGCGTTTCATAAGAGTTCGAGTCCGGGATAAAAAGTAGCAATTTGTTATTCTATCAGTATATTGGATCAGTATATTAGTACGATTTGTCATAATATGCAAATACAACCAAGACGCAAATCAAAATTAGAACCAGTACCTTGTAAATATTAATACCTCATTTTTGAATGCCTGCAACTGCGCTGGCGTGGGAGTCTTCACGTTGAGGGTTTTAACAGCCACTGGACCGTGCCAGTGCGCCTTGTACACTGTCCCGAAACTACCGGAGCCTGGAACACATTCACGTGTTTGAGGATCCCGAATCACCGACCAAAGTGGATTTGGATGCGTTATATAGATCATTATCCACAACCAGATTTTACCCACTGCTGGGCATAGGCCTCCCCAAGTTTGTGCCGTCCACTGCGGTCCTGTCTTACATATGTTCTTGAAAACATTAATATCTCTTAGAAATACGTTAAAACAAATTGATTTAGGCCGTGCTCATTTTGGATACGATTTCATCCGAATTTGATTCGCGCGTAAACGTACGACTACGCACGAATGATCCCGACCTTCCAAGGACTATGGGAGCGCTCACACAGCATGCGATCATCAGTCGTACGTATACGTACGTTTACGTCCGAATACAATCCGAACTTGTTACTTGTTGGGATTTATCACGCAGTCGTACGTTCAGTTACGCGATATCAGCGGTGCACTGCCTATTTGACGGAGAAAAACGTATTCAGTGTGAGCACTCAATTCGTACGAATAGTACTTGTACGTTTACGTACTAACAAATTTGTGTCCAAAGTGAGCACGGCCTTAGACGTACGACGTATGGAATGACAGCAATCAACCATCATGACCTTTTCTTTATCAGCTTTTTGTGTGAAACATTATCATGACGAAGCTGCTGCCACCTGTCACGAGCATCGAGAATAATGTCAATTGTATTGTAAATAGTAACCTATTCTGGCGCCGATGAGTATTTCGTCGGCGTGTATGACCCAGTCGTCGTAGCTCTCTCTGGGCGAGAGCGCGTTCTTCCACGACTCGTCGGCCGAGCGCGCGCGCGCGCGCCGCGGCCGCAGCGTGCCCGTCGGAGACGCCTGCAACAATACTAATATATAACTACTTACTTATAACACTTCCGCGGAATAATACTATATTATACCATTCTCTCTCTAAAAAGCTTATTTTATTCACTGAAAACTGAATAAAAAGCACTGTTTTGGTGTTTGAATTTAGAACACACTAATATATTTGACCTCCATCTAATTATTGTTTTTGCGCAAGGAGGTTGTATATCATTGGCTACACAACCTCCAATCTTTCTTTTCCTTGTAGTCATGGTTCATCACTGCATTGCCAACGAACAATGATAAGTAATATACATCTGATTGATTAGCCAAATTAGACCAGCTTGGCTAGACTGGCTTACCTCAGAGGACTGACCCCCTCGTAGTCATGGTATAAAGTATAGTATGCAACTCTTGAATAAAACGTATTTATACCGAGGGCCATGAACCACTCACGTCGTTCAGTATTAACAATCATCATAGTTAGAATCCTTCACTTGAATCATCATAGTTAGAATCCTTCACACAACTGCTTTTTATTCAGTTTTCAGTGAATAAAATAAGCTTTTTAGAGGGGGAATGGTATAAAAAATGTTAAAAGAAAGCGTTCTTAACACTACATTCTTGCAATACACGTTAGTGGTCCGTGGGAAATATAGTAGTTATTTAAGTAATGCACTTTTTGCAAAGTGCAATGTTAAGTGGTAAGCACCAACATTTATCTACAGACTTTTTTTACCACAAGTTCGTTGGTTTTTTGATCTTTTTATTTTTTTGCTGTGCACAAAATATACCAAGCTTAATGTCATAACTTTTTTAATACCTGTGTACTTTGACTATGTTGCTCCCCGCTTTTATCATTATCATCTTTCGTCTGTCTGCTGGATGTCAGATAGTTTGAGGACTGTGGCGAGTTCGTACCACAATGCTGTAAAACAAGAAACCATAATCTTGAGTTTAATTTTTGGAAAATAATACTAAACTTCACCTCTACTTTCGCTAATAAGCCGTGACGGGACCTGTACCTACTTACAGGAAAGTTATTGCAACAGTACTCAACATAAAAACTTCATTTATTTATTCAATAACAATTATTTACAATCGTATTTGAAATTAAGTACGTACTTACACAAGATAAGGCTCAGTTTATAGGTGAAGCTCATGCAATAAAGTTAAAGTTGATTTGATATAATAATAACAATAATTGTAATAATAAATGAAAATTAGATAAAATAAAGTCAAATTAATAAATAAAATTAAAATAAGATTATGAATACATTAATGAAAAGTGCTTGTCAAAAAATCCTCTGTGGAGTAAAAGACTCCTTGGAGCAACAATTTCTTAATTTTATTTCTAAATGTGTGTTCGAAATGCGACAAGTTTTAAGAACTATAAATTGTTTAGTAAGCTGACCGATATTCACCTGATTATACTTTCTTTGATGTTCAGCTAGGGTCATCGGCCGGTTGACCATGTTGATGCAGACATTGGGTGCTGAGTTGGAGCGGTCTTGCTGGTTCAATGACCTTGTGTGCTGTTGCCTGGAAACATTTATATACTAATAAATAAAATATATTACAAGTGATTGCTTAGTTACTGTAACAACTTAGATTCTGATAACGTAATCTGCACCTAAACTATGACATATTTACTATGACAAAGAAGCTTTGGTACTCGTAACATACCTTAGATTTAATATTAGGATTAGGCATAACGCCGTTTGTCCATCAATGCCGGCACCGGCACGGCACCGATAACAAGATGCCGGCGCCGAAGTAACGGTACATACATATAATATGACCGTCAGTCCACTGCACGCAGCACCCGAGCGCCGTCATCACGTCCGCCGAACATATGAGTAAACCGGTGTGACTAGAAATAAGGCCGGGATTGTGACGGGCCGATGTGACGGCACTACCCGGGCAATACAAAAGTTGAACTTGTCACCACACTGCCGTCACACCGCGCTATTCGCCGTTTTCTGCTGAGGCACCGATATCGGCGCGGTGGACAAACGATCACAGTCACGTCATTTTTAAGCCAGGCCAAAATAATCTCATTATCGGTGCCGTCTCGGTGCCGGCGTTAGTGGACAAATAGCCTAAGAGTACTACTAATAAAACGTGTACAGTATATAAACTCACTTATTTTGTTCACCTCGGTTGATCATATGATGGTAGCCAAAGTGTGGGGGAAAGTGGAGTATACCAGCTTGAGTCTCGGGGTTCTGAGCTAATAGGGCGGCGTAATATGTATCTGTCATTCGCACCTGGTGTACAATACAAAAAAAAATAAGAAATAAGCATTTAAAATTTAAATAGAACTTTTTACAGTGTTCCAGAGTGTCCATTGGTAGATGTTCAATTCTTTTATATGTGCTATGCAGTGCATAACTAAGTGCATATCCTTACTTATACTTTAATAATACTATGTACTTGTAAGTATTTAGTAAATTATGCCTGTAAGATTATACATAATGTGGAATATAATTTCGTAACTTACAAAGAAAAGAGAGCACTTCATGACAGGACAGGATTTAAATTTGGTGTTACTCTTAATTCTACAAAAATCATTACAAAAGCACAGATTTATATACAATGATTATTTTTTTGTACTATTTTGTAGCGGTCAAGCGCTCATTGTAAACAGTCAAAACAATCTTCACTAATATTATAACAATTCAAAGTGATCAGTGAGATTTTATTGAATAAAACCATTTTGACATTGAGCACATTTGCAGTGTTACCTGATGACAAGTACTTGGCACTTTATCTGAACAGCGCTGGTGGAACTTAAAGTTGCATTGGCTGCAGTAGAAGCCGTTGAAGAGTAACCTCCGGCAGCACTCACAGAAGGCCAGCGTGAAAAATGTCTTTCGTGTGAACTGATGTGAGATGTGAGACATTATTGGGAGCTTGTCCAGTGTTCGTACTGTGACCTGGGAAATAATCAACATATAAAAATAAAGACTTGAATCTAGGTGAATGTTTTATTATTATGCAGTTCTTAATTCTGTTAGGAATTGTTTCCCTTTTTTTTAAATAAGCCTGTTCTGTCCCACTGCTGAGCAAAGACATCCCCCTTTCTCTCCACTCATCACCCTTGGCTTTCTCTCTCTTTCTTCTAAGCATTTATTATTCCCATCTAATAGTGGGGTCTGCTTTGTTTATTCAAACTATTGAGGACTAGTTCTTTTGAAATACTCCAGACTTTTATGAAGGAAGTGTACCTATATAATTTCTATACAGATAATCCCAAGTGTTTGTTAGTAGGTAAGTAACGATATTATTTTGCATGAAATAAATTTATCTGTGACATTCTTTTTAAATTGAAAACCTATGTATCATGCAAATTATTATTATATGGAGAGTATTTTTATTTTTCGTAAACTCACCAACAATTGTAAGGTACATAAGTAGTAGGTAAACAAGTGTCATTCACTGGTGGGCTGGTGTTGCCTTACCTGACCTATGCACCAATAAAACAACACTGACCTCCTCCACATCGATGAGGGTAATGTCGATGTCCCACGGAATCACTTGGTTGTACCCTGTCCTGACCACTTCACACATTTCACACGTCAGGTTTCGTAGCTTGAGCGCCTTGGAGAGTGCGTCTCGCAGGGTCACGCCATCCTTCACCTGCACGCTCGTACGCTGCTGGTTCGGCAAATGAGCCCTAAGGAACACCTTAGGCTGCCGCGTAAGAGTATCAAATTTTTTACTGTCATCCTGCAACGAACACTCTTCACTCCTATCCGGCGACTCCTCTTGCAACAATTCACGTAACGTCCGCTCCCTAAGCTCTAAGTTATGCAATTTGGACGTCAGCTCATGATATTCCGATAAGTACAGCGACGGTGGCTGTTGGAAACCAGCGAATTTCGCGTTCAGCGCGTCAATGTTTTCACGGGTTACATTTATAATACTTTGAATGTTCCTAATTTCATATGTCGGGTCCGCAACGTCGTCGCTGTCGGTGGACGTCGACATATTATCACTGTTGAGGGATAATGCAGGAATATTTCCATTAATTTTTCTTGAACAATTTTCTTTCTCTGTAGTAACTGCCATTTCTCATTTCTCTTCCTATTTTTTTATTTTTTTCTGGGCACAGTTTTCGCACATGACATTTCTTCTGAAGTTGCCAGATAAAGCCAAATAGAATTTCCCTATTTTACCCTGAACTAAATAAACTACCTCGACCGAACTAAAATAAAATGCCAGTGTGGATTTACTTTACATTTTTTTCTCTGTAGTGTGTGAACGAAAAGCATAAACCTTAATTCCACAGACTAAAAAGTTTATTTATTTACTTTTGTTCGAGTGTTTTTTTCGAAGCGAAATAAAATTAGTTTTTACATTACATTCCTAGCTAAATCACAACTAAATACCATATAAATATACCAAATATATGGTAATTTAGTATTCCTTGTTTTCACGTATTTCGAAAAGCTCGAAAGCTTACTCCTGCGATCATGTCAGAAGACAAGAAGAAGTTCCGCCAAGTGGCTCTGGAACAGTTGAAACTTATGCTTGATTTCATGGCACAGCATCCGGATTTCGCGTTAGGTAGTCTCAGGAACCTGGAGGCTCGTCACCAGTCCAAGCTACGATGGACAGAGCTTACTAAAATCCTCAATAATCACAGAGGAGCTAAAAAGACTCAATATGGATGGAGTAAGGTTAATAAATTATTTATGTTTACGTAAAATTATATCGAAGGATTCTCTTGTTTATCTTGGAAGAAAAAAACTTAAATGTTCTCAAAAAACACTTTATTACCTAGATATGATTAATCTATATGAATTATCTTATTTTCAGTACTGGAGCGACTTCAAAAACAAACTAAAAAAGAAGCTAATTGAAAGAAAGAGAAAAAAACCAGGGAGTGTCAAGAAAGATAGGCCATTCACTAAACTCGAGAAGCAGGCGCTGGTTATCCTTGGGCCCATGTTTGAGAAGAGGAGGGGTGAAAAACTAGAGAGTACTCCATGCGTAAGTTACACTTTACTTACATTACGTATGAGGTGATAAAAAATTATAAAAACATATTATTAGTAGACAGCTGGCTATTACAATGAACAACACAGAATATTGTAGGTACACTAAAAATGTTAACAATTACAGTACAAATAATAGGGAGTGGGAAATACATTAGGTATATTATGTACCTACCTACCGCATTTTGCAAAGTGCATTATATGAACAAGACCTTGGGTTTGTCATAGTATCACAGATAGTATTGAGTTCCTTGCTCTAACCAGGTAGGTATGTACCTAATAGTGCTTATCTATTATTTGACACTATTTTGTCCAATGAAATGACATATGTACATAACCTACCTAGGCCTACATTACTTCTTATTTTACAGGATCCACTGCCAATAGAAATAAAACAGGAGTCAATGTTAGAAACAGCTTTATCAACTAATGGGCATTACAAAATGGCAGAAAATGATGTATTGTTAGGTACGTAAATGTAAGGGTATCGTAGCCTACCTTTGTAACATTTTTTGGTGAGGCATGAACCTATAATTTTATGACTACCCCTGGGAAATATTTATGGGTCTTTTGGGATGTATGAAAACAATGAGGTTTGGGTGGTACACTGTATCAGACTACTTTTTTCTAATCGATCTATTGTTGTAGGTCTAGAAAGTGGTGACAGTGAACATTCTTCTGACGAAGAGTGTGAGGAAGATGGCGACCAGAGTTCATATGAACCTCTTCTAAATGGTTAGTTTAGACATGTTTAGACAAGATAAAGGTTTTATCCCTAATAAAAAAATTGCGCCTGATGGTCAAGTGTTTTCTCCATCACACTGTACTTACAATATTCACGCTTGATTCATGTCTCTTCGAACTTAGACGCAGATATCTCTGCAAATCTTACTCTTGGCTCGGATTGGAGGACAGTGTGGAGTAGGGGTTTAGTGCTTAACTTCGGAGAGACAAAGAATCGCTGTGACTATTGTTTTTCGCTAAAACTTGCAAAGAAGGATCATAAGAGGTCAACAATTATATTGAGGGGTCTCATTTACAGGTATTTACCCGAAATGGTTAATGGACATAGAAAGAAAGCGTGCCGATGCAGATTTAAAACGAGCAAGAGCTGAAGAACTTCGAGCAGAGGTTTCTGTAAAAACAACAGAATCTGCACTCATCCAGGCAGAGGCTCTGAAGAAGCTATCAGAGGCGGCAGAGAAACAGGCAGAAGCAATACTGAGGATAGCAATGGTGATGGAGAACCGACCTGGAGTCATAAACACACAATCAAGACATCCATTGGAGTATCAATGAATGTCATTTAAATAAAATCATAGACATTACACAACACTCTAGTCTCACTAAGCAAAGTTTGTACAAAAGGAATATGGATTGCTGATAAAATACCTTATAATTTGATGTTAGTAAATATAAGTGTGCAAGACAAAAGCTATTCCAACAGAGTTGGAACTCTTATGTAGGAAAATGGTCTTGAGGATTAAACTAGTAACTTAATTACCTCGGTACTTATCAGATATCCAGTTTCATGTAAGTATGGAGAATTATATTATAATTTATGTAATATACATATAGGTGTTGATTCTGTTGCGTTTTTCTAAACTAAAACTAATTTGACAGAGATCATTTCAGTTTATTTATTTTTATTACATTACACCCACCACACATTCACTTATTATCGCTCTTATTTACAAAATAATCTGAATAGAAAAATGTAACAACAAAATCAACACCATTTTGTGCCTATTGTGGTTAATTTTTATTTATAAACCTAAATTATTACGTAAGTGTTTACTTAAAACAAATAAAATATTACAGCACTGTTTTTTTAAATTTACCTAATCACTATAGCATGTCGTAATCATCTCTCTGAAACAAACAAAAGTATCTTCAAAAATAGTGTCAAATCATTGTAATAAAAAAAAAGCTGTGTCAAAAATCTGGTAGAATCTAATCTACATAATAATATACTATCAAGTATAAAAGCCCTGTTTAATTTACAAGTGAGTCCACACGCGCGTTTCAATATACTATCAAGTATAAAAGCCCTGTTTAATTTACAAGTGAGTCCACACGCGCGTTTCTATTTATTGTATGAGGTAGGTAACGCGCGGCAGGTTCTAGACGCGATATAATGTAACTCTCGTATCTCCAGAACGCGCAACTGTCTACGCCTCATCTGGACAGGGTCTTTTCCTCTAAAGTACACTCACCTGCCACACAAGCCACAAAAACTATAAACCAAGAAATTGAAGTTTTTTTTTCCACTTTAACTTCTTCCACATAAGGACTCCGTCAAGTATCGTGGGATGCACTAGACAGGAAACTTTTGTGGAAAACACACATCAAAACAAAAAGAGACGAAGCCAATCACCGGTCTAGAAGCCTGAACTGGCTAATTGGAAGAGCATCTAAACTATCTAAACTATCCTTGGAAAACAAGCTCCTAATATGTAATTAAGCCTATATGTACCGACGGAATACAACTCTGGGATACCGCTGCTAACTCAAACATAAGCATCATTCAGCATCTGCATAACTCTATCCTGAAGTCAATATCAAATGCACCATGGTTCATGACAACTGAAGAGCTCCATGAGAACCTAAAAATTACCAGTCAAGGAAGAAACACAGCTCCTACAAAACTCATACAAAACCAGACTGACAAAACACCCCAATCTGTTGGCTGTAAAACGACTGGAGCCAAATACACAAAAAAGACTGAAGCGCCGGAATATACTAGAGCCAAATGTACAAAACTTAAAAATGGGGCTAAACTCATTGGAGTACAGCCCTGCACGCCACTAATTATCCTTCACAAGATCTGCATAAAGCCAGCAGGCTGATCGCAGATGTGCAAACAAACAAAAAAAAAATTCAACTTCTTGTTTTATGGCTTTTGCAACTTGTTGTTACAATTCTATTTTATGATATAAATAGAAGCTGACTTGTACTGAACTCACCATGTCATTGTATTCAAGCACATGTTTCCTGATAGCCGATCCATCAACCCATGTGACAAAGTCCTCCAACGATCTTGTGACAAGAAATGCAGGGTCTTTCACCACTTCAGGGCCCACTCGTACATGCCCCTGCTCTATGTACTTTGTAGCTTCTTTCATGCTTTCTGACATTCTATCTGGAATTGTTGCAATACGTTGGTGTTTTATTCACAATATAACTTCTCTGTTCAGAGTTTAAAACTAAGTTTTGGGGTTTTGTATTGGGCTCTTCGTTATTTATTTATTAATTGCTTACATGAACACACAAATATTATTACCTAAAGCTTACTTCTAATGTGTTTGTGTAGACAGAAGATTGCAATAACATATTTTTTCAATTAGTCTAAAAACTTACTTCTGACCATAACGGAGGGCAGTCTCCTTCTGCAGAATGAGCTAGCAGATACATTGGTAGCCAGTGCCAGATCCCAGCGCGTCGGGATCAGCCCCATTTGGTACAATTTCTCCAGCAACTGTGCACTACAATCGGTCCTAAAGTCTGAACTTGCATCCAAATCTTTGATCTTATTAGCCAACTCTCTCACTTCTCTCGATAACTTGTTATACCTAGAAAAAGAAATACAAATACATAGGTACCTACCTATGTACATAAAGGTGGTAATAGGTAACAAAAAATACTAACTTCGTGTAATCTTCCCGTTTCTGAATATAATATTTTTTCATGGCTTTAACTTCATTTAGGTTGTTATCCACCTTCCATGATATAAAGTCCACTTTTTTGAGCAGTTTTTGCTCATGAAACTTCAATTTTCGAACCATTTTCAATTAATTTCCTCTTTTCAATAAAATGAATTTTAACAAAACGTAAACAAAAACACGTGCTCAACGAATGAATCAAAGAATGAATGATTTAGCTGCGGGTAAGGTAAAGTCTAGCTGCTGCATCTATCTATGCATGAATAAGCATAGACAATGTATGTGATTTATTTCGTTATAATTCTCTTCTCTCTATGATTTAGTTCGATTCGATGCATGGGTTTGTTGTGCTGAAAAATCTGAAAATTGGTGCCGAGACATTGTTTGTATAAATTGCTAAACGTAGTCGGTAGTCTTGAAAAGCGACACCATGTCATACAGTAACAATTTAGACGCCGATTTTGTGCACTACTTGGACTCAATGGTAAACCTAGATGCTCTGGACAGAATGACTGAAGACCTGGGTGAGGAACTCCAAGATTCTCAGCAGGTAATGAATCAAATCAAAGGCTTGATCGATTCTCTGCCTAAAAATGACCAAGAAGTAAAGCTTGAACCAACCAGCGGATTCCGGCACGAAGAATTGTCGAATCTTTTGAATGATAGTGCGCCAAAGCTTTTGATGCCTGATATGGTTGAAAATACCTATGATGTGAATTTCGATGATGTTATAGCAACATTAAAGAGCTATGCTGAGGACATCAAGAAGAACCTTGCTCTTGCTAAACCAGTTGCAGAAGTGGGCAATGGTAAAAAAGAATTTGAAGATCTAGATTTGGGGCAATATGCTTCAAGCTTGGATGGTCTTTGCAAACGTTTGAATAATATGAAGCTGAATAAGAAAGATGATGGCAGCCAACGCAATCCTGAGCTTGAGGCCAAGCTGTCAGTACTGCGCGATGATGTCAATATGTTTTCACAGGTACCTACCTACTTAGCTGTATAAATTACAGTAGGTACCATGGAATAATGTGTTACATACAATCCAAATGTCTTTTGATCATAATTGATCTTTTTCAGATGGTAAAAAGCAACACTACCCTGTGTGAAGCCAACAAGAGCTGGACTCCAACATCTCCACCTAATAATGCACTCAATTATGATGAGATCTTAGCCAAACTGCTGTCAGGCATCAATGAGGTGTCATATTTACTTCACAGTAAAAATTAAGGCACATTCCACTGAGCTATATAAAAAGAGTTTCTGAAGTATCTGTTCTTCACAAGTGGAAGTTTTCAAGAATTAAATAGGCTTACAACTGCACCTATTATTATCCCCAATTTCGCATGCACATCCTTTATGATAGATTTTATAAGATCTGTATAATTTGTGGCTTTATATGACTGTGTAACATGATTGTGAATATTTATATAATATTACTTATAATTGTGGCTGAAATGGTTATGTATGAAACTGAGAAGGTTGTAAAGTGTTATTTCCATTCAGCCACCATAGAATTAAGCTATGTTATTGATTATTTGTTATAATAAAGTAATCAGTGATTAAAGTCTTGTAAGTTCCAAGTATCCGTTCCGTTCAGTCGCAAGCACTATTTGATGGGTGTTTTGTCAAGTCATTCAAAAGCATTGTACAGGGTAAAATCAAGTTTATTCAGGATACACTCTACAGTCAGCACAGTCTAGTAAAGTTTGTAATAGCTAGTGAGCAACTTAGTCTAATAATAGCTGATAATAAACAAAAAACCATAGCTGTAAAGGTCCATGTCAGTCCAATTTCATAGTGTAAATTGAATGTCATGAAAATAATGCTGCTTTAAAACAATTTTCTAAAAAGTAGTCTCAAACAGTTGTGTCAAGTTTAGCCCTTTTAGTTTCCATAACATCATGATCAGTGAAGGAAATACCTTCACCATCTACATTCATCTTATCCTCTTTGGAGCGTTTCTCGTCTGCTTCTATGACCTTCAATTGAATCCCATATAGAGTGGTACCATGCAATGTCATAATAGCTTCATCAGCTGCCCTCACAGATGCATACTTTGCAAATCCAAATGTTTTGTTATGGAACACCGAAACATCAATTAGATCCCCAAAACGACAGAATAAGTTTTGTAAAATATGGTGTGGGGGTGGTGTAGGTTTCATTACTATGAAACATCGTTTAGCCAGTTTGCTATTTTTATCAACTAAAGGTTTGACCAGAGGGACTTTGACTCCACATATAAACTCGTAATCATTATCATTCTCAGATTTGTCCTTTGATGTCACTGCTTTGATTAGAGATGATGCTTGCGCTATTGCTTCGGCAAGCTGTAACATATCAGGAGTAGCATCTTTCGAGTTTTTGAATGTATTTACAATTTCTGATAGATTGCTTGCAGCTTGACTGAGGGGACTGTCAATTGGTTTTATTGTAATCAGTTCTCCCGAGGGGAAAGTATAGTTGTTCAGTGCTTCAACAGCATATACTGCCGCTACTTCTGTGTCATATTTTATCAATGCTTTGCTTTTATTGAATTCAGTTGAATAACTAAAATTCACAAGTCCAGGTACTATGTTGAAAAGTTGTTCAACACACTTTTGTGGTACAGCTGGACTGCAGGTTACGTTTATTGAATCAAAGTTCTGAGGCTTTGTATCAATCAAAGATGCTATTGAGTTTTTTTTATCAAAACCCGGTTTAGGAAAGTTTCTGAATTCATAGCTTTCATCCTTCCAGGGACTGACTCCATTAATATAGTTGTTTTGATAGCCATACTCATATTCTTCATTGTTCCGATGGCGTTTTAGTTCCTCTTTTGGAGTTGCAAATATAGGTCTATATCTAGAATCACACTGTTCAAAGGCTTTGGCCGCATCAAGAAAAGATGTAAAGTTTACATAAGCAAAACCTCTGCATTGGCCTGAGCCCAGCTTTTCTTTTTGCAAGTGAACACTGGCAACATGACCAAATTTGTTAAAATGCTCTAATATCTCATTTTCGGTGGCACTTTTTTGAACCTTGATAAAAAGTCTTTTAAATTTCTCTTCATTGACATGGGGTCCTTCGTTTTTGCTCGAGGAGACCATGACTTTAATTGGTTTGCCATCCTTCTCGATGCATTTCATATGTAGCTCTTGGATCGCGGCAGCTGCCGACGAGGTTTTGTTGTATTTCACGAAAGCTATCCCCTTTGATATTCCGGTGTTACGATCTATAGGCATGTACAAGTCATCCATGTCGCCATACTTTTGAAACAGTGGCAATAGGTCTTCCTTGACGTGCTGTTTACTGCAAACGATAAAAAGCCTGGAGTACGGAGGCTTGTCAATACGGTCATCGTTAGCGTTACGCATCATCAAGTCTTGGTTTCTACGTTGATCTACCGAACCACAAGTCAAGAGTCGTTCATCAGTTTGTCGATTTGGTTTCAGTAGAGTCAAAAGCACCCTAAAATACGAACGAAAGACAAGAAAACGTAGGGATGTAAATTACAATATAAAATGCAAGATTTAATTTTCAACTTGATTCAACTCAACCACAACAGAACCACAGATTACTAGGATGTGAACAGAACTCAACAAACTGCAAAAAGTTTTTTTTTTAGTTCTCGGAAGAACGAATGAATGAATGTGAATAGAATAACATTGTACAAAGACGATCTTTTTTTAGAGATGACTTCGATATATATCGAAACGTAACTAAAAACGGTTAAGGGTCGGTTATCATACCATATCGATACTTCCACATAACCGATTTCACTAACTACCTACTGTTAGGCCGCGGAGCGGATACCTACGCTTTCGTACGATTTTTACTCGTGAGTAGGTACACGTACGAACACCCACGAACGATCCCGACTTTCCAAGTAGCTACCTACTAGTTAGGGGAGCGCGCAGCACAGACTGGCCTCAAGTTAGCCGCCAACCAAAACGAAAATTCACAAACCAACCAAAACGATGTGAAACACCGATACGATACGCTAAATTCGCTACCTCTCTTTCTAAGTATGAATAGTTTTACTGGTTAGAAAGAGATGGGGCGAATTTGAGTGACGTAAAGTTAGCTATATATTTGCATGTTAGTGGCGTGCGTAAAAATATGTCATAAGAAGCTAACAATATGGTTTACTTTCTATTGTAACTTTTTTTGGTCCATGGTTTTGCGGGGCGAAAGCACGAAACGCATATCGATATTTGAAAACCGTTATTGAAATCGATATGCAAACTGTATAGAAACCACCGACCAGACGAAGGAGCACCGAACACCTATATGCGAAGGAGAGGAAGGGATATTGCGAAGGAGAGGAAGGGATATTATTTATTTATTTAATACTTTATTGCACAAAATTATAAATTTGTTACAAAGGGTGGACTAAAGGTTAGACCGCACTAGGGCGGAACTGTACTGCAGCGGAGCGTCGCGACGTTTTCAATGTAGTTCGCTACAACGCACTAGAACTGCAACAGCGCGGCATTTTATCTCTCAGTCGGTTGGCAACCACTGAACGCGATGGATGAAATTGGTGTGAACGGTATATATATATAAAAGAAGAGGGACCTGACTTACCTATCACATTCCAGGCCAGACCGCTAAAGCTAGGGCTAAAATTTGGAATGTACTTTCTTTACATGGCATAGGCACCCGCTAAGATGGGATTTTAACAAATTTCACCCCTGACTGGGTCAAACTGGGCCTAAACGTTAGTATGCAAAATCGTATTCCTTGAAATTATAAGTACCAAAATTGGCATGTACCTATATTTATCAAACTAAATAAATAAGAACTGTATTTAAAAAAACTAGCTCAACACTTATTCGCTGTTCTATTAGTTGTTAAAGTTTGTATGGAAAAATTGGTTTGTTTCAAGCTTAGGTCCTAGCATGTCCTTACAAAAAACTAAAAAACCTACGAAAGGTGTAGGTAGGAAGGGAGATAGCGTACCTACCTAGGTAAAAAATACCAGCCTCTGAAGCCACATTTAAAGAAGTAGCTAAGTGGGTAGGTAGGTAAGTAGGTAGTAGGTACCTACTTAAGATCTCGCTATAAAGTCAACGGGAAGCATAGTTTATGTGTTGCTTTATTACTGAGTACCTACCACGCGCGCAAAGCCGCGGGTGCTACAGCTAGTATAATATTGATGGATGTCTCGCAAGTGTCGCGGACGCGCCGCTTACTATAATGCACTAAGCGGCAGCGGAACAGCGCGACGCGAGCGCGTCAACTTTGCCTAGTTGCCCAACTCTGTCGCGACGCTCCGCTGCAGTGCAGTTCCGTTGCCGCGTAGTGCGGTATGGCTAGTATATTTACTTGGAAAGAATATTGAAGCTAACTGTCGCGTCGCTCCGCTGAAGTGCAGTTCCGCCCTAGTGCGGTCTAACCTTTAATGCTGAAAGCATTGTCTGCCATTAGTGACGTGACGAAGTTACTTGTTGTTTGGATTGGACCACACATTAGTAAAGATGCTCTGTGGACTGGACTCTACACTCTGTGCATCAAAGAGCTGTGCTGTGGTGTGGGTCATCGACACCGAAAATCTATATCCTAGCGGTGTGGGTGGTCCAAGAAAACAACCATGCTTGTCTTGTCACTTCAATTCAAATCCATGGATAACCATAGATAGTGATGTGGCCAGTACTCACAAAAAGTACCAACTCCCAGTCCCAGCTCATAAATATTATTATTATCAACTAATATTAGTGTTGTACTGTCTCTTGTTTTAGATCAATCTAATTGTCAAAATTTTGGTTGTACCTCCCTTTGTACACTGACCATATTCTGATCCGTACTCCCCTCTTGTTTATGACTCTAGCATCAGCGAACTCGACACTGGCAGAATTGTGACAACTAGCCACAAAAGCCACAAACCAAGAAGTTGATGTTAAACAAAATATAATAAAAAAAAAACATATAGATGAAAATGACATTGACACATAATAAAACATCACGTCAGCTATCTATCAACCACAGCTGTTTTATTTTTTATTATAATTAATTTGTTTTGTTTACATTACAAATCTGGAATTTATTTATTTTGTCCGCGAGTTTCGCCAGCACAATGCATTTTTATTAATCCCATTCCCCAATCTAATAATATTGTCTATAGAGCTGTTGTGTTGGGTAATCAAAGTTCTAAAAGTAAAAATATGTCGGTAACTCTGCACAGTGCACACAGACGTCGGGGACATCAAAATCGAATTATTTTGTGAACAGTGTCATAAGGCGTGCGAAAACTTCTTAGCTTTATGTGCAAGCGATTATCACAACGGCTGCCTGTTTCATTCAACGTAACAAAAAGGTAAATCATTAGAAAAATAAGCTATAAGCCAGCCAAAACTAAATATAACCTAAAATAGTTAACTTTATTTACCTATTAGGTACCCGTACGACTAGACTCGGCCATTTGAAAAAAAACGTATTAAAATGTAGGGTAAATTCCTCTAAAACTATCTGCCATATTTTCGTAGCTTTTGCGAAGAAAAAATGTTTCATAGATCGGACAACTTGATATTCCAACCACGCCAAAACAGAAATGAAGACTTCCACGAAGAGCTGAACGATTTATTCAACAAAAAGTTTAGTTTTCGATACAGCAGCGACTGGAAACTGCCGGAGTTAGACTTGTGGTTCTCTACGCCGCCTTGGAAGGTTTCAGAACTAGATACACTGAAAAGTCGATTGAATTTTCACAAGAGCCAGCTAAATGACTTCAACATTGAGGAATGGAGCAGCCACACTCGTCGGAGGAACCCTGCTGGGGAAGTTGGATGGAAGATAAAATGCCTGGTGAACCCTGAATTTCTGACGCAGGCATGGACTAAGTTTTACGAATGTGCTAGCACTTACAATGTAATACCCAAACAAGCAAGAACAGAGAAGGCGATGGTTTCTTTGCATCTATGTGAGGCCCCGGGTGCATTTATTACATCGCTTAACCACTATTTGAAACAGAACCATCCAGATGTGCAGGTATATCTTTGCTTTTATCTAATTTGTAAAGTAATTTCACATTTGCCTTTAGAACTCTCTAAACAAAAGGGAATCTGCTTGAAGTTAACATTACTATCTGTATTTTTATGTTAATAGTTTTTTGGCCGAATACTCATATGCTAATTAAATTAAGTTCACTCTTAAATTATTGCCATCTCTTACAAATGAGTAATGTCAAACAGAGGTAGACCAATTTTAAGTGGTGCTTAAATTTGAGTGACGTTTCAGTATTCTGGCCTTAGTTATTTTATTGTCCACAAATCTTTTTATTTAAGTGTTTATCCTTACAATTAATACACATTATAAACGAATTTACTGACATATAAAAGAGCCTTTTCCGTACATTTTTACATAGAAACCACAAAAAAACAAAATCATCATCTGCATCTCTAATATTTATCTTAATATTTTTCAGTGGAAATGGGTGGCCAACACATTGAACCCATACTACGAAGGCAACTCACCTTCAAACATGATTAGTGATGATCGATTCATGTTCCATACTCTGAACAACTGGGACTTTGGAGTAGACAGCACTGGCAACTTGATGGACTGGGAAAACTCTCAGGCAATTATTAGGAAAGCCAAGTCATTGGGCAAGGTAATAAATATATAAATATTCACGGACACTTAACACAACGCCTTCTAGTCCCAAACTAAGCAAAGCTTGTACGATGGAAACTAGAAGGCTGATAGAATACATACATACATTTTATTTTTTTTATAAACATATACTTATGATACATAGAAACACCCAGACACAGAACAAACATCTATGTTTACAACACACAAATGTTTGTTCTGGGTGGGGATCGAACCCATGACCCACAGCACGGAAGGCAAAGCTACTACCGACTGAGCCATGACGCCTGTCAATTGTACAAGTATTGTACCTGTAATATTGTACAAGTATTATTTCTAAAGCAAGCAAGCTCGTATAAGTTAGTTGCCAACTTTGGTGACACAGTTTTTAGGCCACCATAAGGCATCTGTCATTATTATTTTATTTCTATTTGATTTCATGGCTTAACGATTGCTAGAGCCGGTCATATTATTTCAATATTTAATTTTGTGTTTGAAGCCCATCAATTAAATTGGTTTTTGACTGGTTATTTTAAAGTGTAAGATGTGCTCAGTGAAGCAAAGCATTGTTATAGGCAGTGGTTACCACATAACATGGGCTATTGGCTTGTTCCATCGTTTAGTTGTATAAAAAGTCCATTTTATGCTCTTGACTTTGCGTTATTAATAAAGACATCATTAAGAAGTTTCACAGAATCCTTCGAAATCCTTTTAAATAGAATGCAATATTCCAGGTGTTGCTGATAACAGCTGATGGTTCAATAGATTGTCTGCAGAAGCCAGATGCTCAAGAGGAAATGACTTCTCCACTTCATTACTGTGAAATTGTTACAGCACTACAAGCTTTGAGTTCAGGTAAAAATAATACACACCTGTTATCTATCTTCTATACTAATATTATAAAGAGGAAAGATTTGATTGTTTGTTTGTTTGTTTGCATTGAATAGGCTCTGATACTACTGGGCCGATTTGAAAAATTCTTTCACCGTTGGGAAGCTACACTATCCCCGAGTGACATAGGCTATATTATATTTTCAAAAAAAATAGGGATCCTTACTAAAACTACAATAATGCAACCCAAAGTGTAAAAAATTACCTAAAAAATTTTAATTTTTGTTAAATACCCGTGCGAAGCCGGGATGGTCCGCTAGTGTTATAATATAAAGCAATGTATAATATTGATATACTTATCAAATTTATTTTTTCAGGAGGAACACTCATCTTCAAATTGTTCACAACCTTTGAACACTCAACAGTGAGCTTATTGTACCTGATCAACCACATCTTCACTGAAGTCAATATATACAAGCCTGTTACATCACGACAAGGAAATTCCGAAGTCTATGCAATTTGCATCAACTACAAAGGAAAACAATGTATCGACAAATATTTCCCCATACTGCAGACGGCCTATGGAACTGAAGTTTACGGAAACCTTGCTCTGTTCCCCATAGAAGCTATTCCCAAGAGCTTCTTAAAACAGATTCAAGAATGCTCAAACTACTTCTGCTTAATGCAGTGCCAAGTCATAAACAATAACCTGCAAGCATATTTGATGCAGAATAACATATCTCTACACAGAGATATAAAGAGAATCAGAGCCATTGTGGCAAGTGAATTCATCTGGCACTATCATTTAAAGCCTTTGGATAATGAACAAGAAGTACTCAAAGGTATACTGCATGAGGAGAACAAGATTAACATGAATCCGCGATATCATCGCGGTTCTTACACGGAGCGACACCTCTACACCAGAATGTCGCTCAGAGAAAAATTAAGCAATCTCAACTTATTCCTTCAAGCAGAAGCCGTCACCAACCCCTTCATACTGATTAGCGATAAAGTTAAATGGCTGTCGTTCTACGACGATAATATTGATCTAAAACTCGCGTTCACGTACGGCTTACCGCTAAAGAAAATAAGTAGCTCCAAATTCATATTTGTGCCAATATTCAAACTGTACCAACAGATCCTAGCTGAGGACGAGTTTAAGGAAATTGTGTTCTGCAAAAACAAGCAGGAGCAAATAGATATGGATTATTTTGGCGACTATGGAGTGGAAATACATAAAGTTTTAGATTTGAAGGAGTATAACCTGCTAGAAGACTATAACATCTATGAGAAAAGAAGTTTTAAACTGTTCCTTGAGGTTTTGAAACAGCTAACAGTCGGGCAAACGTTAATGATTATGAATCTAAGCACTCTGTCGCACTTTTACGCGAGCATCCTGTACATTGTGGCTAAAACATGCTTTGATAAGACGGGCTTTACATCCAGGAACAGTGTTATTCTGAGTAACTTAAAAAATAAATCTGCCCTAAAATATCTAGATATGGTGGAAACTGAATGTGATACTGTGAGGACTGATGGAACTATGGACGTCTTGAACTCTCTGACGGTCCAAACTACTAATGTTGGAGAATTTTATAATAATGTTGTGTTGTACAATAACACATTTTACAGAAATAAATGTACAGAGTACCTATCAAAGATTGAGAAGTGTATCTGAATCATTTAGAGTCGTACCTAGGTAGGTAGGTACCTACCTATTTTAGCGATGTGGCATTTATAATTCTTGGAAATTTTATATTTCTTACTAAACCTATATTGTTGTTATATGTTACGTACGATTCGTGTTGTACCTAGTTGTTCTCTAATTATACAGTGTAATTATAAACTTTCTGAATGTTGTGAACATTGTGGTTTCATTCAAAGCAAAATTAATGCGACACCTAAAGGTGTGCACCTGTGTAGACAGATTACCTACTAGCGTTACGAAGCGCTCGTGGCGTAGCTTGCCTAACTGATTGCATGGTCACATTAGGATGGGTGACCGTTAGTGACATTTACATCTGAGCGCTTCCGTGCTTCGAAGGATACTTAAAAACTCCTTCACTAACAATAACGAGCTTGCTTGCTTATTATTGTTATTATTAGTCTAATCAAATTAGTCAAAATTTGGTGAGAATCTCGGAATTTGAGATAGCCAGCTGTAAACTCGCATAAACTTGTATCTTGACCTCTGATACAAGTAAAAGTTGTAAAAGTTGTCTCAAAACCTACATAATATGGTAGGGTGTCCGCGTCCATTAAAATCTCAAGGTCAAAGGTTACAAAAAGCGACCTTTTGCAAATATCTCGTTTCCTATGGGTTTTTTGCTATTTATATTAAGTATAGTCAATATTGTAGAGGATTAACTTCCCTACAACTTTTGTCTAAATAAAATTTTTATACTTTGAATCGTTTTCGAGATAGCGGGCGGAGAGCGCGTTCCATAATTTTTAATAATAATACTACAACTCAAAAACTATTTAAGCTAGAATAAAAATAAAAACGGTTTTGGAATGTCTAAACAAAGCTCTATTCTATGACATCTAACTTGATATTTTTATACGATTTTTTTTTATTCACTTCGGACCCTTATAACTTTGCAACCCCTTGACCGATTTACTTCATTTAAAAAACCAGTAAAATATTAAAACACTTTCCGTAGACGTATTAAATTCTGTGAAGATTGAATAAGCGGCTCGAAAGATCTCGTCGAAAAACATAGGCCGAAGAGAGTAAAAAATAAATGTCATAGGATAGGGCTTTTTGTGGACATCCCAAAACCATTTTATTTTTATTCTAGCTTAATTAGTTTTTGAGTTGTAGTAAAAATTATAACGCGCTCTCCGCCCTCTATCTCGAAAACGATTCAATGTATAAAAATATTTTATTGATACAAAAGTTGTAGGGAAGTTAATCTTCTACAATAATGATCATACATACAAATAGCAAAAAACCCATAGGAAACGAGATATTTGCCAAAGGTCGCTTTTTGTAACATTTGACCTTGAGATTTTAATGGACGCGGACACCCTACCTTAGGTAGGTTTTGAGACAACTTTTAGGATGTCAAGATGCAAGTTTATACGAGTTTGTAGCTTGGTATCTCAAATTCCGAGGTGAAATGCTAATTTGATTGGGCTATATACCCACTAGGTAGGATACGCAGAAAAAGCACTAATCGTTGCTGTCCCTTCATAAACAAAATGACCACTGTTTAGAAAATGCAACAATTTTTTTTTTTTCTCGCTCCTCAGAGCAGGCTATATTTTAGAACCATACCGCCTAGTCTTACGTTATGTTTTTCTCATAAGTTAGTTTGTTTAGTTGTATGTCTTGCGTCACAAGAGAATCGACACCGTGATACTTTTTTTTTTTAAATTTTGTTCTGGCGCTGGAGGCTTGTTTTTTTGCCAAGTCTTTTTGTACCATTCTATGTTTTTTTTTTAATTTAATTTTGACTCTGGAGGCTTTTCCTTTTGCCAAGTCTTTTTTGTACCATTCCATGGCTTCTATAGTGTTGCCCGCAACTGGTTTTATAGAACAATGTCAACGCGACACCAACACGCGACGTTCCTTCGTTCCTTAGACTCGTGCTCTTGTCAAAGCAAAGCATTGAGTCACCATTGAGTGATTGTCATGAACCTAGGTGATTGTGTGTTTTTGTGTTTTTTTTTTCTCTTTAGTTCTATCTTTGGTTCTGGCAATCAATTGCTAATCGCAGCCAATCGGCAATCGGCATTCGTAGAAACATTAAAAAAAAAACTCTTTGCCGGAGGAAGTTCGGAATTTGGTTCGGAAGTAAATAAATAGATCGATTAGCCGCACAACATTTACTTGTGATTTATTTACGCGAACTTTTCTCCGATCTCATGTTCGCATAACATTTCCAAATCATGGATATCAACGAAGGTAAGAAAACCACTGCTTCTGCTGCTACAGTTATGTACCTACCTAACCTATTTGTTATGGCGGCGGTTTTGCATTTTTACTCAAATAGAACAAGGACTTTTGGTTTTCAAGTTCATTTAGTAACTACTACTATTTATAATCCAATATTCTTTGTTCCTTAGTCTAAAACACATAAATAAAACATTTTGATTTCACAGTTATGTACTGAGGTTAGGAAAAAGGGTTTGTATACAAAATAGCGAATATTTACTTATCCACGGTCTAGACTTCCTTAGTCTTCAGATATGATCTTATAGCTCTATTATAGTAGTATAATTTTTTTCTTCAAAATTTTTCTAAGTCTTTTTTACTACTGCACACCCTTTGCTGTACTCTGACCGTTTCCTCCAATGTAAGTACCTTAGTTTAGTAGGTAGGTATGTTACTGTGAACATTTAGGAACCTAAAGTCTTTCTCTGATCTATGTTATTATAATCTAAAAGGAGCAACAACAGATGATCTATGGACCCCATACAAGGAGCTGGTGTCGGTGGTGGAAGGTTACCTGACCCACGAGGATGCCACAGCTCCGTACACCGTGCATACATTTGAGTCGGTCCTACGAAGACACAAGCAGACTTTTCTGTCATTGTTTAAGAACCCAGTGAGTAGCAACCTCTTTCGTAATACCTCAACGCACAAGGAAAACAAAGAAATAGACTCATGACTACTTCTCAGGAACAGTCGACATCCCCTAGACTGAGCAATAATACTGTACTAAGATAATAATAGTACTCTCTACACACTATACATTTTTTTTTATTTAACATAAATCGGCCCACTGCTGGGCAACGGTCTCCCCCAAAGAATTCCAATGTTCTCTCTCCCGAGCTTCATCCCATCATACGCTTTTCATTGACTAATATAAATAAATGTTTCAGCCAAAAAGCACAGCTAGTCGAGAGGAAATAAAGAGAGGAGTAACTGATGGGGTGACACTGCCCAGTTTGGGGAGAACCCTCCTTTCTAAGGAGCTGGTTGATGAGGCCATTATTATATCAGGTTGGTTGGCTTCTGCTTGGTCTATATTGTTTTGAAATTGGCTTCTGCTTGGCCTATATTGTTGTAGGAAAGATTTGATTGTTTGTTTGTATTGAATATGCTCCGAAACTACTGGTCCGATTTGAAAAATTCTTTCACGGTTGGGAAGCTACACTATCCCCGAGTAACATAGGCTATATTATATTTTGAAAAAAATTTGGGATCCTTACTAAAACTACAATAATGCAACCTAAGGTGTAAAAAAAGGCCTAAAAAATTGAAATTTTTGTTAAATACCCATGCGAAGCCGGGACAGTTTGCTAGTTGTTTTATAATCAACAAGTCTTAAAAAAACATTACTTGAACACTATCCAAATAATAGCTAACTACAGTATGCTATTTTAATGCCAATAAAATAATAGAAAACTTAGTCTTAACATTGCAAGATGATTCAAAAAGCTCATTAGTGATATTCAAACTACACAGCACACTCGCACTATGTTCTGCTACGAGATGAAAAAAAATAGGGGTACATCTTAGAAAAAGTTAGAGTAGATATGTCTTGTTAGCCATACATTTTTAATAGGCCTTTACATCTATTCAAGATGCTTTATATAGCGTCAGGAGGCAACCTATGCCTACACTTAACGACACACTGTAGTGCCTGGGACAATGTTTTAGATGGAGTAGGCCCAGCACCTATACCGTCCTCTCAGCCTAGTCAGCCATATCCACAGGAAAGACAAGGTCAATACAGTTGACTAAGCCAAGGGTTTCCTCACGATGTTTTCCTTCACCGTTAAGCTCGTGTTAATGCGCATATAAATTTTCCGAAACGAAAAATCCATTGATGCACGGCCGGGATTCGAACCCACGACCTTCTGATCGAAAGTCGAGATGTAATCCCATTCGGCCAACACGGCTTTTAGCCATACGTAATCAGGACATAATGGCAACTCTAACTTATTATAGACCATCTAGGCATGATGACAGTTTCAGGGGTAAACGTTTATCAAACCTTGTTGTGCTAAATACTGCTTCTGAATGTAAGTAAAAATCTTTTCAGATATGTATAATGTCAGTGAATACTTAGCGTTGGAGCTGTTACATACAGCACAGCGTCAGTTGCCGAGACATCCCGGCCTGCCTCGTGGACTTGTAGCTATCATTCTGTATTACGACGGGCGCAGAGCGTTGGTTCACGCTTTGAAAGAGATCGTCATGGCTAGAGATGGAGTATGTTGGTATGTATACACACACTGCCCAGTCGTAAGTTATTTCACCAAGTCTAGGACCCGTGTGTTGATTTACTGCTCAAGCACTGGTATATAAATAAACTCGACAATTGGCTACGTATAAATAAAACAGTGCTTACAAAAAGTGACTAAAAAGTGATTAAAGACATTTTAACACTGTGACGTAGACATAACAGCGAAAGCTGCTCGTCTATACACTAATAAATAAATAAATAAATATGCTTGTCCAGTCAAGCATAGATTATTGCATGAAAATGTCTACTCTTTATGCTTGAGTACTGATTTCTTTATCAGCATACAGGCCTAAATAAATGAATAAAAAGAAGGTACATTGTTTACTTTCATTTATGCAGGTCAATAAATGGTCGCGAAGAGATCGTAGCGTACGTTTCCCGCTACGTGGAACAGCTGATAAGCGATGGACTACTAAGCAGTGTTTTAGACGCGCTACGTCGCTTCGCAATACACACGGAACTAGAGTTATTGCAACTAAACCGCGCGTTGCCGCCGAATCGACATTACGTTAAGCTGGTGGCTGCTATGGAGACTACTAGGTGAGATTTACAAGTCACACGGATAAAGTCACTTGGTGACATACAAACTCACTCACTGATTTATGAAAATCACTGACATGCGAACTTACTTACCAACATAAATACTCACTCGTCAACTTATTCACTGATAATTCACTTTTACTGATAAATTAACTTGGCTTATACAAACCCAACATATTTATTTGCAGGAAACATTTAGCTGGAATAGTTTTCGCGGCGTCTGCTCAAAAAGGTCTAGGAAGAGACATTATCCTCAGATTACTTTCTGAAGTAAGTGTCATTCCTTATCAACAAGAAAATGCAACACTGCTTTTGAAAGTTTAAAATTAAATGAAACTTGTATTATTTATAGCAAACAACAGCTCCTAGTCTCGGTCCGACGGGTGCTTTGGATGAAATCTCACTCGCCCTGCAGATGGCGCTACTATACGCTTTAGATTTATCAGTATTACACAGGTATGTCTACTACACTTGTCTATACTGATATTATAAAGAGGAAAGATTTGATTGTTTGTTTGCATTGAATAGGCTCCGAAACTACTGGACCGATTTGAATAATTTTTTCACCGTTGGGAAGCTACACTATCCCCGGATGACATAGGCTATATTATATTTTCAAAAAAATTAAGTACCCTTACCAATAATGTAACCCAAGGTGTAAAAAAATTACCTAAAAAGAACCGTGCGAAGCGGGGACGGTCCGCTGGTTTTTTTAAATACATCGTTGGTTAAATATTACAATTTGGCACTGGTACCATTCTAGGCGAGAAGATGGCGAAGAACTAGCCAAAAAACTCCCTCTCATCCAAGACCAGGACCTAATCGCAGTACTAGTGGACGAGCTATCACCCTCACAGAACCAAACGCAAGAAGACAAGTCATCAGGTGTGCGAGCATTGTGCCAGCTAGCTCTAGGCTTGGCTTTAGCTGCATTAAAGAGGGCGCCACAGTCGCTGTTGGGTTCAGGCGAACAGGTGCAAATGAAAGTGGAATTATTGGATCAGGATGAAATGCTAGTCGATGCTGCTATTGATGGCAAGGTGAGAACATCCCCATGACGATTTGGAGTCAATGATGTGTCATTCTGGAGGAAGGAGAGTTATTGAGGAGGAAAATTAAAGTTAAAGATTTTTTTCAGGTGTTTGAATACCTCGATGAAACGATACTATCGACGGAGTTTGTATCTAAAGAAGAATACTACCAGAGACGAATACACACGCTCATCACCGACTTTATAGTGCTAATGCATTCCAAACTCATGGAAATGAGGGTCAAGTAAGTGTTACTAAAAAAGTAAAAAGTGAATTAAAATTCGTCGAGTTCATTAACAGACACGACAGGAAACTATACTCGTCAAATGTCGTAAATACTTATTATTGATTCAGTTAAATCAGAAGGATCATTTATCATCAAAACAGTGAATTCCCCAGGGGTTAAATCTTGTTCGTGTATCGTTTACAGATTCCAACTAAGACATGCTTGGTAGCCATTTGTGGCGTATATTGACTTGCTTCTGATGATGCTCGTTGACAACTTTAAGAATCGTACCTCATCTACCGAACATCAAAGAGTATATCTGTCTCCCTTGTATTTTTTAAGACCATTTGAAAGTGATTCTGGTGGTTTTATTAAATAAAATGTTCATTACGTTAAAGGAGTCAGCCTATATAATATTTCTAGGGCAGATGAAGCGGCTCGCTGTGCTCAAATGTATGCAGCAGAAGGGCTCAGAGCCCCGATGGGCGGCGCGCGCACACGACTAGATGCCTTATTGCGCTGCGTACAGAAGTTATATACGCGCGACCCACATAGACTGAGGGATGATTATTGGCGCGCTTGCGAAACTAATGCACACTCGCACAGGTAACTTTTTTTTATCTTTAGCGTTAAAACCGGCCTTCGTACCTACCCCTGATTTTGAACTGTATTCTGGAGTTCAGTACAGTACAATAAACTTCTATCATTTAACCCCCAATTTTTAAACGAGTAGAACAGTCAAAGAAGGTGCTACATCATTTATGTACTATTGTTTTTTTTTCCAGGTCTAGCGGTGGTGGTGGCGGTGGTAGGGCTGCCACACTTTACAAGTTCGTCCGATTATCAGGCGAGTTAGTATGCGCAGCCCTAGTACCTGCGTACCTACGTGCGTTGTCAGCATTGTGCGTACCGCGACATACATGGGCATTGTTAGCAAGAAGAGATGCGTTGTCAGCACACCACGCGCTAACAGCATTGGCGCGGTACTACTGGTAAGTTTAAAATCCTGTTGCTACACTGATTTATATTTTCGGATATCGAATCGTGATGGTAGTTTGTTATTTGCCATTCCAATAGAAAAATATTTTGTACCTACCCATGATATTTGACTTTGCAATAGCGTTTGATATAATCCATCACAAAATAAAATAAAAAATCTCGAAAAAAATAGCACAAGTTTATTTAACAGTTGACTATAGTGATCATAAACCTAAACCATTTTATTTTGGATAAATCATGAATTAAAAATTATACCACTCTTCTTGTTGAAATTATTGGTGTTACGAGGGGTCGATCGAAGATCCAATATTGTTTATTATATTTTTTGTAGTAATTTACGCGCGGACCCAGCACCATTCTCAGATCATCGTCACACATCGTCAATGGGCGCTTCGGCTATCGTAACGCCAGCCGCCCGCCCTGGGAAACTACTCGTCAGGCAAGAAGAGGTACATTCACACGTCAAATGTAAACTGAGTACAGAAATGTTAGCCCAACTCAAAAGAATGTGGTTCAAACGGGCCACACCATGTTCTGGGTAGATAAAATTTTGACAAGATTTTGCTTTTTTTTTCGTAAATAGTACATTGTTCACCGAAAGGACAAAGTGACCGATTACCGTCGAGGGTGTCGTTTGAAGCCCTCGCCAACGGCTCGAGCTTTAAAACACCCGAGATCGGGAATCGCACTTTCTCTCGAGTGATACATAGTGCTTTATACTACACCTACGAGGAAAATAAAAAACTAAAACTGAATCCTCAAACAACACACAAATTGAAAATGGCGCCAATGGCGTCTGCAATTTTCACATGTTCTTTTTTCAAATTGTTTATCCTGCCGCCGCAGGGTCGCACTGCCAGCCCGACACCATCCAACACACAGCTAGTGGCCAGTGTCATTTTGCGAACTTGGAGATAAAAACTCACTGTAAAAACTTTTTGGCTTTTGATATTTAGGTTACCGGCGCATAGTCTTACCCAAAATTAAAAAACAAAAACCACGTAAGAAATGGATTTTCATACACTCTTCTCTCCCGCTCAGATGCGTTTTCTCCCCGCATATTTGTTCGATATGCAATGACGTACTTTCTACCGTAAATTTGATAAAGTATCAAGGTACTTTCCAAGCAGGTGTAGTATAAAATAACTTTTTTGGTTGTTTATCAGGTAGAAGCGATGGTGGCCGCGTTGAAGCTGATAGCGAGTGTTTCTAAGGAGGATCACGCGGCTTGCGCCAGCATTTGCGAGAATCTACAATGGGACGCCGTTAATGTTATGTTCGGTATGTAACGTCTTCAGTAGGGCTACTCTTGACCACTACCATTCTTAACTAGATCCGGATTTTGATAGAAGTTGTATCTTCTTATTCTGTTATTTATGGTCTCTGTTTGTTTGTCATTTCGACAGACCATTTTGCCAACTTTGATCAAGATTGGAACGGTGGTCAAAAGTAATACTACAGATCTTAGAATGTAGTAGAACTTGAAATGACAAGACAATCATACCATTTAAAACCTTTCGAATACTCCATAGATCCCGTTCATCATTTCTTATCATCATTAGGCCTTGGAGTATAGACTCTTTGGTGTTTGCGTGAATATTGTCATTATATCCTACAGGTCTAGTTAGTTGCGCGGTGCCTCTACAGTTAAAATCGGAACTGCTTCATACATTAGCTGCTCTGGGCGGGACGTCGTCCACTCAGCCCAGAGTTTGGGCGGCTCTAGAAGCTTCTAGATTAGTCACTGCACAACATGACAAGATGCCACTCACAGCTGAGTTGAATGAGGTAACTATATACCCTTATAGTGTCATGTGTTCCTGACAGGCGACGGAAGTGGGCCGTGGGGCCGAGGGCTATAAAGCCATAAGGGGGATGTATGAGTATGCAAGGAGATTAGAGTGGAGGAATGGGGCGGGGTGATGCGCGTAACACTTGCATGCTTGTGCGAGTGCAGCGCCCCCGTCTAATGCCGGCGCAACAGTGTTGCTTATGCCGCGTGGAGGAGATTAGAGTGAATGAGGGGATCAGTATGAGAGGTATTCGCCAGTCGAGTCGCGGATGGCTTTCGTTCCCGTGGCTTGGCGTGAATGGCGCGAGAGGGACACCGGTGAGGTTTTAGTTTGAGTTTGGGTATTCTGCTTCGGCGGCGAGTCCCACATAATTCCGGTCCGCCCCGGACCGGTCTACTCGTAAATGAGTTTCCTCACCGAAAAAAAAAAAAAAAAAGAAAAAAAAAAGGTAACTATATACCCTAATAGAAACGTCAAAATGACGTTGAAAACTCGTTTCCCCTTTTCGGTCGAGATATGACGTCATCCTATTTTAGGCTGCCTTAAGGGGCTTAACGACTGCTTGAGCCGGGGCCAATAGGTTAAAGTGCCCTCCGAAGCACGGAAGTGCTCAGATGTGAATGACACTAACGGTCGCCCATCCAAATAGTGACCGCGCAGAACGTCGCATAACTTAGATAACCGTTGAAGTTTAACTAAGCAAGCCTAGCCACGAGCGCTTCGTTCGAGTGTTTACGGGAAAGAGTAACAAACATCCAGACATTCTTACAAACTTTTATTAATATTCATAACATTTTGTTATAGGTCAAAAAGGTACAATTTACAAGTAATCATAATAATATTGTACAAATATGGGCGAATACTCAAAAGCCACTCAAACCCCACTCAATTTAAGTCCCGCTTAAATTATTGCCATCTCTTACAAATAAGTAATGTCAAACAGAGGCAGAACTACTTTAAATGGTGCTCAAATTTGAATGACGTTTGAGTATTTCAGCCTTAGTCATTTAAAAATCAATTCACGTGTAAAAGTAAAACAATACATATGGAGTATATAAAAATAAGTCAGGTTTTCCTTCCTGACGCTCCAGAACGCACGAATCGATTTCCACGGTTTTGCATTCGTTGGAAAGGTCTCGGGCTCCGTGAGGTTTATAGCTAAGAAAATTCAGGAAAAATTTCAACAGAAAAGCGGGAAAATGGAATTTTGAAAAGTCACACCCTAACGCGAGCAACGCCGCGGGAGACGGCTAGTCATCAATATATATAAAACTCTTGAAGCTGACTGAGAATCAACGCACAGCCTGAACTATAAGTCCTAGAGGTATGAAATTTGGAGGGTAGTATCCTTATATAGTGTAGGCGTGCACTAAGAAAGGAATTTTGAAAAGTCGCACCCTAAAGGGTCTAGAACGCGAGCAACGCCGCGGGCGACGGCTAGTTACATAATAAATTGATCGATCCTATAAAAGGACTGCTCAATCAGCCAGTTCTTTAACTTTAAAGATTTGCGTCGTCGGTGCTGCAGTTATAGATAGATAGATAGATAGATTATATCTTTATTGTACGCCAAAATAACAGAAAAAAGATACAAGGATTTAATAAAAAACAAATATGAAGCACAATGGGCGGTCTTATCGCTATAAGCGATCTCTTCCAGACAACCTTTGGATGGACATGAACGTTAGATTAGATAAGAACGGGGCGCACATAAAAATAAATACCTACTATAGGAATTTGTAGTAGAGCAGTTATGTTCGTTACGACTTACAGCATTGGTTATTTTGCAGGTTGAATGTCGTGCCGAAGAGTACCCAGTATCGATAGCATTCTTGTCGTTACTGGACGCGCTGTGCTGCGAGGGCTACACTCCTCGCGCGCTCGGGGCTGGAGCCCGGGCTCCGGGCGTGGAGCCCTACCTGGAGCACGCGATGCGGCTCGCGTTAGCGGCGCCGCATCGAGCCTACACTGATCCTACTCAAAAGTGGCAGGTACTAGCTGAATATTTACCAAATTGTGTTACAAGAATATTGACCCTATTCATTTTTCTAAAATAACCTAATTTGAAAGCACTAAAATTTTTGCCATCTCTTTCTCATGTACTAAAAAGGCGAAAACAGATATTATTTTAGTGCTGTCAAACTAGTTTAGTATTTTTTTGGAAGCCATTACAGTACTTTTACCAGTCTTTTTTTGGCAGCCATTGAACGCTATAAGCAGTACTTTTACCAGTCTTTTTTCGCTATAAGCAGTACTTTTACCAGTCTTTTTTTGGCAGCCATTGATCGCTATAAGCAGTACTTTTACCAGTCTTTTTTTGGCAGCCATTGAACGCTATAAGCAGTACTTTTACCAGTCTTTTTTTTGGCAGCCATTGAACGCTATAAGCAGTACTTTTACCAGTCTTTTTTTGGCAGCCATTGAACGCTATAAGCAGTACTTTTACCAGTCTTTTTTTTGGAAGCCATTGATCGCTATAAGCAGTACTTTGACCAGTCTTTTTTTGGAAGCCATTGATTGCTATAAGCAGTACTTTTACCAGTCTTTTTTTGGCAGCCATTGATCGCTATAAGCAGTACTTTGACCAGTCTTTTTTTGGAAGCCATTGATCTCTATAAGCAGTACTTTTACCAGTCTTTTTTTTGGAAGCCATTGATCTCTATAAGCACTACTTTTAATCCAGTCCTAGAAATTCTCCCTGGCCATCAGTAACCTATATTCACAAGAGAGGGCTGTCCTTCGATGAATTGATAACATGCACTGCAACTTTCCTGTAATAATAGAATGTTCTCTATTTACATTTCCTACATGAAGCGCTCGTGACGGAGCTTGCTTAGCCAATCTTCACTGATTGTCTAAGTTAAGCAACGTTCTATGCGGTCACTATTTGGATAGGTGACCGTTAGTGGTATTTAGATCTGAGCGCTTGCGTGCTTCGGTGGACACGTTAAACTATCGGTCCCGGCTCTAGCAGTCGTTAAGCCACGACGGAGGCCTTAAGGCGGCCTAAAAACTCCGTCACCAGAGTTGGCCACTAACTCATACGAGCTTGCTTGCTTATTTCCTATATGTTTTGTTCCCCAGATTCTCTCGCTGTGCTCGCGTCTATTCGCCCGCTGGCTCGATCAGTACGAGCCGGCGCCGTCCGACTTCCCCCCGTTAGGGCGGGAACCGGAAGTGAACCCGCCGCCCGGCTTCCGGCTGTGCATGGCGCTGCATAGCAAGTCTGAACTGTTGCGACTGTTACTGACGACCTTGGAGGAAGCACATGCCTTGTTGGAAAGACAGCCGCCGACGCAGGGCAAGGTGAGAGAGATATTTTAAACGAGACATAAACGCAGGGGTCGTTAACCTTTTCGACCAGTATTCGCCTAGCGCCGGAATCTGCCTCTAGAAGAGCCTTTTTCTTAACACACTATACTCTATAATATTTATTGCGTTTTATTGGTTTATACATGAAATTTACGGCTTATTCCACTAATTAGTGAACTTTTTGTTCACAAATCCCCGTGGTGTTATGTAGGTATCTCATGGACCCTTACATCATTTATTAATTCAATGGTTATCATGTCCATAGGTGGGTTTCCATAGCAACTTACGAGCGATTTGCATTTTACTTTCACGAGGGAAAAGTGAGTTTAGTAAATAGCCGATGGTATGCCACAGGGATCAATCCTTGACCCACTGCTCTACATAGTGTATACATTATAGGAATGTTCTTAGGTAAATTACTATAAGTAGTTTTGGAAACTTGATCAGGCATTACTCAAAAAGAGACACAGAGCATCAAAATCTTATTGATTTTACTCGAATATACATAAAAATGATCAAATTACAAATCCAGAAGTGCGCCCAAAAATCACAAGGAGGCAAAATCCCCAATCGCTTCCATAGATTCTCGTAAAACCATAGACCTAACCACAGACCAACAATCTCGAACGTATAACTCTATGGAACGAAACTACTGCGATATTTGTGTCAGAGCGCGTGTCAACGTCAACGTCTTGGCTTAAATTCTAGCTAGATGTCCTCTACGCCATGTCATGACAGTGGCAAGCCAAAATATCTCTAACAGTAGTATATTTCCAGGTGTACGTAGAAGAGAGCTTAATCAGCATTCTACAGATATTAGAACGTGCGCTTGCTCTAGAGCGTCCACTTCTAAATGCAGCATCTGAAGTCAACCGCTCCATGCTTATTCTTGGACTGTCTAAACTTATACTCGGTAAGTCAATTATAATTTCACTAAAATTTGATTATAACCGCTTTGTTGGTTTAGATTACGAGAAAGGAACGGCCACATTTTAGTTCTTTTAAATTAGGTCAATTTAGATCATTTTCGATGCGCCTTGCATTGTCTTTAAGTTACATCATGCTTTCAGTTGCCATTGTAAAGCATCGAGAATCATTAGTTATTAGATATTTTACTTCGAAAAATGCGCCTTTTTCAATGTTGTTTATCGTATTTAAATTAAAATAATTACATACATTATTTTTCGTTTTCGTGACTGCTACTGCATAATAGTTTATGATAATACCAACAGAAGTAAGAAATAACAAAACTAATCTAAAAATCAACGAAATGCATGCAAATCGGGAGCTGAAATGTCCCAACGGCTTTATATTGTAGATCCGGAGAGCGAGAGTGGTTGTCGCGTGGTGACGTGGTGCCGCGTGGTGTCCGCGTGCGACACGCTGCCGGCGGCCGCGAGTCGCGCCGTCACGTTGCTGTGTCGCGCGCTGCACTCGCCGCAAGCACACAACCATCTACTCGCTGCCGTCACACAAAAACACACAACTGCTACTGACATCAGGTACACTACGTTAACTACATGCTACTATAGTAGGTGCCAAATAACACCGCAATACGATGTCGCAAAATTCAATTTATGTATGGTAAACAAACAGTACTACGAGATTCAAGCGGTTACCATCTTAGCGACAGGTTTGTATGGAAAGCGACAGAATTAGCCATTCATAAATTGAATTTTGCGACATCGAGGTTAAGGTGGGTGAATGACCTGTATTGCGGTGTTATTTGGCACCTACTATACATGTAATACCGCGTGCACACTATGCCCATGCCGCTGCCGGCATTCATAAATAAACAATAAATATTCATCGACATTTAACACAACGCTTTCTAGTCCCAAACTAAGCAAAGCTTGTACTATGAGAACTAGATTGCTGGTAGAATACTTAAGATATTTTTTTTGTAAATACACACTTATACTACATAGTAACACCCAGACACAGAACAAACATCTATGTTTGCAACACACAAATGTTTGTTCTTGGTGGGGATCGAACCCACGACCCACAGCACGTAAGGCAGAGCTCCTACCAACTGAGCTATGAAGCCTGTCAATGCCGCTTAGTGAGAATAAAGGCGATGTTGCTGTGGCAATAAGTCCGCGGCATTAATGCCACAGGAACATCGCCTTTATTCTCACTAAGCGGAATACATGCCGACAGCGGCATGAGCATAGTGTGCACGCGGTATTATACTCGACAGGCTCAGCTGGTATTAGCTCTGCCTTCCATGCTGTGGGTTGTGGGTTCGATCTCCACTGAGAACAAATATTTGTGTGATGGCAAACATGGATGTTTTGTGTCTGGGTGTTACTATGTATTATAAGTATGTATGTATAAAATAAAATGTATATAAGATTTCTAGGCATATATATTCCAAGTTACATCCAAATCGGACCAGTAGTTGCAGCATGGTTGAAACACATACATCTAAACATACAAATATCCAAACATCTAAACTTTGACATTTATAATAATAATAATAATAAATATTCTTGGACATTACACACAACGCTCTCTAGTCCCAAGCTAAGCAGAGCTTGTACTATGGAAACTAAATTGCTGATATAATATACTTATATACTTTTTTATTGTAAGTACATACTTATAATACATTTATAATATAAGTGGGATAATAGTAGATTATTATACAAGGGGATAAAGCAGTGTCTTCTGTCGCGGGTGACGATTTAAATCGCGAGCGTAACGAAGGACTCGAAGTTTACTCCCGAGCGTAGCGAGGGTGTTAAAAACTAAAATCACGAGCGAAGCGATGGATTTAAGACGAGTCCTGAGAGTAGCGAGGGATTTAAGTTCACCCAAGACTAAGACAGCTTTATCACCGAGGAAAATACTCTACTTTTCGTACCATTTGCGAAAAAATTAACACAATAATAATATGAGATAGCATTTTAGAACATTAACTTATTTATAAAAATAAATTAAAATAAACTTAACGTTTATGTATTTGAAGAAAACAAAAACGCGGCATTTTCCTAGACTAATATTTTTTTGTCGGAAAAGCAAAGGCATCAAGCTGATACGGCCTGCATAATAAATGCGTATTCCTTTTTCAAAAAGATGTATAATGCTTTGTATACAAACTCAATGGTGTAAACACAGATGTAGTTCAGTATAAATTGTATTCGAAATTTAAATCACTTTCTCCCCCTAGAGGATGAAAGAAATCCAGTACAATTTTCTCTCCCTGTTTTTAACAGATTAAAAATGACTATTGTTATGTTCGTTTTTTGTGGCATAGAATGTCACTTTTTTGAGCAAGTGGTACGAAAACGTTTTATATATCTATCCAGACACGGCTTCGTAGAATGTCTAGAAACGGAGGAATGGCCGACATCCGGAGAAGAGAAGAGTCCTGTTCGCACCGCGAAAGAAGGCGTGGTGACGTTGTTACTGCAACTATTGCCTACCTCTTCGCCGAACTTGGCGCATTTCCTACTCGGATATCGACTTAGTGAACCGGTCAGTATTGTTCTTTATATTATTTGTTTTTAAATACGGTTTAAGTAGAATGGCTGACTTTCGATGAAGAAATAAAAGTCTGGTTCGCACCGCAAGAGAAGGCGTGCCGTCTCTTAGATGTATGATAGGTGACAGGCGTCACAGGTCAGACGGTAATAAGCTCTGCCTTACGTACTGTGAATCGTGGGTTCGATACCCACCGAGAACAAACATTCATGTGTGGCAATCATGTGTTTGTTCTGTGCCTGGGTGTTGTATGCATTTACAAAAAAAAGGAAATAATTATTGTATCTGCAATCTAGTTTGCTTAGTCTGGGACTAGAAGGTGTGGTATGAAATGTTCATGGATATGTATTTATTCATATGTAATTTCCATGTATTTTTAACCGACTTCAAAAAAGGAGGAGGTTCTCAATTCGGTTGTATTTTTTTAATGTATGTTACCCAAGAAATATGTCATTTATGAACCGATTTGAAAAATTCTTTTTTTATCTGAAAGGGTATGCTTCCAGATTGGTCCCATTTTTTTTTAAATTAATGTTTCTTACCTCAGAACTCTGTCATTTATGAACCGATTTGAAAAATTCTTTTTTTATCTGAAAGGGTATGCTTCCAGATTGGTCCCATAAAATTTTTATCATAATCGGTTCAGTAATTAAGCAGTTAAATAAGAATAACTGGAAAAAACACGTCATACACGTACACGACATTGCATATTTGGCTTTCCTGTGACTTTTGTGTGACGTTTACGATCAATACAACAGTCTCAATGAACTGCCATCAAATTTGAAGTCGGTTTTTCCAGTTTTTTAAACTTATAAATTATTTTTATTAATTTTTTAATGTAGGTGAGTAGCAGCGCATTGAACGAAGCGGGCGCGGCTGGCTTTCCTAGAACGTGTCTCCACTCCATACTGGATCTACTGGATCAATTCATCGCGGGACATGCTGACGCTGACAAGTAAGCATCACCTTATTACTGTGAAAATCTACCACATTTTATATAGACAACAGCAATATCGCCTTTATTATTACTTAGGAGTAAGGGTTTTTGAAGTGAAAACTTCTTTAGCATCGTTTTGATTTGATAGTCGATGAAACGAAAAAGCGCAAACAATAAGAGACATAGCCGTAATTTCAACCAACGCAACAGAGCTACTGTTGGCCGAACAGTGATACCGCTGGACTGCGCTCAGACCAACAACGGGAGCAAGTTCAAATCCTATGCGACATTACAAACTTTTTGGAACTTTTTTCTTTTTATTTTGAAGTGAAACTTAGTACTGCATATTGATTAAGTATTCTTTGAAAGTTCTTTTTGAAGGTTTCACTTCTTCCACGTGCGAATTGCACACATGTTTTTTTTTTAATTAGTCACATTCTATACCGCAGAGAGGCCAACAATCTAATAGAGAGTTGCTATCGCCTGACGTACTGGCTGTGCGCTCGGCCCAGCACTTCCGGTCCCGTGCTGCGGTACCTCAGGTCCCGGGACTACTTCCTGTCGCGACACGTCAAACGCACTGTCGACCTCAAGGTAACCAATTATCACTATAATATCACTAGCAATTTTTATTTAATGAATGAATTAAGTAATACTCAAGAACGTGGAGACTGGCGGAAGTGGGGGGAGGCCTTTGCCCAACAATGGAACAGTATGGGCTAGTAGTAATACTACTTAATATTATAAATGTGAATGTAAGTTTGTTTGTTACTCTTTCACGCGAAAACTACTTAGCTGATCATTATGAAACTTTGTACACATATTCTTGGAGGTGTTAGAAGTAACACAGGATACTTTTTATCCTCGAAAATTAACGGGATCCAATGGGACGCGAACGAAGTCGCGGGCGGAAGCTAGTAAGTTATAATCGTATGCACCGGTTTGTAGATAGCTCAACTGTTTCATGTGTATTTTGTAAATATTGTGAATATTAGACAGAAATAGATAACATGTACAAAGGCGAGCTTAACCCTAAAAAGAGTTTTCTTACAGCAAACCTTTGAGGCTAGAGAGAGGTGGTAATACTGATTTGTTGTAATTATCTTTGTGAATAAATACCTTTTAGTAATAATATACCAATCGTATATAAGTATACTTCTTCTTCTTCCTGCCTTTATCCCACTATTTAGGGTCGGCACAACAGGTTCATTTCTTCCATTCTCCCCTATCATCCGTGATCTCAGTGTTCACTCCTCTCCTATGCATATCATCTGTTACACAATCCATCCATCTTTTCTTGGGCCTACCTCTTCCTCTATATCCATCCACATTCATACTTAGCACTCTCCTCGTTACATGACTCTCTTCCCTCCGCATGACATGCCCAATCGTATATAAGTATACATTGTGTACTAATTCTTTTTGACTTGTAAAAATGGTTTTACCAATAACGCGTATTGTATTGTAGTGCAGCAGGTGGGTGTGTAAGGGTAAGGTTAAGGGTGTGTGTGTGTGTGTTGCAGGACGCGTCAGCTGTGTCGGTGTCGGCGCGTTCGTGGGTGTTGCGCGCGTGTGCGTGCGAGGCGGGTGCAGCCGCGGGCGCGCGCCAGCACGCCGCGCTCGCCGCACTGCTCGCTGCGCTCACTCACCACTCGCATCATCCCTCACAGGTAATACACTACCAGCCCCGCTACGACAAGCACAACATATATTTGTCTACCCGCTCTATCTAAATAGCCCAGTCAAATCTCGAAAACGATTCAACGTATAAAATTTTTATTGAAACAAAAGTTGTAGAGAAGTTAATCTTCTACAATATTGAGCATACATACAGGTAGCCAAAAACCCATAGGAAACGAGATATTTGCAAAGGTCGATTTTTGTGACCTTTGACCTTGAGATTTTAATGAACGCCAACACCCTACCGTTTGTAGGTTTTGAGACAACTTTAAGGATGTCAAGATACAAGTTAATTCGAGTTTATAGCTTGGTATCTCAAATTCCGAGATTCTTACCTAATTTTGACTAATTTGACTGGACTAAAAAGAGACCATTTTGCACTACGTTCTGAACTATTGCATTATCTGTGGTAATGATCTTCAACTTTTGACTTTTCTGCGTGACTATTACCTTATCGTCAAAGAGGTACGAATGAGTAGGAAGTGTCAAAAGTTTACAATAAGCGTTTTCATTGATTCATTGATTCACAAGCTAAGTGAACGTTTGTATACGACCAGGAATGGGAGTTCTGCCTGCTGCGACGCACGTTGGAATCGCTCCCGGTGACGGTGGAAGCCACTCCGGAGCCGAGGTGGGAGCTGTTCCACCCACAGCAACTGGACCAGGCTATAGCATCCTGCGACTTACCTACTGGTATGTTGCGTACATCACACAATAAAACATAGTTATCATATGAAAAGTACAATGGTCGACTAATCTAACTTAATCATGAGTATTTAAATGGCGTTTTCTAACAATTCCCTAATGTCAAAGCTAGAGCAGTTCACGGAATAATGAAATTGTTGTTATCCATTCTCTTGGATTACTCAATAGGTTCTGTTGATGATGATAATGATAGTACTAGATTTCGTCACGTCAAACTTGACAGTTTTGACGTTTGTATAGCACTGGCTATACAACCTCCAATCTTTCTTTTTCTCGTAGTCATGGTATAAAGTATAGTATGCAACTCTTGAATAAAACGGATTTATACAGAGGGCCATGAACCACTCACATCGTTCAGGATTCTAACGACTGAATCACGCCGCTCGTGAATTCAATTGTTAGAATCCTGATAATAACTCTTAATCTTAGAAATCATAATATACTATTTCCTTCTGGGTGGCCTTTCAAGCAAATCAGGTTTCAATAAATCAATCAATCAAAGTATTTATTCCTTTAGATAGGTACACGACGTTTCAGGATGATAGCCAAGGCTGGTAGTGGTTTGAAAGTTTACAAGAGTATTGTTGTAGGTATGGGCGGTAAGCGCATCAGCGTGACGCGAATGCACGCGTTGCTGGCGCGCGAGCTGGCGTCGTTACACGCCACGGCGCCGCAGAGGCAGCTACTGGCTCTAGAGATACACAAGGTACGTACATACACATTTATCATTAATAATTGCATCTGTCCGTCATTTCCGTACACAATTTTGCCAGTGACAAGTATATAGTGACTAGTCTATTTCAGCTACTTTCATAGCATTATGTCGTACGGCATTTTGTTGTGGGGGAGTGCTGCAGACATAAACACCATATTTGTGTTGCAGAAGAGGGCTATTCGTGCAATTTATAACATGGGTCCCAGAGAATCACTAAGAAATAAGTTTAAGGAAATAAATATAATGACAGTACCTTGCCAGTACATCTATGAAAACTTATTGTATGTTCAAAAAAATATCAATCTATTCAACAAAAAAAGTGATAATCATAATGTTAACACTAGAAATAAAGACAAACTCGCTGTTCCCACCACTAGGCTCACAAAAATTAGTAAATCTTGCAAAGGGCAATGTGTACGCTTCTTTAACAAAATCCCAAGTCTCAGTTGTCGATTGGCAAGTTCAAAAACGTAATAAAACAGAGACTTCTTATAAAAGCATACTATAAAATATCTGATTATTTAGAAGACAAACAAGCTTGGGACGAACTAGCTCCAACTGATACAATAAAAAAAAAATTTAATCATACCTAATCATACAAAACGTAATGACGATTCAAAGTTATCAGTGAGATTTTATTGAATAAAAGATTTTTGACTTTGACTTTGACTTTATAATTTAATATAATAATTGAAACTAATTCATAGAACACATCAGACATGTATGAGAATATCACATAGTTTCATTGTTCATATTAATTTCAATTGCTTTTCTATTTTCTATCAATTGTTACTGTGTTTGTTCATGAAGTTCCCGATACGGCTTTATAGCTCTGCCCTGAATGCGCGAAGGCAAATTTTATATCTTTGGCTGCGCAAAGTACTCTTCCACTTCCTTTCCATTTAAGATCAGAGCTATTAAACCATGTCGGGACCTATACCTGGTTAGAGGCAAGAATTATACTAGGAAGCATTCCAGGTACTAGATTACGTAACAGAAGTGAATCGGCAACGTAACTTGGCGGCAACATTGACTCACTACTACGACTCGTGGCGACAACTCACTGAAATACTATTCTGTGTCGCGCCACACGATCTCATGAACTTAGAGTCGAGGAAGAATCTACTACTGAATATTCTACAGGATTTACTGAACAAAATACCGCCAGCTGAAGTGTTACCTCAACTTGGTAAGTTGATGAATAATGGACTTTAATGTAGAGGCTTTAGAGTTGATCCGGTTCTATGACTTTCTTCTAAATGATCTGCCTATGAAAACTGAACTTTAGTGCTTCTACGTTAGAGTGTACTCTGTAGTTATCATTTATTACTGTCTAAAAGGTAATGTATTGAAATTAAACTAACCAATAATATTTTTAATTTCAGGCAACCTCGCTTCAGGAACCGTTCTACTCCTCCTAGTAAACCTAAGACACTGCTACATTCTCCAAAAACGCGAAACGAACCTGAAGTCATCCGAATTCGAGACCACCTTCTTCGGACCTTCAAACCACATCATGCAAACGAACTCGCTTACATTAAAATTCATCCTACATAAAATCCTAAGTTGGATTCTGATATCGGGAAGCTGTACGCAGAAAATGAGGGTTAACCTCTATGGAGCGTTGCTAAATTTCCTCAATATAGTGAATTTGAAGCCGAGTGCCGCTGACCCAGAAGAAGAACTCAATACCACGTACGTGAGTCGACTGGACAGTTCGAAAGCGCGACCGTCCAAGGAAGAATCATCCTTAAAGTCAATGGTCATAGATGTCATAAATGATTTCGGGGAGAATCTGTGTGCGATCGTGTGCGGTGATTGTATCGGCGCGGGACACGATGTTTGCAGAATGGTAGCGCTGGCGTGCTTGGAGACATTGATTGAGATAAATCCGAGGACTGATTGGATGAACACGTTGACAAATCAGGGGTACTTGAGGAGCTTGATCGACAGCTTGATGCAGGATGATCAGGAGTTAATGGAGGTTAGAATTTTTTACCTTATACTTAAATACTTTGGGCTTATGTGTTTTTCAAAGAATATGAATTTAGGTACGCCAAAGTATTGAATTTACACTAGTTCTTCCAGGTGCAAGGGTCTTTATTTTTACATATTGTATCATATTAATGTTATAAATGTGAATGTAAGTTTGTTTGTTACGCTTTCACGCGAAAACTACTAAACCGATCATTATGAAACTTTGTACACATATTCTTGGAGGTACTAAAAGTAACATAGGATACTTTTTATCCCGGAAAATCAACGGGATCCAACGGGACGCGAACGAAGTCGCGGGTGCAAGCTAGTTGTACTATAAAAAACTGGCTCACTTCAATAATGTTATTTTTTATTTATATTTTTCATTCCCCTTGTTATTAATTTTCTAGTGATATTCGTAAGCGCCAAGTTCATGCCTTTTGCACGTTTATTCAACACAATGTCGACGTATTAATTATCACGCGCAATTTTGTGTCTCACAACTTCCGCTCTCAATTCTAGGCTTTAGAACCGAACCCGAAATCCCTTCGAGTTCTGTACGTGTACGAGTCGAAGCTGGCACTTCTAATGAAGATGTGTGGGACCCGTGTGGGCGCCGAGAGCGTGCTGTCTCAGGGCGCGCTCGGCGCGATCGCGAACCTGCGCGTCTTGCACTCGCATCCCGACATACACACCACTACACATCACACGGACTTCCTGCCTTCCGTCGCTAATAGGTAACCTCATCATACAACTTGCCTGCTCACTTATAATCGTTGCATAACTGTAGGAAAACGTGCTAGCTATTTCCCGGGATGCTAATTGATACAACTGAGCTCACTTCAACGATACGTATTTATGTGTAAACTCAAAGTAAAATGCTAATATGAGTGCGGTTTGTGTGGATGATGCTAATGCACTGGCTTACGTGGATCGGCCGGCCGCGCTCGCGACGCAAGTGACCCACTTAGGCCAAACTGCTGATGGAGCTGGTGTGTTCGATGTATCGAACAATAACTTTATTTAGCTTTTAAAATTATTTCTTTCTCTTACTAACAAGGGCTTATTCCCATCGAGGCCACCGGCCGGCCCACTGGTGGGTCGGATGGGAAAAAAATCCCATCGAGCCCACCGGCCGGCCCCCTGGTGGGACGGATGGGAAAAAAATCCCATCGAGCCCACTATGCAAATGAGTGGGCTCGATGTAATGACAGACCTAGATTTTGAATCAGCGTCCTATCGCGGGCGTCATTATGTATTTTGCGTAACATAGATTACAGAACACATGTTCAATTTTTTTATAATTATAGCTATATTTACTGTAACTTTGTAATATGGAAATGTGTGTTTACGTGAATCAGATTCCGTCAGATCCTAGTGCCGGCACTGGCGCTGTGCGACGCCTTGCTGACGACGCTCGGCACTCAGAACCACAGCTGCGTGATACACGTGACGCACGCGCTGCTCACGCATCTAGAATGTATTGATATGGTGCTCAGGTAACTAACAACACTCACATTCATATACTCATTGCTGTAGGTTGGTTGTGTAGGTAAAAACTCGAGATTAATCTATGAATGGATAAATTAGAAAATGGGATCTGGCACAAAGATTACTTTAGAGTCGAAAGTACCCACAGACAGTCACAAAAACGCAAAGTTGTCGTAGTTCAGCGACTGCATGTTGACGCCCACAACTACTGTACCCTATCCAAAGCACGAAAGTACACTCTGTTATTAATGACATTTCAGAGCGGCCCATCCAAGTTCGCCGCAAGAGCTCCTAATAGAAGTAGAAGCGATCACATCAGTGATCTGTCGCGCGTCCAACCAGGAGGTGTTCAGCGCAGTGCACGAGGATACATCTCTGCAGCAATGTGCGCCGGCGCTCAAGCGGCTGCAAGCGCTTATGACGGCGCTGCTGCAGCGCTTCCAGCAGCCGCCGCCTAGCCCTCCCGTACTCTACTACAAGGTAATGTTAAAACAATGTAATGTTATAACAATGTAGTGTTACCCCAATGTAAGTTTAAGCATTGTATTGTTACAATGTAATGTTACACCAATGTAATGTTACAGCACTGTAATGTTACACGAATGTAGGACGACGCTCAAGCGGCTGCAAGCGCTGATACCAGCGCTCCTGCAACAACCCGCATCTAAATATGGTGTCAAGCAAGATCATCCCGGCAATGCTTTCTCGCTTGACCTCAAGACGACCGTTCACAGAAGCCATTAGGAACGCAAAATGTGCCCACGTTTAAGAAATATAATATGCCCCGCGTATACCAAGTATATTCAAAAATGACAGCTCAATTAAAAAGAAGGAAATAGAGGAAGGGGTACACCGCGTAAAAGCTATACGAGCCAGCTGAAAGAAAAGATCGCTGTCATGTCGTAAAGGAAGCTGCACTGGAAAGGGACAAATGGCGAGAACTGCATAATTAAATTACACCGACAAGAGCTCATAAGGCAGACAACCCTCTCGCTCGCTCATTTCAACATTTTTGAAGATATAATATAACTAAATGTAATTATGTGAAATTGCAGACTTTCAGGGTCGAGAAAATAACAATGCAAAGGTTCAGTAAAAATATTACATTGATCCAAACAAGTTTTCCGACCAAAAAACTTATACCAATGTGATAAATTAAAGTGCCAATTTTTTGGTTAGAAAACTTGTTTGGATCAATGTGATATTTTTACTGAATCTTTGCATTGTTATTCTCTCGACCCTGAAGCTCTGCAATTTCACATAACTTACTTTTAGTTCTCTTATATCTTCAAAAACGTTGAAATGTGCGAGCGAGAGGGTTGTCTGCCTTATACTTACGCCTTAAGTTAGAAGAAGAAGATACTAAGTTACCAACCGTGATTTCAGATCGTGTGCAACCTAGTGACGTACGCGCGCAACATCGCGTGCTCGAGTGTCGCGCAGCTCGTGACGTGCGGCGTGACGTCACAGGCGAGCGCGTGCGCGCGGCTGCTGAGCGCGTTGACTGGCTTGCAGCAACAGGAGGAGAAGCAACTCGCGACACAACTGCATCGGCTGAGAGCTCTGCCCGCCATGACGCTAGACGGTAAGCGGACCATAACACTAGCGGTTTGCGACCGGAGTTCAAAGCCGTGGCTGTGCGTAATGTAACTACGTCATAAGCTAGCGCTTGCAATACGTAACCGAATGTTATCTGTGGCGCGCACAAAACACAAACTAACGGTGCTAAGTACGTTAGATTACATTAGATTAGAAAATTCTTTATTAGACTTTTAAAAACTCGTACAGAGGCGAGTTTAATGTCATTAAGGTTGAACAAGTCGCAGTCAGTGGCACACCTTTCCATACAAACGTGGAAGGGTAACCACTCCACTGTTTGACGTTGACCAACCAAAACTAAGGATTATATCAATTTATCTCGTCATAATCTATGTCTGTATACAGCCCAAACCGTAAAAAAAGAAATAATTAAAAAAATACGAGCTTCTAAACTTTCGTATGGAAAATATTTTTAGCTTGTATTTTTTAAATGAATACTTTTTTACGGTTTGGGATGTATACAGACATAGATTATGACGAGATAAATTGATATAATCCTTAGTTTTGGTTGGTTACCGCCAAACAGTGGAGTGGTTACCCACCCTTCCACGTTTGTATGGAAAGGTGTGCGACTTATTCAACCTTAAACGTTGCTAAGGATGTGTTTAAAATCCACCAATAGGTATCGTTTATTTTCATATTCAATTATCCCTATTGGTGGATTTCAAACATATCCTTAGTAACGTAGCTTAGCTCTGGTGGAAAAGTACCCTTAGGCCGAGGCCTGTATGACAGTACAACTTGGATGCGGAATCCGCGGTTGAACTTTTCCCCAGTGGGAGCAATGAATACTAAGGACAACCATCCGCGTATTCGTACACTCCGCTGCATTTGCGATGCGTCACCATCGCTTAGCTCTAGCTACTAAACAAGTGTAAATACTGTACAGATATAAAGAAGCTGTTACCGGCGGAGTGCCAGCAGCTGTCGGCGTCGGAGGCCCGCGCTCGCGCCGTCAGCGCCACGCGCGCCGCACGCGCGGAGAGGCAGCGTGCGCTCGACCAGTGCACGCACGCATTACAACACGCACTGTGGCTGCTGTGGACGCACGCACGACTCGCGCTAAGGGTCGCTAGCGGACCGCACACTGACGACAATATACAAGGTACACATTTAATCTATACTATTATATAAAACTGTAAAACAGCCAAAAACTAAAATTAAAGATACGGATAAACTAAATATGCAGATCTACTAAATAAACGATTCTGATTCTGAAAATCGAGTTTGTCTGTTTGTTTGTTCGCGGATCACGCCTTAACTACTGGACCCGATATCCACGGAACTTATACCATTCGGAAGCCCTTTTTCCTGATTGAAACATTGACTATATTTTATTGAAATCTAAGACGTGTATTCTAAGATACAGCTTGACCTCTCTAAACCAAAAGCAGCCTTTGGCACGAGGTTCATCGTATACTCGTTAACAGATATTTTGGTGGAAAGTTACGCACGCGTACGAAGTCGCGGGTATCAGCTAGTTTAATTATAATCCTATTCCTATTAAGAATGCATGACTCAACGATTCAGTACCCTTGCAGGGTGCATGTACTTACCCTAGCTATATTACACCGAAGCAATAAAATGTACCTACATGTAAGCAATAAATATAATGAATATGAAAAATTATGTTTGGCATCAAAGAATGCATTGGTCGGTGAGGCAAGGAGGAACTAAGTCATACCTTTCTTGCCCTTTGTTTAATTGGCTTTGGTCGGAAAGAACAGAGTTACCTAGTATAAAAAACAATTCTTAATAATCCTTATACCGAATTGACTTTGACTCCACACAAGTATATTTGTAAAAGGGGAAAAACCTAGTACATATCTATGCGTCGTCTTCCAGCAATGACGCCGGCAGGCGCTATTCGAGGCGCGGGCGGCCTCGAACTCGTAGAGCTGCGGAAGGAAATGATTGCACTCTTCAACGACCGCTTCACTGAACAACTACTTGACACTGCCAAGGTGAGTTCTATTCGCTGAAAGGTGAGTTTCTTATCTTTACAGTTACAGTGTAAAAAATTGCTAATAGAAATCGTATTGCATTTATCCCACTTAGCTAATCCTCTTTTACGAATTTTAGTAAATAAGGCGATCAAAGACCTTGTGATTTCATTCATCTAAGAACCGACTAGTGAGTTCTATTTGTACAATTTCGATCTCTCTTGACAGAATGAATTTTCTTTTATAATAATAATAATAATAATAAAAATTTATTTTCAATAAAAAAGGTTTACAAAAGCAATCTAAAAGAAGGCACTTAAATTAAGTAGGTATTTGTTTAGTTATGTAGTAGTTGCTTTATAGCTAAACCTTTGTGGAGTCTATACATTGACTCCTTGCTCTAACTTTTATGTGGAAGAAATACATAAATAAGATCTTGTTTCCATTGCCTTGACTAGGTACATAGTTTAGTTTACGCTAAATGCTTCACACCTTATTGCAGAACCAGCCGGCCACACAACGCAGCTTTCTAGAAATACTCGTGAAAGACATCAAGAACATGATCCAGTTCTCAAACCTGTAGGACCTATAGCTTATTTGTTCATGGAGTTCGCACACTTTAAAGATTATGTAGGGCTCAAAGTCCATCTCAGAACTGACTGTTATTATTACAGTAGTCGGAGGATCTTTGCAATCGTGTAGAAACCATTGCGAAGATAGTTTCAAATTGCGCATAGAAACGACTCTTCCCGATTGCCAAAATCCACCGACCATATTATACTTCTGTGTACATAAGACTGGACATTTTGTAAATGATAATGATGTGTGCATTGGTATTACGTAATTCATGATGTTTCTCTTAAATGTGTGCCTCCAATTGATTGTGTGCGATCTCCTGTAGCAGCGCATTTCTATTTTGTAATGTTTATTGTAATAAAATATTTTCGCAATAAACCTTTGCTATTTTTTGTATACCTAGGACGAGAAATACTGTAACATTCCTATGACTACTCCCATCCTAAAACCTCCCAAGCAAAACCTAAGAATTATCCGGACTTAGTTGAGCTACACGTTAGAGGTAAAATTAGGAAGGAAAATAAAATGTAAATGCATCTTTATGTACTTTTGGTTTATTGCGCATGCTCTTAAAAATATAAGATCTACTAGGAGAAATCAGTCTTTATTTCATTATATCACTACTTTTTAAAGCTATCATAGTTATAGTTACATAGAACGGCTTGGCCCAAAGTATTTAATGCAAAATTAAACTAAAAATAACAATTATACAGCCAACAAAAGTAGACGACTATATTTCTTCGTCATTCCCGTTTCGAAAGTGTGCAACAAAAAAAATGTAAATTACAATGAATTAATTAGGTAACAGTCTTGCAACCACAAACGCCTGTTTATTTAATGTAAATCATAGCTAATGTAATTCCGACATGGTTTACCAATCACTGAATAAAAGAATATTATCTGGATATTCTCAAAAAATGTAGCAAACTTACAAAGTTTAGACGCAACATATACAAAATTATGAAATTCACCTCTTAGCCATAATCTGTATATATCTGTTATAGTCAGTCAGCCAACATTGATGCCTGTTCGTCCGAGTCCATGCTGTCTTGCGAGTCTGTGTGTCCATTCTGTGTTTGTTCTTGTTTGTACGCGAACAATTGCTTGAGCCGCTCGCATGCCTGCATGTGTTGGGATAGTTGCGTCTCGCTTTGAAATCTGCAATAAATAAAATAATTATTTGTACTTACATGTCATTGTATGCATAAGTTTCTATAAGAAATAATAGTACCTACAGTCAGCATCAGAAGTTTTCTTTAGAAAGACTTTTTTTTAAACATTTTATTATTATCTCAAACAGTTACTTTTCCATCATACTAATATAGAATAATTCCTAATCATCGTGTGACATTATTTAAAAAAGAAAATGAACGTTTGCACACAACTTAGAGTTTTGATAATTTAAGATGATATTGACTGTACAATATCTTGTAAGATGAACAATGCATACAGTTGTTTGCACGCGCGGCATGTTAGCTGCAAGGGCGGATGGTGCGCGACGAGATGCCGACAGAATGCGTTGTAGTCGTCAAACGTGGCCGGACACAAGTCGCAGGTCGACTTCTGACTGCGGGAGTGCATCAACATGTGCCTGCAATCACAATATCACACACTAACAAATATTTATTTATTTATTTTATTTTTAAAATTTTTGTTACGGTTTTCCCACTGTCGGGCAAAGGCCTCTCTCTCCCCGCGCGGGCCAATAATAGTACGTGCTTGGGGCTTGCCAAGGGCGGTATGGTGACGTAGTCACCGTTTGAGGCTGCTAGGAGCGGTATAGTGACATATAGTCATCGTTTGAGGCTGCTAGGAGCGGTATAGTAACATACAGTCATTGTTTGAGACTGCTAGGAGCGGTATAGTGACATATAGTCACCGTTTGAGGCTGCTAGGAGCGGTATAGTGACATATAGTCATCGTTTGAGGCTGCTAGGAGCGGTATAGTGACATATAGTCATCGTTTGAGGCTGCTAGGAGCGGTATAGTAACATACAGTCATCGTTTGAGACTGCTAGGAGCGGCACAGTGACGTATAATCACCGTTTGAGGTTGCTAGCAGCGATAAGTGATATACAATGATCTACAGTTACTGTTGTGAGGCTGGTAAAGGATGTATAGTTACTGTTTGAGATTCTTAGTGTTGGTGAACTCGATAAGGTTGCAGAGCGGACACCGGTAGCGGCGCTGGCCTTGGTGCGCGCGCTCGTGGTCCGCCAGCTCGCGCGCCGACCGGTAGCCTCTCTCGCACGACCCGTATGGACATGGGAATCTGTATAGATAAAGCTTTATAAGTCTATATAACTTTCATGTGTCTGTAATTGAACCAGCGCCCATACTCTTCAAACGAAAACACAGCAATGCAGAAATAAGTACAGTGGTAGTACTTCCCCAAGCTCTTTTACAAGAAGCTCTACTTGAGTGTGACATTATAGTTAATTTTTCTTATCATGCATTGTTGCTGTGTATACCTGGGTACAAAGTGATGTGCCTTCATATGCCGTCTCAGCGCAGGTTCATTGCTAGCCTTGAAGCCACATGAAGCACACGCTTGTTTGGTCAGAATCGTCTGATCTGCGTCAGGATGTAATCTGACCATGTGCGAGACGAGGTCTGAGCGACGTCGGAAGGCGGTCCCGCATACCTGGCACACGCGAGTCGGGGCTTCGTGGACCACTTTGTGGTGGCGGATACCGTCCTGTGTGTCAAAACTATCCTCGTTATTTTACTGAATAAATGCATTATTGTACTGCATCTAATGAATTAGTGAAACGCCAAATGTTCTACTGTGCCATGGCACATTAACGGCTGAAACAATCAACTCTCAGTAAGGTTAGGGTGCTTACATAAACAAACAGGTTCAGGTACAGGTGGGGTCGATACCGATCGGTGCAGGTATTAATTTCTATATCTTGTGCACTTACTTATAAAGAAACAAATTTAAATTTGTTGTTTCTATATGCAAGCCCTGCACTTACCTATACCGACCTGCATAGATTGTACCGGAAACCTGCTTCTTTATGTAAGCACCCCGTAGGGAATGTAGCGATTTATGACAGAGTCAACTAAGTAATATATCAAGCTAAATGATTCACTCTGTGTTTCATGTGTACCTACTAACCCTGTTCTTCCCGACATAGGAGCAGCCGGGATGCTTGCATTTGTACGGATTGATGCCGAGATGGCGCCGGTGATGCTTCACTAGCTGCGGCCTATTCAGCTGGATCTCGTCGCACGCCGTGCATATATATGGACGAGACTGGAACAAAAATACGAACATAACCATGCATTAAAAATGTATAAATATTCCCTAATAAGAACGCGGATTTGTCCCCACGGCTATTACGAGTTTTTTTGCTAGCCTATGCCATCCCACTGCTAGGCTGCCTCCCCCTTGTTTTCAAGAGTTTCATACACTTTTAAACAAAAATAATTGATTTTTTCTTTTAACTACTGCACCACTGCTCCAAGACAGGACTGGCTTTATCTGCCTGAAGAAGTCCTGGATGGTCCCTCCAGAAACAACCACCAAATATATAGAAATAAAATGTTAAGATAAAGATAAGATCAAGATAAATTTATTTGTATTATTATACGACTCACTGTGATGTCCAAATATATCTGAAAATCAGAGCCAGCGTAGTGTTCCTCGACATGGGTCCGTACTTCACCTTTGGTTTGGAATTTGTCTAAGCAAAGCTGACAAACCAGTTCCTCAGATTTCTTCCCATAGCTTTTAGTATTTGTTACTGCAGCTGTTACAAAAGATTGATTGAAGTGTAAGTAAAGTAAGTTGTCAAAAAAGGTGGAAAAAACTGAAATAATAGTTGGTGTAAGTTTTTCGTAGCCTGTGAGGACAAAAATGTGCCTGTGGGTGATGTACTCTGGCTCTTAAGGTGTCTAGCTTTTGATCTATACTGTGGCCTGTGGGGTTTTTAACTAATCTACATCTTATAGGATCCCATGGACCTTTCTAATACATACCTGGTACATTAGTACTTTTTTCAAAATGGGCTTCATTATTGCTAATGATTTCATTGATGTCATTAGATTCGGGGCATACATCATACTCTGCAATGATTGTTCCATCTTCTAAGTCATTGCCAGTTCCATTCTCAAAGCTTTCTATAATTACTGTGGCTGCATCATCATTATCATCACCACTGTTTAAGTTTAATTCATCTTCTGAAAACAAAAGAAGTTCTTTGTAGGTGTACCTACTAATGTTTTATTTTAGCGGGCCTCATTGACAGCACTTTGTAGTAACTATAAAAAAATAACAAAACTACCTACTGTGGTCCACCAGATTTTCACAGAATATGCGTCATATGATTAAATAGTGGAAGTTGCACTCTCTAGGAGTTCATAGTTATATGGCTAGCAGAAGATGACTAGGTACCTACTTACCATTTTCATGAACCACCTCAGATTGTTGTCCATTGCTGGTCAGCGCCGTTTTGGCCAATATCTTGGTAGATTTGTCGACCACGTCACGCAGCTCACACGCCTGCTCCACGACGTGACGGCATCGGTGGCAGATCTTTGATGGGAGACCATCCCCTTTTTCTACCTGGGAAACACAATCCGAGGGATGTCACTAGTACCTACTCACTAGGTAGGTAGGTACCTACCCCACAGAACTGGATAACATGATGGCCTTCGCAGGAGAACATACAACATACCTACCTACGAGAATACTGTTGAGTAGAAGAAGCGATTGAGGAAGTTTTGTTGATGTTAGGTAGGACGCACAGATTACTAGGATGCTGTAGGTAAGGCAAGGCACCGCCTCCGCCACCTACCTGTGTGAAACTTCAGAAAATTGAACATCAGATTAGAGGTTAGGGTAAGGTAACGTAGAAAACTTACAGCCAAACCAGTGATACAAAATATCTGTTGTTGCATTGATTTTTTTCCGTATTTGGCGAATATATTCGACATGGCCCCCGTCGACAGCAAGCAAAGTCGGCAGATGTTATCATAATCTACCAAAATTACGAAATCTTCGTCCATTTTCAGTAGATTTCACTGAAATCTGAAATTCCTGATCGAGCTCGAGGAGTCTCCCAATCCCACAAGTTCCTACTACGATGCGATGTGCATTTTGTTAACATGACACTGACACTTGATGGCTCATTTTATTTGACGTACCTAATAGCTGACAGATGTGACAGTACGATAGACCCTAGTACGATGAAAGCTTATAGGGTAAACTACCCCAATCTTGGCACCCCCATCAATTGTTGGCACTACTCTGATTTATCCTATTTACTAAGAAACAGCCAGACCTCACGATGTCTATTAATTTGTTAAGTTGTTGTTTATATAACAACATCGTGAGGTCTGGCTTTTTCTTAGTAAATAGGAAAAATCAGAGAAGTGCCAACAATTGGTGGGGGTGCCAAGATTAGGGTAGTTTACCCTATATGCTTTCATTCCGAAACCCATTAGCATAGAAAAAAATACTCTATAACAAGAGCCCGTCAAACATTTACGTAGCTATAAAATCTTGACTAATTTATTTACCCGTCAAACACAGACGCAGTCATGGACGTGGATGGGGGACCACTAACAGACGGACTCAGCAAACCTTTTGATAATAGAACTTTTGAAAAACGAACGAATGCGTACCTATCATACAAACCAGATTTGGAATACGATAAAAGTGTGTAATATTTTTTGGTAGGTAGGTATAATGGGATTTTACCATTTCAGGAGTTCCATTGTTAGAGCAGTAGAAAAATGTCTATTAGAATTTAAAATGCTTCCAAGCTTCTTACAGGGGTATTGTGATGATATCGATCCCGATTTTTAAACTATGTATACTTTTATTGGTCTAACCTAATTTAATGTAATCCTTTTTTGAGGTAAAGAGGAAAAGCATTATGAAAACAACTCCTTATTTCAGGGTCATTTTTTTTATTTTCGTAGTCTGATATTGAAGGGACAAAAAGAAAAATTGAGTAGGTAGATAAAAGTATGTTCTGGCCGTACATTAGGGCGTGCAGGGAACGTTAAAAAGTGTACCTACTAAGAATACTTACATAGGTACTTGTTAACACTCTACCCTAATGTTCGGCCTGCAACATGAATTGATTAACAATATAAATAATAAAAAATCCGAACTCAAAGTCCCTTCAAATTATTGGTAAGCGTAGGTAGGTAGTAGGTACCTATAACTACCTACTCCATTCGAAACATCTCCCAGGCACTGCCATCACTTATAATTTGAATCTAATACTGTGTTTGATGTGACATCGGGCTCAACGCCTAACAGGGTACCTAGATAACTATAGGGAGAAGTGGGGCAGATTGATACACAAAACTTTAAAGTTCCATAAAAGGTGTATATAAAAATAAGATTTTTCATTATTTTTGCATTAGGAATACGTTTAGCTAAATAATCTAATATTATAATGTCATAGTTTAAAATTGTTTAAGTTATTAAAGAAAATGAATAATTGACGTTTAGTAAAAAATGGCTTTTGTATCAATCTGCCTCACTAGCGGGGTACATTGATACACCACGTACATGAGGCACTTTCATACATGGTGGGAAATCTATGAAAATTGTCAAAATAAAACATTTTTACATTGATACATAATCAGCCTATAATTTAAGTTACATAAGTAATTATTTTATCAAATCTTAACCACAGTCAGTCTCAAACAATCATTAAATCAAACTATATTAACAGAGAAACAGGTAAATGTACAGGACCATCTAAAAGGATAGAATTAATAATTAATGGTATCACTATATGTAATGATCAGGATGTCGCTAATAGCTTTGTTACATTTTTCACAAATATTCCCCAACTAAGCACTAAATGTCTGGACTCTAGTGTTGAAAAAGCCAGATCTTTCTTAATACAAAATGTCAAAAGTAGTGACAACATCTTTGAGTTCCAACATGTTGACCCAAACGATATAATTAAGGTTTTTAATACGCTTAATCGTAAAAAGAGCGAGGATCTATGGGGTATGTCTGTTAATTTTTTGAGTAATATTATACGTCTTATTGCCCCTCATATAGCGCTCACTGTCAATAAGTGCATTGATGACGGAACCTTCCCCGACCTTATGAAACACTCGAAGGTTCTGCCTCTATTCAAAAATGGTAATATAACTGACCCTTCAAACTATAGACCAATATCGATTCTTCCAGTATTGAGTAAGATCTTCGAACGTCTATTACTGGATCAAATGTCGGCATTTTTTTATAGAAATAACCTTCTACATAATCAGCAATTTGGATTCACCAAAGGTAGGTGCACAATAGATGCCGGCGTGGCTTTAATCACTGCAATATTCGACGCCTGGGAGAGATCAAATGATGCCTATGGTATCTTTTGTGATCTCTCCAAGGCTTTTGATTGTGTCAGACACGACATACTCGTCTTGAAACTTCAGCATTATGGTTTAGGGCACTCGGCATTGAAATTATTAAAATCTTACCTCACCGACAGAAAACAGACAGTAATAATATGTAAAAGTAAGTCGTCAGTATCACCGGTAAATATAGGAGTGCCCCAGGGCTCTATCTTAGGTCCGTTTCTGTTTCTGATATACATAAATGATCTGCCGTTTAAAGTGGAAAAACTTACAGATATCGTCCTATTTGCAGATGATACCTCCCTCATTTTCAATGTAAAAAGAAAATCCACAAATGCCCTGTCTCAAGTTAACAATACATTGGCGGAAATAAACTGTTGGTTTACAGCAAATAATCTATTACTAAACGCAAAAAAAACCAAATGCGTCCGATTTACTCTTTGTCGTGATTCGAAAAACGCGAACATAATTGTAGATAACAAGAAGCTGGAACTAGTAACTAACACCGTATTTCTTGGTCTTACAGTGGACTCCAAACTGCAGTGGGGACCACACATTGGCACACTTTCGAACAAACTCAGTTCTGCAGCATACGCAGTGCGGAAAATAAGACAATTGACAGATATTAATACTGCACGTCTCGTCTACTTTAGCTATTTCCATAGTGTTATGTCTTATGGCATATTGCTGTGGGGAGGGGCAGCTGATGCGGAAGCTATATTTATACTTCAAAAAAGAGCAATCAGGGCTATTTACATGCTTGGCTCGCGAGTTTCGTTAAAAGAGATTTTTAAAACTATAAATATATTAACCATGCCATCTTTGTATATCTATATGAATATTATGTATATTAGAAAAAATATAGATAATCTGAAAAAACTAGGAGACGAGCACACACACAATACCAGAAACAAACATAAACTTGCTTGTTATAAAACTAGATTAGCTAAGGTAGGCAGGTCTTTTGTGGGACTAAGCATTAAACTATTTAACAAACTGCCTGACAATATAATAAAGCTGTCTGAAAATAAATTTAAAAGAGTTGTACAATGTACATTAATCAAAAAAGCCTACTACAAAATCAATGATTATCTCGATGACAAAGGAGCTTGGGAGCTCAGCTCATGACATTATGCTAGTAGTCGACTGGGTTCATTATTTGATTGACATTTGGACAATACTTATTAAATTAGACCTAAGGGACTATTGTTATTATTAAGTTGTTACACTATAATTTTGACATTGTATAAATGTGTATTTGCCTAATATACCTCATATTATGTAAATCACTTGCGTGCAAGAAATAAATGAATTGAATTGAATTGAATTATCAAACTATCAAACTTAATATTACTTGAAAAAGCAATATAAATCTTTTTCTTCTTTTATTGCACATTATAAAGTATACATAGATGAGGTTCGAGTTGTGTTTTTCGTTGCTTGCTTTGTCTTCGATATCTGGAACAATGGTACACATCAATGTGCCCCACACTATGTTGCATCAAAGCGTTCCAAACTACCTTTTTCAATATTCAAATTATCATTTAAAAACTTTGATTTTAAGTAAAAATAACAAAAATCATAATAATTGATAGTTTAACTTACCTTTGGTATATATAGATCTTCGTCAGATGTTATCAAAGAGCGTCGAAACAATTTAACACATGGCGTCAGAATTTACCTAAATACCCTCAAAACACATCTCGACATACCCTAGGCCGCCCGTTGATAGATGGTCAATGCGGTTACAATGGATGCGTTTGGAAGTTTTTCCGCACGTTTTAAAGTTAGCGCCACTCAAATCCATTCACTCAATGATTAGATAAGGCTGGTGTATCAATGAGCCCCTTGTATCAATGCACCCCACCTCCCCCTAATCGGTAGCTAAGTTCAATTAGTAGTAGGTAAGTACTCTAGCAGTCGGCTACGACGGAGACCCAGAGTTGGACACTCATACGAACGGCTCGTATGCTGATACACTACTCAAGCACAGATCGATTTTTGTATGAAAATCTGTACTCAAATCTGTGCTTGAGTAATGATTTCTGTATATCGGCATACGGGCCTTTTTTTGCTAATCGCTAATAAGTAGGTAAACTTTTTATACCCACTTGAAATATTGCTCTATCTACCCATTAGGTAATAGGAGCGTAAACTAACTTTGTAGGTAAATTATGTAGGTACTACTCAAGAAATAAAAATCAAGATCTTTCTTGTTGTCCAAGATCTTCTAAACATGCATAGAGAGAGTCACAGTCACCAGTGGGTGCATCTATAGATAGGTATATATAAGTACATAAGTACCTCCAGTTTAGGTATAACCTACTTAGGTACTATTCTATTGCAGGAAGGTATTTTATACCTATCTCTAATGACTCCACTTTCTGGCTTGTCTGTTCAATAAGTACCAGAACGAGTCCGTCTGCGCCCTCTCAAACTATCAATTTAATTGGAGCTCGCAGCCTTTACCCGCTAACTTTTCGATTTACATTCAAAACGGTCTTTTAAAAACCAACTCGATAGCTTCGAGTAACCTTTCAACCCGTACTTTACAAATCATCTGACTGTAAAAGTTTGTACCTTGTCTCCATTGGTGGAGTCCACCAGGGCGGAGTCTGCCAGACCCCGCCTTGAGACCACCGCGCATGCTAAACGCGATTTAAGCCCCGTTTAAGCGGTATTTTGGGCCAAAACCGCAAGAAAATGTATGTAACAGCGGTTAGGGGTAGGGCGTAGCTAAATGAAAAGATTTTCTCGATTGAGCGACGTTCTCGAATATGGCGGCAGTCGAGTCGGATGCGCGCGCTAGTGCAGGCTTGCAATAAACTGTCATCATTTTGATTTCTGAGAGTTATCCATAGTTCATATCGTTCCGAACTTTGAAATCAATAACACAAATATTACTAATCACTCGAGATAAAGTTCATCAAAAGTTACATATTTTCTGGAACTGAATAGAATGTGATTTAGTTGATATAACCTTGATAATCGGATGGAGTGAATGATGCAGGACAGCCACAAGTCTTTCCTGATCAAGGATCTGCTGGGAGACGTGCTGCGGCCCGGCGCGCTTCCCTCTCTAGGTAGGTCCTACCCATGAGTTGGCCACTAACTCATACGAGTTTGCTTGCTTAGGTCACAGATCATTTAATACTATACTAGTACTTAGGTACACATCAGAGTATGCCAGGCTACACTAAGGTTTGATAACTCTAGACTGGTTTTCAGGACTGAACTCCCCCAGACTCAGTGCTGGTGACTATGATCATGCGGTCATGTTGCCAAGTTTATAATAGACGAGCTTCCGCCCGCGACTTCGTTCACGTCCCGTTGGATCCCGTTGATTTTTCGGGATAAAAAGTCTATACAGGTCACGGACAACATATATTCCAAGTTTCATCCAAAACGGATCAGTAGTTTTTGGGTGAAAGAGTAACAAACATCCATCCATACTTCCAAAATTTCGCGTTTATAATATTAGTAGGATTGTTTAGTTTTGCTACGAGTATGTGTAAGTAGATTACTCACGAAGGCTCCATGAAATTTATCTAATATTTTTTGTTTGCTAAATATAAAAAAGTCCGAGATGAAACATGCTTATTATGACGCTGTAAGCTCAAACCGCGTCTCTATTATGAAGATACAACATTTCCCGATCACTGAAATTATTTATGAAAAATTGCAAACAAGCTATTTTTAGTGTTTTTAACTCATTTTCTTCTTTCCGTTTAGAAAACTAGTTTGCAAACTATTTTTAATTTTATAGATCTTCAAATTCTGTCCTATTTCTGACTTAGGTCCGTATTCGCAATAGCTTACGAAACACTAATATTCCGGACTTTATAATCCACTGTAAAAAATTTAGTTATGTTTAAACTAACTTCCGCCTACGATTTCGACCGCATCCTGTTGTTTTTAGGGATAAAAAGCAGCCTGTGTGTTAATCCGGGTTACGAACTGTATATATTCCCGGTTTCACCTTGCAATACATTATATAAAGTTCTTAACATCATTCATCCAAATTGGACCAACAGTTGCAGCGTGATTAAAACACAAACATACAAACATCTAAACCTATTACGTATTCACCATCATCATCCACAGCACGACTTCACCCACTGCTGGGTATAGGCCTCTCTTTGTTTGTGCCACTCCTCACGGCATGTTATTACGTATTATAATAACATTAATAGTAGGATCGGATAGGAAGTAAGATAAACAAATCCAAAACAGAGCACCGAGTCTGTGCATTTGTTTTGACTTTCGACTCGAGTATAGTACACGCAAACGCATTAGTAAAGCGAGAAATTTTGTTGGGAATTCCACAATTCCCAAATCTCCCGCTAGAGGCGCTTATGCGGTTTTCATACAAAATTTCTTGCTTTGCAAATTTACGTGTGCTATACTCGAGTCGAAAGTCAAAACAATACACAGACTCGGGGCTCTGAAAAATCTATAGAACAGGCATTCGTAGCACCGCGTAGAAGGTGCTACGAAATCCGTAGCGTATTAAAATAGTGTAGCACTAGCAGATGTCATTTTTCGCCTGTGGCATCCTGAAATCAGCTACGCCAAGATTTTATCATTTTTCAAAATAGCGGCCTTTCATGGGCTTATTCATTAGGGAGTGGGAGGAAGGCGACATTTGCCTGTAACGAAAATTACCACTTCGAGAATTGATAACGATTTAAATAAATTGTATTGAAAAAAGATTTATGAAGCCTCTTTGATAAGATAGTCCATTTAATGGTGCGTTCTTTTAAGAGTTAGCACCTTGTAAATATTCGTCGGAATAAGGTTTGTAACGGCACGCACCGCACGCTACAGCGACTTGTAATTGAAACGACGAAATTTTGTAAATTGTAAACTAAAGATCAATTTAAACGTAAAAGGGTGTACTTACTTATCTCTTTTACAACCTGAATACAATCCAATTTTTTTTTATTTTTTTTAACACATTCAACTATTCAAGTGAACATTATAGATGTTGTACCCTATAAACCACAGAAGGTTTGTGTGGAATTAACATAGAATATTAAAGGTACCTTTGGGTTTATTTGTGACCGTGCAGAATATCGCTTAAATGAAATTGAAATGAAGCTTAAAATTGATTGGTGCGCATAAGTGGAATAGCGTAAGTGCGGAAGTTCTTGCTGCGCATCTTTTTGGTGCGCAAAAGTGCTTCATTTATTTTGCTACAAGTATGGTTAGACGTTGTAATTAATTTAGGTTTTACACACTTCTAACTTAGATAATCAACGAATATTGACTAAGAACATTGACAAGCTACGCCGCGAGCACTTCAAACATCCTGTGTAGAGAGCGTTGAGGTAACTTATTCTATTTCCATGCGAACATATTTGCACTACCTCACCCCACACATGAATATTTAGAACTATTGTATCCACTACAATATTGCCTTATTAAGCTCAGCGCATACGTGTCTAAGTGCGCGTCTCGGAGCTAATAAGCTGCTAATTTGCAAGTGTGCGCGCACCCTTATGCAGGTGCATAAAATTAGGACCTAATTTTGAATCTTGACTGTTAATTAGTTGGTTGTTATGAATTTTTCATGGCTCGTGCTATTTTTACGTTCAGATTGTGTATTATTATTTCGTAGAGATCAAATAAAGGAGGGTGTGATGCCATATTGCAATATAGGTCCTACTAGCTTCCGCCCGCGACTTTGTCCGCATCCCGTTTGATTATATATTGATTTTCCGGGATAAAAAGTAGCCTATGTCTTAATCCAGGGTACGAACTATACATATATTCCAAGTTTTATCCAAATCGGACCAGCAGTTGCAGTGTGATGGAAACACAACCATCCATACATCTAAACTGTATGTACCTAAAGTAATGTAAAATATTAAGCAAGATTAGTATTTAATCTCCACAGGTTATCTAAAACATCTGTTTCATTATTTACAGGAATCTTTAATTCTAGGCCTAAGTTCTATTTCACTGCAGTTGCCGGCGGATTGCACCTCTTTTAATTAGAACCATGTTTGAGTAAAGCTTAATGAAATATTTCTACAGTTTAGCAGATAAGACAATAAAGACAAACTCGCTGTTCCCACCACTAGGCTCGCAAAAATTAGTACATCTTTCAAAGGGCAATGTGTACGCTTCTTTAACAAAATCCCAAGTGATGTGTCTCAGTTGTCGATTGGCAAGTTCAAAAACGTAATAAAACAGAGACTTCTTTTAAAAGCATACTATAAAATATCTGATTATTTAGAAGACAAACAACGAAAAACACTTGGGTCGACTCATCCAATAAAAAAAAATTGTAATCATAGTAATCATACAAAACGTAATGACGATTCAAAGTGATCAGTGAGATTTTATTGAATAAAAGATTTTTGACTTTGACTGTGACTTTGCCATGGATCACGGGCTTATTCCACCATTTAGTTGTATAAACAAAATTGCACTACCTTTGGTTTATGCTCTACAGATTAATGTCCGATTTTTTGGCTGTTATATTACGTTGTTAGTATATACATCGTTCAAAGATTATTGCATTCAAAACGCTTTTTCATGAAGATAGATATTCAATTTATTCACAGATCAGTGGAACGATCACCGATGTGTTTAGCAATCAGCCAGTACCTAACATGAAAATGTTACTTTTAGATTGTATATGACAACTTCCAATAAAAAAAATATTGATCGAGTGAGCGAAGTGAACGAGATCTTAGAGACAACTTGGACAATAATGCTTTGTATGTTTGTATGTTTGTTCGTCGAGATCTTTTCAACCGCTTATCCGATCTTTACAGAATTTGGTAGGTAAGTCGAGAAGTTATGAGGGTCCAAAGATAGTGAAAAAAAAAGTCATACAATAATATCAAGTGGGGTGTCACATGATAGGGTTTTGTTTAGACATTCCAAAACCGTTTTTATTTTGATTCTAGGTCTAATAGTTTTTGAGTTGTTGTAAAAAATATAAAATTTAAAAACCCAGTGTAACGTAAGCTACCATTTTCTTGGAGTTTCAATCATTTTGTAGTTCAACTAAGACTGGTACTTAGCTAGACGGCGATTTCGAAGCGATTTGCAAAGTTTATTACTACCATTGTCAATGAAATTGTTTGGGTTTTATTAACTGCTAGTCGTCATACCTCTGCCTTCCGTTATATTATTGAGTTGCCGTCTTGCCATATTGCGGTCACCGCTACACTAAAGAGTTGGTCTTTATACTTGCATTGCAAGAGGCGTTTCTGGAAGTTTCGGACAAAAGTTACAACTAACAAGCACTTGAGCGTGACCACTTCACAGCGTTTATTATTTTTCAAGAGTCTGCAAGGAGTTACATTTTTATAGTGTCTGGCTGTCTTGACTTAAAAAAAAACACGGAATTTTGTATATAGAGATAGAGGAAGGGTGGTATTAATGAACCACCTAACTTTGTTATATAAAATGAATGTTTAGTTTAATAACTTTTTTATTTGGATCAAAATGATATTTATCTGAACCTTCGTTCTTTGAAGTCTCTAAGGCTATGTTTTTAGCCATGTTTTATAATTACATTCACTGATTTAACACCTGCAAATAGAAATAAACTTGGTATTGTTTATTTTGTAAACGTAAAATGTTTTCAACTAAGTAAAAAATAAGAGATTATAACGATATTTACGTGTAGGACTTGTACTTTCTAAGCTGTCAGGACGGCAATAGGACCTTTATTTTTAAAAATATTATGATAGTCCAGTGAAGCATTACTGGCCCAATAGTAACCATGTCGCAACCCAGCCTTGGCCTCTACATAGACTAACAGCCACACTCAGAGTTGGTTAATGGCTACTAAGGTCGTTCCTTAGTGTAGATTTGCAAAAAATCACTCTCAGAGTCAGTTAACGATTCATTAGCGTACCTAGAGCAAAACCATCACTTACCTATTTTGACACTTCGTTTGAGGTTATACCTATATTTATTGTTGTGATTCGCGTTTCGTTGTGTTGTGTGTGGATTATTAATAAAGACATCGATTGACTCCAATTCCTTACAACTATGATCAATTAAAACAATCCTTTATCCTCTGAAGAGTCTCTAATCAATACATTGATCAGCATCTTCAGTGACGACACTCCAATCATTGATCAGTACAACAGTGCATATGCTCTCGAACGCAGCGGGCGGCACTTGTGTGCGCACGCGACCGCCACGCGCCGCGGGCAACGCGCGATTGACTTTGAATTCATAATCAGAATCAGTGTTTTGTTTTTAATTTATAAGTTTTTGCTTCTTTGTGGCCAATTTGAAAAAGGTTAAATTGAATAGATTGAATGCTTTTTCGTACAGTTGCCATTTGGATTAGAAAGAGTTTGTTTATTTATCTATTATTTATCCATTTGGATTAGAAAGAGTTGTGTTTGTTTATTTATCTATTATTTATCCATTTGGATTAGAAAGAATTGTGTTTGTTATTTATCTATTATTTATCCATTTTGATTAGAATGAGTTATGTTTGTTACTTATAAAGGGTGTGCAGTGCAATCACGCATTGGCTTATACAGCCACCAAAGAAAATGTTTACCCCGGCCGAATACAGTCACTACTTAAATCGTCTGTAATGATGGGCATACACGCTACGAGAAATCGTTACGATCAGACTGTACAGTTCGAACGGTACTGATAAATCGCTACATGTTTGTTCTAAAAACTGTACAGTTTTATAACATACATGTAGCGATTTATCGGTACCTACCGTTCGAACTTTACAGTCTGATCGTAACGATTTCTCGTAGCGTGTATGCCCACCATAAAAGACGAAAAGGCCAATGATGATGATGATGATGACAAGGTGTGCAGGAACTAGTACTTTTCTTATTGTCTGTAATTACTTAAGGCGAAGACACTTTGTTGTGTTCTCTTTAGGTGGCAATGTACAATGTATTGTGTTTGTGATTTTAATCATTTGAAAAAATGTGCAGCATTGTTTCTACTTAGCACCTTTTTACCACGACCTAACCACAGCTTTATAGTTTTTAATTTTCAGTCACAACGAGCTCACAATAGAAATGATAATTGTCCAATTTGTGTGTTGAATACAGAGGGGCGCAGGGTTGATTTGGACAACCCTTATAATAATACTATAATGACTGCAAACTTAGATAATGTGACCTAAATTACATGATACTTTATGAAATAGAGCACGATTTTAAAATTCAAAGTCAAAAATATTTTATTCAGTAAAATTACAATTTACAAGTTTGAGTTATGTCATTTTTGGGAGCGGCATTAGCACTTTAATTTTAATTGTTTTTCAAGTGTTGTTTAATTTTAATGGAATTTTAACCAATAATATTATTATTTGAGGGCGTAGCATAAAGTAGTAGCCATTGGAATAAGTGTGTATAAAGTTATTATTCATTTCCAAGTTTTGAAGAATAGAAGAAAGTAGAATACTACAAAGATCATTTAGAATCTTTGTATTTTATACTATAAAATATATTTAAAAGTGTGCTAGATAGGTACTTACTTACAATTTATTTTTGTCTTTAAAATATCCAAAGATCTTTTGTTAGATCATCGTTCAATGTGTGCGTGTGCTCTTTGTTGTAGTGTGAAGGCTCAAATATCGAAATTCGAGCGCTGACATTATGCCTCTTAATTTTTTCTTACATTAAAGTATCAAAACTGCTAAATCCGAATGTCTCGCCTCTGGCGATGGATGGGTGTCGATGGTAAAGAGCGCAGCGGGACATCGCTAATTTGTCACGCGCCATGTTTTAGCGCACGGGGGTTTGACAACTCGTGTCCATAGTTTTTTTAGTCACTCTTGCACCTTTTATAGTTGTCATAAAGTAATGAAAATAGCCCTCAGAATGAGATAGTTTAACGGCCGAATACTCAAACACTACTGATAGTTCCTGCTTAAATTATTGCCATCTCTTGCCATAATGTCAGATTAAGGCAAGGCAATTTTAAGTTTCTTTCGATTTAATTTTAATCTGAAAGTTATGAAATCTGCGAAACCGTCCCAAATAAACCAGTCTTGAGAAGTTTTTTGAGCGTAGGTAGGTACTTATTTGAAAATGTTCGATGAGGCTTAACAGGTAGAGATAGCATTCGCTAACGATGTTTTTACCAAAGATAATTCGTGCGTAAACATTAAGATCCTCCTCTCGTACTCTCTCGACCGAAAAGTGTACGCTAAAACATATTTATGCGAAATTATAACGAGACCCTCGAGTCCCCGCCTCTTCATGGATCCTCGCGAAATAACAAGTAATCGTGATACGGCCGCCATTACCGCAGCGTAAACAAAACTCTACCTGGAAAGGAAAGCCATGAAAAGCGACCGCGGAGGTAGAATGTTGAATGCCCTCTCTTCACCATTTTTACGCAAATTAAAAGACACAAACGTAACCATAGACAAAAATTTCCCGCGCGCGCTAAAACTCACCATTCTGAGGTCGTATTCAATTGCTTGAGAGTGAAACGGAACGCCCCGAGGCATTAATTAGAGCAGAAAACTCGTGTCTATAGCCGTTCCTTTTTTAAAACTGAGGTCTTTATATGCGAGGTCTCTCGCCTTTGTGCGCGTTCCGTTTGTGCTCGGGCTAAGTGTCGAGCCATAGTGTCAACTGCGTTGTTGACAGTAATTTAAAGGAAATCTCAGTAACAACGTGTCTCATTTGTTATCCAGGAGCGGCTCAAAGCGAGGACGACCAAGACGCAAGGGTGCAGTCTCCAAGGAGTCCGATCATTGAAAATTCCGATGTCGAAGAGGACGACGATATTTCAGTTGGCGATAATTGCAGCGAAACTTCCACGACAAAAAATAACTATAACACCGAGAACTACACAAAGAGCCCTGAAAACGAGCGCTCTCCTCCATTAGAATACAATTTAAACAATCGAATATCGAATGCTGATTTCAACTCTCCATTCAAAGAAGATGATAGCGAGTATGAAAATAAAACCGACAACGATCGGATGAAGTTCTATGACAGTGGTGGTATTTTCCAGCTGTATAGAAATGACAGAGACAGAGATGGTTCTGGTCACAAAGATGACGGAAACGAAGGATCTAGTTTCAGGAACATGGGTCCTCTATCAGAGAGTATTTATGGCAGATCAATGGACCTAACGAAGGGTTCGTTTCAGTCGCAGTTGCTTGCTGGATTTGCTGCGTCAGTTATGGCTGGCAACTCGCAGCGAGAATCACATGATAACACTGGTAAATTGAATTATAACTTTATTACAACTTTATAGAAGCAAAGGATGCATGTCAGCATTAAAGAGGTATAGAGTATGCCACAAATAAATATCTATTTGTTTTTGCTCGCGAGCAACCTTCAACTATTCTACTTTCTCATCCAATTTTGAAAACTTTTTTCGTCGTTCTTCCATTTTAACAGTGTCAACCTTAGGCCGCTCAGGTAATTTATGAAAAACCTTGATTAATTGTCTGTTAGATCGTTCTTCGATCCGGCCAGTGTCGAGCCAAGGCTCGTCCCGCAAGCCACGCCGTCGGCGAACTGCATTCACACACGCACAGCTTGCCTACCTCGAGCGCAAGTTCCGGTGTCAAAAGTATCTGAGTGTAGCTGATCGTGGTGACGTGGCAGATGCCCTGAGTCTGAGCGAGACGCAGGTTAAGACTTGGTATCAAAACAGACGGTAAAAACAAGTAGAAATATTTATTTTTACATAAGGAATTAAACATTTCGATAATTGTTTACATAGAAATGAATGGGCAATGGGAAATTACAATTTTCTCGTTTCTGTCAAAGCAGTATCAAAATTAAGTTAAACTAAAATGGCGCCCAACGTGGGGCACTCTTATATGTCCCGTGTTGGGCGACAGTATATAAAATTGGCACCCAACATGGGGCAGGTTTTCAAGTTTTTTACTTATTATTTTTGTATTTTTCAACAACTTACACGGTTAAGTTTTTGTTAAGTTTGAAAGCATACTTACTCATTTTATTTGAGAGCTTTATTTTTACATCAATCATGTTCTGCTTTCAATGTATTTTCTAGTTCATCGAAAACTCCATACTTAACCGTGAAATCAAAGTCAAACAGCTTTTATTCAATAAAATCTCACTCATCACTTTGAATCATCATAAGAAATGTATGATATATTTTTATTGTTATATAATAATAAGTAATAAATATTCACGGACACTTAACACAACGCCTTCTAGTCCCAAACTAAGCAAAGCTTGTACGATGGGAACTAGATGGCTGATAGAATACATACGTACATTTTGTTTTGTAAATACATACTTATAATACATAGAAACACCCAGACACAGAACAAACATCTATGTTTATAACACAAATGTTTGTTCTCGGTGGGGATCGAACCCACGACCCACAGCACGGAAGGCAGAGCTACTACCGACTGAGCCATGACGCCTGTTATATGAATTGGAGTTAGTACGTCCCAAGCTTGTTTGTCTTCTAAATTATCAGATATGTTATAGTATGCTTTTAAAAGAAGTCTTCGTTTTATTACGTTGCCTCTGCTCATCTTATTTCCTTTTTAGTACAAAATGGAAGCGGCAGAACCAGCTGCGCCTGGAACAACTTCGAGCGCAGGCAGCAAGTGGAGAGCGCGACCTATCACACTCACTGCCACTGGCCTGCGCTTTACTGCCGCCGTATCCTGCTTATATGCACTGCCATATGTAAGGCTCTTACGAACATTATATAGGTATACATACATAATATGCAACAAAAACTTTGAAAGCATATCCGTTGTATGAAATGTTATACCTATTCTTATTTACTTAATTCGTTGTGCAATATTTGTGAATATGATTTGTGTTGTTTAATATGATTTGGTATATATGTTTACCAAGATGATATACCTATACTAGTTTTTTTGTGATGTTTCCATTTGTTTCTTGACATAAAAAATCAGTGCGTGTTTAGTGCATTCACAATAGTGATGAGTTTCTATGAGGTGATGCGATTAAGTTCGGATATTTTATTAAACTGTGAGTAGTTAGTAAATACTGTTAATACTCTTTTTAACATTTTTTCGTTAATATTAAATAAAGCAGATAAAAATGTATAGTAATTAGACCCACCTGTATGTAGTAAGTAGTTAGTTTAGTACACGATTAGACGACTTGTAAAACTAATAACGGTTCTGTTTTCAAAGACGAATCTTACGTTTGTCACAGATTATCTGCCGCTAACTGTAGATACATATTGATAGTGATGTTAAGTAATTGTTAAAAATCTCTCAAAGCTTATAATTTGTAGATACAAAGTAAATTGATTCAAAACAGTCGTTGCTTTTCAATCATCCGCCATTTTGTGAAGGAGCATTCCATTTTCAAGAATTATGCAAATGGCGGCATTTGGAATCAGTGGTGCCAACCGCCGGCAATTTGCATCTGTTACAGAGTTGTTAGCGGGAGCCAGCGCTGGAATACCGAAGGTTGGAGTGCGGGCATAATGCTCGGTTCACACTAGGGCAAGATAGAGAGCCAATTTTTTTTCACCTTGCAATGGAAGAACACCTTGTCTTCCGTTGTGAGTACTCGTGAAAAGAAGAATTGATATTTTACGAATGCTTAGTAGGTAGGTATCAATCCTTCATTACATCGTACGTGTAGTAGTTTAAAGAGTTTTTTTTTAAAGATAGAAACCAATGTATGAAAACTTGGCTATTGTGCTCACAACTCTGCCTTGCTGGAGTGACTAGCATTTACTGAATTCTACGGAGAGTTTGGTGAGTCGGTAGTAGGTAAGTTTTTGAGTAAGAGGTAGGTATATTACCTACTTATAAAAAATATTTCGTGAAGCGATTAGTCGCTTGTTTATATTGTAACGTCAACTTTGTCTCGGTCAAATTACCCGACAATTTATTCAAACAAGATGCTAATTTCAGGGCTTTTCGTTTTGACTTGTGATTATTTATCTTTATTTCGGATTGTCGGGGGGTTTGTTAAAGAGGTCATGCTGAGAGGTAATTGGTCTGTTTTGATCTCGGGGGCGGAGATAAGGGTTGTCACGTGTCTTAAAATTTTTAAAACGTATTTTTGCTTTTTTTTTGTTTTTCTATGCTCTTCGTGAAGACGAACTTTGTTGATTTTGCCTATCTAAAGAGAGTATTGTTATAGGTGGCCTAAAAACAATTCTTTGAAACATTACTTAGGTACATTGTAGTCCGTGGCATAAAAAATTGTAGAGTTTGAACTCTACAATTTATTACTATTTATATTTGAACGGTATATGCAGTAAAAAAAATTGATGGTAGATATAATGTCTTTAGATGTGTTAATCTTTACCGTACAATGAAATAGCTATTAAATTAACTATTGTAACATTCAACAATTACAATAAATCAAGTTATCAAAATACAAGGCTCTATTTATATTCATAAATGTATACTTAGGTGTCCCGTTACCAAGTGACAGCCCTGGCGGAGGGTAATTGGAGTATTTTCCCAGCGTTTGTAGGGTAGTTACCGAGTTGAATGCATTAGTTAGCGCGCATGATAACGATCTGTCAATGATGCCCTTACAGACTCTAATGTTCTGTTATAAAGCCCTGTGATATTCTGTGACATAGCTCTATGTTGTGTGTCACAAAAATCCCATGATTTTGTATTATATGTTATCATCATTATCATCTTCTTTCGTACGCTTATCCATCATCATCATCATCATCATCAACCTATATCGGTCCACTGCTGGACGTAGGTCTCTCCCAAGACGCGCCACTGAGCCCGGTCTTCGGCTCTTCTCATCCAGTGTTTGCCAGCTACATGTCTCAGATCAGAGGATAAGTAAGCTGAAGTGGCAGTGGGCCGGCCATGTTTGCCGCAGAACTGACAATCGTTGGAGCAAACTAATACTCGAGTGGAGACCGCGTTTAGGCAATCGTAGTGTAGGACGCCCTCCGGCTAGGTGGGGTGACGATCTGAGACATGTACGCTTATCCGACGATGGATATTTATTAAGTATTTGTAAAATATGTTGTGCCAAAAATTATAGTATACACCTTATTTGTTTTGTTTTTTTTTAACCTCCGACCGAAAAACGGAGGAGGTATTATAAAATTGTGAGTAGTCTTGTAGTGTAATGAGTGCCTGTCAGTGTGTATGTGCTCTCGTAGCTCTAAAAGTAGAGTTCCGATTTGAAAGCGGTTTGTTTCGTAAGAAAGGTGATTCGTCTGAGATGGTCCTTAGCCATGTTTGGCGAAAAAATAGTGCAGCCGTTTCCAAGTTATGAAGAGTTATTATGAGTTATTCATCAGGGAAATTTCAAAGTACCAGCACGCATCACTTTTTCTTTTATAGCAAATGCCTCAATCAAAATAAAACTCCACGCGCGAAGTGCGTATCAAAACAATTGGTATTTCTAATTAATAATCTAGAATCTTTCTCAGTACTATGTAGGCTGACCTTAAAAATGATTGTAGCTCTACTTTTCGTATCGCTAGTTTTTATAGAAATTAAATGTGTTGACATTGTGAGCACTGAAAATGATTATATCCACGAAGAAAGAACATCAAAGCACGATTCATTGGATAAAGAAAACAGAAGGTTTCTCCAAAATATGAAGGATGATGAATGGCATGTGGCACATTTGAAGGATTCCGAGTTTTCTAGAAGGAGCGAATGCGTCGGCGATACTTTGCTAGACAAGGTTAGTAAGTACAGAAAATCCTTGAAAAATGACGCAGCTCTGATAAAGTTCGTTTCAGCTGATCCCATACCGTTCAATGCAACTGATTTAGAACCGTCAAACACTTGCCAAAACCCTAGTAATTACACCATTTTCTTGAAAAAATTTGAGCCTAAATCAACTAAGACTGGCAATAAAGAAATAAGTAAAACTGACAAAAAAGAAAACAGTTCTGAAAATGGAACGATTGACGAAGGTGTGCGTACAGCAACAACAGCTAATGTAAAAAAGTCCCTAAGAAAAGATGATAAGGTTCGAAGTAAAACAAAAAGCAGACGAGCCAGTGAATACCAATTTAGTTCTATAGAATACTATGACGAGGTCTCGCAGTTTGAAGAAAATATGTGCCCGGATGCTGTCGAAGTGATCCATTTGCAAATAGATCAACTCAGAAGCTATGATGTCGATTGTGAAAAGATTTTAGAATGGCGGAGTTTGGATTAAACATTTTATCAGCGCCATCTATCGCTCCATTTATTCCTTACTTTAGCCGTTGGCTACGCAGGAAATAGGGGAAGCTCGTCGACATTGAGACACCCTATTCAGATAGCTACCCTTACAGTTCTAGTAAAGTACCGTAGATGGCGTTACAACGCACTAAGATTTAGTATTTTGCATTTTTTTCATGCTCCTCTTCAAATTGTACCAATTTGTTAGTACAATAAATAAATAAAAATATAAAAAATATAATAAAAAATCGGGCGACCTATATCACCCCTTCACAAGACCACAGATTATATAATACTATACTACAAGACTCACCCGACCCCCAAAGGGATAACTTGTAAACCTTCGTGTTCTCCTGGTGCCTAGACGTCAAACCATTGCGTCACCTTAAATGACGTAATCTTTGGGTTCAGAAAAACTAATGTATGTGGAGTTTTAAATTTCCACAGAGTGAATTTTAAACAATTTGATAAATTGCGAAATGATTTCGGCATGCCTAGAGTGTAGTTAGAAGCAAGTATACAATATTACTTTGATTAACTAGGTACTTTTTGTAGTACCTACTGATGCGTTATGTGGTAGATCTGCAAGGCTGCAAGTACATTTCTGGAATACCTACCTACTTCTAATTTATTATGCGAAAATAATATTAACCAGTTACCTAATAAGTCACTATGAGACAATTTCTTCACTTTTAACCTACAGCATGTTTTGGAGTAGCGGAAAAACTCAATAGATGGCGCTAAACCTACAAGAATTATGCTAAGTAGCAAATTGCTACGCGTCTGCTACGTTGTACTACTACGGCGCTGGCAGCGTTCTTCTAACTCTCATACTGCTATGAACGCCTGGTACTTGGGTGTTTCGTAGCCTTTCATGACGTCATGTTAGTGGGTTCAAGAAATGTCGGTGTCATAGAGATGCTTCATCCTATATTTTATTATCAGAGGGTGTAATCTAAAATCAAATAAAATATCCTAAAAATATAATAATAATAATTATATTGCACAGACTTATTAGCAATCTTAGTGGCCTTTATAAAAAAGGTCATCATCATCATCCTCATAAAAAAATAGATGTTAAATAAAATTTAGAATAAGAGTGATGAAACAAACGGATGGCCCACCTGATACTAAGTGGTAATCTCTACCTATTATGACTAAAGGACTCTACTAAAGGCTCTAAAAGGCTCTACACTAGCCTCCTTAGCCTGACATTCTATAGAAAACTAATAAAAATGTACACGGGAACGCCATAATAGAAAGAAATTCGGTAAATACAAGAGTAAATTTCAAGGTTATACAACAGTGCATTGAACTTGCCGTAGTGTCCATGTCCACCCCACACACCCTTGCTATATACCCGGCTACCTTCTGCATCTCATGATGCCTTAGTCCCCGGGGGTTGTAGCATGGCGCTGTTTACTACGAAACCTCGCCCCCGTAACGGTGTTTTCTAAAATTTCTTTGACCTCAGTCTGCGTTTCCTAGTTATTGGGGGTTGGAGGGTGGCACTTCTGGGCGCAAACTGATTTTTTTCACCCTAGCCTTGGGGTTGTGAATATCGGTTGGCTAAAAATTGATAGGAAGTACAACTTCATACAGATGGTCACAGGTATTTTTAGGACACTGTGGTAACAACTATTTTATGGCTCAATTGGACACTTTTGAAAAAAAAATCCTTGAAACCAAAGGCTAGATTCCAAAGTTAATTTTTTTTTGGGAATTTTAAGTTACTCTTATGCTAAACAAGCTTTTATAACTTGGACGAGCTAATTAATTCAAGTTTTACAAGTATTTTGGAACGTAAAATTAATTGTTATTATACATACAGTAACTTTGTATAATTTTACACACACAAAAGTTGGTAATGTTTTCTAAAAAGTATTTTGTAAATTAACGAGCTTGATAGCGTAACGAAACGTTTCAACCCTTTCTCAGACGTAACGGTTTGTACTAGGCTTGCATAACTTTCTAGAAGTCTGAACACAACCTACTCGTCCCAGATAGGGGAAAACGGCGACATCGTACCCCGTAGAGGAGCGTTTTCTACCAAGCAAGCATCAAAACATTGGGGTGCTAGAGCAACGACCCGAGGAAACCGGGAGAAAAGTGACCCCGTGACGTAGCGTATTCACTAGGATAGTATAACTAAAAAAGTAAAATATTTGTATTGTGTGTTCATTCAAGCACACTATCACACAAGTTTAGTATATACAAGTAGCGACTAGCAAAACTCGAGTAAATCAATGAACATACTCATCCTGCACGGAACCATAGATAGTTCCACCAGGGTGACACTAAATACAACCTAACTTTCACAATTTCACAACAGATGCACCAGGCAAACAGAATATTATTAGAAGTAGTATTTTATTCTAGCATACAACGTGGGCTGACGTTTCAGGAGACATTCTATGGACTCGACAGGAGGGTAGAGCTAGCAAATCACTTGATAGTGGATAAGCAACTGAAATATATACTGCGGTTCATATGTTCTAAGATAGTTATGATCTGTGAAATTGGCGTACAAAATGTCCTAAAACTTCCCAAAGTTTCATTGGCATAAACTGTTTGAACTGAAGGTGCATGAAGTTAATGGTAACTTCATGCACCTTCAGTTCAAACAGTTGGTTGGTATGGACCAACCTTTGCAAAATCGTGAAACAGGCTGATTTCTAGCTTGTATACAATGAGCAGTAAAAACATTCTGAATTAACTGGGTTGTGGTTTGTTGTACTTAGATTCGAGTCTTGATATGAGCAATCGATTCTTCTTTTCGACTATTTTTTGGAATCCATTGGTCATATAAGCACACAACTAATCCCTAAGCAAGGTAGACATGCATTCAAATCTATCAATATCTGCCTCCTCATGATCTGACGATAATGTCTCAGAGGGTAGTCAGGGGTCCATCCAGAACTTTTTGATTTTGATTCCTCTCTCGGATGGCTTACCTACCCCTTCAGAAGTGCTCAATGGCTCAATACATAACTTACCAATAGTATTTATATGATACGGGGTTGGGGATGCATGTAGGCAGGACATAGATATTCACTACCCACTTCACCCCGCTAGTGCTTACACCCTTCACCTCTCAGTGTTATGATCCCTTGGTGCATCCACTACGTAATATGACGTTTCATTCGCTGACGTCAGCGTTGTAGGTTGTATGAGGGTGAAAGGAGTGAAAGCTTACGTATGAGGGCGGCGAACATACCTCCGTAAGATTTTCTTTCATATGTCATGTTCGCCTGGTATTTTCCCTACGTAACATGACGTCTCCTTTGCTGACGCTAACTGAAAATTGGCGTAGCGTGTAGGTGGCGTAGTCTTGGATCTCGTAGCGGCTTGTTACGCGACTGCTACGAAACTTGACGGGCCCGCTACGAAATGATATCAATAATCTTTTTTAGTCTCACCCACTTTCAACACAACATATTGTAAAGGGTAATTTCTTGGTAATTTATTCAGTGACATTTTCGAAACTTTTTCGGTAACTGTAGATGTTATTTGTAATATCACACAACACGATGTGTATCCAATGGAATTCAAGATTTTTATAAAAGTATATTATTTATACCTAAAGAAATAATAATAACATTTCAAGATAAATATTCGGACCTTTGTTACGAAGTGACGAAGTGCTACGTGGTGCTACGAGTACGTAGGGGGTTCGTAGCGCTACGTCAAACTTGTATCACTACTGGCAGTACTCTTTCCTGCTATGTTCTCCTGGTACTGGTACGCGAGTTTTCATGACGCGCTCATGACGTCAGCGCTGTAGTACCCTCTGAAGTTCAAGGTGATTTGAATAGATGGCGCTTGGAAAATATCTACTAGATAAAGTGTATACAAACAAAAATAATGTTTTACATGTAAAACCATATAAAAAGTAAACCCCCAATAAAGGGAATACTTTTAGTCCCCACCAAGTTTGAAAATTATGCACTTACCATTACCTTTTCTGAAACTATAGTGACTTATCTGACGAGCTACCGACACTGATACTAGTGTTAGCAAGGACTTACCAAACCCTCTAAGTGCAGAGCGACGATACTAATAATAAAATCGGTAGTTTTACACTTGTAAAAACATTGACCAGACTCAAGTACTCAAAAGCATTTCAACCATTTGTTAATCTAATTAACAGTTAATTTACTATCTATAAGAAATCACAGTAAAATATTCCAATAACTAATACATCAACATTGTGTCTGTGGGGATTACGTCATATCTTGACCGAATATGCGTTTCACTCACTGGTAAAACGACGTCATTTTTACGTCATCTCTCTTAGAGTAAAATGTCTGCCGAATTGGGCAGACCCTTGATTCTATCCGCCTGTGTGAAGAGAAGAGCACATAATCCTATCAAGCAAGAATTGGTTAACTCTGTTACGTTATGCTAGCCTTGTAGAAAATACTATGCCAGTTATCGTATCGAGTTAGCGTAGTGGTTCCGCCGCCACATCGAGTTGTATCGATCTTCTATACAATACAACTTGCGTAGTATTTCGATTGATACAATACAACCAATTTACTCTACGCGCTACTACAACCTATTCTGTGGCGCGGCGCTACCATTGAATGTACTAAATTGTACCTCCTCTTAGCTTCTAATGCTCTGGTACTTACGTTCTAAGATACGTTGGTCAAGAAACTTTGGAGAATAATTTTTGAGAAAATGAATGAGTCTTTTGCGCTACAACGTTGTAGAGTAACAGAAGTTAGAATCTTCATGGGAGATCTTCAGATTTCAAACAGGTAAGGGGACAATAAGCTGACTAGGTAGTAGTAATTAATAATATGTACCACTTCCAATACCACAAATTACCAAAACTATTCAATTAAATAGAACAAAGGACAAATGTTTTTTTTCATATCCTACAAGTTGTCCACTATTATCCCTGCTACTCACTCTTCTCAAAAGCGCGGAAGGTACATTCACTTTTATCTGTTTATGGAACCCTAGTTGAATCCAACCTGAAGACTTGAATCGAACCTGTTGGTCTCCGTCTGGCGTAACCCAGAGACGGATTCAATAAACCAGTTTGAGCAACTCTGTCGCTTCTACCCAAAGATGTAATAACCAAATACCTGGCTTTGGTTGATGTCCGGAGAAGATACAATTCATGATGGGTAAGCAGTATTTAAAAAAAGTCTTAACGAAAATTGGAATTAAAAAGTCTCCTAGCTGTTAGCGGTTATTGTTGTAATTATGTTATGTTACTGATGCTAGGTATTTCCGCGTATAAACCGTGTTTTGCTTTATGCCATATAGCAGCCAAACGGTTACCATCCTGAGACAGACTTGAGTGAACCCATTGCAAGCTGCTTTGCACCGTTTTCTACCCGGAAATCATAGAACACCTCAGTATGTTCTGTGCATGGAAAATGCTTTCTTTTGTTTCGAATTGCAACCGTCTCGCTCACACGTTCCACTTTATGAACGAGAAAAACGCAGAATTCTTAAATTTTGGAATTTAGAGCGTGGTTTTGAGTATATACAACCTTATTGCGCCAATATCGATTAGAAATTTCACGATTTTGCATCGCACTCGCCGTGGTTGTTGCATTTGATTGGCTAGAAAAATGGGGTGCGTCTTACACCCCACTTTCACTTTTATTCAATGGTTTGGATATTGTATTTACCTCTGGCAATTTATTATTCCCTGGTATGTATGTTTTGAGTTTGGAACTATCGAGTGAACTTGAGTGCAGGATGACCCGTTGAGTAAACGCATCCGCGAGCGATAAAATACTCAGATACATTATCGCCAACTATACGACTTTAGTACATTGTTCACCGAGAGGAGAAAGTGACCGATTACCGTCGAGGGTGTCGTTTGAAGCCCGAGCCGTAGGCGAGAGTTTTAAAACACCCGAGATCGGGAATCGCACTTTCTCTCGAGTGATACATAGTGCTTTATACTACACCTACGAGGAAAATATAAAAACTAAAACTGAATCCTCAAACAACACACAAATTGAAAATGGCGCCAATGGCGTCTGCAATTTTCACATGTTCTTTTTTCAAATTGTTTATCCTGCCGCCGCAGGGTCGCACTGCCAGCCCGACACCATCCAACACACAGCTAGTAGCCAGTGTCATTTTGCGAACTTGGAGATAAAAACTCACTGTACAAACTTTTTGTTTAGGTTACCGGCGGTACCGGTAACAACTTCAATGGCCAAACCCAAAGTGGAATCACACTTGGAAGTTGTCAAATCATTTTTGTATGGGGACAGGGAACGTGTAAGTATCTCGTGAATGTAACCTAGAATAAATAACCTTATGCTTTTTGTACAATGACTTACTGCACTTATAAGTATTTGGAAACACCAGCGCTGGCAAGGAGTTCCACTCTTTCATAAATCTTCTATTTTTTTTCTCTCATCTAAATAAGTAGAAAACCATTACGCGAGCATACAGTTGAATAGAGATTTTCGTACAAAACTGACGAAAAATATGTACTTGATACCTAAAGTTCTTTTGGAGAGTTTTGAGTTCTCAAGTTTTTGGTGCTACGCGTTTGCTACGGGCACTACTGCATAAGCTACGGCGTAGAGTTACAATACAATGCGAATGAGTGAAACGCTACTCAAAGTGCATCGATTGATGTTATAGTAATCTTTAAGTAGGAGGTTGACCTCATACCACCACCATTCACCCTTCAGTTTGAAACTTTCCAGCAACACTTTTTTGGATTTCTGAACTCCTAGTAAATGAGCGAAGTTTCAGCGACGCTTTTTAACTTTCAAAAGAGTTTGTAACTCTTTTCACAGAAACACTGGACGTTTAAAAGTTTGAATAGTTTTTTATTCAAAGAACTTTACAAGTTAAAAGATTGACAAAATACAAGTCAACCAAACTTATTCCCATCGAGCCCACCAGCTGGCCCACTGGTGGGCCCATAATATGTTTCCCAAAACCCCAAATTTAACCCCAAAAACCAGAAAAAAATAAGTTCAAGCTATAGAATGGCATGTAGATCTTCCAGTTTAGAACTTCAGACTACCAACCAAACAAAGTTTTACATCTTCAGTTGGAAAACGAATTCCATTAGGAATTAGGATCCATCGCTCGTCGTGGCCTGTGGAATGCAGAACGTGCAAGACTTCAATATTCAGACAAATGATTAAACGGACCTTTTATTTTAATGAAAAACTTGCGTGACTGGAAATCAAGATAATATCTTGACATATAAAACATATTATGTTTTCCCGATTCGATAGTAATGCTTTCAAATTCTTGCGATTATAAAATGAAAGTAATAGCTAAGTAGTAGGAATAAGTTATCCATTTTCTACTAAATTCAATTCTGTAGCTTTGCCATAATTACCATAAAGTCCTGCGGGGAGAAACAAACCTACACCCAGTCCCAAACTTCGGCAAAATAATTTTTAAAGTGGAACTAGACACTTTCAAAATTGTGAACCAGTATGTATCCTTTCCAAATACACTACGCATGAACACAAAGCTCAAACTACACCAGCAGAAAGTACACCCGATTGATCTCTGCTATCCTAGTATTAATGTTTTGGGGTTCGAAGCTCCAGAGTGGTCTTTTGAATGAAACTGAATACTTATACTACCAAAATACATAGTACCTATTGCAGGGTCATACTTTAGTGTGGGGCTACCGGGGCTTCTTTGGTTTAGAAGACAAGTGTAGTACTTAGTTTAGTAAGTACTTTTCGCAACTTTGCTCTAAGTAAAATACCTTGTTGGGGTGTAGAAAAGCTTGTGTTATAAGGATAATTAGGCTAAAGACTTACAGGTATACTTATACATACATATCACTATGTAGGTTTTTTTTTTTTTTTTTTTATGAGCAATAGCTAAGCATTTGGCTGCCAGCACACCTGGTGGTAAGTGTAGCTGCAGCCTAAGGTGGAGGAGCACGCTTAGCTATAATCCACCTATTCACTCTTTTCTTGAAAATTCCTAGGTTATATCTTTCAGGAAATACTGATGATGGCAGAGAGTTCCACTCCTTGGCAGTTCGCATTATGAAGGTGGAGGCAAAGCGCTTTGTGCGAAGATATGGAATATCTACCATGTAGGGATGGCATTTATCAGTGCGCCTAGTAGTTCGGAGGTGAAAGGGCGATGGGGGAATCAGGTCATGTAGTTCCTGTGCACACTCTCCGAAGTGAATTCGGTAGAACACCGATAGGCATGCGACTCGCCGGCGATGCTCGAGGCTGTAGAGCTTGGAGTCAAATAGTTTCTCGTCACCAACGAGTCTCTTAGCACGCCGCTCAATATAATCCAAGGCTTCCAGCTGATACTTGGCAGAACCATCCCACAGGTGGCAACAGTACTCCATGCATGATCGGACTTGAGCTTGATATAAATTCAGAAGCTGTTCCGCAGTGAAGTACTGTCTGACCTTAGTAAGGATCCCAAGTTTTTTAGCAGCTACTTTAGCCTTGGATTCTATACATGAGCCGAAGTTCAGATTGGATGTTAGCTCCACACCCAAGAGCTCGAGATGGTCTGATATAGGCACTGATACAGGTATGTTTGTGACTTCGGTCAAATGTATAAGGCCGCAAACGCACTAGCAGTTAACCTCGGGGGCGGCTAACTGCGCATTTCCAGTTGAATATGCAACCGCTTGTGATTGTACGCAGTGGTTGCATATTAAACTGGAAACACGCGGTTAGCCGCCGCCGCGTGCGTATGAGCCCTAAAAATACAATGAAAATGTACGAGGACATCAAGAACCCAGGATAGGTTCACGAAGCGATCAAGATAAGATTTTTTACTAGCTTATACCTATTCCCTTCATGGAAATACATAAATGTTTATGGACAGGTCAAGTCAATTTACACTGAGTTATTCTTCTACTTCCGAGTATTTCTATAATGGAGTATTTCGTTCGGGGGCTTCATGCCCCATCACTATAAACCGAGTCCTTGATCTACCTCTGTCGTCAAGTGCAACAGGTGGGCGGATGAGGGTGTTGTTAGTACCCCTACCCTTGCATTCATCCCCCTCTATACCTCAGCGGTTTCTTATACCCTGGTTCTGATGTTTTGTGCTTAGAGACTTCCGGGTGCTGTGTTGCCACTTTACCCAAAAATAAAATGGCTCCATTTTTTTCAAATATTTTACAAAGGATTGGCTACTAAAAAGTTATGTAGAATGGTTGAGTAAATTCAATATTCGAGTTCATGAAGCCTGAGTAATTTTTACTAAGAAACTATTTATTAACAGGACAAGCCAATACAATCATCATTCTCAATGAGACGACTAAACTTTGATCTGTCCATGATCCCGCTGAATTTAGGTTAGGCATATTATTATCTTAGCTACCGAAAAGCTTTGCTGTGTGCAAGACTTTTTGGTAGCTAAGATATACACGATCATATACAAAAGAAGGTACGAATTGGCCATAACCCAAAATGCGACCTCATGTTTCCTTATCTATACACGTCGGATTTTCTTATAATTATTATGGTACTTATTTTATCTATAGAGTTCTGACAGCCTAGTATATCACCACACCAAAACACGTGAGACGACGTGTGACAACATACTAAGGTCTCTCTTCACCAACGCAAACGGATGGTTACCGTAACCATAAAATTGCGATGAGAATGGTCTAAGATCTAGCCAACTGGCTAATGTTAAACCACCGGTAGTCGGGGGGTTTGTGTTGGTGAACACTAGTCCAAGCCACACACGTTTTGACACGTCTACACGTATGGTTAGGCCTGACTTGACTCTCGCCTCGACGCATGTGAGATGGTCCCGTTTTGTAACTTTTATGCTCTTCTGATGGCCTAGTACTTTGCCACACCAAAACACGTGAGGTGACAAGGAACTGACAGCAGACAGACAAGAGATGCACACAACATTGCAAAATGCATGTCGGTATAGGGGAATACTCACTAAGAGAGGTACAGATAAATTATTTTATTGAATTTTCGACTCTATGTGTAGAAAGATAGAGTGTAATAGTGCTCAGTGGACTTCCATCACACCTCTAGAGTGCACTAAACTCTAGCTTACATGAGTGTGCGTAGTGCTTATAATACATCAACGTAATGTTGCGTACCTTTTTAATATGATGTTTTTGTTTGAGTGCGTTATTACCGTTTTAGTCAAAGTAAAGTAAAAAGCTTTTTATTTGAGACTAGTTGATCCTGCAGACGTTGTCCTGTCATTCAAACTCGTACTGTCAAACAACTGACAGTTATTTCAAATGTGACATTAAAAAAGTTTTCATGAAAAAGGTTAACTTTACGCATTAAAAAGTAGCCTATGACCTTTCTCAGGCTCTAGGCTATCTGTGTACCAAATTTCATTCAAATCGGTTCAGTAGTTTTGGCGTGAAAGCGAGACAGACAGACAGACAGAGTTACTTTCGCATTTATAATATTAGTATGGATTTAAAAGTAGAATACAAAAACTTCGATGTACGGCAAGTACTTATATCTAACAAATAAGAGGTAAATTAAACAATACTTATTTAAACAATGCAATATCCGTGTATGATTTAATAGTATTGGGAAAATAAAGTTAATTTGGTCGGCAGATCAATTGATTCCTCAGTTCATTTCATTTCAATCACTAATTAACCACCTTTGAGGAAAAGGCCATTTTCTTTATTAGTTCCCGTGTACTCTGTCTATGGTGACATCTGATGGTACGGGGTGTGATAGGGGGTCTGTTAATCACTCGTACAAAAAACAGCTATCTCTTTTGCTTGCAAACAGAAATGGATGTGTGCATCCTTATCATACTTGCAATGCAAACTTGGGTTCTCGATAATGCTCCTGTAAAATGTGCCATAATACTTTTAAACAGAGTTGCTATTGCTTTAGATTACTCTTGATCTAGGAAAATGAGATGACTCCAGAGTCCAGACTCGAGCAGGGAGTCTCGACTCCCAGTAAATCTAAACCGTATAAGCTAAGATTAAAGTTGCAATTTCCATACACTATTTGGTTTCTATGGGAAATCAGCGGCGTAAGGTCGAAAATTGCAATGCTTGTAGATACCCCTCTGTTGTTCTGGTGGCCTGGTACTGAATGCCCTTTAACACGTGACGACATTTGGGTTCAACTGTCACTGTCAGAATTCACCTACTTCACTTGGATTATTTGAGGGGAGATTTTTGAGTCTAACAACGTGATATTAGCGAAATTGCGGGCAACTCTGCAAAGGCCATTCGAAAAGAGTTGAATTGGGATGAGCCATTTTAAGTTAGCGGGTATTGTAGGAGCTTGCGTCATAAATATTTATAATGAACATATTTTGTGTCAATATTCTTTTTCTAAGAGAAAAGGTGATGGAGCCAGAAGATGGCACATCTGATGTTAAGCGTTTACCCCAAAGACTACCGCGGCCGTGCGGTACTTATAGTTATATGCGTAGTGTTTTATATGTACGATTTCTATTAATGTTTTTGTACTCATGTGTACCATACTAGATCGTACGTCAATCAATGTACGAGTGCTGGTGATACTGACAACATATTCCTTGCCCTTGACTACGCATTACGATTGAGAGACTCTGGCTAAGTTACAACTTCTCGGTCGCACATTTCAACATATCGGAGGATATAAAATTACTAAAGTTATTTATGAAAAATCGCAAACAACAATGTTGTGTGTAATAACAATAATAAATATAAATATAATTTTGTTGTAGATGAAGTTTTCCAAACGAAAAGTAGAACATAAGTTAAAACACAAAAAAATCTAAAAATTCATTTTTGGTCGTTTAACTTGTTTCAATCAATGTTTATGGGACAAACAAAAGTATACCAGGCGTCATGACAGGCGTCATGGCTCAGTCGGTAGTAGCTCTGCCTTCCGTGCTGTGGGTCGTGGGTTCGATCCCCACCAAAAACAAGCATTTGTGTGGCAAACATAGATGTTTGTTCTGTGTCTGGGTGTTTCTATGTATTATAAGTATGTATTTACAAAAAAAATGTATGTATGTATTCTATCAGCCATCTAGTTCCCATCGTACAAGCTTTGCTTAGTTTGGGACTAGAAGGCGTTGTGTTAAGTGTTCGTGAATATTTATTTATACCTTTTCAGATAAAAAAAGTATTTTTCAAATCTGTTCATAAATGACGGGGTTCTGAGTTAACAAACAAAAAAAAACAACCGAATTGAGAACCTCCTTCTTTTCTGAAGTAGGTTAAAAATATAGTACAAATATAAGCTGAAGCCGATCCATTCAGCATTCGAGTTAAAACCGCACATGCGCTGCTATAAATTATGCTTAACTGGTTCTGTGGAGTTTATGAAAGAAATAATTCAATATTACTTTTTCACTAGACAATGAGATAATGGAATATTTTTAACGGTATTTTATTCTGCTGTTTTCGTGTAAACGGTCCAATGATAAAAGAGAATGGTAATACCGGGTTATTTATAATCTGCACAAAGTTACGAATTTACAAACCAAGAGAAAAAAAAAATTTAAGAGAAAAAATATTTATTCGTAAGTTTTCAAAACTAAGTCAAAACTAGATACATCTATTAGGCCTCAATAAAGTACCGAAGAACAAACCATCGTTTAATTTCATTTGACAGTAAGTGACAATAGTATCGATTCGGATGTTGCCTTTTTCTAAACTAACCTAATTTGACAGCTCTAAAATTATAGCCGTCCTTATCGTTTCAGTTTATAATAAAGGGACGGCAACATTTTTAGTGCTGTCAAATTATGTTAGTTTAGAAAAATGCAACAAGCGAATCGATACCACTGAGTACCTACCTAGATAAATAAAATAAAATAAATAAATATTCTTGGAGATATCACACCGCGCGATGAAATATTACTTGAACTTAAAAATCTTTGTATAATATTTTACTTTCTTATCAATGACCTCAGTCAGTTATTACCAGTCAGTGTACACGTAGAGGATTGCCAACCAACGTTTTGTAAATCGTAAAACCATAGATCTATTCAGAGTACTCCGCCCACGGGTTTATTACCTCTATGGTAGAGTACTGCAGGGTCACGTGATCACTTTCGTATCAAAATATTGTACACTAGGTGCTACCCGCGACTTCGTTCGCGTCCCGTTGGATTTCGTTGATTTTTTTAGATAAAAAGTAGCCTATGTGTTAATCCAAGTCATGGACAATATATATTCCAAGTTTCATCCAAATCGGTTCAGTAGTTTTTACGTGAAAGAGTAACAAACATCCATCCATCCATCCATACTTAGAAACTTTCGCGTTTATAATATTAGTAGGATAGGATATCAGAGCCCGTAGTCTGAGTATTGTTATGTTGATTTGCGATAAGCGAGAATCGAGAAACTCGCAGTTTTTGTATGGAGAAAAATAGTTTGCAAATCTCCCGCTAGAGGCGCTTATTGGGTTTTCATACCAAATATCTCGCAATATTATCATACACAATAAAAACTGCAACCAGATGTTATTTAAAAACCTACCTAGACACTTTATTTAATCGTTTTTATCAGAATTTCCAACAGTAGATAGTTAGTAGTAGATACAATGAATGTAACTTGGTTGAATGGTGAAGGCACATCGGATAAACAACGCCGGTACAAGGCCTTGGCAAGGATGGTGCTAGCTGTTGTAAATATCGAGAGAATTGTTATTGGAGCTTGGGTGAACCACTCGTTGAGTTTGGACAACCTTTCAGGAATAAATAAAAAATGTTGGAGTGATTTTGATATATAAATAAGAATTGCATTCAAAAATATCAAAATAATCGTATATTTTTCGAGAAGATTTTTTTTTATTATTTGGCATTATTTCCATCTTTTACCTGGTAACAAAAAAAAAATACTGGAATAAACTTAAAAATAACAAGTACTGTGAATCTCCTGTCATTTTAGCGTGGCTTTAAAGTATACTCTGGTATCCTCACTTGCATGACAACGAAAGCTTTCATGATTTAAATGCTAGGCGTATTAGCTTTTTAATTGATTTGATAATGACGTTTGTCAAATCTCTAATGCGTTGAGTGTACTCGGCAGAAGTAAAATGTTCACGTCATAAAGGGGTTGGAACGATTATGGGCACATTGGAGCATTCTGTCCCAGCAGGTAGCGTTATTACACGTGCTTGTCCAACGCTGACTCATCTGTAAACAGCTTAATGGCTTAAACTAAAATGTTTTTTACAATCGCGTCTAACTAGGCCAATCCAAACAAAAAAACAGATATATTTTTTTGACGAAATTTTTTACTTGGAGCCGTCAAAAACCAGGCATCTATTAAAAGTCAATAAAAAATGTATCATGAACCGCAATAGCAGTAAAACCTTAGGTCATTTCAGTTTGTTGTCTTCAAGCAAGTCACTTTTATCATGAAAATTGAAAACGTAATAAAACAGAGACTTCTTTTAAAAGCATACTATAAAATATCTGATTATTTAGAAGACAAACAAGCTTGGGACGAACTAGCTCCAACTCATCCAATAAAAAAAATATGTAATCATACCTAATCATACAAAACGTAATGACGATTCAAAGTGATCAGTGAGATTTTATTGAATAAAAGATTTTTGACTTTGACATTATATAATAATTACAAATGCCATCGGGCCTGTAGGTTAGATTTAGATATTAAAATACCATTACTTAACATTGATATTAATATGCTGTCTGTATTAATTAGGAGATAAAACATATTATAATGTAGAGTTTATTGCAACAGATATTCAATGATCACCGCCCACAATAAAATCTCAAGATTCCCACAATATAACACCACAGAAAACTAGTTTAGGGTCAATTAAAAATAGCATCGGTGTCTCTCGAATATGTGACACGATCTGGTAAAGAAAACCAATATAATAGAAAAATACGTGACACGCCGAGACGCCTCTTCCAGTCCGCCATACAACTTTTGCCGAGTTGGTCGACACCTACGCGCGGCGGCCTCAAATCGAATAAAAAAAAGAAAAACACGAATTAAAAATCTCGCGGGTGTCAAATCGAGTGAATTGTGTGAACAGTTATCAAGAACAATGGCAGTGACGTGTGAGCGAGCGCGATGTATCATTTTGCCGGCAAACCGGTGAAATTGACGGATGACTATCCCGCGAATTTCCTTCAGGTGCGTTCGAGTAGCGTTGATAAATGATTGCTAATGAATGATTCGCTACGGGACATTATTTCTTACTGATTTAGGTAAGTACCTTTAATCAAAATTATAAGTGCCAGTGGCTTGTTTTAATTTTTCAGTGTTTGTTTATGCTGTTGCCAAGGGAGTTGAGGATTAATTGTTCACTTATTACCTACTTTTTTACACAAAACTTAAGTTATCTTACCGAGATATTAGGGTATAGCAATATTTTTTCTGTAACCAGACGATGGTTTCGGTGATAACTCAGCTAAAAGCCTTGAGTTGTGTCATTTAAAGAAATAAACTGCTGTGGCCCAGTTTAAAAGACTTATGGTAAATTAAGCGGTACTATTTTAGACATCAAAGTGGGTTTTGTTAATTTTATTTGTTTTTAGACAAATGGCTTTGGAAGTTTTTGGCATGTTGTATGCGGTACCTAGCGGTTCCGTCAGATATGATTGGTTTGTCCAATGGAGCACACGTGGATTCCGTTATTAGAAAACAAGTGGATTTCTATTTTTGTTGTGTGTGGTAACAAATGTCTCGTGTTGTGATCTATCGACGGTTTGATAAATACGCTATGGTGTGTGGCCGGTGACTTGGGCCTTGATTGATGGTGGGTGAGTTTTTCACGTTTTGCTTGGGTTTGTTTTGTCTTGATGGGTTTTTTGACATTATCCTTTATGATTGCATTTTATGACGTCAGACTTTGGGTAATTTTTAAGGGCTGTAAGTAAAATATTAAATTATTAAGTAAAGCTTGTAAAAAAACTACTTATAACCATTTAATTACTTTACTTATAAATTTCATCGGTATACAATACGTCTTAATAATTCAAGATTATTTTAATGAATCAAATTTTTATCATAAAAATAAGTCGACTCATGCATTGGCCTCGATTCTGTTGTTGCATTTTTCTACACTAACTTAATTTGACAGCGCTACAATAATACCCGTCTTTGTTGTTTCAATTTATGAAAAAGGGACGGTAGTATATTGTCCAATTCAGCTTCTTTAGGTAAACGAACAGCAGAATCGGACGGCACCGCTTCCCCGTGTCACCGTGTTGGTGGCTGTCTGAAAAAGTCCAATCTGCAACTATTTGGCAAGTTAGACGGATAGTATTTATAGTGTTATTTCAAGTTAGTTCCACCACTCTAAAGTAAAACAGAGTCCAATCAGTACCATTAGTGTACGGAACCTTAATAGCGCTCCCTGGCCTGAGAGTTCCTTGTATCTAGTTTATTTAGCATACTACTAATAAACGAACATTATCTAGTAAACTTTCAGTTAGGTACACTACGCGGATGCCATTATGCGTTGTACATTACCTCTATCGGATTGAAGCAGAAGAAAATAATAATGCAAGTAAGTGGGATAAGCCACGTAATGCGCAATGTAACAAAAAACGACAAATTCTTCGTTTATCGCCCTGTAAGCGGAAACTTATCTGTATCACAACAAGTTTCCGTGTAATGTATGGAGTAATGCAACTAACAGCCGTTAGTTTTTACAGCCCCCGTCCAGTTGCCCACTCAGAATAATGGCTGATTGTTGACTAGACAGAGCCGTAATAAGGTCTCTTCTATCTATTTTCGTTTAGTTAAACAACCCGATTTTAACTAAAAATAAAAAGAAAATCAAATTATATACCTAATAGTAGTAGGTAATAGTTTTTTTATGAGAAAAGTGATTAGCCCATCTAATGTTTAAATGCTTTGCAATAATTAAATAAATAAAATAAAATAGATATCCTTGGACAATTTGGACATGTCACACAACGCCCTCTAGTCCAAAACTAAGCAGAGCTTGTACTATGGGAACTAGATTATTGATAGAATACTTATATACTTGTCGGCATGTATTATAGTCTATGGTAAAAGTGACATGACAAGCGGCTGTCAAAGTCACTCGCGTTTGAGTCGTGAGGATGGTCGCGAAAACGGGCTTCTTTGGTGAAAGTTTGGAAAAGAGGTCTGGACCTTCGGGAACACGAGGAAACCGTGAACATATTATATTTTCTTTTTTTAATACAATTCTCTTGGTATACATACCTGATTTTTAAATTAAATACGAAATACTAGTAGAAACTAAAATATAATAGTTTGATCTTGAGTTGTACCGACTTATTTAGGTTACCAGTCCATTATTAGTTATTTATAATTCCTGGCTGAGTGATGATCCAAGTCTTCTATTGTTATTGATGGACAAACCAATATTCATGTTTATGATAATTGACAGGACTGACTTTAGACGGAGTATCTCATCATCATCGTCATCATTATTCTCAGTCAGATATCATTCGGGGCTAGGATGCGTACGCGATATATTTGTCTACTCGTTCTGTCCAAATGTAACCATTTTGCATCATTATCTGTGGTACTTAGTCTTTTCGATAAAACGCGCCTTCTTATTCTCCACGCGCTTGCTGACTGCATCTGTACGGATATGTACCAGACTACCTCTTGTAGCCATCTAAAATGATCAATGTTTTATTATTTAGAAAACCTTAAATAGTAATTTTACCTGGTTTTTAGGGCATATTTTAAAGCGCAACCCTTGCTCATTACGAGAAGGATTTGTCTTATCAGATAAACCATAATTTACGCGTAAAACAATATTTTTAATACAGTTGTTCAAAAAGTGGCGTATTGCAGGGACGTATAGCGTTCGGGATGTGGGCTATTACATACTCGTGCTTTTTTTTACCTTTCCCGCACTCGTGCGTTCTCTTTCCCAACTGTCAAAATAATGTCTATTAAAAAGAAAGACCAACCATGAAGTTTTTACTCAAAAAATTCATAAAAGTTTTTATGATTCATGCAAATGCGTATATTTCTAAAAAGAAGCTACTAATTTGTTTCAATATCAAATTTAATGATTTGATTGAATGAGTTAGGTTAGGTTTCATTTCATTTCATCTCATTAAATTTCATTTTCATTTCATATAAATAAAAAAATTCTACTGAAGACTTGGCTGTATGGGCATACTTCTCTTTGCCTACCAGAATGGGTGAAGAAAAAAAAACTCTGCTTATATTCTACGGTTGGCGCCATTTTTCAGAAATTTGGTTAGCAAGTTTAGTTGTTTGTTGCATAAAATATTTTATTAAATTCCTTCATTTTTTCGCAACTGTATTAAAAATAGTCGTTCAGTACACGTGCGGAACCGCCATTGCCACTTGTTCCGACTGTCAACCCTCGCCTTCGGCTGCGCCTCGGCTCGGGTAGACATTTGTCGGAACTCTTTGCAATGACAGCCTTTCCGCACTTGTAATGAAATATACTATTTCATGCCCGACTTGATGGGCCTTGATTACACCCCTGCCTTTAACAATATCAGTACCTTTTTGTAGGGATTGTGCACCGTTTGGTTTAGTTCTCTAAGCTAAAATATTTTTGTTATAGAGTGAAGAACTCTGGAACTCTTTTTCCTTACCTAATTTTACCTTCAAATCAAATCAAATAAAAATAATTTCTTTGTAAACACAGGTATTTAGGAAGAATGGTGACACATAATTTGTTAGTGTGTGCTGTGTAGGCGTACAAATTTGTCTTACGTACCTAATATATTATTATGTCAAAGTCAAAGTCAAAGTCAAAAATCTTTAATTCAATAAAATCTCACTGATCACTTTGAATCGTCATTACGTTTTGTATGATTACTATGATTAGGTATGATTACATTTTTTTTTATTGGATGAGTTGGAGCAAGGTCTTCCCAAGCTTGTTTGTCTTCTAAATAATCAGATATTTTATAGTATGCTTTTAAAAGAAGTCTCTGTTTTATTAAGTTTTTGAACTTGCCAATCGACAACTGAGACACATAATAATAATAATAATAATAATAACGTTTATTTTCTTACACAAAAGGTTCAGTACATAATACAAGTGTAGAATATAATGAGTCATCATCTTAAAGCTATTTAGATAGACAGGTGGGTACTTAGTGTATCCACCTGTACCACTATGGAGGAAATGCTAGAAACCTGTTTTGTGTAAGACTGGTGCCTGAGATAGGTTGTAAACCTGTTATACAGGTCACCAGTGCCCCACTCCGCGGATTAATGGCAAAACATAACAAGCTGGTAGGTAAAGAGCAATAAAGAGCTGGTTGGGAATGTGATCTACAAGAACGTTGTATTTAAATGTAAAATTACAATGCGTAGAAAAAAAGATCTAAGCTAAGAATCATATAATACACACAAAAAAAAGCGATAACAATAACATAAGGAACTTAGACAAATCTTAGTAGCTAGGTGTAGGAGAATGAGTGTCGAAGGAGTGTATAGGGTGAGTATTGTGAGTATGTTATGTGTGAGGTGTGGGAAAAAGTAGATGAGTAGTTTACGTGAGGTGACGAGTAAGTGTGGGTGGAAGATAGTAAAAATACACAAAAGTGAGTAATTGGAGAAAGCGGAACGACTTAATTGTATTGACGGAGACATTCACCGTATAGCACCGAGACGGCTGGAGTTAAGAAAGAGGGGAGAGCAAGTCTTCAGTCTGTTGGTAGTTAAGTGTTTTCAGCCAGTTAGTGACAGTTAGTTTGCACTTGGATCTATGTAAGGGATAAATAGTGAGGGCGTTATTAATCTTGTTATAAATGAACGGACCAAGAAAACAGCTAAATCTGTTGGAGAGTTTAGTTTGGAACGTAAGAGCCCGACAAACAGCACCTCTTCTGCGTTTACCTTTTACCAATTCAGCGTCATAGACGAGCTGAGAGTGTTGGTTGAGCACGATTTGGAGCAGGAAGTATTGTCTAACTGAGAGGACATCGCAACGTTGATAAAGCTCCGTAGTAGGAAAGCGGAAAGGCAAACCCGCTCCCACCTTCAAGATGGCTCTTTGGGCTCTTTCCACTTCTATCAAGTGGGTTTTCGGCGCTCCACCCCACGAAGAAATACAGTATCCAAGAACTGATTGGCATAAGGTGAGGTAGACCATCCTTATTGTATCATTATCAGCGACATGTTTAAGCGCTTTGAAGATGTAAATAAGTTTCCTCAGCCTCGGGACTAAGTTGTCGATATGATGCTTGAATGATAGAGTTTGGTCTATGGTGACACCAAGGTATTTGACGTTATCAGTTTGTTGAAGGGCCGGGCAACTACAGTTAGAAAGAGTTAGACACAAGTGGGCAGTTAAGGATAGTGTTGACGGTGGGAGAAGATTAGATTTGAAAGCAAACGCCACATAATTCGTCTTGGTTACATTGAGAGTCAGGACGTTAGAATTGAGCCATAGGCAGACCTTATCAAGGCCACTCTGTGCGAAGTCAAAAACTTCTCTCCAATTACCGCCGCTAAAGAGAAGCGCAGTATCGTCAGCGAATGTAAGTATTCTCCCATTTTTTATTTGTAAGTCACAGAGGCCGTTTATATAGATTAGGAAGAGAGTAGGGCCCAGGATGCTACCCTGAGGGACTCCATAGGACACTGGCAGCTCGTCGCTGGTGAAGTGGTCAATCCGTACTCGTTGTTTCCGGTTTGATAAGTAGTCCGTGAAAAGTTTGAGTGGGAGTCCCCTAACACCGGTCGCCTCAAGTTTGTGCACCAACATGGGGATTGAGACCGTGTCGAACGCCTTGGCTAGGTCTAGGAAAACCGCTACACACTTTCTTTTTTGGTCTAGGTGGGTAAGTATTGAGTCAGTCAGTTCGTGGACAGCATCATTGGTGGATAGTTTGGACCTGAATCCAAATTGCGAAGACGAGATCAGGTTGTTGCACTCTAAGAAACCAACGAGTCGCTTGTTCATGATTCTTTCTAGGATTTTAGAAAGTGTGGGTAAAATGGAGATGGGCCTATAGTTCTCGACACGGTCTTTTTCCCCACTTTTGTGTATCGGCTTAATGACTGATGTTTTAAAGGCGCTGGGAAAAACGCCACTGTTTAGGGCAAGGTTGCAAATGTGGGTTATAGGTGCTACTAAGTGGTGAGCATAGCGTTTGATGATAGTACTCGATATAAGATCGAGACCGACCACACATTTGCTTTTGAGTCCCATTATTAGTTGGTGAACTTCATGGAGGTCAGTCGGGAGCATGACAATAGAATGGTTGGGTGACTTGGGATTGATGGAGCAAGGTATTCCAATAGAGTTAGCAATGGAGGCACCCATGTTTTCGGCTAATTTTTTGCCGATATTTGAAAAATAGTCATTAACTTTGTTTATACTACAGGATTGGTGACCAGGCGTCAGAAGCCTGTGAGAGAAATCAGTTGATCTCTTTTGCCCGCTTATGTCTTTAATGACTTCCCAGAGTCTTTTTTTATTATCCTTAGCATTATCCAATTCCTGCCTCTCATAAATTCTTTTAGCTTTTTTTAACAGAGCAGAACAAAAGTTTCGGTATCTTTTATATGTAGTTTGTAGTATCTCATTGTTTGGGTCCTTTTTCAACTTTTTGTGCAGATTGTCACGATTCCTCATACAGCGCAATAAACCTTTAGAGATCCACGGCTTGAAAATTTTTTTACGTTTGGGGGTGGGATTAGTTTTAGTATTAGCTAAAACACTTGGGATTTTGTTAAAGAAGCGTACACATTGCCCTTTGAAAGATTTACTAATGTACTATGTGTTAATTAAAGCATGAATTGAATGAAAACGTCAAATGAAAATAATATCAGGTAATACGATAGGAAATAGTCAATGCAAGGTATGCATAATTAATAAATAATAAATAAATAAATAAATGTTTACGGACACTTAACACAACGCTTTCTAGTCCCAAACTAAGCAAAGCTTGTACGATGGAAACTAGATAGCTGATAGAATACATACATACATTTTTTTTTGTAAATACATACTTATAATACATAGAAACACCCAGACACAGAACAAACATCTATGTTTACAACACACAAATGTTTGTTCTCGGTGGGGATCGAACCCACGACCCACAGCACGGAAGGCAGAGCTACTACCGACTGAGCCATGACGCCTGTCAAAATTAGATAAGTGGGTAGGTATGGTATGTCAGATAGAGTATAAAATTAGTCTGCGTTGCCTAAAAATTCTTGAATGGAGTAAAATGTCTTTTCTATTAAATAATTAAATAGTTTGGTCTTAAATGTCATGCCTTGCTCCCATTGGGTGCTTTTCCACCAAAACTAAGCTACGTTGGATGTGTTTGAATTCCACCAATGGGATCGTTTGTTTTTATAATTAAACGATTCCTATTGGTGGATGTCAAACACATCCTTAGCAACGTACCTTAGCTTAGATCCGGTGGAAAATCACCCTAAGACGTGGTTCACACGGCATTGTCCTGCACGTTTTTTTGCAGTATACGTCTTACCGAATAAATAGTGGATCATACATTGTACATAGTACCATTCACTCGACGTATGTACTGTACTGCAACAATTATTCACATTATTCGTTAAGACGTATACTGCAACAAAACGCGCAGGACAATGCCGTGTAAACCAAGTCTTACGGTACGAGCTGGCAGCGGGCGACGTGTAGCAGCGACACTACTGATTTCTATGTATTTCTATGAAATCGCCGATGAATCCGACGAGGCGTCGCTAGCTTCGTGTCGCTAGGAATTTCATAGAAATACATAGAAACCAGTAGTGTCGCTGCGACACGCCGCCGTCCGCTGCCAACTCGTAACTTAAAGGTCCTAAGTACAGCCCTGTAGCCAGCTCATTACGCCGTCGGCTTTATCAGCGGCGGAGGGTGGCAACCTTTTTATAGATGTTTGAATTTGTTTTAATTAACAATCTAGCAGGTCGTTAGTTTCAGTACCAAACGTTATTATAATTTCTATTGTTTTTATCAAAATAAAACAATGATAAATAAATAAATAAATAAATATTCACGGACACTTAACACAACGCCTTCTAGTCCCAAACTAAGCAAAGCTTGTACGATGGGAACTAGATGGCTGATAGAATACATACATACATTTTTTTTTTTGTAAATACATACTTATAATACATAGATAAAATACATATTCGCCAAAACCATAATTTTTTGATAAAAAATAAGTTCAATAACTAAAACTATGTTGCTATGGTAATTAAATATTAAATATTAGGAATGTCCATTATGTCCATAGTAAAACACAATAATTATTATAATTCCTCTTCTCTGTATTGGGGAAAATAAACAAATTTCATTTAATTTAGTATTTGTAGTTGTACCTTACAGCTAACAAAAAAGTACTATTGTCTACTTCCATATTTTTTTGAAATAGAAACAAAGCTGTCTCGTTTAAAAAATAAATCGCAGCTGCAACGTGTGATGGCTAAAACGAAAACGATGTTTGAGAGTAAAAAATCAGAGGTATCCACTTTTAACTATTGAGTTACTAACGTTGAAATGCCTTCGGCTGCAATGCAACCTGTTTCGTTCATTTACGTATTTTAGTCATTCGGTAGTTTTGCCTGGAAAGTTTTCCGAAAGTTTAAAAAAATTTAGCGCCGCCATCTTGAAAAATGGCGGCCAAAAAGTGGTAGTGAGCTTGTTTCTGAAAAAGAAATAACTTACTTTTAAAATAGTGATTGTTCAGCTATATATATATCACAAGTTGGGTATTGTGTCAGTCGGTCAGCGAGTAGCCTTGAACTGCTATTTTATAGATGTCAGGACATGTCACGATCCCAATCGTAAACTTGTCTATATCTGATATCCAGTTAGCGTTTAAGTTGAACCAGATGAACGAAGAAAAAAACTCTCTGAAAACGGCGGCGGCGTGCCTGCCGTTTTGTTTTAGATATTGTACCTACCTGCTTACTATTATTATATTATATTATTGACTTACAAAATATAGATTCGAATTGGTTGACGAATAATGTAAAATAAATAGCTTTTAATACACCATAATAAAACTGTGAATCTTAGACTAATAAATAAATAAATAAATAAATAAACGTTAACGTTAGTATTGCCTGGGTTCCAGATACAATACAAGAAGTCTTTTGTTTCCGCACTTACCCGTGTACCAAAGGTTCATACAATATATTTTTGTGTAACTCAAAACCTGTCTTGTACTAGTAAAAAAAAGCAAAATAATCTAGACTTCTAATCTAATCTAGAATCTAAAACTTATAAATCGTTACTCGACAATGATCTTTTAGGATACCATTAGTACTCAAACATAGATTTGTGAGTTCGGATCAATGCTTGAGCATACGGAGCTATTTTTTTTCTATCCTGAAGAGTACCGTCCAAGGTATAATAATGTAAGTAAAAATATCTGTTTGAACTTCCACACGATGTACTTAGGTATGTAAAGAAATAATTTTACTCCAAGGCTTTTAAACTACCTCCGGTCGTGTGAACCCCAACTATGACGTCACGTGGATAAAGGGCATTCCGTACCAGGACAGCAGAAACCTGAAAGAGATGCTAACGCAATCCAAAGCTCCAAAAATCAACTCTACCGTTTTATCATAGAGCCCAATATCACATGTCATGAATCCGGAAACACGCGTAACAAAACAGATTAAACAATAGTGATTATTAGCAGAGATGACAGTCCTTATTCATCTCAATTGCCATCAGCAGACGGTTTATTATTGCCTGAGATTAAATGATATTGCATCTCTATCATTCCGTTGTAGAAAAGGATTCGTTCAAGCACAGAATAAATAATAGTATGTAGGTACCTACTTAGAATACACACTATACACCCTGGTATTCTAAGTTCGAAGCGACATCGACATAATATAGCTTTATGAATCTAGCCACTAGTGGCCAGCTACTTTCATGGATAGTGGTCGTCACTTCGATTCGAGAGTCAAGTTTTGAGGAATTTTCCGTAACTTTGCCCTCAATATTTGATAACAAACTTATGGTGAAAATAAGTTCCATAAGATATTGATGTCATCAATATCCTATAGTAGGTGCCAAATAACACCGCAATACAGGTCATTCACCCACCTTCACCAAGATGTCGCAAAATTCAATTTATGAATGGCTAATCCTGTCGCTTTCCATACAAACCTGTCGCTAAGACGGTAATCGCTCGAATCTCGTAGTACGGTTTGTTTACCATACACAAATTGAATTTTGCGACATCGAGGTGAAGGTGGGTGAATGACCTGTATTGCGGTGTTGTTTGGCACCTACTATACCTACTTACACTGCCTATATTTTGTAATTAAAATGTCATGCCAACAAGTCAACAAATTGAGGAAATGAGGGTAAGATTCAATCCAACTTTAGCACAGATTTGATCGAAGTTCAAACTTTCATCATTCATTAAGTTCTAAATTGAACTCAAAGCTCAGTGTCACAAAGCTCATTTTTAAGCGGAAGCTGCATTGTCGGGGTAGAGTGCCAATTTGTGGTTCGTCACATCAATTACAAAGGCAGTGCTCTTACTTTGCTTATGTTTGTGTCGTTCTGCGAAAGGGGAATAAAATGGTTCTTTATTACTGACAGAGACATTTTAATTTGCTGCATCAATTTTTGGTATTTTTATGACAAATATGAATACAACTTGGAAGGAATAAGACTTAACTGTTCTGTGGCAGTGCGACACGTAGTGCGACACCAAGGAGAAGGTGCCACACTCAGAGACGTTCGTTAGAAAATAATCAACACTTGACCTATTTTTGAAGTGAAAACTTTTTTAGCACCGTTGTGATTTGAAAATCGATGAAACGAAAAAGCGAAGAAACGAGAAGAAAAATTTCTAATTATGTACGCATTCTAAGGAGATTGCTGGCCAAGCGGTCTAACGGATTGGATCGAATTGAAACTAGCTCGTAGTGCATGGGTTCAAGTCTCGAGCAAACTCGTTCACTTTTTGCAACTTTTTTGAAGTGAAAACTTTTTCAGCATCGTTGTGATTTAAAAGTCTTTTTGAAGATTTCACTTCTACCACGTGTGAATTACACATATGTTTTTTTTTATGTTTAAGTTAATTCTCTTGAGTGTGCAAGATTTATACCAACCTATTGACGCAAATAAATCATTCATTCTTTCTGATTACTACTACTACTAGCCCATACTGTGATTATGATTATTAATATAAAATTAAATTATACTTGCGCTAGTGAAAATACACGAATACTTGCAATAATCGTAGTTATACGTTGTATATAAAGTAAACCGTAAATGTAAGGTGCTTTAGTATCAGCCATTAAAAACTACAAAATCCCAGAGTTTTAACGTTATCAGACCTCTTTACGGCTTCATAAACAAATGCATAAAAGGGTTTAATACGCAAAATACACGGAGGGAGTAAAATCACCGTGTCTCTCCCTTGGGTACGAAATGGGGTATAATAGTAAATCCATGAGGAAACAGGCAGTTTGTCAGCTGAGCGGGATCATATCCCGTTAGACTGTATCTAGATGACCCAGTATGACTTTATTGAACCCCCTATATTGCTAGTACAGGGTGTTTTACTGAGGCTAGCTTTATGTTACGCTGCCTGACAGTCGGTTTTGGGTTTTGCTTATCAATTGGTCATTCGTTCATCATTCATCTCTGTGACTCCCTTGTCACTCCATAGAATACCTAATGTCACATGTCATCGTGGTTTTTTAATCAACTTCAAAAAAGGAATAAGTTGTCTATTCGGTTGTATTATATTTTACTAGCGTCAATACTCAATACTCAATATATTTATTGCTTTCACATGGTTTAGGTAAATTTTACATTGGTGGTGGATGTAAATAGATATGTCTCATGGACCCTGCTTAGGGTATAGCAATATGAAGGCAGGCCGAGGTTTACTTTTCTTTTCACCAGCAAAATGCATTTTATCTCTATATTATATCTCTATTTAAAACTTAGTCCACGATATTTCCTCATATGGTGTTTTTGTCTATTTAAAATAGTTTGGTTTTTCAATTGCCCTTTACAAAGCCCTTAAAAAAAAAAAAAACTTAGAGAACGATAAAACAATATGCAACCTTTCTGAAAATAATATACGATCATTCACAGATTAAATCCGCAATAAGTGGATCACCCTGCACGTGTACACCATAGTGCAGCGTATCAGTGGATTATACCGTGTGGATTGGTTGCCGATTGGATTTTTGATGGACATATTGAGTCGATAATTGTTTTGTCGTGAGCAATCTTTTTTTATACTACTGAGCTCCGAGTCTGTGCATTTGTTTTGACTTTCGACTCGAGTATAGCACACGCAAACGCATACGCAAAGCGAGAAATTTTGTTGGGAATCGTACAACTCCAAAATCTCCCGCAAGAGGCGCTTATCCGGGTTTCATACAAAATTTCTCGCTTTACGAATGCGTTCGCGTGTGCTACACTCGAGTCGAAAGTCACAACAAATGCACAGACTCGGGGCTCTGTTGTTATTTCTATTTGTCTTTTTAGACTTTTCAACAGATCTATATCCACTCATAAATTATAGGGCTGCCTAGCATCTGCCTTTTATAAATATAAATAAATATTCACGGACATTTAACACAACGCCTTCTAGTCCCAAACTAAGCAAAGCTTGTACTATGGGAACTAGATAGCTGGTAGAATACATATATACATTTTTTTATTTTTTAAATACATACTTATAATACATAGTAACACCCAGACACAGAGCAAACATCTATGTTATTATTATTGTTAGTACTAGCTCTGCTTAGTTTGGGACTAGAGGGTGTTGTGTGTAAGGTCCAAGAATATTTATTTATTTATTATTTATGTTTGCCACACAAATGTTTGTTCTCGGTGGGGATCGAACCCACGACCCACAGCACGGAAGGCAGATCTACTACCGACTGAGCCATGACGCCTGTCTTGCTTTGTTTGGCTTGATGATCAGAATATTTACTTGACTTAGGTGTGAAAAAATCAGTACTTATTTCATTTTAGGTCAAGTTCTTGAAACCTATTTTATGCAGAGGATTAGCGAAACTTGGGGTATTGAAGCCATACAAATTTTAAACACCCTTCTTACCACATCATAGGTACTTTACAGTGAAATCGGATATCATAGCACAGAATCAATATATTACCTACAACAACGCGGTTGAAACATAGCACTTTTCGTCATGTAAAAGTTTTTACTTGTGCGGTGTAGGACGCCCTCCATCTAGATAGGGCGATGGTCTGCGAAATGTAGCTGGCAAACACTGGATGGGAAGAGCCGAAGACCGGGCTCAATGGCGCGTCTTGGGAGAGACCTACGTTCAGCTATGGACCAATATAGGTTGATGATGAGTGCCCGCGGGACAGTTTTAGATGTAGGTTTACCCAACACTATTTAATCTATACTATACTAGTCTCTCAGCCATCTTAGACCTAGTCCTAATCAGCCTTACCGGTAGGAAAGAAAATACGTGCAGACTAATTTAGCCACAAGTTTCCGCACGATGTTTTCCTGCACCATAATATGAGAGCTCTGGCTAAGTCGAAATTAATAGATTTACAAATAGGTACTCCATAGTTTTTTTTCTTCTTTTAGAAGTGACTTTATTTGTACCGAGATTGGAAGGTCCAAAACAATATTCTCGACTGCTTAGCGTTCTCCAGATTTGTTCCCGAACTTATTAATTAAAAGATGTCCCGAATATTCGGAGCCCGGCGCAGGTGTAACCAATGGTGGGGAATTTCAAGAATTCCCGAAAGTTCTTTTGCGATCTTATTTAGAATCGTATTAGGGAAACAAATATTTCAGAATCTATAGGAAACTTACTGGTTTGATCTGATGAAGTCTAGCGCGGATAATTGTTTGGAAGATAATAAGTGGCTGAGTCGTGAAAAGTGCGGATTCGATTTCTGCATCAAGCAGAGTAGATGTATTTGCCATGCCCAAAATCAGCGCACCCTATTTCTGTCCAGGATTTACACTCCAAACCCTACCAATCAGCGTTGTGTCGAGATCGTCTTCATAAATGAACACCCAGTCGATAGCTAACCCTTGTCGCACCCTCAGACACAAAATGAAGTGACTGTTTATAAAAGCTATTTAGTCTCACAATAGCTTTGGAACTAATTCCCGCACCTCGGTGGACAGGTGATATATCAAAATGTACCATTTCTCTGACAATGGCAAGCTAGGGTTGAGAGTTTGTGACTACACCATCGTGAGATATACTTACTCTATCATACTCGATACATAGAAACATACAGTGCCATTACAAGTACATGAGAGTTAGCGACTGTTATGATAGGATCTATACTAAATAAACAATTTGAATTTGAATTTTAACACCTTTATGTCTCAGAGTGATAGACGCAGTGCAATGCATCACAGGGCACGTCATCAGTGGATGTGCTCAGTGAGGCAATGCAGTGTAACAGTGGCCATCGTCCTGTTCAATCAGTTATTTGTTTTAAGGATCTGGTACTCGGCTTGTTTTTTTGCCAGATTATTTAAGAGTTTAAAGAATATAAAAATGCTCTTGTGTGACTTGTCGCAACCCTATTTAGCACCGCATTCGCCGCCGCACTGCACCTTATCTGCGGGAACTGAAAACTGCATTGTGGAACTTCACACGTGAAGCGACTGTCACTGTATCAAAGGAGTACTCCTGTAAGAACTGCTGTGTGCTCTCGTTGGATTCATTTATCAGCTGTAAACCATTTATCAAAAAATTGCTTTAAAAAATGAGCAATTTAATTGAGCAGTGGGGAAGAAGCGAATCTAGAAGCAAAGGTTTTCTTTCGTACTGTAATCTTTTCTTTTATAGTTATAAAAATAAGTCGGGTTTTCCTTCCTGACACTATAACTCCAGAACGCACGAACCGATTTCCACGGTTTTGCATTCGTTGGAAAGGTCTCGGGCTCCGTGAGGTTTATAGCAAAGAAAATTCAGGAAAAATTTCAACAGAAAAGCGGGAAAATGGAATTTTGAAAAGTCACATCCTAACGCGAGCAACGCCGCGGGAGACGGCTAGTATTATATAGAAATGAACTATTTTGTAAGAATTACAAAAGTATCGCATCTTATTATACCCATATTCGTCCCACGAGTGGGACGAAACCCAAGAACGAACGCGAATTAACGTTATTTTATTTCAGTAGAAAAGAATTTCAAAAAATTCCTTTACCTACGAAAGTAACAAACCCATTGATGGGAGCACTCGCTACCTATTTTATTTTGATGATGATAATTATTTTGAGGAAATGGAGTCGGTTAAAACCTTTCAAGTTATCTTTGTTTCAGCTTTCTCAAAGCTAAATCGTTGAAAAATCGAGCAAGATCTCACAGGCTCAACTTTTAAGATCCGAGTCTCAGTAGCCCCGTTTGATTTACCACTGTATTTGTTCTCATCCGCAAATCCTCACGAAATAAAAAAAAAATAAACAGCAAAAGATTTTCAAGGCCCTACCATTATTTTGCGGAAATCCATGCGTCCAGTTTTTAACGCGTCTACACGGCCGCGAGTAAGCCTCTAATTCCGTGATATAAAGTCCGGATTTTTTATCTCCGTCGTTCGGAATGGCCTAATCGTTACCCCTGGGAGTATGCAGTCAGCACACATAAATTTTCGCAGCTTTGGTACCTACTTGTTGGGGAAAGGCGGCTTACCGCACAGAATAGGTAATTGTTAATGCGTATAGCAGCATTTGATCATGACATCACTTGATAAAACAGTTTTTACCACAGTTTTTAGATGTGGTAGGCTAGTCCAGCACTTTAGTCATCTCCGCACGTTTTGGCCTTGTCTTTTCTGCGGATAAGGCCGACTAAAAGGAATGCTATAAAAATGTTATTGATTCTTTCATCTTTGTATCGAATTTTATAATTGGTTTTGTGGAATAAAATTAGAAATGCTACAAGAGATATGAAAGTGACATAGGCCTGCTGAGAAAGGCATCGCGGTCAAAACGCGGTAAGTGAGAGGTGGAGTCGTGTGCGACTTTTCAACGATTTATTGCAAATGGTACGGGTTTTTGACTTTGCGTTTTGAGGCATATTTATGATGTGTTTATATTTAGAGAAGTGACCACGACTTCGTTCACACCTTTTTCGTTTGAATTGAGTTTTCGCTTACAGGTGAATTGGCACAACCACTATTTGTGGTAACCCCTAGCAGTTTTTCATACATCTCATTCACACTGGTATAGGTATATCGTAGGCGCGAGTTGGCGAAAAAAAAATAGGTAAAATCGGAAGGTGCCAACTCGCGCCTATTCGCAAGTTTGACGTTCGCGAGTTGGCGAATAAGTCAAAAACTTAAGTTATTGAAAAGATGATGACTACACATTTATTCATGTCTTAGCACAAAATAAACAATTAAAACTTAGCTTGGAATCAATCTAAGTCACCTTTTATTTACTTGGATGAAACAGAAAACCCCAGTGGGAATTTTTGAATATACCAACTCCAATAATAATTACTTAATACTTTAGTATAATGAGGTAGCCATTATACAGTGATCGAAAATCAGCTGTTTCGATAAAAAATATGATAATTTTTAAAGTTATTTAATGCTTTTTCTTTATTTATACTTTTTAACTAAGTACTCTTAGTAAATCTACCCCACGCATCGAATTTTTTAAGGTCACTCACTTATATGGTACACACAATAGCGTCCGTAGTATCACAGCCGTCTCATACCGGTTCCACTTCATCGAAAACCTTCGTAATTAGGTACCTACCCGCTCCCTATCTAATATTTAGCCCCTTCCTTGATCGGTTTTATCTTCATCACGGTAGCGATGGGCGCATTTACACGTCGTGCCGGTTTTTTATGATAATGAATAACGCACTAAACAGTGGCTCAGTTATTTCTGTCGAATCATTTACTCAGATATTTGAAATTCCCATAAAAACCACCAGAGAAAGGTTTTTTTTTTTTCCCTAGTGTCCCTCAGACATGGTGGTCCGAGAAGTTTTTATTTCGGTTTGATTATTTTTGTTTGCTATGTTATTTAAAAAAAAAGGGGCTTTTTATATTTTTACCAATTTTTTAATTGTTGCTTGATTTATACTATGTGGTTCTACTATTTTGCTGTTTTTATTATTTTACTATTTTATTTCTACAATAATATTTCCGAAAAATGAATTCATTATTTTTAGTGAGTTACTATGCTATTTATACTTAATTGTTTTACTATAAATTTCCTATGTTATAATAATATTTTCCACCTGGAATTCTGATCCATATTTTTGGTATATACTTAAAAATTTTCTTTACCTTACAATGATTTTACAATTATCTTTAAATTCTATAACACTGGAATTTATAAAGGTCACATAAAACAAAAATAACACTACAGCACAATCTCAGTGGTTTGTTTTTCCTAGATTTTACTAAGCGAACGGATGTTCGCTTAGTAAAATCTAGGCAAAAAAAAAAAAGAAATAATAATAATAAAATCTAGGTAAAATCTTAGCAGAAGGGATCTTCTGCTCAGCAGACTGCGATATTAGCAGAGCGCCCGCTTTACGTGTAAATGCGCCTACGGTACTTACCCGAGGGTAACGCCGTGGAACGTTATTTCACGTCAGTTTACGTGACGTACGTAAACGAACGTGATAAGATTGTGATGTTTGTAGACATCGTCTCGTCGTACCGTAGACTAACGAATTTACGGTTTTTTAGCCCTTGACTAAAAAGTGAAATACATGACTTTAGCGACGTGTTTAGAAATGGCTGACCTTTTAGTACACTACTTAATTAATATTGGTTCTAAGTAGCTACAAGATAGAGTTGTTTTTGTTCAAATGTGCGAGCGAGAAGTTTGATGTTACCCGTCTTAAATGACGTCATAGTAAGTAAACTGTCAAGAAAACAATCTAAATAAAAACAACTGTAGTGCAGTGATTGGAAATTACACATAACTAATGCTAGAACGTAACGTGGATCGTAAATACCGATTACGTTGCGCTCGCGCATGGGATTTGGGACGGAGCCATGATATCTAAAAAGTTTTATATACTAGTGAGCTTTTGAAGAATTTTTAATACAACCTTTTATTGTTATGAAAGGTATTGTGTGAAACGTCCTATCTTAACTACCCAGGATGCAAACGAGAAACCATGGAAACCGTTAGTTTAGTTGTAATAATACCATACTAAAAGTGAGCGTGTGCAAAACACAATATTTGGACATCCTCTGCCTTAGGGTAGGCATATTGAGCATTAAAATTTCTTAAAATATATCCACGGGCTGTGTATATGCTTGGACTAATAGGTAGGCCTCGAGAGGGGGGAGTATACATAAAACACTGTTATGTAATGTAGTGAGTCTATTTATGCAAAATATTACTAGCATAGCGGCCCGTTGCACGAAACGCAACGCTAGCGCGTTCTACAATGCGTACAAATTTAGCAGCGCCATCTAGTTATACATCGAGAACTAATAAAAACTAAAACAACCTTTAACAGGCTGTCTATTTTATAGCACAATTTTTTTCTTACCTAGCTCGCTTGAAAACGCCGTTCTCGTGGCTCGCAGAGTAACATCTCTGTAGTGAGTACAGTTTAGTGCCGATAAATCCAGCTTGTCTAATAAAAAGCCCCCGGTTTGTAGGCATGTCGGATTGCTGCCCTAGTAACACAAGAGATTGCGGTTACTCTTCTTACGACAGACTCTACGAAAAAATCTGGAAAGAAATTTAGAAAAAAATTTAAGGTTTACTGGGAGAACATTATTTTTAAGGCTAAGCACGCCTTTGTATCTTTTGTGATAGCAGTCGAGTCGGTACTATCTTTTGTGTGTACTTTGATGAATTAAGAAATATCTTTTTTTTTATAGGCAACCGTTTGACCACAATCTCACCAGGGGCCTTATTCACTATGACCAATACAAGCGCGTTACGCAGCACGACAAGACAGCGGCGTGAAATCGCCCTATGCCTATGCCGTATTTCCTATGCCATAAATGTCATTCCTTACGGTGACGTCATACGGTTACGGCAAGGAATCTCCTAAGTCATACAGAATAATGCCCCAGATGTTAAGCAATGATGCGGTCGACGATGTAGCACGGTTACCTAGAAGATATCGCTCCTTTGTATAAGTTAAAGGCTTTTAGTTCAACATGGATCCTAGAGAAAAAAAATTGTATAGTTCATAAACCCTTTGTGAGATATTGGAAGCTAATAAATTAACCGGGAGCTGCTACACACTCATGTTCTCGTGTCATTCAGAAATCTCCAGTCTAAAACGATGTTAATCTTGCTGTGCCCTCTGCTGTGAATCATAGTCCTGGCGTTGTCTACGTGCCCATCCAACATGAACCATGTAGCGTAGAGAAAGGTAAATGAGAAAAATGTAATTCGTGATTCCATTATTATTTTTTATTGCTTTGCTTGGCACTTTACCATTTGGATTTGAAACTTGGTTTCATATTTTACTGCGCAACTGACGTGAATAAATTCACCGCAAGCACCCTGACTATCATAGTACAGAGTCATGTCGGTCGATATCCACGAATTGGACCGAGTAGATTGGATTATGTGTTGTGTAGGTCGCTTCACGTGCATGCTCGGGTTATTGGCTGATATTGTGCTCGGCACGTATGGTGCCATTTGTAATTTTACATTTGATTTTATAAGAAAGTTTAGAATCTGGAGATTTGTGTTTCTAAGGAGTCAAACGGAGCCTAAAAATCTAGCGAAATAAGTTTTATTCAGGTTATTTTGAATACCTATTTCAAGAATAAATAAAAATAAAGTTCATCCAAAGTATCTGTAGATATCAACACCAACACATAGACCAACAAAACAAAACCTACAAGAACCTACAAAGTGTGCTATAAGGTGCTATAAGTAAATAGTTCTTGCTCAGAACGTGCTTCCATCTTGCTTAAGCGAGCTCAGTCGAAGACGTAGTTACCAGGCTATCATAAGTTGCGAAGAGCTTCCAGCCGCTAAAGCCAGCCATGCTCAAATTCGCAAGCTTTGTAGCTAAACGAAAATAAAGTTTATGTTCATACTGTTAAGGTCGTTTATTATTAACGATCCCGAGCCACGTGGCCGGGCAGGTGTCTTTGAAAGCGGGACTGCTGTGAGCTAGATGAACGTCCAGCAATTCAGCAGCGGGCAGTAACCGTGCCCCTAAGGCTTTTAGCACACTGACAACAGAAGCACCCACGTCTGAAGGTTTCGTACTCAGTGTGTCTAGAATCTTAGACCGGATCGCGTAGTTAACGGTGTTGCGGAGATGGTACTGAAAACAAAAATCACAGTCAAAGATAATCTATCAAGCATTTTGAAACGTTATAAAAAGTGGGTATACATCGAGGTGCCATGCCAGTTACAAACGAACTTAGACGTTAGGTACCTCGAATAATCCTCGTCTTGACTCGATCTTGAAATTAGGCTTTTATTTTTGTGACTTAGGTACCAAAGGACGATTACGAGATCAAATCGAGGTGGGGATCATTTATTTATATCCAGGAAAATATCTACGATGGGTAGGTAGGTAGTCAGAAAGTCAAACAATTCCGAAGAAATAAAAATGTCCCTATGAATCAAAGAATTGTGTGTGAATTGGGTACCATCGGACCCAACCCAAAACAGCTACCAGGGCACCATAAATTGTAAAGGGTACGAGTTGAGCCAGCCTTTTAATTGTTGGTATTGCAATTCATTTTACCCGATGACCGCAATAAAACATTTCCGTTTTACTTACCAGAAAGAAACCATTCTTTGGTAAATCGCACCTTTCTTTCAAACTCTACTTAGTTAGACAGCATATAGATACGTTGCGAGCAATTATCAAGAATTGTTGGCAAGACCTACGTTTTTGTTAGCACGCAGTACTTTATCTACTAGTTTCTAACAACATGGTATTCGCTTGTAAATTGTGTTTTTCAATTTGTAAAATTGGCAAATACTGATGAAGTTGCCGAAATGGGATAAAATGGTATAAATGGCGAAATTGGTAATTTCGCAGCACTTTATGCAATGAACGGGAATGCATAAAATGCCGCAATCTGTAATCCGAAACATAGCGAATAGGGTAGCATAAGCTTCACAGGAAAAATAATGATGGTGGGAGGTATGACAGTGGGAGAGCGAGCTGAGAGGAAGTAAGGAGTATGAGTTGATAGTATTTCCCCATTAGTTACTCTACTGTTTGAAAATGCATTTGATTGTACTTGAACCCAAGGTTGAATTTTGAGTGGGACTTTTTGTGAGAAAAACCATTTTTATAGAAGAAACAAAAGCAAGTAAACTCAGTTTTCAGCTAAACCAAAGCCAAGCTTTCAGAATCAAAAACTTTAGTTACCAAGACATCAGAAATTGACAAAAGTGTGCGAAACGCAAGGTAGGTTCATCCAAGTGTCCAGTTTGAGCAGCGTGGGTTGTCCGACATACACACACCCCTATTCAAAGTTTATATTAAGCTTCTATTGGAGTGTCATAGAGTTCAAAATTGAACCGGTAGCCGTAGACATGGACAATTTTAACCCTTTCGGTGGACGAAATCAGGGCCAGACCAGTTTAAATTGAAAACATAGCTACCAGGACATCAGAAATGAAGAGTAGTACGATGGCCTGAAGGGGGTTGTCCGAAAGTTCATTCAATACTTATTCAATCGCGTTAGTCTGATGTGTACTCCTGCCTTTACAATTAAATCAGTGCTTCAACTTTACGAGATGATTTTTGTAGATGAGTATAGAATTAAAAGTTCCATGTTCAATGGCGTGAAATAAAATGGAAGTTTAATGTTCAAGTTTGAAAAATGTGGTGCATCAGTCAGTAAGTAAGTGCTAAAACTATGAATACCGAGCTATGTAGAGCAAGACAAACATTCATTTGTGCAGCCTCAAAGTACAGAGAGGAGTGCAATGTCTTACAAGGCACGTTTTCAGAGGGCGTAGTGCTCTATGAGATTGCATTGTTATAGACAGGAAAGTTGCCTGACATCAGAGCATCAGAGAGGCCCTCAGAATATTTAACTCTCTTGGTGATTTCAGGATAAGCCATATTTGTTTAACATTAAAATCAAGCTTGCAAAAAAATACATCATAAATTTTAATAGAAATTTCTAACTGAATTCCTTCAGTTTTAGTTATTTGGAATTTGCAACCAAAGCCTGGCAGCCGGCAGGGTTGGAACGTCATAGCTGAAGCAAAGCACCAGGGCACCAGATATTGCAATAGGTGAACGATTGCATGTGGAGGAATGAAGACACGCCACCGAGGGAGGGGTGGGAATCGATAGAAACACTAGTTTCAAGTTGCACCGGTCTTGTATAAATACCTACTCGATGTTTTTTACACATTGGCAGACTCGATTCCCAACTTATTTTTTTTTTGTGTCAATGGTGGGTATGGTAATGTACAAATCGTAGTAGGTTTTTTGACGGATCGCGTGATCGCCATGTTAGTCAGTAAGGCTATAGGAAAAACTTTGTTGTACGAGAAACTTCCTCAATTTTCTTTACGATTCATTTATAAAGGTATTAGTAGACTGGGGCACAAATCATATTATTATACTACACTTTGCAATTGAGTGTTCTCACACCCGACACCGACAGACGCGACATGCCAGTGTTTCGAACAAAAATATCTCGTAGGTGCCGTCACGAGTACCTGAACTAGCAAGGCTACTCCAAGATGTACAGGCTTAATCTCCATTATCTTCAGTTTCTTGACGAGCGACCTTGGCGTTAGATCGTCCAGCCTTCCTAACTGCGCCAATATCCTAGGTGCCTGTAAGCCATGACAAGAAAAATTTGGCTCCTGGTTATCTTATCACAGAAGGGATCATAGCGTTTAGTAAAGTAAAGTTCTGCGAGGGAATTACTTACTTGAGCTTTTTAGTACCAACTATCAACCGTAACCTGCCGTCAAGCAGCAGTGGTCATAGCAAGCGTGTTCCAGCTTAGTTTAAAAAGAGTATGGGTGCCGGTAGACCACGTCAAGGAGGTTTAACACTTTAGAGCATTGGCAGCAGTGTTTATGCGGGTTTTCATTGGACGTACTTTGTGTGATCTAAAAAGTTGGATATGACTCACAGTAAACATAACGTCATACAGCCTGGCACACGCATGGAACACCTGGACATCTGCCATCTGGTCGTGCATGTCTCGACTCTCCACTGACATGTAGTATTTATGCGCTGTCTCGATGCGGTCGACGGAGGTGGTGTTGTGAGGCAGGTCCTGTGTAATGCAGTAAAATGTGGTACAATCAAGTCTACCATTGCCTTTAGGGGACAACTTCTTAGTGGCTTGCATCCAATGGCTCCTAGTTATTTATAAGATGCCATCCAACACTGTGGTTTCCTGTAGTCTGCACTTTGGCCCTTGTAATGCGATGAAACTTGGTATACCATTATACCTTTGTAGGTATACCAGCCTTTAAAGGTGTAAGGTATAAAGGTGAAGTCCAAAGTTTAGAGCAATGCAAGATTTAAAGCTGATTCATCTGGTAATTTCTCTCGAATTTGCGTCAGATATGAATCGAGAAAGGAAGCTGGTTCGAATCTGCGTTACACATGACTTCCAGACTATACTAGGGTTGCATTCGATGATGTACGGCCACATTTATCAGCCGGTCAAACGACAGGAAATCTAATTCACAGTGGGTGCACGTGGGTCGCCTTTTATTTATTGGCTCAGACAGTCTCAAAGGCTATAGAGCAGCGTACTGTTGATGCAGTGGCATCCTTAGCCTTCCGGAACTGGTACATTGCTTTTTATACAAATATGTGCAACATGTCTGCAGATCCGCTGAATTCAAGAAGTTCGATAAAATCTGGTTTGATTATTTATTAGCAGTTGTGACTCTGCACTCTACGTAGGGTTAAGATTAGCCTACCTAATATGTATTAGGGTTGAAAAATATGGGCTTCATACAAACCTTGGCAATATCGATCAGTTTCATGATGAGTGAAGAGTAAATCCGTCTGCTGATAGCATCGGTACGCCGAGATCGGTAATTGTCGACTTCACTGAAAAACGTATGAAAAAAAAGGATCATTCCATATTATAACTAGTGAATTCTAAAAATATGTATGGTGATTTTGTTATAGAAATAAGATCTTATGGTTACTCTATGCTTTGATTACTCTAGAGGTTCCATAGATAAATTAGTTTATATTGGTGTCTTCTTATGGCAACCCAATATAAAAATACTTAGGATTTCCAGTAAAAACATTAAATAGTAACCGTTTGACCACATATTTGATGACGAGCGACATGGTGCGGTTCAGATACACCTGGTTCTCCTTCTTCAGGTCAAAGAGCAGTTCCTCATCGAACCTGGAGTCTTGCAGGGCCTCTACGATAGCCTTCGCCACGCGACGGTTCTCTTGGAAGTATCTCTGAGAAATTGATGAGAAAAATCAAGCTCAATGAGCAAATGGATCAAATAACTGTATAATCACACTTTCACAGCCATCAGCAAAAATAGCAAACAACAATAAATTCTTATAAAAAGATCATAGAGATTTAGTTATGTCCACAATCACAAGCTAGCAGCCATATTTTATGACACCCCATCAAAATTGTATTGATATTTTTATTTAATTTTAAGAGATTGCGAAGCTTGAGTGACACTTTCTATTGTTATTTCTATTACTACTTCATTATTATTTCTATTACTATTTATATCCAACTTATGATTGAGGGAGACAGAAACTGACCAAAGGTCACTAGAGCCTTGCTTGTCAGATGCTAAGATTGCAAAGGCTGGTTATTTTAACATCAAGCATCAAAAAAAGCATCTTCAAAAAGGGTGTTTTAAAATCCTTTAAGGGCAACGCGCGTGTGACACCTCAGGGCCTTATTCACTATGACCAATACAAGCGCGTTACGCAGCACGACAAGACAGCGGCGTGAAATCGCCCTATGCCTATGCCGTATTTCCTATGCCATAAATGTCATTCCTTACGGTGACGTCATACGGTTACGGCAAGGAATCTCCTAAGTCATACAGAATAATGCCCCAGCGGGCCTAAGATGCGCACCGCGAGATATTTGTCATGTCGTTCTGTCAAAATGTAAGCATTTTGTACCAGTTGAGGAACTATTGCATTATCTGTGGTAATGTTATCGAGAAACCGCGCCTTTGAATTTTCAACTTTTGACATTTCTGCATGACTATTATCTCGTCCTCAGAGAGGTGCGACGTGACAACTAGCCACAAAAGCCACAAACCAAGAAGTTGAAGTTGAAGTTGACTAACAAGTGTCAAAAGTGTACATTATGGCGCGTTTTGTCGACACCATTAGGTACCACAGATAATGCAATAGTTCCTAAACTGGTACAAAATGCTTACATTTTGACAGAACGACATGACAAATATCTCGCGGTGCGCATCTTAGGCCCGCTGGTGTTGTAGGCGCTACGGTAACCAGTTCCCATCAGGCGGGTACCGTACGCTTGTTTTTCTACACTGTTGCGTAAAAATAACCAATTGGTTGTACAGAGTAAACTCTACTATGTAGCAGTGCTGTAGTCAAACAACCTTCACAATACATTTTTTACATTTGTACGAAACTGCAATTGATAAATATTCATGAACCAGAGTTCCATTCGAAAAAGCCGTTCACGCGTTATGAATCCGCAAAAATAAATAACAACACCACTATCGGTCTATTTCTTTATTGTACTGTTCGCGTTCACTTTTTATATTTTTAAATGTGAATTTACTGTTTTGGGTCTAAGGTTCTCTGTAATGCGGTGACCGGCATAACGAACGTCACCAAGCATCTAACGCAAAGTTGTATCTGAACATGATCGGAGTGTAACTTATCGAGAGGTCGCCACCATCGAAAACTGACAGTGACGTACCTAAAGAGTGAAATTCTCTCAGTGGATTCCTACTGTTCTTATTTCAAATATTTTGGTACAACTCTAATTACCCACTAAATAATTAAAAATTAGAGTCAGCATGATCAAACTGTAATTTTTAGATTAGTCTATTACCCCCTTAGATGTAAAAAGATGGGGAGAACTAGAAAATACAGCTACTTATAAATTACTATAAGTAGTATAATATTATAATAATGATCTGTGCTATAAGTATTCGTCTTAAACGTATGATACGTCCCACTGACGTGATAGTCGTAGGTAAACAGTCTTTTGGAAGCCCCAGGGTTATAACAATAGGCTGGTAGGCCGGAAAATGGAGTTTTACAAAACAACTAGTTATACAAAACAATAGGCATCACCTCCTGGTTTTGCGCGCCCGACATCGCTGTCCAAATACAAGCCAAAAGGAAAACACTGAATTGAACCATTGCGGTTGCTGAATTCACTTTAACTGCCTATAGAAGAGTGGAAATATGCTACAGGACGTGTAGCTGAGACTAGTCTAACTCTCTTGATTCACTTCTTAGAACATATTCACCTTATAGTTTCTAAGAAGTGGTTGTAGCGTGATAAACAGATTATTTTGCAGCCACGGAACTGCAGTAAGTTGAATTTAGTTCTACGAGTGTTACAATAATTCGCTCGTTCACTTGATTAATGTAAAAAAAAACAAAATTCCGGGTATCTGATAATACTTATAAATGTAAAGTAATTTTACAACCCAAAAGTTGTTGACCAAATTGGACCCATAAATTAAAAATAACCTTAAAGTTTCCCGTAAGCATTTTCACGTATTCATACTTGGTGTAACGGTTCATATTGGTGAAGATCATAAATAATGCGTCCGTAGCTTGGTTCACTCACTCTGTTGCCTATACACATTTTATTTCCAAGTTTCCGCAATGCATAGAGAATTTTAAAACGAATTTTTAAATTTTACAGCTCTTGCGAGTGCGGTACCTAGGGAGTCAGAACTTCGGAGTTTTATAAGTACATGCAGCTTTCACGTGTGAGAAAATACCTACATAACACATTTTAGAAGACAGAATGAGATAAAAAGTTTTTCTTGGACGTTTGAAAAATTATGGTAGGTACTCGTAGTCGAAAACTTCCATGGCTTAACATAATTTCTTATTGTAAATACATTAGTTAGTTTTCTGTACCCTGTGTGAGTGCGTACTGTGGGTACAATGTTTATACTAAGATACCCGGTAATCTTTATAAGAACATGAATCACGCACCCTCTTGCGGCTGCAAAAACTTTTATAAATTAATATTTCAGTGCCAGGTTCAAAACTTCGACGGTTGGAATATGTGGAATAATTTTCGACTTGTCCTAAGTATTTTCTGCATCGAATCCGTACGTGTGAAAGAAGAATTTGCAGCATTTTAAATAAATTGAAAAAGATTCGACTGGCAAAGACGGCTCATGTGCAGTTTCTTTGTCTAGATTTTTGAGTTTTTTGTGACATGGTCGTGAAAAATTATTCTTGACCTATTTGATAAAAAATTTAAAATTATTGGAGACTTATTTTTATCTAAACAAGCAGACAATACACTCTGTTTTACTATCAATAATATGAATTAATGGTTAAAAGAGTTATTCATCATAGTTAAAGACATAATGAAAGGTTCAAGGTTGGCAAGACTTTTTAGCTATTCATATCTGTCCAAATCATCCGCGGATATCAAACCTACACACCATAAACCATAATCCATGCTGCACTTTACTTTAACTTAAGCCATGACGATTCCAAACCCATTTCCGAACGGCAATAAAATACACGGCAATAAACGCTCCTATTTACATTTAAATCCTGTTACAGATCAATTTACATGTAAAAAACATCACTAAAATTGACTTGCAAAATGTAATACCGGCGATAACATACGCATTTATTGTTTGGGAAAAATTAGGGGAAAATTTACATTCTTATAATTTTTTTTCTAACATCATTTAGTCGTATTAAAAAAACCAAAGACCAACCACTGTGTAACCACTACGCTCATGATAGGATACGCTTGTAAAGGCACGTAAAAGCCTTACTTCAACTTTAACTCCTTGGTTTGTGTAAAAGCCCTTATGTGACAGTCGCTAGAAAACCAGTGATCGTGAAACTAGAGTAAAAAAACACTAGCAGAATTGTAACAACAAGTTTCAAAAGCCATAAACCAAGAAGTTGAAGTTGAAACCTATGATCTTTTATAACACATCCAAACGTCACTTATCTCATAAATTTCTGACGTTTTCTATTTTCTAGCGACTGTAGACTTTATTCTACTTTGCTATGGCCTCAAACGCACTAGCGGTTAACCGCGGGGGCGGCTAACCGCGCGGCTAGCCGCATTTCCAGTTTTAATATGCAACCGTTTCGCAACCGCTGCGTACAGCGGTTGCGGTTGCATACTGGGAATGCGCGGTTAGCCGCCCCCGCGGTTAACCGCTAGTGCGTTTGAGGCCTATGAGATATAACCTGTCTAAATAGCTAGATGTGGATAGTAACAAGTCTCATAATTGTTTAATTGGTACATCACCTACTTGAAACGAAGACCTACTGCAGCTCTCAGAGTTCGTCATAAGTTATAATAACTCATAACAGACAGCAATAGCATTAGCCTAGTCTAGATAACAGCAGTAACAGGATTTCCCAGTTGCAACACAACACTGACAAATCCATCCTATATACCCGTACCAAACCAACTACATACATAATCGGTTAGGTATGTTTTTGTATTAAATCCTACTAATATTATAAACGCGAAAGTTTGAGTATGGATGGATGGACGGATGGATGGATGGATGGATGTTTGTTACTCTTTCACGTAAAAACTACTGATCCGATTTGGATGAAACTTGGAATATATATTTTCCGTGATCTGGATTAACACATAGGCTACTTTTTATCCCGAAAAATCAACGGGATCCCACGGGACGCGAACGAAGTCGCGGGCGGCACCTAGTACCACATACAATGCAGCGCTCGTGGCTTAGCTTGCTTAGTCAATCTTCAATGATTATCTAAGCTTAGCATCGTTCTGCGCGGATGTTCGGATGGGTGACCGACCGCTTCCGCGCTTCCGAGGGCATGTTAAAGTGACGGTCTCGCCTGTAGCAGCTGTTAAGACGGAGGCCTTAAGGCGGCCTAAAAGAGTTAGCCACCCACTTATATGCCACTTATTTTTACCACGCGCAATAGTTAAATTTTTATCTTGTATTAAAGTAAATAATCTTATTAATATGACTATTGTATTTTAAGCAATAAATTTACTTTGACTTTGATAATCTCAATTATCATCACCTTGAAGAAATCCATTGTTGGACATAGATGACTAGCCATTTTTGACAGGTTTAAATATTTTCCTGACTAGTAACTATTAATCGTATTTCCCGACGATTCTTTTAATCCGAGTGCGGTTAAGTAGCTGACGCAGTGTCGCAACTGCAAAACTTTTACGGCGCACGTAAAGCGAATTTATTGCATTTCTCAAGCACTTCGCTATTCTGTTGCACGATTTATGTAAATTTTTGATGCCACCTTATTTATTTAACCGAAACATGCTAAGAGGTTCGGCTTAAATATGTTTTGACGATAGCGCACTGTTCAGTGAAGTCTGCGGTGTGGTTTGGTTCGTATTCGTGTAGATCAGTATTTTCAAAACTTGATATTTTATACTTAGAAGTCTTGCGAAAAATGTGACAATATAACGTACCTAAGTAAATATAAAAAAAAATCATGTCATGCTCTACCGTGCTCAACGTCATAGGTCAGTGTTTAAAAAAGTTGCACCTTTTTTTTTCTGTATCGTCACGTAAAATATGATTCGTAGTTCGTAGTCACTATGAAGCAATACACCGCTGTGTGTACTTTGAATGTAGGTTTCTTTGTATGTTCGTTTACTTTTTATTTCATTCGATTTCGTCTATAACCTAACATTTCGACTGGACGCATTTACATAAATTACGGATAACCTTTGCAGTTTCTTGTAAGAAAGAAGCATCCCCCTAATAAAAATAGATGAAAAAAATATATTTTCTTATGTACCAGTAGAGATAGATTAATAATGTAGAACTCCTGGAAGCAATCATATCACACTTTGCCTCTTTTCGCTTGAAGTGTAAACGCACCCACTCTGAAAATATTTTCGCCGGAAACTGAAGCGGAAATTGAATGAAATTTCATTACCACAATCCGCTACGGATAGCGGACGTGTGACGGAACTACCGCTATCGAGATATCGGTCATTAAAGTTTTGTCTTCGTTTTATCGTGTCCCAGATTTCATGTATTTTTGTACTGTCACGATTTATTTTGGGCTTTCATTGCTGAAGAATCCGATGACTCTGCCTAATAGCGATAGTAAAATGATAAGTAACTGTAGTTTTCTCATCGCAATCATAACTTTATTATTTGTTTTTTCGTGCTGGCGAGATAGAATATAAAATTTAAATCTGTCAATAAAAAAAAATTGTCAGTGATAGTAATGTTGAACAAAGCTGATAGTTTCTGAGTAAACGTTATTAGTGACTTGAAGCCATCTGTTTGAGTTATTGACGATGTGTAAATTTCGACGGAATTATCGGGAAAATGACAAGACAGACGGCCCATTTGCACTATTTTTGAACTGGTTTCATATTTCCAATATGGTTTTAGTGGAAATAAATACTACTTGCTACCCACCGGTTAGTCACACACAGAAGAATGTATGCCTATACTATTATAAAACTGTAAAAAAGCCAAAAACTAAAATTAAAGATATGGGAAAACTAAATATGCAGTTCTATGAAATAAACGATTCTGATTTCAAAAATCGAGTTTGTCTGTTTGTTTGTTCGCGAATCACGCCTTAACTACTGGGCCAATTTAATGAAACTTATACCATTAAGAAGCCCCTTTTCTGGATTGAAACATAGGCTATATTTTATTGAAAGCAAAGATACTGAGATTTTTAGATACAGTTTGACCTCTCTAAGCCAAAAGCCGCCTTTGACACGAGGTTCACCGTGTACTGGCTGACAGATATTTTGGTGGAAAGATTCGTACGCGTAGGAAGTCGCGGGTATCAGCTAGTTGGTACATACGAGTACAATAGGACAGGGCAACGCTGGTGTTTATCAAAACAATTTCTAGACAGTGTTTTGTTTAGCGCGATTGAACTTCAATTAAGTTTGACACGAAACTGACGTCTTCTGTCAAAAACTGTGAGATTGTTTATTGAATGACAGACAGAAGTTTCAAGAGGAACCATTACAATATGAGAGAAAAAGCGTAGCATCTTTTGAAATCTTGACTTTATCTGTACTTTTTAATATTCTGTGTTTTTGTGTTTGGGTTTTAAAGTATCTTCTGGTTTTTCACAGGAGCAAAGCTGAGATGGCGTGGTTCCTGCATTGAGCGCCTAGCCCGATGGGCAAGACTTCCGGAGGCCGTCCCGAACCGACTGCACGAGCTCACCAGAGACTGTCCCAGAGAAGGTAGATTTAACATATTATCAAACAGCATCTTCCAAAAATATTGAATTACACAAATGAACAGATGCTTTTCTAGACCGACTACAATTGTTCTTCGATCTATTTTTTATTCTTCGACTCGTGGGCTGCTTTCGACAGGGTCACCATCCGTTTTTATGTTTCAGACACCATTTAAATTCCATAAATATCTATACTGCTAAACAAATCGAGGCAACTTGTTTGTTTGATATATAGCGCGTTGTCTTTCATGTGACTCGAATGGTTACGAGCGTTTTCTGGCCGGAGTACCTCAAGGTTAAACCGTGGGACCTATAAACTACAATTCTCATTTCAACGGTTTTTGTAAAATTAACAGATTACAAGATAGTTTGAAACATTAATATTGTGTGATAACGATACAAGGCGATTTATTTAATGAAACGTTAGCAGATCCGGATTACACGGCCGTTAGGACGCTCATAGTACATATATCACGCGGACAATTTGGATGGTTTCCAATGTTCTTTCGTATGGAATTGATAAAGCAAATGAAACTGAAAAAGATTTGTATTTTATTTTAACGGGAATATAATAAAAATGGTGGTGATGATTCATTTATTAGATGCTCATAAAGTAACATGATGTTACGATAAAAAATAAGTTTGACTTACGGTTATTTTATTTGTTATGATGTGTTATATCACAATATTTTATAACATGACATAAAACCACTTGGTAATAAAAATATTGCATTATAACGACAGGGGCTTCCTAAAGATTTCAGCGAAATTTTTTATGTATATACACTCGAGAGCAATGATTCCGGGTCACTTAAAGAATGTTAAAAATCTCGGAAACTAAAAATGATAGGTTAATGCAATAAATTGTATTTAATAGACAATGTAATACTCCTTAAATGAAAGTAAAAAAATATGAGTCACCATACATTTTATTAACACAAAATTACATAAAGAAAAAAACTGCTGATCTCTCCTTAAAACAAAAATAGGAAACATGAAATTTTTGAACTTTATTACGATTTGACTTGAATTTTAATACTTCGTATTGCCTCCTCGTGCTTCCATTACTGCGTTTACGCGGTTTGGCATGCTGTACACCAAGTTCCTTATACGATTTTAGGGAATATTCTCCCATTCCTCTGTGAGAGCAATTTTGAGCTCACGAAGCGTGATTGGGGGAGGGTTTCGTTGTTTTACGCATCTGCCTAGCTCGTCCCAAGCATGCTCGATCGGGTTGATATCCGGGCTGCGCGCTGGCCACTCCATACGAGTAATGTTCATCTCTTGAAGGTAGTCATTCGCAATCCTACCTGTATGAGGTCGGGCATTGTCATGCATAAATATAGCATCCTCACCTAAATTGACCATAAATGGACCAACATGATCATTGAGGATTTCTTCCACATATCTTACGCTAGTTAAAGAGCCGTTTTCTATGATCACCAGCTCTGTGCGACTTTCAGAAGAAATTCCGGCCCACACAAGTACAGACCCACCACCGTAGGCTACTTTTTCTTCGATGCATGCTTGCTTGAATCTTTCCCCTGGTCTTCGATACACTCTGTGTCTTCCATCGTGCTTGTAGAGCATAAATTTTGATTCGTCGGAGAACATAACTTTTGACCAATCTTCAATACTCCAATTTACGTGGCTCTGGGCATATCTTAGTCTTGAAATACGATGCCCACGCTCCAGTTTAGGGCCGTTTGCAGGTCTAAGGGGTTTTAAGTTAGATTCAGCAAGCCGACGTCTTACTGTCCATGCACTTGGGTTACTTCCTCCGAGGCGTCGAAACTGATTTGTGAGTTCAGTTCCTGTGAGAAAGCGATTTCGAAGCATGGTGTTCACCAAGTATCGGTCTTCTCGTGCTGTGGTACACCTGGTTCTGCCCGTTCCTGGTCTGCGTAGGTTAGAACCAGTTTCTTCGTAACGTCGGAGAACTCTTTGTACTGTTGACAGCGACACACCGACAGTCCTGGCTGTATCGCGCTGACTCCGGCCGGTTTCCAGCATTGTAAGTATTCTGGTGCATTCTTCAGGCGTAAGCGACATAATTTCAGCTTGAATAATGAATATAGAGCACTATCAACATGGTTTATATACCCACATAAATGACAGATTACAAACAAAAGCAAAACCAAATGCTGTAATTTCGTAGTTCCATCTTCGAAAGTGGCCCTTTTTCAAATTTGATTTTTTTAAGATATAACTTTACAATAACTAAGAAGTTTTAATACCTTCATTTAAGGAGTATTACATTGTCTATTAAATACAATTTATTGCATTAACCTATCATTTTTAGTTTCCGAGATTTTTAACATTCTTTAAGTGACCCGGAATCATTGCTCTCGCGTGTATTTGTTTCAGTTTGATTTTTTTCATTTCTTAGTTTCGTGTTGATCTTTATAATACGCTCTCAAATATGTTATCTTCTGTTTACAACATCACCTCTTATATAATCAACCAGTGACGGAATTTTTAGGTCGGCCAAAAAAGATATCTTCAGTTACTTGCATTGCGTGCTGTTCGTCCAGTGGTTTGGAGTTTTTGTATTAGGCCCCTTAGTTTTGGCCTCTCACTGGCCTCTGTAGTTAGTAACATGCGTGTTGTTTGTCCAGGGATTCGGCCCCTTATGGCAAGTACTCAGTAGCGCGGCCTGCCCGGGCGGCCTGTGCCGGCGGCTTTGTCTCGCTGCCGACATCGCCAGCTAGCCAGCGGCTGCAAACCTGCCGCCTACGGTAGGTATACTGCTGGACATTTTATGGAGCCATCCAGCTGTAAAATAAGCAATGCTTTTACAGAGATCTAAGAAAAAAAATATGTTTTTTTTTTGTCTAAATACTTACCGAATAAGTAACTGGGGTTTGGTACGTGGGTTTTTCCGGTGTTAGAAGCCCAAAAAATTTTAACTATCAAGTTAAAATTTTTCGGGCATGACAGCAGTAATAAATTCAATCGCAAGTAACACAATGATGTAAATTGTATAATGGTACTGTTACACATGCTAGAAAATAGCATGCTAAAAAGCGTGCTTATTAGCATGCTCAATATGAGTAGCATATTGAGCATGCTAATAAGCACGCTTTTTAGCACACTATGATGCGTCAGTGCTACATTGCTGTATTGTCGTAGCCCTCGTAGCACACTGCTACGCCAGCTTAGGTCCCGCTACGCCCCACGTGCTACTCTCATAGCAAAACCAACTCGATGGTTGAAATCCGGATAATTAAATTTTGTCACTCACATAAAAATAGCCAATAGGTATGCTACAGTGTAATGAAATGAGATATTTTATTGATATTGATCGCGTAAATATTTAATTAATTATTTTACTACTGTGGTATTTTGTCTGCGTTACGGCAATTGTGGTCACATGTAGACTAACGAGAGTACGCCATAAAGACTTGATTAAATATATATTAATAATATTAATTTTCTTTACCATGAATATAAAACCAATATGAAAGAATAACTGAAAAGTGCTTTAGTAAATAGTGTGTGAGAATGTGCAATGGTAAAGAAAAGTGCTTTAGTAAATAGTGTGTGAGAATGTGCAATGGTAAAGAAAAGTGCTTTAGTAAATAGTGTGTGAGAATGTGCAATGGTAAAGAAAAGTGCTTTAGTAATTAGTGTGTGAGAATGTGCAATGGTAAAGAAAAGTGCTTTAGTAAATAGTGTGTGAGAATGTGCAATGGTAAAGAAAAGTGCTTTAGTAAATAGTGTGTGAGAATGTGCAATGGTAAAGAAAAGTGCTTTAGTAATTAGTGTGTGAGAATGTGCAATGGTAAAGAAAAGTGCTTTAGTAAATAGTGTGTGAGAATGTGCAATGGTAAAGAAAAGTGCTTTAGTAAATAGTGTGTGAGAATGTGCAATGGTAAAGGTGTGCTACTGGGTTTGATGCAGTTATCCCGAGACAGGAACCAATTTGCCCTCACATTTCCTGTTGTATATACTTACCTATACATGCGGGCCTAAGATGCGCACCGCGAGATATTTGTCATGTCGTTCTGTCAAAATGTAAGCATTTTGTACCAGTTTAGGAACTATTGCATTATCTGTGATAATGTTGTCGAGAAACCGCGCCTTTGAATTTTCAATATTTGACATTTCTGCATGACTATTATCTCGTCCTCAGAGAGGTACGACGACTAACAAGTGTCAAAAGTGTACATTATGGCGCGTTTTGTCGACACCATTAGGTACCTTTGTCATGTCGTTCTGTCAAAATGTACCATGCTTACATTTTGACAGAACGACATGACAAATATCTCGCGGTGTGCATTTTAGGCCCGCCTATCGCTGTTTTTGATGTCTACTTGTACCTACCTACTGTACCTACCTGCATGTTTGAGGTCGAATACAGATTTATATTATCTGTTTTAAAGTTTAGTGTAGAGTCCTTTCCATGAAAGAAGTCCCGCAGTCGCGGCGCTGTAGTCGACCTTAAGTATTATTTCTCGGGCAGCACTTTTAACAACTTTAGGCATTGAAAACAAGACTTTGATCACAGAAACCAAATAAAAACGCACTAGCATCCGAACACATTAACAGCACCTGACAACTAATTTAAAATTTAGTTTTAAAGTTTAGTTCCGGAAATTTCCGCGGGACTTCTTTCATGAAAAGGACTCTATGTTTGTTGTTAGAGAGTCGGGAGTTGGTTGGGGTAGAGTGGGGCGCGGCGCGGGCGCGGCGCGAGCGGGCGTGGCCGCGGGCGGCGGCGGCGCGGGCGCGTGGCGGCGGCGGGAGCGCGTCGCGCAGCCGCGCAGGCCCATGGAGGTTCTCACTAGCATCTATGCACTGCTCTCCGGCGGGGTGAGTAACACTTCTTCAACTCTATTAGCAAGGCAAGCACAACCAATCTACTATATTAACAATAAGTCGGGTTTTCTTTCCTGACGCTATAACTCCAGAACGCACGAACCGATTTCCACGGTTTTGCATTCGTTGGAAAGGTCTCGGGCTCCGTGAGGTTTGTAGCAAAGAAAATTCACGAAAACAGAAAAGCTGGAAAATGGAATTTTGAAAAGTCACACCCTAACGCGAGCAACGCCGCGGGAGACGGCTAGTCTCGTATAAATTAGTAGCGAGCTGTTGACGGAGCTTTTGTTGAACTTTATGAAATACTAGCAGCGCCTCGCGGTTTCACCCGCGTAATTCCCGTTCCCGTGGGAATTCCGGGATAAAATATAGCCTATGTTCATCAGGGATAATGTAGGATTCTAATAGTAAAAGAATTTTTTTAATCGGTCCAGTAGTTTCGGAGCCTATTCAATTCATACAAACAAACAAACAAACAAAAAATCAAACCTTTCCTCTTTATAATATTTGTATAGATGTATAGATGTATAGAAATAAGATTTCGTCTTCATTCGTATTTTATTGTAAATTGTATTAGCACATATTATACATAGTAACACCCAGACACAGAACAAACATCTATGTTTACAACACACAAATGTTTGTTCTCGGTGGGGATCGAACCCACGACCCACAGCACGGAAGGCAGAGCTACTACCGACTGAGCCATGACGCCTGCCTTATTTATTATTTAACACACAAAACACATTACAACCAGTAGTCCATTGAAATGTTACATTTTTTAGGCCTTACCTTGCGTTTTTTAGAGGACGCAATTTAATTTTTTTGATGTGTAGGGGGGGTCAGTGTACAGCTAAAAACAAGTTGGTGGGGTCGCAACCCTTGTCCCACGGCCGCCATCTTGAAAATAGGGGTTGAAATAGTTTTTTTAACTTGGTTTTAGCTTTACACTGACCTCCCCTACACATCAAAAAAATAAAATTGCGTCCTCTAAAAAACGCAACCCCAAATGTAACTTTTCAATGGACTACAGAGCCTCTCTCTCTTACTCTGAATAATGACTTACGAAGATTCGGTAGTGACGTTTGTGTTACACTGCGCGGTCATCTCGAACGATGACGTGGGCTCTTGCGAATTGAATTGCGCAGTGTAACAGAAACGACGCTACCGAATCTTCGTAAGTCATTATTCAGAGTAGAGGCCCAGAAACAAAATTAGAAAAAAAGTTTTGAGCTTGGTTGAAACGTTAAAACATCTGCGTTCACTACTATTTACTAGAGCTCGCTGTCGTGCTCTAGCTTATATTATGCCTAAGAGTATAGTATTATATAATCTGTGGCCTAAGTTTATATTTTGATTTTATTGTTTTACGCGACATCGCAATGACGTTGGTCTTTCGGTGTATTCACGGTCGACAGTAATCGTGTCTCTTCAACTCCTACACAATAGAAGCATTTACTGCAGTCATAAACAGGTGATAAACCAATGATATTTACAGACATTAGCGTCAGTAATCGAAAGCCTATGTGGTTTACGTGCCATAAAGATCCCAGTAAAAGACGACCTAAGCCCGAAGACCGCCAAATATATTTGGAAAACCAACAAATGTCCAGGATTCTGTAGTTTAGGTGGTTTTACTGCGGGATTTATCTACGGAGACGTACATAAATAATCTATGACTCTCGGGGGTCACTCGTATTCCCAAAATGTTGGAATTACTCGTGTATATTATGTTCGATTCTCAATTTGTAACTATATAAATGTTAACTACCTAGGTACCCTTTTTTATGATAAAATGTAATGAAACTAGCTGATGGCCTACCTAATGTTTATCGGTTACCTCTACTTATAACAATGTATCAATCATTGACGACGAAAATCTTTAACTTTTTTATCAAAATTTATATTTACCTCGTTCTTTATTGCAAAACTTTTAGAAGTTGTGAAGCAAATGCGGCATTCAGTATTATATTCTTGTGCGGAAATAGTAACAATAACGCACTGCGGTCGCCTGACTGCAACGGTAATTAGTTGCTCTACATTAATAATACAGTCAGCAGCTGAAGTTGATTACTATTCCAGAATTTCAAAATGTGGAAATCTGATTGTACCTCTCTGGTGTTTAGTCTTCATATAAAATTGTGGTTTCGGAACTTCCTACTACTTCCTATGAAATAATTTAATGTAACTTAGCAAACATTAAATTATTTCATAGCGTTTATGTAAGTGTTATAAAATGTAGAGCTCCAACTGTAATACGAAAAACTGTGTCATTTTTGCAAGTTTATTTTCGTAATAAGAAAGTTTTGATGTATTTTGTTGATACAGCAAGGTGTGAACCCGAAGATAGACTCTCTAGCATTCCGGCTCCACTGCGGAGCGACCACAGCAGCTTTGCTAGCGGCCAGCGCGGCTTTGACAACGCGCCATCTAGTGGGGAACCCGATAGACTGCATACACACCAGGTAACAACGTAGTGTTAGAAAGATTTGATAGATGGCGCTGGTATTTTAGCTAAGGGTTTCCGCATTGTTGCTTGAAGGAAATAGTTTTCTTTTTGTAGGTATGTTCGTGTTGTGTGCAGTCGATGATAGGTGGCTCTAGTGACAGTACTTACAATGCATGGTTTCAGGAACGAACCACAGTGAGTAATCTTTTTCTGAAACGCAGAAAAAGGTTTAAAAATCTGCAAGTTTTAGGCTTTCGCAATAAAATAAAACTCAGAAAAATTCAACTTTTGGGATGACCAAACGAATGGTACTTAATTCAGACCTAAAGGGATTTTCTAACTGCCTCTGGTTTTCTACTATTATCAGTTTTTGTTCACCAGGGATATACCAGAAGACGTGCTGAACACGTACTGCTGGATCCACTCGACGTTCACAGTGGCTGGCGAGGCGGGGGCGTACCCTGGGGTGCGGGGTGCGGGGAACTCACCACGACGGTACGGGAAGTACTACCAGTGGGTCGCGTTTACACTGTTCTTTCAGGTAAGTGGTTTAGCTTTAAATTCATAAACATCTTAACAGGTCGATAAGAATAAGAAGATATTTATTCATTGCAGCATGAATATGACACTGGTAAATATACCACACCACCGTGTATAGTATTATAATGAGCTGTACCAACGTCGAGTGTGCTGACAGCCAAACGCTAAAACTGTAGGTACAACTGCTTACTTACCTACCTGTAAAAGAAATAAGATGAATAAAAACCAAATACAAGCACTTATAACAATTGATTTGTTACAAACATTCTTCTTGAACGGTATCTAATAATGATTGACCAGTGTAATTCGTCAGATGACCAGCAAAAGTCGCCTTTTAGCGCAGTTGCCAATAAGTGAGAGTTATAGCACGGTTATAGCCGACCAGGGGCCGTGTTGTGGACCGCTTTATACTTGATTGGCCTCCGGATTATCACTCACGCTATCATAGTGCTGTACAGACGAGTTGAATTGGCCGTGGCGTTTTTAGAAAAGAGTTTCTTCTTTGTGGTATTCAAAGGGCTCATGTAACTTTTGTTGTTGTAGTTCAGTTAAACTGTACATCATAATTTACCAAAAACTACATAGTACTACTACATACTACTACAGTACTACTAAATACTACTACAGTAATACTAAATACTACTACAGTACTACTACATACTACTACATACTACTAAGTCTACGACAAAAGGATAGATTTATGATTTACAACTTCATCGTGCATTCTATAATATTCTATGTAGTACCTATATGCTACGAAAAGTGCTACGGAGTAGCACGTCTACGCGGTGTTGACCTCCAATTTCCAGTGCTTCTTTCGACCTAACCTAAGACTTTTCTTGCTTGTATTTTTCTTCAACGAAGTTTATTTCCCCACACGCCAATTCTATAGTATTGGGGTACAGCTTACTCAATAAATAAACGATAAACGAAAGGATTGTGGCTTCCTCGCTGATTGCTATTCTATCACAAACACCATACAGCTAAAATAATACTTACTTATAAATAAAGTAGACAAATCCCCATAGTGAAGATTCCTGGGGTATATACTAATAGAGATTTCGGGTTTTTTTCTCCCAAATATCCTACCGTATTTCTATTTTCAAATAATTATATCGAGTTTTTATAAATGACCCGGAGTTTTGGTTCTCGACTGTACATAGCAAGTGCAAAATAATAAAAGAATTGTGACTTTTTCTAACCACAAAATGTTATTCAAAATCCAATCGTTTTATATTATGATTCGTTTTAAAATTCAATTTAAACTTTGATCTATGAATATTTTCTTTGTAACATCAAATGGTTCTTTCAGTTTTCCATCTCAGGCTATCTTATATTTTGTAAATATTTACTCCTTAGAGAATATCTTTAACAATTTTTAAACTCAAACTGTTGTGAGTAAAACTGCGAAGAATATGAGACACTAGCTGTCGCACGTGACTTGGTCTGCGACCCGTTTGTCCTTCTCTGTAGATTGTTGATAACCCTGGTTACGAACTATGAATATTTCCAGTTTCATACAAATCTATCCACTGGTTGCGTTTCGAGTTCCGACGTGATTGAGAAACAAACACCCGAACGAAACTTTCACATTAGTAGAGTAGAAAGTAGGAAAGGATATTGGTAAGTGACTATTGCAGTCCACTAGTGGCTGACACGTGTAGCACATTTGCGGGAGGTTCACAGTTGCAATTTGTGTTTTTCAGTCGCAGATGTAGTTTATCGGTATAGTATCACCATCACCATCATCATCATCTTCTTGTCCTTGTCGTTACTTTATGTGGGGTCGGCACCAAGGAACTTATACCTAACCGTCGGCACAACATGTTTTTCTTCCGTACTCCTCTCAGTTGTCATTCCTTTCTTACCCAATGTCATCTTCCACGAAATTCATCCATCGCATCGTTATTGTTGGTTAGCAATCGAGCTAGACAATGCTATCGATTCGCTTGTTGCATTTTTTTAAACTAACCTAATTTGACAGCACTAAAAGTGTTGCCGTCCCTTTCTCATAAACTGAAACGACAAGGACGGCTATAATTTTAGAGCTGTCAAATTAGGTTAGTTTAGAAAAAGGCAACAACCGAATCGATACCAATATATCCTGTCTTATTTTCGGCTAAAACGGTAAGTATGTTAATGATACTTGCAGTTCCACCGGCGACATTTCAGTATTCTAATTTATTACAGTACGCACGTGGCGACAACTTTGCGACAACACCGCCCAAGTCTATACACCGGGCGGACACGCATGACAAGAAATAAGGCATTATAATATCTATCACATATTAGGTATACTATGTCAAGTTAATATTTTATGATAATAAATAAATAAATTAAATAAATATTCACGGACCCTTAACACAACGCCTTCTAGTCCCAAACTAAGCAAAGCTTGTACTATGGGAACTAGATGGCTGATAGAATACATACATACATTTTTTTTTGTAAATACATACTTATAATACATAGAAACACCCAGACACAGAACAAACATCTATGTCTGCCACACACAAACGTTTGTTCTCGGTGGGAATCGAACCCACGACCCACAGCATTTCATTTCATTTCATTTCATTTCATTTATTCTTCTTTCGACATTTTTACAATGTTCTTAGAGTAGTCATAGGTAGCACATTAAAAATAAGTATACATTTCAATAAAAAGGTGCACAAACACAAAATAAACAAGCTAAAAGTCAAAAAGTAAAAGTAATAAATGTTGCCAACAAAAGATATAAAATTCTGTCAGCAAAAGCGTCGTCAAGAGTACAAATAAAGAAATAAGTGATCAGCAAAAGCATCGTCTAGGGTAAATAAATTGGTTACATAGTAAAAATTAGAACAACATTAAATAAATTCTTTCACAAATATAGTTTTGTCTGTCATTGCTTCATTAATTTTATAATAACTTTTTTGGATTAGCTGATTCTTTATAAATGTTTTAAATTGTACATCACCTAAATTTCTCACTTCTAGTGGTATTTTATTATACAGTTTGATTGAAATGTGAGTGTAACTATTCAAGATTTTTGAAAGTCGTGTTTTACGAATAACTAAGCGGTCCTTATGTCTAGTATTATAGCTATGCGTTTCTCTTACAGTCGTCATAACATTTAGATTTTCTCTTACATAAATTAAATTTTGGTAAATAAATTCTCCTGTCATGGTCAAAATTGAAAGGTCCCTAAATCTATTTCTGCAAGATTCTCTTTGTCTTATGCCTAAAATGTATCGTACAGCACGTTTCTGGAGAATAAACACTCTATTAGAATCTGCGGCTATACCCCAGAACAGAATACCATATGTCATTACAGAATGAAAGTATGCGAAATATACATCCCGAGCCGCTTTTTCTCCTCCTAACTCTTTAATTTTTTTGATTGCGTATGTTGCTGAGCAAAGTCTTTTTGTTAATTCCTCAAGGTGAGTAGCCCAAGTTAGTTTGCTATCTAGCCATATACCTAAAAATTTTACATTATTTGTAGAAGGCAGAGCTACTACCGACTGAGCCATGACGCCTGTCGCCTGGATAATAATCGATAGGTATCAAATAATTGTATTCTCTAATAAGTGTTGGTTTTATATTATTTACTTTATAAAAAAACCTTGTGGTTAATGAAGTATAAAATTGTATGGAAAGATACAAGAAATAATTTTAATTTGCTATACTAAATAATCACAACAAATCGAGCACAAGTCACGGAAAAGTCATTTATTCACAAAAAAAATACTATTTATATTATTACTTATACCTACGTAACAATATAGGTAGGTATAAGTAATAATATAATACGTTATAATCAATATTCACAAAATATGCTAAATAAACATGAAAATTTGAAAAATTAAATGATTTATAGATAGCTGAGGCAATCGCTCTCAGTCAGTCCCTTGTAACTTGTAGCGTGATGGTACTTTCTGCAGTTTTACAGTCGTGCACAGTTCACTTTACGGTGCACACCTGTGCATGTGGGTCAGCACGGTCACGCATCGTGGATCCACTGGGACATTAGAAAATCTTTGCAAAATTATTAGTAAGTATACATACATCCAAGTTGACATCTTCCGAGCCGAGTACTTACCTACCTATACCGTAAAACGAGGCGACTTTCAAATTACGGGGCGTCTTTGATGACAACAAAACGGAAGACGGGTCCTAGAAATATCGGTATTCGTCATACATCAAAGACGCCCCGTAATTTGAAAGTCGCCTCGTTTTACGGTACCTATGGAGACGGCCCAAAATCACTCTTTCTGGAGTTCTATAAGAGAAGCTTATGTCCAAAAGTGGACTTCTACAGTCGCCGGTATGATGATGATGACCACATATTATGAAAAATGCAACGTTCTAAACTACGAGTATGTTTTCAAACACTTGAACAACTTTGACTAACGATACCATTAAACCGGAAACGCATCAGTTTGCACCGGCTGTAAGCGGAAGTGTCAAGTGCCGCCATCTATCAGTCTCTTGCAAACCAACCGGGAAATAGTTTTATCTATTCGTTTGAAAGTTTAATGGAAGATTTGACCTGAAATGTTTTAATATAGAACATTTTGAGTTCTTAAAAAATATCATAGGTACTCTATCTACAGGTTACAGAGAATAAATTTATTTTCATCTATTAAAATGACTATTTCAACCATTATAAACACACTTTGGAGCTCAGCCTCGCACGAGGCTTTCTCCGATAATTGAAACGCCGGAACAAGTTTCACAGTTTATTGGGGAACTAATTAGCACATAAAAACTGCACAGGAAAAAGTACCGTGTCGGTAGCGTAACGTTGTGTGTGCCAGACAATGGCCGACCGGAATTTCGGAAGTGGCGCATGTTGCCAACCTAAGGCCAAACCCTTAGTGTGACAACATCACAAAATAATCTGTCCGTTCGGACACGCCACAACACAAACATTTAAATATCTTAAAAGATTTCCTTCGCAAAAGGTTTTAGTAAGATGGCTGCCGTTTTCTAAAATCCGTTGTTTTGTTTAGCAGTCACTAAAATTACGATAAGTCGCTCCATCTTCATCTTTTTTCAAATGTTAATGTTATTTCATGCCACGTCTGTAAAAGTAATAAGCGTGCTTGACAGTCGAGACATCAATGTAAATCATTATCGTCAGCGTCACGTCATTAGCTGTCAGTCGGTGCGGAGTTGACATGACTTTGACGCAAACACAATCCATCGGTTTTCAACACATTTTTCCCCAGTCCAAAAACATTAACCACAATTTGCTCAACGATAATAAATTTACACGTCCATCCCGATATTTACGACCATTTTATAGTTTGTACTGTAACTGAAGATGTTATTTTAGTAAATAAAATAAAAATCTATAACGGTACATCTCGAGAACCCGTCAAAAGACTCTCACGATCATCATAAAAGCGTAACATATCTATTATTGTTGGAAGGGCTCCAATGTTGTAACTATAAGATATGCCTAGTTACGCGTTATTTGTACAGCTTATCGTGATCGTGCATTTGTCGAGAAGCGCATGTTAATAATGCGGTTGGCGCAACACGTTTCATCAGCGACCTAATAACTTTAAATATTATGATGTTAATATGCGGGTAGGTGGCCGGCGGTGCACGCGCGTGCCGTACGCCCAACTTAACTTTATAAATAGAATGCACATCGCCCTGTATGTGTTTAGCGTAAGGAGCTTTTTCAGCTGGCGCGGCGGGCCAGTCTGTGCGAACGAGCCCGCGCGCCGCCCGCTTGCCGCCGCGCGCGCCAACTTTCTTTCCGAATTAACTTTCCCGCGAAGTGAGATCGAGTGTAGTGCGGCACGACCGGCGGCGGCGACCCGCCACCGGACGGCGAGGCGTACCTTCCGCGCTAACCTATCCGCTAATCACCGCGCGTAACCGAGTTTCAAAAATAAATCGTTGCCGATTCGAAACCGGAGCACCTCGAAGGTTAATGACAAAATAAAAAAAGCATGCATTAAACTGTGTTTAGAGTCGAGCGGTTGCCGCAGCCTGGATTCTTTGCCATTGTGCTAGATCGACGCGTGAGTCCATTGTTGCGAACTTCACGTCATCGAGTTCTCTCATCAATGAGCTAATTATTCAAAAACATCGTCGAACAAACTTTTTGACATCTTCCGTAAGTGTTTCTATTTCCACGTGAAAAGGAACGTAAATACTTTTTACCTAAGAAACTTGTTACTCTACGTTACACAATGTTTTTAACACGTTATTAATTGCACTATAACAGATGAAGTCCATGCTCTGTACTGGAGTAGTTCAGCTACCTCCATTAGGCCCTCATCCTGTTTAACATCGACTGTAATGTGTTTACATTTCAACATTCAATCAGTTACAAATAAACCTATGCTATTATACTCAACTATTAGCATTTGCGGTGTATTATTTTTAGTGTTACAAGAAACGCTATAATTAAAATGTTCTGATATATTAAAGCTATCATATATTTTGGCGCTTTTTGATCTGTAAGCGCAGACTTTTACATTATTTTAGGTTAACTAATAAACCAACAGGTAGGTTCTTATACGCCGTTTTCAAACTTCTGAAATATCCTGAAATTATGCATGTCTTTATGTTTTGTGACATTACAGATGACAGATACACTACTGAGCTCAATGTCATTTTTCGTTGACTTAAAAGTATCATGTGAAAATGAGGTTAATCCAAGGGTTAATTCGCCAAAAATATGCCGCGCGGAGCCATAGACAATATTAAGGCTTAAAAAGCCCTGTAGTTCAATCTATTCGATAGTGATCTATAATCGAGGTTAAGCACATACGACAATTGATTATCGTCAGTAATTCATTCTAAATTCAAATCTGGTTGTAATAACCGCCGGAGTGATTTACGTTCGGTTTCGGAACGAGCAATGCTCATAGTTCATCGCGTTTGGACAATGTTGACCTATTGGATAAAATGCTCGCAATATTAGTAATTCCTCAACGAAACACGCCAAATCTAGACAGACTCTCTTCTATTCTCATCCAGGCTAAATTTTAATAAAAAAGTTGTCGGCTGAAACGCAACCGAATCGTTTTTTTTATCTATACCCTTTTATTCTTTTTTTCTATTATCAAATTTGACAGCTGAAGCGCAGCTGAACCGTAGCTTTTTATTTGTTTTTAGCCTATTACGTATTCTACCATAGTTTAGTACGCATTTTAGGCATTTCTCATAAATAAAATCATTACCTAAGTACTCGTACTGTCATTCAGATACTGGGGTATTAAAATACCAAAATAATATAATATTTCTTTTTTAAATTGTTAATTTATTTCTCGATTTATCAGTAAACACCTTGCAGCTAATATTAAGTAAATAAAAACAAATATATATTTCTTGTTATCAGCAAGGCTGGTAGAAGTTATTTTAGCATAAATGAGTCGAAATATAACGTGGTAATGACTTCATCTCGATGTCCGCTGTGGTAGGAGCTACTGTTATTCAGTCTGTGACGGCGACAGTCAGCGGCATAAGAAACCCACTTTAATTTTATAGAATTTAAATAGGAAAATATGACAGGCCAGAAAGGTAACCCGTAAAAGAAAAAATACACTACCCCAAACTCCCGCATAGTTTCTTCTCGTTTTTGGAACGAAGTTCCTTATTGCGGGTTGCGAAAGGGGGCTAGACGGAAAAAATTAAGACCAAAAGTTGTCGCGACACTTTTTTCAAACTTTGACAACGTCATTCGAATAAATTGGTACAGGAAGTTTATTTTTAATATCGTGTGCCTGTACGTTCTCAACCGAAACAAATGAATGTATGTATTGTTGGAAGTTTTTGTTTTTAGAGTTCGTTAAGGTTCTTATAGAAAATATTATAAGAAAACAACACCTCAAGGAACTTCTTTCCATCCGGGTATCCCTTGACACCTCTCAAGTTTTTTTCTCGCCATCATTCCCGGGCGTCTATTGCACCTTGGAAAATTAAACAGAGAATTTAGCAATAATTCCTCTTCGATTTATGTTCTTTTATCCGAGAACCACGTAGAGGAAAGCGTGATTTAAAATAAAAGACAGTTTTCCTGAATTCAGTTTCTCCATTGAGTTTTTACTACATTTACTACGTAGGTACTATTGTATAAAGTGTCGTTGAGTTTCTCCATCAAAATGAACAAAACAAGAACTAATTTAGTAGAATTTTTATGGGTTCTTCAGATAATCAACGTCCATTGTATCGAAAGCTCGATAGAAAAAATGGACTTACGTAATAAGAGCCGGATTCGCACAAAGAACTCAAGACTCATGACTCAACCTATACTTATTCCGTGCTTCGGAGGGCACGTTAAACTGTCGGTCCCGGCTCTAGCAGTCGTTAAGCCATGACGGAGGCCTAAAAGGGGCCTAAAAACTCTGTCACCAGAGTTGGCCACTAAATTATACGAGCTTGCTTTACCAATTAACATCAGGTGGGCCGTCAGCTTGTTTAGTTGTATAACATTGCTATGACAATACTGTCGCTGAGTGTACCTGCGGGTATTTTGCGGAGGTTAGAATGATGACATTATCGGACGACCCTTTATTGCCTTTGGGCTCCATTTGTTATTTTTGTGTTTTTATAATTATTAATTAACATAAAAATAAGTATTCATTTACTCGTTAGATCTAAGTAATTAAAGTACTTACATAGTTAGATGAAAATATCGTAAAACTAGGTACAACCAAATAAGGTAAAAATTATGAAAAAAAATTAAAACAAAATACTTACCAAAGATAATCGCGATAACTGATTACAGTACTTAGTGATTACTTACCACAGTATAATGTACTAAATAGTTGGTAAAAAAAAGGAAAATTAATAAATATTTTTTATAAATACTGCGACGAGATCTTTTCAGTTTTCATCGGATTTCCTGGTCTTTATTTTATAGTTCTAATGAAACTCTATCAAAAGTTTAAAATTTTTAAAAAAATATTGTAGAAAAAAGTCTTCATGTACTAATCGTAAGAAAGTCGCCAAGGCCGTTAGTTATTCAAAATACGAATTTATAACGCATCATCTTTCCGTAAACGTACCTCATTCAAAATCTTTTATTAGATTGAGGCATCTATTGGAAAATGTAGATTTTCCGAGTTCTCAAATTGTGTTCCAGCTCGTTTCCATTTGTTCTATTTTAAAAGGAATTTGTACCTACAGCTTTGGTTTCTAACAACCGTATTCTAAGTCACCACTCATCTTTTTTCCACTCATACTCACCATAAATACTTACAGTAACTGATGTTCTTTATTGTGTTTATTCTACTCAAAGGCTTCTCGAAAGATTCTAAATATCCAGTGTCCTCCATCTTGGGTTTAAAAACATTAACATTTTAACTTAATTAGGTAATTATTTTTAGAGCAACTAAGTGCCTCGTACCAAGGGTATAAGTAGCTAACCTAAAACATCAGTTAGTTATCTTAATCGTTAAGAAAACTTTTTCTTATCCTAATATTTTATTCCGAACCTTTATAGTAGTATGAAAAATTAGTGTGAAGGTTAGTGTAGCGCGATCGCACTCCATGTCAATAATAACTCAAAAACCTATTTAGAACATAAAATTTATTGAATCTGTGTAACGGAAAAATTGAACCGAAATAAAAATAAAATCTTTGGTCTTGTGTGGTGGTCTAGTAGGTTAGATATCTTGAGGAAATAGTGACTAGCACTTAGAATACTGGCGTCAATCTACCTAGACTTTTTGCACGGTGCGATCCTATGTAGTTACATAAACCAACCGATCTGAATGCATCCGTAGTTACGGATTAATTGAATTTGGTTACTTTGAGCTCACAAGATTTCTTGTAGGTAATCGATAAAGTTTTCTCAGAGTTTTTATACAGCCTGTATGTTAAACCGTTAAAGAATGAATGAATGAACGAGTTTTTTGTATGTCAAGGATGCGCGTCCTTGACATACTAATTCAAAACGTGGGGGCAACCCTAGAGAACCCTACGCATTGAGAGGAGGTCCTCGAATAACAACGTGTAAGCTTTTTTAAATTCAGAGTTTGATGTTCCAACAAGTTTATTAATGAACTCGTGACGTCACACCGAGTTGCTCGACTGAAAAGTGAGCGTTATTTTTCTCGTGCACGTTCAAAGCCATATACCACGATGTTGAAGTAACCATCATGTCAGGATTCTTACTAGTTTGAGGTCTTATGTCTACACTTCGTAGCATCTATTGAAGTGGAAAGTGGAAACACATTTTGTAAACTCAGTCAGATACCTAATGTATAATTTGTATTTAGTATAACATGATTATAGGTGTAAACTATGCTAGCTCTTAGGTTACTCACAGCTCGGCCTTATCAGCGTACTAACTATTCGCTGGTGTACGCAACCCGAAAGCGTTCTTTTGGCCTCGTTAGTACCTCTCCGTACTATGGACTAAAATAAAAACTAAAACACTGTTCAATATCAATGTACGGGAGAACATTAACCAGTCGTAGGTCAGTCTGTACAAGGCCAAACGTAATAATAGAATGTATAATGTAATACATAGTTCCTATGTAAGAAGAAGCGGGACTCCCATACTATCAAGATTGCACACTGAAAATCTCGTTTTGTACGAAACGTGATACAAATTTTGAATTTTTGACCCCCGTTTATACATTGTTCGTTTTTCGAGTCTAGTTCGAGAGTTTCGCCAGGCTGGTATTACTAGAGACTGTCTAGTCACAGTTTAACATCTACTCTACCCCCTATGACATGTTATATATATATATATATATATATAGTTATATATTAAATTATATAGTAGGTATAGCTCTTAGTTTGTAAGATAAATATTATTCAATGTAATGTCGCACGCCAACCTCCTCACTACACCACCACGTTTGGGTTGGCTGGCAGACAATGCTTTCAGCATTAAGTCCACCCTTTGTAACAAATTTGTAATTTTGTGCAATAAAGTATTAAATAAATAAATAAATATGACAGCTGTCATCACGGAAAGATCGTCAATTGTTTTTGACGCAAAGTTTCGATCTCTATCTCGTTTTATCTAATTAAAGTTGATAACCGTCTCTGTCGTTTCAGTTCAGCAAAGGACGACAACATTTTTAGTACTGTCAAATTACTACTGGCAGAATTGTGGAAGCAAGTTGCAAAACTTACTGAAGATTTTTTCTATTTATTTTTAAAAATGTTTTTGGTCGTATCTCTCCTGAGTAAATTGAAAGTGTCAACTATGTTTGACATGCGTAATGACATCACTAGATCTGTCATTTGTAGTTAAAACGCTGACAGCCGTGTCACAAATAAATAAAACCCTGTGGTTTATTAACAACAAGTTGAGTTTTTAGCCCGTTTTAAAGTAAAATAAGAATTAAAAGTGGGTCATCGTCTTTTGCACTCGGATAGCTTACTCAAAGTCTCTAGTAGATAAAACTTTGAAAGTCCAACAACGTTGTCAATTTTCGTTGAAAAACTATAAAAGTCTCAACCTCTGTTTTCGAGGAACAATAAATAAATGATCAGTAAATACTAAAACAGCTTTGAAGGAAACACGCCTGATTACAATTATTTACAATCGTAAATCGGACCAACAAATGAAATGTTTATTTTTTTAATACGTTACAGAGCCGTCTGCGTGGAACCGAACGTTTGAATCTAACCTACATGTACCTAACCTACTTCGTATATTTTTAGTCAATGCATGTCTTAAATAAAAAAATTATCAACTAGGTAACTAGAAAACAAGCAAACCTGCAACTTTAAACGCACAATACCCTAATACAGTCATTTTAATGTAAAGTAACGAACTGCCGATTGTTACAAAAAGTATTTAGGAGTACCCAATAAGAAAAAGTATGACGTGCCTTCCATTTTTAAAAATAAAATCATGGAGCGTCCATGATGTTAGCTATAGTAAGTTCCCAATCTGATTAGTAAATAGATAAACAGTTTACCTAAGTCGAGACCATATTTACATAGATTTGGCTCTATATTCACATTCAGTGTGATCTCTCCTTAAAAATTGATCGTTCGAGAGTCCAATTCAGCTTCTCTTTATTCGCCAGACAGTCTATTTTAGTGTTGAGTTCCTATGTAGGAAGCTTATAAACAAGTATTTATTTGAAGCTGCAGTTATTATTTGTTTGCGTAAGCAATGTACCGAGATGATTGTGCCCTAATTTTCATTATTGGTTTTATTATGAGGAAAAATATGTGCGAAGTTGTATTTATGAGTTTCCAAAGCTGTTTTTTTCTTTCCCCTCGTATTATTAGTAGTTTATGAAGTTTCTAAATCATAGTGTAGGTAAGTTGTGTGCACGGATTGAGATAACGTTTTGACTGCCGGCCGAACCAAAAAAAGAAAAAAGTGACAGATGTAGTTCCTATGCAACTGTCAAAACAGACCTATGTTTCAACATGCTTCATTGCTATTTTATTTTGGTTTAGCTCATTATATTACTTATGGTTACCACGAATTTTGACAGACAATTTTTTTTTAAATTTTCTTATTCATTATAACTCAAAAGTTGTGACTACATGTCATGTCAAACATAACATCTTACGTCACATCCATTCATTCACAATTTAAATAGTTCCATTTTCGAAAGCAGTGTTGCCAGCATTCGGAAACTATCATAGTTGGATTTATGTTAGAATGTATTTCTAACTATTGTCTGCGTTCTAATGAATGGGACACATTTAACTGTGTAGCATTTTTGTCTTCTGTTTTGTTGATGCACGGCGGAGATGTTTTAATAGATGAGATATTTTGATTTAGACGATGTGCTCGAATGTTTTCAACATCAACTGTTATTAAAACGCAATAAAAATTAGAAACATCTGGAATGTAGGTACTATTATTATTTAAAATTAAGAACATTAGAATAGAACTCAAAGATAAGTAGATACAAGAAAAATCAAAATAAAGTAAAATAAGAAGTAATAAGAAGTAGTAAAGAAGTAATGCAAGTTTTTGGCAGTTTTCAAAGAAAATCTATAGTACTATGTACTTACAAAAAAATATATGTATAAGTATTCTATCAATAATTAATCTAATTCCCTTATTACAAGCTTCTTTAATTTATTTATTTATTTTACACTCAAATCTATGCTTGAGTCTCAGTTCAAACTTGAGTAACTTTACAGCATCCGAGAAGAGACTTGATGTTTAGTATACATACGTTTATTTTGTGCGATAACTAATGATTAACTCCTAGCAATGAGTAATGTACAGTGAGTGAATAATGATTAAGAACATCCAAATTCCTGGCAATTGCAAACTGCAGGTTAATCTTAGCTCGTAAAGGCCGACCACTGCGTCACATTCCGAGATTCTAATTATGTTTATAAAATATCAATTTGTAGCTTTAGATTATAATAAAATTAACCTACAGCTTTTACATGGCAATAATAATCTAAAGTTCTCCCGATTTCATCTTTACCAATACTTGCTTTCTTATTAAAACTATTTGTTCATCTGTCAGTCTTTTTTTTTATTCTGACCTGTCAGTCTTATAAACATGTATTGAGTATTTTTATCTCTAGCAACAATTATTTTTGAAACGAACTTGCGTAGAGAAGCCGTTAGAGTAAATAATTATAAATAAAGGAAACTTGATTAAATAAATACTGGCTGAATATTTGCAGTTTTGAAAGAGAACGATAAATATAACCGATGAACTCAACCTGAACTTGGTTGTTGAGAAAAATAAGGCCCTTTGTGAAGAGGGCATTAGAGGTTAATGTTGCCAACATAGGTACAAATATTTAATGAAACAAACGTTCGGTTTATCTCGTTTTCATTTTGCAGATGTAAAGCAGACACGTGTATTGACTGTGGATTAAATATAAATCCTGATACACGTTCTCTGGCTAACGGTTTTTTTTATTCCTATTATTGTTGGTACACGTTCACCAATAAAACTTTGACATTGACATACTTTCGTATTCTAAAAAACTGTCACATGACAGTTTTTTATGGCAACACAAAAAAATAAACATACCCTTACTTGTGTTCTATGCAACACTTTTTAAGCTTCGAAAACGCAACTCTGTGTAGTTACTTCACGGTTCAAAATGTCTTGATAAATTGGTGGCCAAATTTTCGACACCACCAGTATTTCGGTCGCTGCAGATTTATGATGTAAACATAGACGCCATGCGGCTTAATGCAGTATTAAGTGGCCATTGTTACGTATTTTGCTATTAGTTTGATTACAATACAGACGGCCAATAAGTCAGTGCACCGGACGTTACATTGGCTCATGAGGGTATGTGGCCAACTCACAAGGGAACCATAGACAAACAATGGTGATTTCAGTAGCACATCTCCGCGGCGAAAGCAAAACCGCTAAAGAGTTTCGCTAGGTGGAGACTGGAGATGTGCTAGGGCCGTCATGGAAGGAACTTCTAAATTTTTTCTGGATTTATCTCCAAGCTTGTAACTTTTTCGTCTTATTTTTATAGGTACAGTAAATACAGTAGTTTATCTTACCAGTAGTAGCGTTGTTTTATAATAAAAATGGGTATTCTCAGGATAAGTATAAATTGTGTAACTGTAACTAGGTACTACTAAATATCGTACTTATTTCTGCCGCCAAGTAGATGCTCGCACTGCTGTTTTCTGTCTAACAGGGCACGTCCTTAGTGAACGTGGTCAGTGAGGTAAGCAGTGTTAAAGACAGACTTAACATCAGGAAGGCCATCTGCTTGTTCCATTACTTATTCTCATAAATAATCGGTTAAATTAAACAGTGAATCTGGTTAATGTTTTGTGGAAGTGGGCCTCGCCTGGCGAGACATGATAGGATTTCATTATTCAAATGCTTTTTCAGCGAAGTCTCGGCTGAGCTCCGAGCAAAATGTTTGTAAATAAGGAATCTAATCGAAATCGATTCTTATTACACATTTTTTCAATGAGTAATTGCAGGAAATAAGATGTTCCTAAACGCTTTTTTTAATGTTTTAAATACCTACCTCTGTGACTATCTAAAACTAAGCTTAATAATACATTATTTTGATTTATCATTTAAATTTGAATTTTAACTAATGTTATCGGATGTTACCTTATTTTTGTTGATAGAAAATAAATCTTTATATTATATTATAATTTTATAATATTATGCTCCATTTTTTGTAAAAATACCTAGTGGTAACTGTAAGTAAATTCGACCGATATAAAATATGTATGAAACCATATTGCATAGGTTATGATTTTTTTCTTTACTTTTTGAATTTTGGCTTCATTAGTTTTGACCAACAATAAGGTTCATTATAATACATTACCACAAAATTTTCAAGCCTATTAGTGTTTAGAGTCCTTTTCATGAAAGAAGTCCCGCGGAAATTTCCGGAACTAAACTTTAAAACTAAATTTTAAATTAGTTGTCAGGTGCTATTCATGTTTTCGGATGCTAGTTCGTTTTTATTTGGTTTCTGTGATCAAAGTCTTGTTTTCAAGTCAATGCCTAAAGTTGTTAAAAGTGCTGCCCGAGAAATAATACTTAAGGTCGACTACCTCGATTTTAATTTAACTGTAAATTTTTCTGTTTCATGCGTTTGTGGAAACCCCAGTGACTGATGATTTTCGGTAACTTTACGAAGCTATAAATCTAAAAAAAAACATTTTCTGTGATCATCCAAACAGCCGAAAACCTCTGTGAACTAAAACATCGCAATTAAACGGTGTCGTATGTTTTTGTCTTTCATGTTTCAAAAAAAAATCTTTCATGTTTTTCTGAAACCTTCTTTGAAAAGATTTTACTTCTAAATCGTATAAAAATCATCTACGTAAAGCTTGTTTCTAAGAACTAATAGATTTTTAAAAACTGCCATATTTAAACTAGCACTGTTCTTTTTTTTTAATTTTATCTTTTAAGGGTTGCCCATTTATTCCGTTGCAGACTTAAAGGGGTCACACTACGAGGGCACGTTAAACTGTCGGTCCCGACTCTAGCAGTCGTTAAGCCGTGACAAAGGCCTTAAGGCGGCCTAGAAACACCGTCTCCAGAGTTGGCCACTAACTCATACGAGCTTACTATTGCCCACAACCACCTGTCTTAGTTGGACTGTTTAAAAAAATATTACCACCAAGTTGTTTTCAAGAAATTCTAATTTCGGTAGGTTTCTAATAAAACTTGGTTTGCATCTGATAATCTGTGTATCATCTGTTGTTAAAAACCTGTAACAGCGCCGGGTATTAACCCAGTTGCGAGTTATTTCAGGCGTGCGCGTGCGCAGGGTACGTCATCTATCGAAGAAAGCTCAAAGAAAGGGGTAGAGGGTTACCATTAGTACCACACTATAATATTGTGGACAGGTCTTACAGCTTATCGTATAGTTCTTACTTCCGCGCTGTGAGTTGTGGGTTCGATCCCAAGAACAAGCATTTGTGTCATCGTATTTGTTGGCATTATAAACATTGATTTTTGCTTTACATTTCTGTAAGTATATACTTAGGATGTAGGTGTTATAATTATGTATTTACAAAAAAAAAATGAAATAGCAGTATTGACACCTGTCAAAGCCTATGAACGAATGAATGAAAACTCTTTGTTGTAGATAAATCTTACAAATGAATGAAAAAGGAAAAAAAAATGAAAAATCATAGGTACATGAGCAATGTCTTATTGCCTATAGAGCGATATCTTTAAAAAAGAGATTTATCTTTGTTGAAGTCTTGCAAGGCCCGACATGACCTGCCCACGGGTCACGTATATTTAGAAGTGTATTTTTCGCCTGCATCGATCTCTGAGAAGTAAAGTGCTTCTGATGAATGCATCTGGCACTGTCTTTGTTCTTTTCTGGTAATGTGCAGTTCCGAGAATTCTAAGTGAACCTTCTGTGTTTTATTTACCTAGTAGTCTGTTCCTCAAAATAAGACTTTAATCAGTGTCTTTACGCACTCTTTTTGAAGTCCACTAGTTTTGTAGTTGTGATATCTAAAACAGTATACTGTGGCCTATGAGATGAGCCATCATCGGCTTGTTCCGTGATATCGTATAGATTTCTAAAAGAAATCATCATCAATATATATAAAACTCTTTTGAAGCTGACTGATAATCAACGCACAGCCTAAACCATAAGTCCTAGAGGTAGGTATGAAATTTGGAGGGTAGTAGTATTCATAAATAGTGTAAGGGTGCACTAAGAAAGGAATTTTGAAAAGTCGCACCCTAAAGGGTGTAGAACGCGAGCAACGCCGCGGGCGACGGCTAGTAACTAAATAAATGTACAAAAAAACATACGCCTTGATTCAGATTACCTAAAAAGTTCTAGTGTTTCTATTGTAAAGTACGTAAGTAGGTACATACTTATCACATTTCATCTAAAACCTGGTTTTTCGCCAAACGGCCTCATGACAGTTTGGATTCAAACTAAAAACATGGTGTAGTGTAGGTTCTACTCGATCAAACATTGTTGAAGGTTCCCGTTGATATTCGTTGGTGTTCCCGCTCACATCGATAATTACATATTTTTTTCCACATAAGAGAGTCTTATGTGTAGAGATCATGAATGAGAAATTCCTATACGTACCTGCACCCTTATTGTGTAACTTGAAATCCATTACCAGTGAAGTTCAAGCCCATTACCACCGGTCGACTCTGTCAGAATTTTTTCGGTATTGTATACAAAACGAATACGAAAGTGACAGTTGAAGTCCAGTCTAGGTTTCAAATATCAAAAACGAAGCCGATGTCGATTACCACTGAACTTACACAATAAGGCTGCTGGCTCGAAGCTATATTTGTTGAGATACGGAATGACGCAATCCGAAAAATTGAATCAAACTGAATTCAATGCATTCATTTTGCGGAAGACGAATCATATTTCCCGCCTGCAATCTCTGGGCCGATTATCAAGCCAAATGCACAAACCATCATTCACCTATTTCAAAATTCGAACAATCGAATAGATTTGAATCGAGAGTTCACCGACCGACAGTTTTGAATACGACGCGTCAGATCCGTATTGTAGTGATGTACGGCGCGATACAATCGTATGATCGCCTGCCAAATCGACGATCCGCATCGATCAACTCGATTCGATACTCGGTTGTGAAATCTGGTTGTTGTGTAGGAAGTATAGATGGATATTTTTAGCTGTAACTTTTAAAACTTTTGTAAAAAGAGGTGACGTACTGGGGCTTTTTTAGCACTGACAAGTAACGTTGTGTCAATGTGAAGCAATAAATAAAGAAATATGGTAGTTTTGATCTGTAGATTTTGGGCATTGGTCTCTGAATTGTTCTAGCAACACCTAAAATAGGAGGTTTTACTCAATATTTGCACAGTTTGCCACACCACACCGTTTAATTCACTATTGAAGGAAAATTGCTTAGGCTTAGCTAACATGATCCCCAGTAAGAATGTTTTAAAACATTGTTAAAATACCCATTCAAATGTTTCGATTATAGAATACCTACATCGAAAGTAGGTCAGCTTATTCCAGCACAAGGAAGATTGAGAGACGGCAGATGCAGAAAAAAAAAACTATTTAAAAACGTCTCATCGCGTCTATTTCAGTTCGTCCTTCACCATTGAACCCTAAAATATATTACTGAACCACTTAGCAGATGGTTCCAAACTTTTTAACGTCATTCGTAGGTACCCAGGTTCTTTTTAGCATGAAAATCGATGTAATAATATTTTATCGATAATAATATGAAAATTCGCATTACTTCTAACTCAACAATTGCTAAAAAACCTTCGATATTCTCGATCCTTTCAGATCTACATTGACATAATGTAATTTGAACAATAGTATCTGCATCGCAAATAATCTCTACTTTGTTCTTTCGTCTTTGCTAACTTCCAATGACCCAAAAAATACTGTCATCTCTATACTGACATAAAAGTGACATTGTCAAGAGCATCGCTGACGTAAAAGTGACATTGACAAGAGTTTTATTAAGTCCGTCCTAAAATGACAGTTGTAATGAATACGTATTGTTTTTACTTTTGTTTTTTTGTGTGAACCATTATGGAACAGTACATTTGTACCTCGACATCATCAGGGCATCCCATAGGGGTGCTTAGAAGGACGACCCTGACACAATACCGCATTTTACATGACTTTTATGAAAATTTAAGTAGATTTGATAAACCTACTGTAAATGACAAATACAATTTAATATTAAACTAATTTTACAAGACAATTTTACAGCAGGTAATTTTATTATCAAGACATATAAACACATCCAAAAAATAGGAAAAATAGCCGTTTAACTGGATTTTTGTTTACTTCTAAATACGACATAACCTAAAAACAGATTCAGCTGCGTTTTAGCCAACAAGTATTTTTTGTAGAAAATGAGCCCCTGCGCGGCTTGCCACAGTTTTCGAACGTTGATTGCATAACTTGCATAATTCAAAAACTTATCCAATCTGCACCGAGTCAATGACATAAATCCAACTTACACGAACAATAAGTAAGTTTGGTAAGCCTCTTCCATCTCACTAAACACCTTCCCAACTTTTGACCAACACCCTGTAAATTCAGAACTTTTAAAGAACTTGTACGAGTAATTAGAACTTTTTTGGTTTGATCATTGCAAGTTTCGGAACGCAGCGAAGGCGAATATTTGAGCACAAAATATTTTTGAACGACTCTACAAAATCTTTACGCTCAAAATGTTCGCCATCAACCGAAAACGTGCGTCGACTTTTCTCTTGTTTTTGACCAAGTTTGGATTTTGACTTTGACCTCTTTGATAAGAAAGCAGTAATCTATCTTTTCATTTTCATCTCATATATGTACTTGCTCGGCTTGGTTATTTCTAGTGTCATATTTTGAAACCAAATGAGAAATCTCTTTGAATTTTCATAAACTTGAATTCAGTGGGTAGGTAGGTACAATTCGGCTTATCGAACCAAAGTATGCATCGATACCATGGCTTATAGTTCACCCTGAGTGGAACAGGTTTGTAAATATTTTAAGTGGAGATCAATTTCCGCATCGGTAATGGCAGCAATCGGGGTTTTGACCGAGTCTTTACGCTCTTAACTCGATTATTTTATTTGTGTTCGATGCAGTCCGACGGTAAAAGCCGATTTAGAGTGCATTTCCATTGATGTACCTAACTAATGGGTATATTTTTGGCGCTTATTTATAATTCAGATAAAATGAGATCGGGAAACGTAAGTTACCGGAGAGGCTGTAAAATGTGGTGGGGTTTAGTCGTAAAGTGGATTCGTAGCACTTGTGTAATTCTGAAAATGTGTATTGCCTGATGGTAGTGCCATCGTCGTTCGACAAAAGTTAGGGAAAAATAACATCACATCTAGTTCACACTACATTTGACGTTTGTTTTTACAAATAGACTAAACGATTGGCGGTGACAGCCTGATGACAGCCTGACATGAAATAATTACAATATTTACTAAAACAAAATATTTGTGAACTTCAGAGATTTCCGTGAATTTCGAATCTCCAATCGTATGGTTTAAATATCTGCTCTATTGAAATAACCGACGATAAAAGGGTTAAAATATCACCTTTTTTATGACCCAGGACTTAATTGTATAGAAAATCATCAACTATACAGCGAAATGGCCGTGGCTGTCCAATTGTCGTGTGTCACTCCGTCTTGTGTCGTAAAGGCTTAACATAAATTTACCGATTTGGAGATAAAATCCATAAATACGTTTTCTTTTCTTATTTCTGTCATCATTGCTGCACCATAAACTTTTAACGCATAGGAAACATTTATTTAGGGCGTGTATCTTCACAGAACCCGGCCAATAAGACTTTAAAAATTAATTTCTTCCTCTTTCAAAAGAGCCCCATTTTTTTTTGGTTTATTCGAAAACACATTTGTTTTTGTCATACCACCCACAACGTTTTGTGTGACTCTGGCGTGTCTAGGTCTTTGTCAAAAGAACTTTCAAGGGCAAGTTTTCATAAAGACAAATGTAATCCGAAGCAGGAAAATACCTAGCTGAAAAAGGATAACCTCTGATTGTAACAATACTTGATTCACAAAACACGTCCACTAGGACCATAAAATTTTGTTTATTCAAATGTTCTTTCAATATTATTAGGCATACAAACGTTTATAATCCAGTAAAATATAAACATTATCCTCACAAAATATCTACCTTTCATGTTTATACCTGCGATACTCATAAAAGTAATGACCTAAATATTTTATACTCGAATAAACCTAGCGACTTGTGGATCCGTCATAAAACCGTACGATAATATCGGATGCTAATGGACACGCGTCTATAACTCAATATGCATGTACCTTACATCTACTGAAACTGAACGTGACGTCGGACTGTTAGTTTACTTATTTCACCGTTTTTAATAGGTCTGTGATTGTTTATAGATATTCTGAACGTCAAATCTACTCATTTGACGTCATATATAAACAATATTATAGTAGGTAGGTGCTGCGTAAGAGTTTTTTTATCCCATGCAATGAATAAAGTTTCATAGAATAACATAAAATAATTTTAGCGTATAGCTTCTTGTAACTGTATGGGTAATAAGGTAAATATTAATAGTAGACCGTATGATAAAAAGTGCCCAAAATATTCTGTTTAAATAAACAATAATATGCCATGTTATAAAGAAAACATAAATATGACCAATATACACTTTTAACGCACACTCTTACCCTCTACTTCTTTTTCTTCTTCATATTCTCCGTTACGGAAGGTCATTCCCGTCTTGGTATCCTCTACTAGCCTACCCTAAAATTTATTTTTCGAACTGTAAATGTTGAGGCGCATGGTTGAAAGACGCACAAGACGGAGAAAGCTGGCTGAAGGAAGCTTATACCTAACAGCGGTATACCAGGTTAGGATGATGATTTCCCGAAGAATATAGGAGCGATGTCACGGGCAATAGCAAGCACGTGAATAAATATTTAGAATATTGCCTCGTGCATTGCAAAACAGAAGTTATCAAGTTTTATGGCTTATACTGTAGATAGTGATTCGTTCAAAGGAAGCTGCACTTAACTGTGCATTGCATTTTCAATTATTTATTTGATCATATTTTATTTATACGTTTGTTTCAATGGTAAATTATTGGTTTCAGTAAGTTATATCTAAGAGTTCTACCTCTTGAAAACAAAACTTTTTATGTTAGAAATTTAAAAAAAATGAAGCAGATACTTTTATGTTTTTTTTCATAGACTATTATGATAATAATTTAGAGTCAGACCACGCTAAGTCTGCAACATTTAAACGTGTAGTTGAAAGCACCGTCTGTATTTCGAATATGATTTGACAACCTATGACAGCGAAAGTTACTGCGGCAAGATGATAAAATAGACACGAGTTTTGTCATTTTTTGAAACGACACAGCACTTTTATTTTAATAGTTTTTCTTGTGTTGTTGTGAGTATTGTTGTTTAATTTTGGTGGAATTTTAACAAATAATACTTAGGTCGTAACATAAAGTGTGAGCCATTGGAATAAATGCGTGTAAAGTGGTTTTTCTGAATGTGAAAATTCGTGTTAGGTTTTGAAGAGAAAATCCACCGTTTTCTTTTCAATACAAACGACAGCCGACTTGACGAATGACTTGACTTGACTTATATTATTACAACTAAATCACTTGACATTGGCAAAATTGCCTGTCGAAATGACAGGCAGAGGCCATTATTAAAGAAAAGAAGATGATAAAATTATAAAATGTTTTTGGGGTTGCCCGTTTCATTGCCAACCTATCGTGGTCAGCGGGCCTAAGATGCGCACCGCGAGATATTTGTCATGTCGTTCTATCAAAAGGTAAGCATTTTGTACCAGTTTAGGAACTATTGCATTATCTGTGGTACCTAATGGTGTCGACAAAACGCGCCATAATGTACACTTTTGACACTTGTTAGTCGTCGTACCTCTCTGAGGACGAGATAATAGTCATGCAGAAATGTCAAAAGTTGAAGATTCAAAGGCGCGGTTTCTCGACAACATTACCACAGATAATGCAATAGTTCCTAAACTGGTACAAAATGCTTACATTTTGACAGAACGACATGACAAATATCTCGCGGTGCGCATCATAGGCCCGCAGACGACGATAAGTATTTTTAATTTCACACTCATCGAGCAATCATCACGAGTTGTAAAATCTGTGCTTATTTACGCACGGAAGTGTATAAATACGATCATCATCATCGTCCGTAGTGTTTCCACGAAAAATACTATTTAATAAAATTCGACAGCTCCTGGTAACGATTGAATCATCATTAGATTCAGTGCTGCCAACTAGACTAATTTATCGGCAGAACTAGCGGAGGCGGTGGTTTAAAGTTTGTTATTTGCGAGCGCTCGCGATCAAACCGAAATTGTATATCTGAGAAATAAATTAGGTAAACTGCTTTATTTCTAACTGACTGTAAACAAAATATTTCTGTACTTATGTGGTTTATGTATGATAAAACTGTAAGAAAGCCAAAAAGATAAGAATGAATAAAGTAAATAATAATTAATAAACTATTCTGATTCTGATAATCGGGATTGTCTGTTTGTTCGCGGATCACGCCTAAACTACTTGACAAATTTCAATGAAACTTATACCATTCTGAAGCCCTTTTTCGGGATTGAAACATAGGCTATATTTTATTGAAATCTAAGCCAAAAGAAGCCATTTGCTACGAGGTTCATCGTAAGCTGGTTGACATATATTTTGGTGGAAAGTTTCGCACGCATACGAAGTCGCGGGTATCAGCTAGAATAACATAATATCGGCATTTTTTTTATTTTTGGTACACACTGAATGACTATATTCAGCAGCTATTTGAAGGCATCTTCATGAGTCGAGCAAGGGCTCGGCTGGCACTGTTGGCAGCACCGTTTGAAATTAAAATTTCTGCCTGCCTGAATTTCCGGTGAATGAGGAATCTGGGTTCAGATCCGCTCTGCAGTTTCAGTTATTTAAAGAAAGGAAAGGATGCCAGTTGATTCACCAAGAGACTTTAAGATGAGTGTACCGGTTAGTCACTATCGTTTAAGCCAGACTTCAGCACAGATTTAAACACCCAGCAGTCATATCGCCGAGATTTACTCAGATTCATGAAGTTTCATTAGAACTACGTAAAGATAAAGAACTACGTAAAGAGTAGAAATTCTCCCGGTATTTCAGTAGTCCGAGTCAGTGCTTGAGTAGTAAATACGAACACGGACTTGAGACTACATTTTTCTTATACAACCGCGCGCTATGCCGCCCCAACTCAAACATCAGGCCCGGATTGTCTTTTTTTGTTGATCTTTTGACACCATTATATTATACTATATAAAGCTACATTACCACTCACTCACTCACTGACATGCTCGAAGAGGCAGAAGGAGTGGAGACACACTAGAATGATGTTCTACGAAAATGTGTAGTAGCACCGAAGGAGTAGAAAAAAATTATAGCCGTTTTCGAAATCCAAGATGGCGCCGGTGTTGATTTGCGCGTTCGCAAACTATGACAGATAGAGGGCGCGTAAGCGGTTCATCCGACTGATAATAGGCTACGATTGGGGAAATTTGTAAAAAAAAAAAAAAAAACAAGATGGCGGCAGCGCAATTTCAATTTGAATTTTTCGACTTTTTAGGGTTAACTTTGGCGAATTACTTTGTTCTACGAAACTTGCAAGTTGGCAACACCGAGTATGCACAACGATAGCCCATATCCTTGAGATTACAGAAAAATTATGACTTTTCAAAAATCCAAGATGGCGGAGGCTGTGGCGGCCATTTTAAAATGGTGATGGTTTTTGCTAAATTTTCGAATCCATTTTTAGAGTAGATGGCAACATTCTAGGGGGTTGAGTTGTACCAAGCCGTTGTGTGTTTCGTTGAGGAGTGTTGCTTGGTTTAAAAATTTTCCCCATTTTTAGGGTAATTTCCGAGATTTTCCCCAAAAACATGAAAAGTAGAAATAATGACATTTTGAATAGAGACTTGGACTGCATAAGAGCGTTGGCCTCCCCCGAATGACATTTGACCATTTTCGTAACTTTTAGTTGGCAACCCCGAGAGACTTGCAACTTTTTAGTTTGTGGGTGTTTCTGACTTTGGCGAATTAATTTGTTCTACGAAACTCAAAAGCTGGCAACATTAATTATGCAGAACGATAGCCTCTATCCTTGAGATTTCAGAAAAATTATGACTTTTTAAAAATCCAAGATGGCGGACGGCGTGGCGGCCATTTTGTAAAAAGTTTGCGATTTTCAAAAAAATTGCGATTTTTAAACCGAAATATTGGGTAGTTGGCAACCCCCTACCTGGATGAGTTGTATGGACCGGTTGTGCAGCTGGTAGAGGAGTGTTGCCTGGTAGAAAAATTTTCCCCATTTTTAGGGTAGTTTCCCAGATTTGGCTCGGGAACGTGAAAAGTAGAAATAACGACATTTTAAATCAAAATTTCAACTGGGTGGCAAGATTGGGCCCACCCAAATGACATTTGATCATTTTCATTCCCCGCAGCTGGCAACCCCGCATGCTATAGGAGTTTGAATTTTTCAGTCAGACCCGACTTTGGCGAATTACTTTGTTCTACCAAGTTTAAGGTACGACCACCGTTCTTTCACTGACAGGTAGCTTGTATCCTGTCTAATTTAGAAAAATTATGACATTTCAGAAATTCAAAATGGCCGCCGTGTCATTTCCGGTTTTCGAAACCTCAACCGATTGACTTCGTTCCAACGGGGTATCCGAAAGAAATTGAGGGGTTTCAATGTAATTTTACACTGTTTTTCATTTTTGATGCATTTTTACTGTAATTAAGGGTTGGCATTCCAAGATGGTGCCATGTAGATCTTTTTTCGAAACCTCAACCGATTGTCTTCGTTCCAACGGGGTGTCCGAATGAGAATGAGGGGTTTGAATGAATATTTAAACTGTTTTTAATATTTGATGCGTTTATACTGCAGTTAAGGGTGGGTATTCAAAGATGGCGGCCATGTAGATTTTAATAGCGAAACATTAATCGATTTACTTCGTTCCAACGGGGTTTCCGAAGGAGATTGAGAGATTTGAATGGACGTTTACACATTTTTTTCAATTTTGATGCAAGTTTACTGCAATTAAGGGTTGGCATTCCAAGATGGCGGCTATGTAGATCTTTTTTCGAAACCTCAACCGATTGTCTTCGTTCCAACGGGGTGTTTGAATGAAATTGAGGGGTTTGAATGGAAATTCACACATTTTTTCAATTTTGATGCATTTTTACTGCAATTAGGGGTTGGGATTTCAAGATGGCGGCCATGTATTTTGTTATTGGAAACTTTGACCGATTGTCTTCGTTCCAACGGGGTGTCCGAATGAAATTGTGGGGTTTGAATGGACGTTTACACATTTTTTCAATTTTGATGCAAGTTTACTACAGTTAAGGGTTGGGATTCTAAGATAACGGCCATATAAATCTTTTTTCGAAATCTCAACCGATTGACTTCGTTCCAACGGGGTGTTCGAATGAAATTGAGGGGTTTGAATGGAATTTTGTACTTTTTTTAATTTTTGATGCATTTTTACTGCAATTAAGGGTGGACATTCCAAGATGGCGGCCATGTATATCTTTTTTCAGAATACTTAACCGATTGACTTCATTCCAACGGAATGTTCGAATGAGATTGAGTGTTTTTAATGGTAGTTAATACATTTTTTCAATTTTTATTTACATTTTTACTGCAATTTTTTACTGCAATTTTACTGCATTTTGTATTTGTATTTGAATTAGGGGTTGGGATTCCAAGATGGCGGCCATGTAGATTTTATTAGCGACACTTTAACCGATTGGCTTCGTTCCAACGGGGTATCCGAATGAGATTGAGGTGTTTGAATGGAATTCTTTACTGGTTTTATATATTTTTATTTATTTTTACTGCAATGTGATTTATGATAAAAACAAAGCTCTTAACAAAAGACGCGAGCTGCTTGCAGCTCGCGCGCCACGCAACCACTAGTTATACTATATAAAGCTAGACTACCACTGACTGACTCACTGACATGCCCGATGAGGCAGAAGGAGTGGAGACACACTAGAATGATGTTCTACGAAAATGTGTAGTAGCACCGAGCGAGTAGAAAAAAATTATAGCCGTTTTCGAAATCCAAGATGGCGCCGGTGTTGATTTGCGCGTTCGCAAACTATGACAGATAGAGGGCGCGTAAGCGGTTCATCCGACTGATAGTAGGCTACGATTGGGGAAATTTGTAAAAAAAAAAAAAAAAACAAGATGGCGGCCGCGCAATTTCAATTTGAATTTTTCGACTTTTTAGGGTTCACTTTGGCGAATTACTTTGTTCTACGAAACTTGCAAGTTGGCAACACCGAGTATGCACAACGATAGCCTATATCTTTGAGAATCCAGAAAAATTATGACTTTTCAAAAATCCAAGATGGCGGAGGCTGTGGCGGCCATTTTGTAATGGTGATGGTTTTTGCTCAATTTTCGAATCCATTTTTAGGGTAGATGGCAACATTCTAGGGGGTCGAGTTGTACCGAGCGGTGGTGTGTTTCTGTAAGGAGTGTTGCTTGGCTTTGAAATTTTCCCCATTTTTAGGGTAATTTCCGAGATTTTCCCCAAAAACATGAAAAGTAGAAATAATGACATTTTGAATAAAGACTTGGACTGCATAGGAGCGTTGGCCTCTCCTGAATGACATTTGACCATTTTCGTAACTTTTAGTTGGCAACCCCGAGAGACTTGCAACTTTTTAATTTTTGGGTGTTTCTGACTTTGGCGAATTAATTTGTTCTACGAAACTCAAAAATTGGCAACACTAATAATGCAGAACGATAGCCTATATCCTTGAGATTTCAGAAAAATTATGACTTTTCAAAAATCCAAGATGGCGGACGGCGTGGCGGCCATTTTGTAAAAAGTTTGCGATTTTCGAAAAATTTGCGATTTTCAAACCGGAATATTGGATAGTTGGCAACCCCTTACCTGGATGAGTTGTATGGACCGGTTGTGCAGCTGGTAGAGGAGTGTTGCCTGGTATAAAAATTTTCCCCATGTTTAGGGTAGTTTCCCAGATTTGGCTCGGGAACGTGAAAAGTAGAAATAACGACATTTTGAATCGAAATTTCCACTAGCTGGCAAGATTGGGCCCACCCAAATGACATTTGATCATTTTCATTCCTCGCAGCTGGCAACCCCGCATGCTATAGGAGTTTGAATTTTTCAGTCAGACCCGACTTTGGCGAATTACTTTGTTCTACCAAGTTTAAGGTACGACTACCGTTCTTTCACTAACAGGTAGCTTATATCCTGTATATTTCAGAAAAATTATGACATTTCAGAAATTCAAAATGGCCGCCGTGTCATTTCCGGTTTTCGAAACCTCAACCGATTGACTTCGTTCCAACGGGGTATCCGAAGGAGATTGAGAGATTTGAATGGATATTTAGACTGTTTTTCATTTTTGATGCATTTTTACTGGATTTAAGGGTGGGAATTCCAAGATGGCGGCCATGTTAATTTTATTAGCGAATTATTAACCGATTTACTTCGTTCCAACGGGGTATCCAATGGAGATTGAGGGATTTGAATGGATATTTACACTGTTTTTCATTTTTGATTCATTTTTACTGCATTTAAGGGTGGGCATTCCAAGATGGCGGCCATGATAATTTTTTTTGCGAAACCTTAACCGATTGACTTCGTTGCAACGGGGTATCCGAATCAGTATGAGAGGTTTGAGTGGAATGTTGTACTGTTTATAACTTTTGATCCAATTTTACTGCAATTAGAGCTTTGTTTTCCAAGATGGCGGCCATGTAGATTTTAATAGCGAAACATTAGTTGATTGAGTTCGTTCCAACGGGGTATCCGAATTAGATTGAATTGTGGGAATGAAAGTTTGCACATATTTTCAATTTTAATGTATTTTTACTGCAATTAGAGGTCGGTATTCCAATATAGCGGCAGTGTTGATTTTTATTGCAAAACTTTAACCGATTGTCTTCGTTCCAACGGGGTTTCCGAATGAGATTGAGGGTTTTGAATGGACGTTTACACATTTTTTCAATTTTGATGCAAGTTTACTGCAATGAAGGGTTGGGATTCTAAGATGGCGGCCATGTAGATTTTAATAGCAAAATATTAACAGATTTACTTCGTTCCAATGGGGTGTTCGAATGAAATTGAGGGGTTTGAATGGAATTTTGTACTGTTTTTAATTTTTGATGCATTTTTACTGCAATTAAGGGTTGGCATTCCAAGGTGGTGGCTATGTAGATCTTTTTTCGAAACCTCAACCGATTGTCATCGATCCAACGGGGTGTTCGAATGAGATTGAGAGGTTTGAATGGAAGTTCACACATTTTTTCAATTTTGATGCATTTTTACTGCAATTAGAGGTTTTGATTTCAAGATGGCGGCAGTATAGATTTTAATAGTGAAACATTAACCGATTCACTTCATTCCAACGAGGTGTTCGAATGAGATTGAGGGGTTTAAATGAAAGTTTACACATAATTTCAATATTGATGCATTTTTACTGCAACTAGGGGTTGGGATTTCAAGATGGCGGCCATATAGATTTTAAAAGTGAAATATTAACAGATTTACTTCGTTCCAACGGGGTATTCAAATGAGATTGAGGGGTTTGAGTGGAAATTTGTACTGGTTTTTTTTATTTTTGATGCATTTTTACTGCAATTAAGGGTTGGCATTCCAAGATGGCGTCTATGTAGATCTTTTTTCGAAACCTCAACTGATTGTCTTCGTTCCAACGGGGTATCCGAATGAGTATGAGGGTTATGAATGGAAGTTAACACTGTTTTTCATTTTTGATGCGTTTTTACTGCAAGTAGGGGTGAGGATTCCAGGATGGTGGCCATGTAGATTTTTTTTCGAATCCTCAACCGATTGACTTCGTTCAACGGGGTATTCGAATGAGATTGAGGGGTTTGAGTGGAAATTTGTACTGGTTTTTTTATTTTTGATGCATTTTTACTGCAATTAAAGGTTGGGATTTCAAGATGGCGGCCATACATATTTTAATAGTGAAACATTAACCGATTTACTTTATTCCAACGAGGTGTTTGAATGAGATTGAGGGGTTTAAATGAAAGTTTACAAATTATTTCAATTTTTGATGCATATTTACTGCAATTAGGGGTGGGCATTCCAAGATGGAGGCCATGTAGATCATTTTTCGAAACCTCAACCGATTGACTTCGTTGCAACGGGGTGTTCGAATGAGATTGAGGAGTTTGAATGGACGTTTACACATTTTTCAATTATTATTTTGATGCAAGTTTACTGCAATTAAGGGTCGGGATTCTAAGATGGCGGCCATGTAGATTTTAATAACGAAATAATAACAGATTTACTTCGTTCCCATTGGGTGTTCGAATGAAATTGAGGGGTTTGAATGGAATTTTGTACTGTTTTTAATTTTTGATGCATTTTTACTGCAATTAAGGGTTGGCATTCCAAGATGGTGCCTTTGTAGATCTCTTTTCGAAACCTCAACCGATTGTCTTCATTCCAACGGGGTATTCGAATGAGATTGAGGTGTTTGAATGGAATTCTTTACTGGTTTTATATATTTTTATGCATTTTTACTGCAATATAATTTTTGATAAAAATAAGGCCTAAAACAAAAGACGCGAGCTGCTTGCAGCTCGCGCGCCACGCAACCACTAGTTATACTATATAAAGCTAGATTACCACTCACTGACTCACTGACATGCCCGATGAGGCAGAAGGAGTGGAGACACACTAGAATGATGTTCTACGAAAATGTGTAGTAGCACCGAAGGAGTAGAAAAAAATTATAGCCGTTTTCGAAATCCAAGATGGCGCTGGTGTTGATTTGCGCGTTCGCAAACTATGACAGATAGAGGGCGCGTAAGCGGTTCATCCGACTGATAGTAGGCTACGATTGGGGAAATTTGTAAAAAAAAAAAAAAAAAACAAGATGGCGCCCGCGCAATTTCGATTTGAATTTTTCGACTTTTTAGGGTTCACTTTGGCGAATTACTTTGTTCTACGAAACTTGCAAGTTGGCAACACCGAGTATGCACAACGATAGCTTATATCCTTGAGATTACAGAAAAATTATGACTTTTCAAAAATCCAAGATGGCGGAGGCTGTGGCGGCCATTTTAAAATGGTGATGGTTTTTGCTAAATTTTCGAATCCATTTTTAGAGTAGATGGCAACATTCTAGGGGGTTGAGTTGTACCGAGCGGTTGTGTGTTTCGTTGAGGAGTGTTGCTTGGTTTAAAAATTTTCCCCATTTTTAGGGTAATTTCCGAGATTTTCCCCAAAAACATGAAATGTAGAAATAATTACATTTTTAATAGAGACTTGGACTGCATAGGAGCGTTGGCCTCCCCCGAATGACATTTGACCATTTTGGTAACTTTTAGTTGGCAACCCCGAGAGACTTGCAACTTTTTAGTTTTTGGGTGTTTCTGACTTTGGCGAATTAATTTGTTCTACGAAACTCAGAAACTGGCAACACTAATTATGCAGAACGATAGCCTATATCCTTGAGATTTCAGAAAAATTATGACTTTTCCAAAATCCAAGATGGCGGACGGCGTGGCGGCCATTTTGTAAAAAGTTTGCGATTTTCGAAAAATTTGCTATTTTCAAACCGGAATATCGGATAGTTGGCAACCCCCTACCTGGATGAGTTGTATGGACCGGTTGTGGAGCTGGTAGAGGAGTGTTGCCTGGTAGAAAATTTTTCCCAATTTTTAGGGTAGTTTCCCAGATTTGGCTCGGGAACGTGAAAAGTAGAAATAACGATATTTTGAATCGAAATTTCCACTAGCTGGCAAGATTGGGTCCACCTTAATGACATTTGATCATTTTTATTCCCTGCAGCTGGCAACCCCGCATGCTATAGGAGTTTGAATTTTTCAGTCAGACCCGACTTTGGCGAATTACTTTGTTCTACCAAGTTTAAGATACGACCACCGTTCTTTCACTGACAGGTAGCTTGTATCCTGTATATTTCAGAAAAATTATGACATTTCAGAAATTCAAAATGGCCGCCGTGTCATTTCCGGTTTTCGAAACCTCAACCGATTGACTTCGTTCCAACGGGGTTTCCGAAGGAGATTGAGAGATTTGAATGGATATTTACACTGTTTTTCATTTTTGATGCATTATTACCGCATTTAAGGGTGGGCATTCCAAGATGGTGGCCATGTAAATTTTATTAGCGAATTATTAACCGATTGACTTCGTTCCAACGGGGTATCCGAAGGAGATTGAGAGATTTGAATGGATATTTACACTGTTTTTCATTTTTGATGCATTTAAAAGTGGGCATTCCAAGATGGCGGCCATGATAATTTTTTTTGCGAAACCTTAACCGATTGACTTCGTTCCAACGAGGTATCCGAATGAGTATGAGGGATTTGAGTGGCATTTTGTACTGGTTATAGTTTTTGATGCAATTTTACTGCAATTAGAGGTTTGTTTTCCAAGATGGCGGTCATGTAGATTTTAATAGCGAAACATTAATCAATTGAGTTCGTTCCAACGGGGTATCCGAATTAGATTGAAGTGTGGGAATGAAAGTTTGCACATATTTTCAATTTTAATGCATTTTTACTGCAATTAAGGGTTGGCATTCCAAGATGGCGGCTATGTAGATATTTTTTCTAAACCCAACTGATTGTCTTCGTTCCAACTGGGTGTTCGAATGAGATTGAGGGGTTTGAATGGAAGTTCACATATTTTTTCAATTTTGATGCATTTTTACTGCAATTAGGGGTTGGTATTCCAATATGGCGGCAGTGTTGATTTTTATTGCGAAACTTTAACCGATTGTCTTCGTTCCAACGGGGTATCCGAAGGAGATTGAGAGATTTGAATGGATATTTACACTGTTTTTCATTTTTGATGCATTATTACTGCATTTAAGGGTGGGAATTTTAAGATGGCGGCCATGTAAATTTTATTAGCGAATTATTAACCGATTTACTTCGGTCCAACGGGGTATCCGAAGGAGACTGAGGGATTTGAATAGATATTTACACTGTTTTTAATTTTTGATGCGTTTTTACTGCAGTAAGGGGTTTGGTATTCCAATATAGCGGCAGTGTTGATTTTTATTGCGAAACTTTAACCGATTGTCTTCGTTCCAACGGGGTTTCCGAATGAGATTAAGGGGTTTGAATGGACGTTTACACATTTTTTCAATTTTGATGCAAGTTTACTGCAATGAAGGGTTGGGATTCTAAGATGGCGGCCATGTAGATTTTAATAGCAAAATATTAACAGATTTACTTCGTTCCAATGGGGTGTTCGAATGAAATTGAGGGGTTTGAATGGATTTTTGTACTGTTTTTAATTTTTGATGCATTTTTACTGCAATTAAGGGTTGGCATTCCAAGATGGTGGCTATGTAGATCTTTTTTCGAAACCTCAACCGATTGTCATCGTTCCAACGGGGTGTTCGAATGAGATTGAGGGGTTTGAATGGAAGTTCACACATTTTTTCAATTTTGATGCATTTTTACTGCAATTAGAGGTTGGGATTTAAAGATGGCGGCCATATAGATTTTAATAGTGAAACATTAACCGATTTACTTCATTCCAACGAGGTGTTCGAATGAGATTGAGGGGTTTAAATAAAAGTTTACACATAATTTCAATTTTGATGCATTTTTACTACAACTAGGGGTTGGGATTTCAAGATGGCGGCCATATAGATTTTAAAAGTGAAATATTAACAGATTTACTTCGTTCCAACGGGGTATTCAAATGAGATTGAGGGGTTTGAGTGGAAATTTGTACTGGTTTTTTATTTTTGATGCATTTTTACTGCAATTAAGGGTTGGCATTCCAAGATGACGGCTATGTAGATCTTTTTTCGAAACCTCAACCGATTGTCTTCGTTCCAACGGGGTATCCGAATGAGTATGAGGGGTATGAATGGAAGTTAACACTGTTTTTCATTTTTGATGCGTTTTTACTGCAATTAGGCGTGAGGATTCCAGGATGGTGGCCATGTAGCTTTTTTTTTCGAATCCTCAACCGATTGACTTCGTTTCAACGGGGTATTCGAATGAGTTTGAGGGGTTTGAGTGGAAATTTGTACTGTTTTTTTATTTTTTATGGATTTTTACTGCAATTAAGGGTTGGGATTTCAAGATGGCGGCCATGCATATTTTAATAGTGAAACATTAACCGATTTACTTTATTCCAACGAGGTGTTTGAATGAGATTGAGGGGTTTAAATGAAAGTTTACAAATTATTTCAATTTTTGATGCATATTTACTGCAATTAGGGGTGGGCATTCCAAGATGGAGGCCATGTAGATCATTTTTCGAAACCTCAACCGATTGACTTCGTTGCAACGGGGTGTTCGAATGAGAGTGAGGAGTTTGAATGGACGTTTACACATTTTTCAATTTTGATGCAAGTTTACTGCAATTAAGGGTCGGGATTCTAAGATGGCGGCCATGTAGATTTTAATAGCGAAATAATAACAGATTTACTTCGTTCCAACGGGGTGTTCGAATGAAATTGAGGGGTTTGAATGGAATTTTGTACTTTTTTTAAATTTTTGATGCATTTTCACTGCAATTAAGGGTTGGCATTCCAAGATGGTGGCTATGTAGATCTTTTTTCGAAACCTTAACCGATTGCTTTCGTTCCAACCGGGTATCCGAATGAAATTGAGAGGTATGAATAGATGTTTACACATTTTTTCAATTTTGATGCAAGTTTACTGCAATTAAGGGTTGGGATTCTAAGATGGCGGCCATGTAGATTTTAATAGCGAAATATTAACAGATTTACTTTGTTCCAATGGGGTGTTCGAATGAAATTGAGGGGTTTGAATGGAATTTTGTACTGGTTTTAATTTTTGATGCATTTTTACTGCAATTAAGGGTTGGCATTCCAAGATGGTGGCTATGTAGATCTTTTTTCGAAACCTCAACCGATTATATTCGTTCCAACGGGGTGTCCGAATGAGATTGAGGGGTTTGAATGGAAGTTGAAACATTTTTACAATTTATATGCATTTTTACTGCAATTAAGGGTTGGAATTTCAAGATGGCGGCCAAATAGATTTAATAGTGAAACATTAACCGATTTACTTCATTCCAACGAGGTGTTCGAATGAGATTGAAGGGTTTAAATGAAAGTTTACACATTATTTAAATTTTTGATGCATATTTACTGCAATTTGGGGTGGGCATTCTAAGATGGTGGCCATATAGATTTTAATAGTGAAACATTAACTGATTGACTTCGTTCCAACGGCGTGTCCAACTCTGATTGAAGACTTTGAATGAAATTTACAACTTTATTTAAAAAACCGCGAGCTGCTTGCAGCTCGCGCGCCACGCAACCACTAGTCAGAATATATAAAATTACCTACATTCAAAATTATTAGCTACATACCGGTAAACTGTTATTAACCGACTTCAAAAAAGGAGGAGGTTCTCAATCCGGTTGTATTTTTTTTTATGTTTGTTACCTCAGAACTCCGTCATTTATGAACCGATTTGAAAAATTATTTTTTTACATGAAAGGGTATGCTTCCAGATTGGACTCATTATTATTATTATTATTATTATTATTATTATTATTATTATTATTATTATTATTATTATTATTATTATTATTATTATTATTATTATTATTATTATTATTATTATTATTATTATTTATTAATGTTTCTTACTTCAGAACTCCGTCATTTATGAACCGATTTGAAAAATTCTGTTTTTATCTGAAAGGGTATGCTTCCAGGTTGGTCCCGAACTGACATCATCATCATCATTTGATGATGAAGGCGTATCAAATTGAAGTCGGTTTTACCAGTTTTTTAAACTTATAAATTATTTTTATTGTTGTTTGTCAGATTCTGATGGAATCAAAAGATAGACAATTGGGTCCCCATTTTGCCAGAAGTGTGGTTATAAATAGGTAAAATGTTGGTGTCGCATACTTCGTTTAATTCAATATGCAAAATAAAATGGACAAGATGCAAGTAAAACTTGAAGCAAATAAAGCAGCTGTAAATGAAAACCCTATTTCAATGGAACGTTGAAAAGCCTAGGAAGGTGAAAATCCCCCGTCTAGAGTAGTTTTTATACGATTACAGTTTAATAATCAATAGTGTAGTCGAGACGCACTACTACGGGCTCCGACAAGGAATTACTCGCGACAAGATGCTTAGCATTACAATATTAACATGGTGTCGACACCATACACCATGGCGTAAGCCGTGTTCTAAGACCTTGGCGGCTGGTTAAAGCCTTTTTACTGTTTGTTTGAATGTGTTCTTCAGTTCTTTTACCTAACACAATGTGACCACCTACCCTGCCTGCAAATTCTGAATTTGAGCCTCTATGCCCAACACTGGGTGTACGTACATAACCCTACGTTATATCAGTTCCTCTGACGTAAGCCATCATCATCATCAATCTATATCGGTCCACTGCTGGACGTAGGCCATAGTATCATAATTTTTCTTAAAAAACTATAAACTGCGCGTACGATACCCATACCCTGTACAAATACTGACATAAAATGCAAATTCTTGTCCTACCGCGGGAATCAAACCCATTCTTCTTACTTGGTTATTCTCTGAGCCTACTGTAGTTACATAAAAGTAGGTATTTCCAAATAACGTTTTCCGAGTTTCAATTAAAACTTCAGCACGTGTTTCTGTTGTTCAGATACGGTAGATGTTAGAATTGTAATTATAATAGTTTTTAACTTTTCATTTAACCAGAAATTTTACGTAACCTCAATATGCCTGGTATTATTACACTGGAGCTAAGAGAGTTTGAATATCATACTCAATTTATAATACCAGGAAGTATGAGAAATTGTCGTAGTATAGTTGATTTTAGCTGCCCTAAAGGGACATATGCAATCGGCTTATCAATAAATTTTGAGGTATAATTTTGTATCTTATGATCAAATAATGTATATGTATATTCTTATAAAGAATTAATGCTATAGCATATACATATTTGAGTACAGTTTCTCATTCAAAAATCTAAGCCAGAGTCCGGATCACGCGTGATCCGTGACTGGCTTGAGCAGTAAATTGAAATACCTACAGCTCTTAAAGTATGACCGGTACTAACTAACATAGGATAGCGTGCCAATCAGCATCTCGATTAATACCAGACGACATAAATAACAAAAAAAAACAAACAAACATCAAACCAAAACAATTGAGCACTGCAGCCACTTCTCATGCTGTCTCATCAGCGCCTGTTGGCACGGACTGCGGACAATTATACGAAAATATTCATTCACGGTGATACCGATGAGTACGCGTACTGGTTAGCGTCGTAAATGTTATTTATAATTAAAACTCGTGTCACCAAATATTTCGGTAAGAATCTACAAATTACAATCTGTTACAATCATCTTCTATTTATGGCCTCTGTCATTTCGACACACGATAAAATTTTGCTAGTGAGATAATATTTGAAATTATATTAGTCAAGTCAAGTCATTCGCCAAGTCAGCTGTCGTTTGTTGTGAAGGCAAAATGGTGGATTTTCCTTTTGGATTTTCCTTTCAAAACTTTGCAAACGAATTCTATCATTTAAGAAAACCACTTTACACTATTTATTCGAATGGCCCACACGTTATGCTACGATGTTAAGTAGTATTGATTAAAAATCCACTGAAATTAACGGCAGAGAATTTTAAAAACAACAGATGCATACTTTTAACAAAAATTTTGAGCACCTACTTAGCAAAATAATGTTTTTGTTATGACGTGTAAATTATTTACAAAATGTAAAGGAAGATGGCGTTCGTAATTCAGGCCTCATTCAATTACGTCATTATTTGAAGTGATCATTCAACCGGTCAAGAGCGAGTTGGGTCGCCAAGGACTGCAAAGTACCCACAGCGGTCTTTTACCAAATTTCTAAAACGAAGTGTAGTAATACGCGTTTTAAAATTAAAACAAGAATGTAAACAAATGTTTTACTGCTACTGCAAGTCAAAATAGATTGAAAAGAATGGACCCTAGCTAACTCTGCAAAATAGATATAAAACCAATTAAAATATATGAAGTTATATTACCTAAATATTGAATAAAAAGTCACTTGACTCTTCCTAGACAATTTCTGACATTTCTGATTTTCTAGTGACTTTGGAATGTCAATTAGTAAGGAAGTAATCTTTGCAGAAAATACGCAAAATATTTGTTACAACAATTAAAATTCAAACCAATCTCCATAGTGTAACTGGAGGATGAATACGGATCTGTGAAAGTAAAACAAGAATTCATTACCTTAGAAGAATGATAAAATCATTACCAAACAATGATTCTAAATTTGACACAATATGTCAAAAGAGCACTGTTGCCAACCATCACAGTTTGTGCGTTTACTTCTACAAACAAATAATTGTGTCATCCAAGTCCCTTCCGTACGACAAACAATATGAGCAGCAGATGGTGGAACGATTATCTCGGATAATAATTTCGATTTATTGTCATCATCATCATCACGCTGACGTCATCTTCAGGTGATTAGATGACCATGAGACATTTAATTGCGACATTATTTTATTTATACGATAGTTTATGAAAGATTTGCGTCAGAAACAATGATAAATACTGCAGAGAGCGCTTTTATATTTTTTACTTCATTGTTAAATTTTATTATCATTATTATTTTTATCATTGTATTATGTAGCTCATTTGTTTTATTTAAGTGACAATATTTAAATCGGTTCATTTAAATAATCTATATTACCCATAGATCCGAGTACTTATCTTAAATCAAAAGTTCCATTATTTATTTACCGAAGGCATATTTTGGTATTATATAATAGATAATTATTTATTTAATAATTAGGTCTATGTCTAACTGCTCGCTGGTTTAAATGAATTTAATTTTAGCTATGAACTATGGAACTCGTTGCGTTTTGGCAAAGCCTCTACCTACTCCTATATCTCTACAACGCGACTGTCAAGAGCTCACAACTTCTAAAACACTAAATTCTAAAATCCACGACAACTTCAAGCGTCCTTGACCCAAAAGCCGATTAGCCAAAATTAACGGTGCACTATAAAATATGACAGCGAGGAAATTAAAAAATATAAATTTTGTCGTGAGGGCCTCTTTGAAGAGGCAGTCGTAAATTATTCGCGTCGTTACAGAGGAACGCATGATTTCCTGCCTCCTTTGACCACTTAAATTTGACAAATGACGTTGCCCGCCGTAAATTTGACAGCTAAGCTAATACCGTTTTATTAGTTATCGATAAACAGTTTCGCGAATTCAGCAGTAAAATTTTATTAGAAGTGATTTAGTTTTTTATTGAAGTTTGTAATAGCAAACAAATTTTCAGCAGATGTATACCTTACCTATAACATTATCTACTGTGCCTAAGTACTTTGCCATGTAAAAAACCAACTACACAATTCATATTTTGTTATTTATTTGGATAAAAGCAGGATCATCATAATTCTTAAAAACAAACCATTCTTAAAATATTTAAGTGTGACTTAATTATTTTTTTCTAAATATTCTTTTTTCGTTCAAAATGCATTGTCCCTCGTTGGTTTCCTTTCAAATCAATGGATACACTTACGTCTGATGTTCTCCTTTGATGTGGTAAGAGGCCTAAGTGGTCGCCTCTGTTCTTTCGTAATCCGTTTTAAGTGTTTGTGTTTCATCGATACAACTGAGCTGTCAATCACTGTCAATAGGATACCTAGATTTTGACAGTCCTCTCAGATGTTCGACGTCAGTTTGGCAAGTGACATTAGGCATGTCTCTAAAACCAACATTACTGACATTTGCATACATTCAGTTAAAATTTTCCCTTTAAAACAAACGACAGCCGACTTGACGAATGACGTACTTGACTGATAATATTTCAATTATTTTACTTGACACTGCCAAAATTGTCCGTCGAAATGACGGACAATTAGAAAAGGTATATATATATATAAGTAGAAAAGAAGAAGAATGTGTCATTTCCATTTGTAGAAGATTTTCTTTCTTATATTGTGTTCCAGAAGATTTTAAAAATGACTATTAAAATAATGAAACCAATTTTGAAAAATAATTGCTTACTAGATTACAATATTAGTGAGAATTGTTAAGTTTACAACATTTTATGTGTTCATAATTTTTCGTCGCATATGTATTTTCGTTAAATGAACGAAACTATAGGTATATATTAAAAATAATGATGTGATTATTTTAACATTTCCACAATGTCCCTTGTAAGACAAGGCTGACTTTAATTTATTCATATCTATCATTTATTTTTAAAAACAATACACTCTCGCTTAAATGTTTCCTAAAGCAAAAAGTGTTCTCAACAACGAGTAGCGTAGTTCTTAGCACAAAGGAATAAAACTCAACTTCGCCTGTAGAATAAAGTCAGGTGAATTTCCACCAGGAGTCATAATGATTAGTTATTGTGACAGCGTCAGATGTTACAGAAAATATTTACAAGTCGAAAGAGCTTCTTTGAAAATTATATTGGGCTTTGTTCTTTATGAATGAATCATCGTACAAGGCCTAGTTCTGTAATTTACCGGAGAAGTGGTGACGGAGTGGCCTTGCATGATGGAGAGCTTTGTGAGGCAGAACATAAAATCACTTTTACACGCGGAATATTTTGTTAGATACGTCGACGTCAGCTTGGTGGAAACACGCCGCATTTTTTTCAGTATTCGTTAAACGGTCTAAAGCGCTTTTATTATTAAACCTTTAAAAATTAAGTGGTGTTTGAAAATGAGCATATTTATTATAAAATAGTTCCTACCTACTTAATAAAAGTTATGTTTGATAATAATAATTCACCCATGACATAGGTAAATATCTCAAACGATTCAGAAGTTTAATTTTTTTCGTAATCAAATGTATTTTGAATATGTTTTTTGGCAATTGCTCGACTATCCAACAAGGTGATCCGGTATCAGCCGCGCAATGTGTACTCGTAAATCGCGCAACACAACACTGACCTGCTAATCTAGTTTGCGTTATTTCTCAGAAGATTAATTCTAAATAGTTTACGCTCGTCTTTAAAATTGACTAGACTCGACGACTACACGCCACAATGGACGCCGGCAGATGAACGCGCAACAATGAAACGAAGAAAACATGACACAAGCTCTCTCGCTACTAAAATTCATAAAAATACCAAAAAAATTACACCAACTTGAGTTTGGGATGTGAGGGAGCGACCACTGCCGAACGAGTGCCTTACGAACCTAGTGAATCTAATAAATTGGTGCTTAGAAAACATTATAGTAACATAAATAATGTTAGTGAGAACGAACTCGACAGACAATAAGGTTAAGCGGTTAAGATGTTAGACGTGTTCCGCGGGTTAAAGAATCTTATCAAGGTTAACTATGTTCACATCGACTCGCCGGTATTCAGACTGCACTACTCTATAACGGTGATCCTGCTGATATCCTTCAGCCTGATCGTTACCACCCGGCAATACGTGGGGAACCCGATAGACTGCATCCACACCAAGGACATTCCCGAAGACGTGCTCAACACCTACTGCTGGATCCATTCCACGTACACCCTCAAGAGTTTCTTTAACAAGAAGGTCGGGGTGGAGGTGCCGTACCCTGGGATCGGGAACAGCCGAGAGAAGGGGGGGAAGGAAGATATGAGCGATCGGAAGATCTACAAATACTATCAATGGGTGTGCTTTTGCCTATTTTTTCAGGTGAGTCCTAGATTTATGGTATTTTGTTTAACAGTGAGTTTTACTACTCAAATAATATGGACCAATGCACATCGAAATAGATGCCTATCCATATTATATTTCCTACACAGGAACTTCAGACATTTTATCTAAGTAAATCACATTATTTTTAATACCCTGATGCTGTTGTTGCTAAAAATAACATCAAATTGATTTAACTCCAATAAAAACACATTAAGCCCTGTCACAACATCAAGGTGCGCACGCGCAAGCATAAGTAAACTCTGTTTGTTTATTAACCTGCTAGTAATAGTGCAGGTAGCTGTGTCGTGTTTAGATTTATTATTTGCTTTTTTTAACTAACTACCTACAGTTAAACGGCAATCTAACTAGGAGGTAAAAGCATTACAATTGTTCCTTGAAAACCTTGACAGCTGTCAAAATATTGAATGAAAGACTGTGTAGGCCCGAGTCTTCCTTACGACAAAATGGCTGTCACTTCGTCTTTGTATCGACTTTGCTATCAGCAGAATCCTATGCCCAGCAGTCGGTTGATTCGGGCTGCTGATAATGGTGGATTTGAATCTACCATCTTTTACATAGATACATTTATATTCACCATAGATTCATTAATATGATGATCTTTGAAGATTTTTTTCTGACTTTGACGGAAATTCAAGAGTTTCTATTTCTTCTGCGAAATATGTTTCCATGATCATCGAACTACATAGTTTCTGATGTCGTGTGCATGTGAAAAGGTACAAAAGCACTTAATCTATCAAGACCTCTGCATGTTTGGCGATTAGAGTTATCTACGGCGGATTTATGCTAACAGGAACAGTGAACACGAATGTTCATTTTCATTCAGTTACTCGTCCAACGAGCCAGCAATTTACCTATTTGAATTTATGGGGAACTAGTTCACCTGCCCCGACTTCGCATATTCATAATCTCTTGTCATTTTAACTTCAATTTCTTCTTCTTTTCTTCTCTTCTTCCGTCATTTCGACAGACAATAGTGAAGCGTGCAGGGTTGTAAAAACTGACGGTCAGATTTGATTGGGTCCTTTTTAAGGATCTGTCTGATTGTCTTCTTTTTTTTCTATATGTCTTTTGCCAGTGTCAAGTGAGTTGTTTGAAATAAATTCCACCATTATCCGTTCAAAACAACTTCAACTTCAACTTCTTGGTTTGTGGCTTTTGTGGCTAGTTGTCACAATTCTGCCAGTGTCGAGTTCGCTGATGCTAGAGTCATAAACAAGAGGGGAGTGCGGATCAGAATATGGTCAGTGTACAAAGGGAGGTACAACCAAAATTTTGACAATTAGATTGATCTAAAACAAGAGACAGTACAACATTAATATTAGTTGATAATAATATTTATGAGCTTTAGTAAATATTGAGTTTAGTTTCAAAGATATTAATAAACCAATTTCATAATTTAATCTTATTAATATGGATAAACTTACATAACATATAATTAATCAAAGGTGAAAAGGTTTGAGAAAGGAGACATTTAAATGAAAAAGGACGGGGGAATTCAAGGGGAAGGATATCGTAAAGAGATTGGCGAAGTTTCGGACAGTTAAAAAATATGTGATTGACGCTTCCTTCGTCCAGACCACATTCCGTTCAAAACAAACGACAGCCGACTTGACGAATGACATGACCAGCGGGCCTAGGATGCGCACCGCGAGATATTTGTCATGTCGTTGTGTCAAAATGTAAGCATTTTGTACCAGCTTAGGAACTATTGCATTATCTGTGGTAATGTTGTCGAGAAACCGCTCCTTTGTATTTTCAATTTTTGACATTTCTGCATGACTATTATCTCGTCCTCAGAGAGGTACGACGACTAAGAAGTGTCAAAAGTGTACATTATGGCGCGTTTTGTCGACACCATTAGGTACCACAGATAATGCAATAGTTCCTAAACTGGTACAAAATGCTTACATTTTGACAGAACGACATGACAAATATCTCGCGGTGCGCATCTTCATAATAGCCGCTGATTCCGCTGATTCATAATATTTCAAATATTTTACTTGTCACTGGCAAAATTGACTGTCGAAATGACGAACAGAGGCCATATAGGTAGAAAAGAAGAAGAATATTATTTATAAGTCGAGTCATTCGACAAGTCGGCTGTCGTTTGTTTTAGAGGTAAAATGTTGTATTTTCTGTTCAAAACTTGAAAACAAATTCCATCGTTATAACCACCACTTCACTCAACATTCACCAGCTCGAATGCCCAGCGTGTAGCATCACCGCGCAGTATATCTCGGATACGGCTGCGTTACGATACGTTCACGAGTGTCATTTTTATTCGTGATCAAGATACTGAACCCTTAGTCTGAGTTTTGGTTTGTTGATCGAAACGCATATCGAGAAACGACTTGCGAGATAAGCGCCTCTAGCGCGAGATTTGCATACTATGTTTCTCCATACAAAAACTGCGAGTTTCTCTATTCTCGCTTGTCAACAAAACTCAGACTACGGGCTCTGTATTGAGCATAAATGGCCTTAATCACATTAGCATCGTCACGTTATTCAACGGGTGAAGTATAAAAAATCTTCTCATTATCGCCTAGTTAGACGCGTGAATGAAAAGAGGTTAGTTTGCCAAAATCTTACCAGCCCAATCTTAAACCTTTCAGACTTCAAGATAACAACTAAATTAGCTTGTTGAGTATTCAATGAGTCAGTAAGATTATAGGATTAACTACTCGAGAGAAATTATAAGTGGGGCTTAGTTGGTGTTTGTTTGGATGACAAATCTTTGAAATATTGAACCATAAAATCATGTGTGTACCTATGTATGACCCAGAAAGTTTTGAAAGTTTACGTCATGGTTTGAAATTAAATGAAATGAAACTTGACTTGTATATTTCATGAACCTGCTTCAATTGTTGTTTATTTCCCATGTTACATTCAAAGTTAGAGCAATGACTACTACGCCGATCGCTAGAGTTTCGCAGTAACAGCAGTGAACGTTCTGAAGCAATGCCCACCGTGCCTGAAATGGTCTGATTTATTATTATTATTATTATTATTGATTGTCATTTATTGACGAATCCACAGCTTTTTTTGCCACTAGTTAATTCTTGGTCAGTCTGTGTGATTGCTACATAACTGATTTCTTTCTCGTGAACTTCTGGATCATTGATGTTCATCAACATTTCAGTACATGCGTAGTAGCCCGGAACTACTAACATCAGAGTACGTGAACTTTTACCGGAAGTAGGTAGTACTCTTCGCCGGAACTATGCTTTACGATCTCGCCTGCATTAGGCATTAACTTTTATCGTTTATCACGCGATAAAAAATGACTCTCAAATCCAGATACACATTTAAAGTTCAGTTATATAAAAAGAGGGTTCTTGGCTTTCTACAACCGCTATGCTAGAGGATAAGAGATTAAAAAAAAGTTATAGTATAAAAATAAAATAAAAAATAAAATAAATATTCACGGACACTTAACACAACGCCTTCTAGTCCCAAACTAAGCAAAGCTTGTACGATGGGAACTAGATGGCTGATAGAATACATACATACATTTTTTTTTTGTAAATACATACTTATAATACATAGAAACACCCAGACACAGAACAAAAATCTATGTTTGCCACACAAATGTTTGTTCTCGGTGGGGATCGAACCCACGACCCACAGCACAATAGATATAAATGCACACAGAATATTCCTAGGGTGGGAGTTAGTGTTTCTAGTGTTTCTACAAATGTTTCTTTTTATCAAATTGATGTGCTATACCTACCAACTGATAATATTTAGTATAATGTACCTAGTATACCTACCTACTATAATTAACTATAACTTTCATAGTTTGTAAACCTTTGTAGGCCTTGTATTTTATGAACATAGGTTGCCTGAATTAATTTTATTATTATTTACATAATAAAATCACGTCGAATAAGTCTTTGTCTACTCAAATGAGATGTCACGATGGTGATCATGTCAACCCCATACACTTTGATTATTTTTTTATTCTTTAGCAATCGTAGAATGAAGGAAATCGATAGGTGATAATGATGATGATGGCTACCAAGTAAAGATTTTCAAATCATTGGCCCAGGTTTAAATAAGTAGGTACTGTTTGAGTGTCATTTAAGAGCGTTGTAGTAAATTTCAATTTATATTCCATCAGTTTCGGCAGGCGGCGGACTGGACGATAAGCGATGCAAAGATTGTTTTAAAAATTGCAAGATGGCGGTGAATCTCATCAAAAGATTACCAAAGTTGTTTTTGTGAAACGACAACGTATATAGGCATGTTCTTACTAGTTATAATGATATCCTAATTCGATGTAATCCTAACCTGACGTCGATAGAAAACTTTTTTGTCGAATCGTGTGCTGTCTGTAGGTAAGAAAGTTTTTATAGCAGTAAGAATCTTTTGTACACATTTCTTTTTGCGAACTAATGCCCAGTTTCACCAAAGACTTGCTAACAGTACGTAATCGGGCGTCAAAATCTCAAGCGACTAAATTAAAACAACGTTCAACGCTGTTTAAATAAAACGCAAGCAGATGTATTTTTGTTTAGCTGGTTTATATGGTGGCCGTCAGATCAGCGATTAGATTTAACAGTCTGTTAATTAACAAGCTGTTAGTTTAACTAACAGAGCATGGTGAAACCCGCCCTAAGTCTTGTTAAATAAAATATAGGGTTCTTAATAGTTTATCCAGTCAAAAGGTCAATGTCAATCTACGATGATAGCAGAAGAATAAAGTAGGCTAACTTGTAAAAAAAAATATACAATAGCACACACACAAATCGTATTATGAAAGAATAAAATAAACAAACAAAACTACCGAAAACGTCTCTTAACATCTTTCAAATTGGCGGGAAAGCTCTTTATTTTCTTTTTATAGTTGTAAGGGATGCAAATGCTGGCAGCGAGCATTGTTTTTGTTGAGGACCTCGGGAGTATGGTTAATCTATGCAAATAAACGCGGTGTAACGACCGATAGGTGCCGCTTCAAACGCGCGACTTTTTTTAGCAGACAATCATTTATTCGCAAAGAAAATTACAACTAAATTACAGTATTTACAATATTTACAAAATACACATGAAACAGTTGAGCTATCTACAAACCGTTGCAAACGATTTATAGATAGCTGAACTGGGCCAAATGAATACCAAATTTTTTACTTTACGCGGCATTTAAAATTACTCTCTTATAGGCAATGCTCTTTTATGTAACTGAATTCCAGGCACAATTGGACATTCATAGTACTCAATGAGACAAGTGAATTATAGTCCGATGGATGATCCGTGCTACTACACGCTCGTAGAATATGAAAACCGGGTAGGGGTCACAGACACGTCCAAATATAACGCGTCTATGATAAAATTATATGGAAATACCACTTATTTTTACGCGTGCGTGAGAAAATGTAAAGTTATCTCGCCAGTACCTAGCTAAGTTGATATTACGATCGCTAGATAATGGAGTAGAACACGCCGAAAATGTAGAGAAACGTCACGTGATCTATCATTGTTTAGGAACTAGTATTTTCTTCTTCTTCTTTTCTTTCATTTAGGGATTTTGTCTGTCATATCGACAGATAATTTTCTTCGTCTTCTTTTATTATTTCGAAACACAATTTTACCAGTATCAGGTGAATGATTTGAAATAATATTATTAAAGTTATCTAGTCAGACATTTAGGAGTGACATTTCTATACATTTTGATGTAGTTTTCTATTCTGTTCAACAACAGACAATTTTGTGGAAACAACATGTTGAAAGCTGTTGCGTACGACAGTCTGTTGCTTCAACAAATTTCGGATAAGCGTAAATGCACCTTGAGCTGTGGGTTCACAAGCAACATTTTTCAACAAGCCTTATTTTGTGGAACGGTCGATGTTGCTTTGTTTACTGTTGCTTTCAACATGTTGCTTGCACGACAATCCGTTGCTTCAACAGAATGTTGAATAAGCGTAACATTACCTTTAGCGATGGTAGAATCATCGATTTTGAAACGTAAACAAAACACTAGAATCGTTTACTAATGTAGCAGTGTCGCAGCTTCGCGGCTCCAAGACCGCGGCTTAAAACGATCATCCGAATAAAAATACACAACGAAGGCAGTAATCTTTAGTAGCTTGGGACTCTAATATCGAGTGATTAGCATCGGGACTTTTGTCTGCGGCGTTACAGTCCCGACCTCATTTGCAGCTCATTTAGCTGGTAAATAGTAGCTTTCACCCAGTTTTATGCGGTTCTTAATGCTGGAAACTGGAAGAAATTGAATTGAAAGAACATTTGGAAGTTCTTTGTTAATGTACCAAAATATTACGAAAGATCTTACCGTTAGCTCACTAGTGTGTTTTGTAGGCTCACGTGAAGTTGTTCTAATGATTTTTTGTGGCATTAGGGACTTTAGTACCAACCACTTTCTAAATATAAACCAACAAATAAAAAATATAGGCATGAAGCAATGTGATTTGTGATGAAAATAAAAATTTAGGTTCTCTACTTATCCTACTGGTATTCGTCTATTAAGTCAAAAGTATCAGAAAGAGTGACATTCCTTTAATCACCTGGCACTCATACCCTATGATCACCTGGCACTCATGACAGAGGACTACTCGGTTGTAGTCAAAGGTACGTCTGAACTTTCACACACACAATCTTAATTAAGCATTAGAATCTTCTTACTAAAAGAATAGCACTCATTTACTCAGTCAAAAGCAAGTCTCAAAGAGGATCGATTAAAATGAGTGTAAGCTTCTTCTAATTTACTGAAAATCTCATTACCCTCCTTTGCTTGTCGCTGACGGGTATAGCTAGTTTTAAGCCTAGGAGCCCTCGTGATGAAGACCCTTGACCAAGAGACCATGGCGTTATTATGCGCTAGCACGTCTTGCGTTCATCGTATGTAGACTGTCGATAAAAAAAAAAAGATGTGCTATAGGATATTCTCTGAAGTAAAAGCTACTGAGAATAAAAACTATTTTAATTATACTTATTAAACTAAAACACAAGAAGGTCCCGTATACATATAGGGATCTGTAGATGTGGTCCTTGAGCACGAGCATAAGTTATTTTTCTTCGTTTTGCTTCCCGCCCTGGTCACCGTTTATATTTATTTTATCATAGAGATATTGTGAGATGCAAAGGTCTGATTATTAGAATGTGTAGATGTTGTAAAGTTGCTCTTTTATGTGGCAGTATCCATCAACGGACAAACTAAAATAATGTCTGCGAATGAAAACTGACTGATGATTCACCATTGAACTTAACTTTACGACAATCATAAATTCCTCATAAATTCACTTTCTTTAAAACGTCTGGATTCCCCCTAAAACTGCAATCTGTTTTAATAATCTGTCTTACTATCAATAACTTTTATTTCGCTACTGTCAGTAGCGAAATAAAACGAAATCCGCGGTTGAATCAGCTCCACATTCACTATCTACGGATGGTTCGATGGTAAAATGGTTTGCCAGTTGGTTCTATTACCAACTGGAAAACCATTGCTTTATTGGGTCTATAGGTGCCTAACAAACATCGTAGGTAAAAGCTAAACTAAAAACACTAGGCACGTTCGAGTTTCCATGCGAGAACGTCTATTCTACTGTCAGTAAGGGATCATTCCAGACGACTGTAATAGAGGTTATGTATAACGTCAATGTTATCAAATTCAATAGCATATTGTGTCAATCACAGTGATACACATCACTACAAATAACCGCCGATTCGAATTGACGAATGACTTGAGGAATATTATTTCAAATAATTCACTTGACATTGGCGGAATTGTCTGTCAAAATGATGGACAGAGGCCATAAATAGAAGAAGTATACGAAAAGCATTACTCATCTCCATACAGAAATAATCAAATTTATTTACACACAGCAAACTGCTGTATATCTATCGTATTTATTACTATGTGAGTGCATTTCAGCGTTATTGTATTTCAGCAACGATTCATTTAAGTAATTAATTAGACGAAAGGTGGGGTCCCTACAACTAGTACAGCGGTGCTCCCGTACTAACGTCCCGCTCATAAAGGCACGGGTAAAATGTGGCCCCTGATATAAATTGCGTAGGTAAATACACTAAGATAATTTTACACAAAATGTGATGAAAGGGCTGATCTTTCGACCACCCGTCAAGTGTTTTAATATCTGAAGTAATAAAACATTTTTGATGCGTCGTATGACTTGGAAGCCGACGTTTACTGTCTAAATATATAAAACCGTAGTGCTACTGGTTGACTGACCACGTACAATCATGAAAATGGCTGTATTCACACTGCTAACGACACGAGATCTATATCCTTCCTGCGTCTTCCAAACTTTCGCGTCTATAGTATTACTATAGACGCGAAAGTTTGTAAGTATGGATGGATGTTTGTTACTCTGGAATATATATTGTCCGTGACCTGGATTAACACACAGGCTACTTTTTATCCCAACGGGACGCAAACGAAGTCGCGGGCGGCACTAGTACATAAATAAAATAAATGTTCCTGGACAATTCACACAACGCCCTCTTATCCCAAACTAAGCAGAACTATTGATTCTTGACTACCCATATGGCAAAAAAAAGAAGTGACGAACAAAGTCGAGTGCGTTCTAGACTAGGGCCATAAGGTAAGCGTCCGCTAATAATGTATAAGCACTAGGTGAGATTAGGACAGTCCAGTGGGAACGGGCTTTTAGGATCAGAGTATGAACATGTAATGTTATGGCTTGGTGTAGGAATATTATGGTGTAATTATGAGGCGCCGTTGTTAGAACTCCTACAAAAATTGGCAGAAAAATGGCGAAAACGGTGGAGGTGACGTTCACTTATGGTACTGTTTTTATGTTCATGTGTTTTTTTTGTTATTGGCGTCGCACTGTTTGTGCATTTGCCATTTTGCGTAAAAATTAGGTAAACATTTTATATTATAAACAGCGCGGGTTGCATGCAAAAAGGAAATTAATGGAAAGACCTCATTCACAATTTCCATCGTAAATATTTTATTAAAACTCTGCTTTTGAAATATAAAATTCATCGTAGATTTTCAGCTTTCGATTGAATTAAACCTTCACTTGTCACTTGCATTTACGAACTGAGTTATAGCCCCGGAATTGATGTGATATGTTAGAACTGCGTGTTTTATTTAGTTCCATGCAGAAAATACAATAACTATTTCCTTAGATTGCAATAAGCGATAAGGCCGCCCATTGTACATTTAATGCAACCTTTTTTGTTTATATCATAGGAATACGTTTCGGTGTTATTTATGTACAATAAAGCGTTTTCATTCATTCATTCATTCATTCATTCACAAGGCCGCCCATTGTACCTACCTCCTAATATTTGTTTTTTTTACCAATATTGCTATTTTCATGCTATTTACTCACTTTTAAGTGGTGTAAGATTGGTTTATTAACTAAAATTGTAACGCAGTTGTAGAATCATCACCATCATCAATATCTATTGGTGGTCCACTGCTGGACGTAGGACTCTCCCAAGACGCGTCATTGAGCTGAGTCTTCGGCTCATATCATTCAGTGTTCATTTTGGCAGATCGTCATCCCACCGCCAGAGGGCGTCCTACACTATATTTGCCTAAGCGTAGTCTCCACTCGAGTGTCGTTGTAGAATGGATGTATCAAGAATTGTTCAATACAGGTGTCAAATTCTACAATCACGCCCCACACGGTTGTGCAACAATTTTAAGATTGAATATAACTTTTAAGTGAGCAGCAATCTATGGAGGAGCAATAGCAAGCAATGATGATGGAGAACCTTGAAAGTACAAGTCTCAAGGACTCACTAATATTTAAAAACAATCGAATAAACCATCTATACTTACAGCTATATTGAAGCGATAATAATAATAATTATCTTCTGAGATCGACTCGACTTTGGAATGTAAACAAGGTGTCAATTCTTAGTTTACAACTTTAGCAAACTAAGATGATAAATGGCTTGCTTGCCACACGACGTAAAATGAAAAAAAAAATCAACAGCTAATATCAGCCCGGCGAAACCCTCGAACTAGACTCGTGCTTTCGAAAAACGAACAATGTATGAAATAGAGATCAAAATTTGAACTTGAGTTTCATACAGACGAGATTTTCAATATGTAATTTTGGTAGAATGGGAGTCCCCCTTCTTCTTACGTAACTACGTATTATACATATTCTCTGAGCAATATATAAAAGGTGTTAAATCTCACGTGCCTGGATATTTCACCAGTAATTACCTTTAAAACTGGAACACATTATAAGAAAGTGCAATTTTTTTTTAATCAGAACTTCTCCTTTTTTGGTCACCCTGTATAAAGAGATGAACTCCCGAAATGAATATTTTACAGCCATTTAGGTGTAAAACGGTCTCTGTATGGTTTTATATGTGCAATGGAAAATTCATTTCTGGTTATTTACGATACTTCGATTGCCCAGTTTATTTGCAGCATCAATACTCAGAAATGGATATAAGTACTTACGCGATATACACACACATTGAATGTTATTGAGCCTATTGCTCTGTATTTTAGTATTAGGCTCTTTTGGTATACCTTCTCGGGTACTAAAAGAGCTTAGTGACCCTTCATAGAGGTATCCTACATATTTTACCACTATTATAAAAATGTGAAAAGTTCAGATGTTTTGTGTTTCGATTACGCTGTAACTTACTAGTTCAGCTTAGAATATTCTATAGTTCGTAATCTGGAATATCTGGATTATCAAATAGGTTACTTTTTATCCCGAAAAATAAACTTTTCTCGAAAAATAAATTAGTGTTAGTACAATAATGAATTTTCTATATATCTATCTATCTATCGGTCAGCGGTATGGCACACTCTAAAGTATTTCTCCAGTGTTCACTTCACTGTAAACAGTAGTAAATCATTAATTTGTATTTGAACAAACAATGTAATAAAACAAGTATATTAGGTCGGTAATTAGCAATCGATTACACTTGTAGGTGTAGTGCCAAAACACGATATTGGCGCCAAAATACTGCACAGGCTAATGTTTTGACAAATGGCTTTGACAAAGTTTCCCTAAAGCATAGTAAAGTTATTCCGTTGTTAATAATTCGTGATTATGACCGGAAGTCGGAATAATAAAGTCAAATTGTGGCTGGTGTGATGGGAACAGGAAGTGGACAAGTTGTGGCTAGTGTAGTTGGAAACACAATATAGATTAAGAAAAGTATGTATGGCGATATCTTCAAAGGTTTATTTTGTTTAAAAGCTTCCAAGGAAATATGCGCATATCAACGCTTTCAATTGTAGTTTGATAATAGATATCGTGATCTGGGACCATAGAAACAAAAAAGAAATAGTAGTCACGTGACTGTTTGTACGGAAATTTCATTTAAAATACTTTTTAATTCGTTTTCTATTCTCCACTCGAGCAATTGTAGAATTTTCACTTTGCAAGGACACTGGACACGCTGTATATGGTTATGTTAGATGTCTTACATGCATAACCGACATGCAAACCCTAGCGTGTATGGCCGAAAAATGTACAGTTATGCGCGCATGTACATGCAACCAATTAAATATCAAAACTGGTGTTTTTGCTCGGTTATGCATGCGCGCATGCATAACCGAGCGTGTGTGGCGTCCGGCGAGCTTGCATGCACAGTTCTCAGTAGGATAGTAGCTGTCCTACACAACCGTCACGTAGCTCCAACTGAGAGTTTATGGCAAAACTGTGCATGCAAACTCTAACCTGTATGTGTAATATGAAGCTCGGTTATAACTCTCGGTTATGCATGCAAGGTTATAACCATCATGCACAACCTAGCGTGTATGGCCTGCATAAACCTGACGTGTAGCCGTGTGTAGTGTTTTCATTTGAAAGACACAACATTGCATAAATCAATCTGTCATAGGCAGTGTGGTGGCTCGACAACGCTTGATGGATGCCCCAATACAGTGGGTTCGACACCGATTCAATGCTGTTTGAAACGCATATTACTAACACAAGCCCACCGCTGCGCTTGCCTGTATCCGAGGCCAGAAACTGCATTATATTTTATCCAAATTGGTCTTATTTATAGCGTATTTGAGTTTTAGGTAAATAATAAAAATATTCACACAACGCTCTCGGACTCAAACCCCAGATCATATCTCAAACATTAACTTTCAACTTTTTTTTATAATGAAAAGTATGGTACAAGTAAATGGCCCACTTGTTACCTTTTCTTCTGGTTCTCTCTTTATTTTACTACTTCATAACTTACGTCCTTGGACGAATTTATTTGTCCAAGCTTACGTTCACTAGAAGATGCCCTGTGAGACATCGCACTGGGCCCACCACTCAATAGTACCTTCAACTACATAATATATTTGCTGTTTATGTTGACAAAATAGCATGATGGGTATAAGAGTAGAGGTAGGCCAAAAAAAATATGGATGGACTGCGTGAAAAATGGGCTTATTCGTCAACTCGCGAATGTCAAACTTGCGAATGGGCGCGAGTTGGAAATGATATGGGTAAGAAAGGAGTGACAACTGAGATGACGGCTGATAGAAGAGCATGGAAAAAAAACACATGTTGTGCCGACCCCACATGAAGTGGGACAAAAGCAAGGAGATGATGATGTTGAGAAAATAGCTCCTCTTTTCCATCCTTTCAACCTACTTATTAGGTTCTTGATAATCTCTTTCTCTTCTCGACTATTGGTCCCACATGGTGGTGGGGTCAGCCTTCCTCACATTCTTCCTCCACTTCGCCTCATCCACGTCGTCATCGGAAACGTTTGGTTCTTGATAATGCTGTTTGAAAATACAAACAACAGTATCTATGTTGTTTTAAATATTAAAAAACAAAGTTATGTAGACACATACTACAGAGTGTGTGGGAAAAGCACGTGTTGCCGATTTCTCGAATGCTAACTAGAAACATGTGCATACTGCGAGAGCATCGGCTTGCTGGCCTTTTCACATGCATACTCGCGCCTATTTCAACTAAACTGGGATTTCTTTGGGCAATGAGGGCAGCCACAGTGCGGGACCTAATAGCTCTAGGCTCTTAAAATAAAATAAAATATAGTATAAATATCTATGCCTATTCTATTTTTATTTTTAAAGACTCAAAATAATAAGTGTAATTTACCAAAAATAATCAATGTTGTGCTAGTATAAAAAATTACGAAGGCGGAAGCAGTGGCGGATTAGCCACGTAGCAGGTGTAGCAAATGCTACGGGCCCCGCGCATCAACGCTTTCTTACCGTAAAACGTAAAATCTATCAACTTTTTCAAATCATATTGCTCAAAAACACATAAGAAATCGCGGCTCGCTTCGCTCGCCGGTGAGTGCCTAATACTCTTCTTGCTTTCAAACAACAATGTACTGTAAATTCACAATTTTTGGTAAAGCTCAAGCAATCCAAGGGCCCCTTGATAGAAGTGGCTACGGGCCCCGCGCTGACTTAATTCGGCACTGGACAACTTTGGAAACAAATTGCTTATTTTATACGCAATATCAAACATGCACTGCGCACCACTCGCGATATTGAAATGAATAATTTTAATGTCAGCCATGTAAATGTGCAAAGCGCACAGTACTTATCGGTCGGATGTGGAATACTCTATTTTATTTTCTTCAAATTTACTAGAAACGTGGAATGTCCTAGTTCGGCCAAAATACTCGGCTTTAAGCCCAAGAGTCGCATTCGTTTGCACGTCCAAGAGTTATTTTCTTTTGCATTTTATTTTCAAAATAACACTGGCCGTTTTTTGACGGTCCTTATAGTGCACAGTTTCAGTTGAGAGGGCGCCACTATTGAAAATTATGAAACAAAATATAAAACTGGGTAATGTAATAGCGAAATCACTTTTGCCATTAATTAAAAAAAGAAGATGAAGAGCATGACGGCCGCTATTATAACAAAAAGTAAAGTTCTGGATTCTCAGTCTAGAACTTTTTGGTGCAAACGACTTTTATTTGCATATCCGAGTAATAGTCGCAAAGTAATGAAAGAATGTTTACTGGTCGTAATGCGATGTTGGAAACAGTTGGCAACTACTAGTGGGACGGTAAACCTTCCAAGGATCTAATTATTTAAAGGACTAACCGTCGCCCGTGGCTTTGCTCGTGTGGTAGCAGCATGCAAACAGTTTTGAAATTTTTTAATAATCCTGAATCGCGTGCCGATGCAATTAATTTGAGGTATCCTAGCCAATATAAAGCTCCCGGAGCTGCCAAGAATACTTTCGTAGTCTAAAAATTTTAACATTAACAAGTATCTACATATTCGAAGCCTGTAAGTTTGTTAGAAAATACCCGCAATTTAAGTGCAAATTAGTTGTACCTCATTCTAAACTACAAATTCATAGTTCCGGCACAACAACATTAGCATCAAAAATTTACAATAAAATTCCCAAACAATTTAGAAATAGAAATTATTTATTGTACGCAAAAACACATACAAAGATACAATGAAATAAACATTAAATTATAAAGAAAGATGCGTAAAAAGGGTACTCGCTCAGCAGATGCTAAAGGTACACGGTGGCTCCTTTAGCGCTGGTTGCCTAGAATGAAGTGGCGTACAGCCTCTGCGACACGCGCTCTGTTTTACAAGAAACTTAATCTAATAGCTTAAAATATTATGTGCCTAATCTAATATATAATTCATAATACTGGCATTAACCAAAATCATAACTTATCTTTTTAAAAACATAAATTAAACAAAAACAAAACAGAAAACATAATCAGATACAACTAGAGAAAAATTTAAAGAGATAGAAAAGGAGAGGACGTTTGAAAGCAAATTGAAGGACTTATTAATTAATAAATGCTATTATAATTTAAATGACTTTTTCAATGATGAACTGCTTGCGTTGTAACTTAATTGAAATGAACATCCTCCTCCTTGCGTCGATATCCTCAGGGTTGAGGGTCGTGACCTTTATGTAAGACCTTGTTTTGGATGATATTCTTCCAGCGATATCTGTCTGCTGCAGAACGGATGGCATCACTCACAGAGGGATCCAGCGCTGAGCGGACCTGATCGATCCAACGCATCGGGCTTCGTCCTCGCGACCTCTTTCCCTCCACCTTGCCAGTGACTACCAGTTGAAATGAACATAAACAACTGGCTTTTAATTTTAACTTCACTCAAATTACGGCCCGCTTCCACTCCTAATATTGCTATGCCCTAAGCTTAAGGGCTATTATGCACTACTATTTTAATACTTAAGACCTCACCATGTAACATAATAATTGCAATAAATGATATAACACACATGTTCACATGCTTTGTATGTATTATGTTATGGTGGAAGCTTCACTGGTTTCTGTGCTATTTTAAGTTTTATATCTTTAATTATTATTGTACTGTTTGTTTCCCTAATAAAAAATAAAAAAAAAAAAAAACTTGGACATTACACACAACGCCCTCTAGTCTCAAACTAAGCAGAGCTTGTACTATGTGTACATTAGTAGGTGCCAAATAACACCGCAATACAAGTCATTCACCCACCTTCACCACGATGTCGCAAAATTCAATTTATGAATGGCTAATTCTGTCGCTTTCCATACAAACCTGTCGCTAAGACGGTAATCGCTCGAATCTCGTAGTACTGTTTGTTTACCATACATAAATTGAATTTTGCGACATCGTGGTGAAGGTGACCTGTATTGCGGTGTTATTTGGTACCTACTATACTTATAATGTATGTATGTATATAGGTACCATTATGGCGATATACGCCTGTGTACATTCATCTCGAGGTACAGAAACTCCCACATTTCGTATTTAAAAATCATAATATTCAAAAAGGTTAACTAAAAGAATATACACAATTTGTATGGCTATAAAACAATGGGTCGCGCCCGGATTCTCTCCGATCAGCCGTGGAGGGTACTCAATGATCCGTACATCCTATTAACGGGTAAGGGTCAAACTACATACATACGCATGACGGCCAACAATTACGGCGTGCAATCTCTTAAGATGTGCGTATTTTAGCCTCGTATTCAAAGTCCTCACGGCGAACAACAAACGAAACGCATTTAGTAATCATGACAGTTTTAAAGCATGCGATGCTATGTAGTTTGACCTGTCGTAATTTAAGTTGCAGTTGAATTCATTAAAAAGAGTAACATATTCACAAAGAAAATTACATTTAATACAGTATTTACAATATTCACAATATTTACAAAATACACATGAAACAGTTGAGCTATCCACAAACCGTTGCAAACGATTTATAGATAGCTCAACTGGTAAAAAGTAAACGAATATTCCTTTTTATCAACGATCTTTATTTACATATATGTATATCGTAGCATTGTAGGTCTACGTCGTAGACTGTCTACGGCGTAGACCTTCCATGCCGTTTTGTAGAGTTCTTCCATAGATAACCTACTGAATATGTTACGGCGCAGCCAGTGGGGATTCCTGGAAATAAAACATTAGTATCCCCACTAGTGGAGACTTGTGGAATGATGAGGGAACTTAAATCTATACAATTCTTAATGTTTAATTTTACAAGAGGTGAGTAAAGTTTTCTTGGTCCCCAAACTAGGATTCCCTGTGATATGCGTAACCAAGGTTCGCTATTAGTGGTCCGGAAAGAAGAAAAATAACAAGATATAAATAAAAAGTTAGCGAAATACTTAAGTATTAAGCGGTACTTAAGTTAAGAAAGCATGCAGCAATTTAATTTTAATTTATAGTTAGTTCGTGAGTGCATAAATGTATGGTCATAATTCAAAATATCTATGAGGTTTATTTATCAATGTGTACAATAAAAGAAGCTCAGTCCCCGTAGTTCAGTTTTAAAAGGTAATCCGTTACTGTTTTTTTACAATCGTAGACATTTTAAAAGGTAATCTGTTACTGTTTTTTTACAATCGTACACATTTTAAAAGGTAATCTGTTACTGTTTTTTTACAATCGTAGACATTTTTGTCCCAGATGTTTAATTGAGTATTAAGCATATAGTAGGTGCCAAATAACACCGCAATACAGGTCATTCACCCACCTTCACCATGATGTCGCAAAATTCAATTTATGTATGGTAAACAAACAGTACTACGAGATTAGAGCGATTGCCGTCTAAGCGACAGGTTTGTATGGAAAGCGACAGAATTAGCCATTCATAAATTGAATTTTGCGACACCGTGGTGAAGGTGGGTGAATGACCTGTATTGCGGTGTTATTTGGCACCTACCATAGTGTAGATGTTGGGTGCTCTGAATTTGCGGAACCTCTGGCCTAAACGTGAGTAGGTTAATGCAATGGTTCCTAAACTGGTACAAAATGCTTACATTTTGACAGAACGACATGACAAATATCTCGCGGTGCGCATCTTAGGTCCGCATTACAATGTTCTAAAATGTAGAGTTTCTTATCTTCACGCCCCGCTGCGGCGTGCGCTGAAGTGTGAATTGATTCTGCGCATATTTTATTCTAGCTTTTCACTACATTACCTAGATCTTGTTAAAGGTGTTATGATGAGTATTTTAATATATTTTACTTTTAAACTGTGAAGAATATCATCAGGAAATCTTAGTATTTTAGCAGCGACTGAAATGAAATGTGTTAAAGTATGACTATTGTAGATTCATCATCATCATCATCATCATCATCAACCTATATCGGTCCACTGCTGGACGTAGGTCTCTCCCAAGACGCGCCACTGAGCCCGGTCTTCGGCTCTTCTCATCCAGTGTTTGCCAGCTACATGTCTCAGATCGTCACCCCACCTAGCCGGAGGGCGTCCTACACTACGCTTGCCTAAACGCGGTCTCCACTTGAGTATTAGTTTGCTCCAACGATTGTCAGTTCTGCGGCAAACATGGCCGGCCCACTGCCACTTCAGCTTACTTATTGTAGATTAGAACCTCTATGTTGAATATCTATGGTTTTATGAATGACAGATTGACTATGTAACTTTGTAGTTGATTGACTTGATTGTTCAGTGTGTACTATCAGTCTGCTGCAGCTAGGAAGGACAAAAAAATTGTATGAAGCAGGGTCAATCTTTAATGCCGGATCTATTTTTCTCCCTTCCGCAATCCAAAATGCTTCCGTCTCTTCTTTTTGCATTCTCTTTGTGTACTATGGCGATGGTTTTAATTTGAATAAAACTTAAATATAAATGTCCTACTGCGTTTCTAGTTCTTCACGAGATCCCTCATAATAGAAGAGGTGAATATAAATACATGGTATTTAACAAAATGAAATGGGAAGGGATGGGATGCGTTTTCCATACCAACTAATGTTTAAAAAAATATCAATCTATTCAACAAAAAAACTGATAATCATAATGTTAACACTAGAAATAAAGACAAACTCGCTGTTCCCACCACTAGGCTCACAAAAATTAGTAAATCTTTCAAAGGGCAATGTGTACGCTTCTTTAACAAAATCCCAAGTGATGTGTCTCAGTTGTCGATTGGCAAGTTCAAAAACGTAATAAAACAGAGACTTCTTTTAAAAGCATACTATAAAATATCTGATTATTTAGAAGACAAACAAGCTTGGGACGAACTAGCTCCAACTCATCCAATAAAAAAATGTAGTCATACCTAATCATACAAAACGTAATGACGATTCAAAGTTATCAGTGAGATTTTATTGAATAAAAGATTTTAAATCGGGTGGCTGGAGTGACTGCCGCCACCTATCACGCAAAAAGGGCCCACCTGTGGCCTAGTTGCGGAAACAAGTCCGCCGAACAAGTAACAAGTAACAAAAGATTTTTGACTTTGACTTTGACTTTGAACTCCGGAATGGTACGAAATGCTTGGTTCATTCCCGTTCGTCCCACTGGTGTGGATACCTATGACCACAAATCATTATTATAAACTAGAAACAGAAATAAAGTAAAACGCAGTTACTTAACGTAGTAAAAGAATTCGTTATAATGTGATTCATCATGAGTCAATGTTTAATTTGCACCATGTTGATTATATTTTGTTCATGTTAGTTTCGTAATATTTTGGATTCTGTGGAACTCACAACGTCAAAACACAATCGATACCGGTTACGCCATCTATTACCTAATAAGAACTATATTTTCTTCAATAACCTCGGAGTTTCTCTATGTTTCTAGTGTACCGTGGTCTACTGAGAATGAATTATTTTTAACATATTTTTTATTTTTGCATTATTAAGTATTTATTTATAAGAGAACAAGTTTAAGTAAACAAACAGATGGCCCACCTAATGAAGAGCTCGTCCACAGAAAATGTGCCGGAAACTGCACTTGAAACTCTATCGTCCCGTTTGGTAGATCATATCGGCTGTTGCATTGCCCTCACAGATACCTATACATTTACTTTCCCGATGAAAGATGCGATAATAGTTTGTACACATAAACCTTCTTTACGATTGCGTCTAGTCAGATAATTATTGACGTCTGATTTGCGAGCTCTAAGCCAAATTAAACCTTACATACTCTCAATAGACTCTATTTTGACTTCCACTCTTTGGATATCTAGACGTATTTGTTTTGAATCGTATAGTGTATGCAATAGGGGTGGTTGTCGATCAGCAATTGAGAAGTCTTAAATAGTGTTGCAAGATTTGAAATTTCGGCTAAGTAAAAGTCTGTTTAGATTTAAGGTGTATGTTGTGATTTTTTTATTGCAGGCATAAATTATATGGCGGACGGCTGACTGCAAATTTGGATGTTGGATTTATTTGACAGATAGCAATGAGTTTTTTTAACCACAGATAAAAATAATGCGGTAAATTTAAAAAAGCACCGGACAATCGTGTGTGCAGACAAACATGATAATCCTGCGGGCCTAAGATGCGCACCACGAGATATTTGTCATGTCGTTCTGTCAAAATGTAAGCATTTTGTACCAGTTTAGGAACTATTGCATTATCTGTGGTAATGTTGTCGAGAAACCGCGCTTTTGAATTTTCAACTTTTGACATTTCTGCATGACTATTATCTCGTCCTCAGAGAGGTACGACGACTAAGAAGTGTCAAAAGTGTACATTATGGCGCGTTTTGTCGACATCATTAGGTACCACAGATAATGAAATGGTTCCTAAACTGGTACGAAATGCTTACATTTTGACAGAACGACATGACAAATATCTCGCGGTGCGCATCTTAGGGCCGCTGGACCTAGGTGCATAATATACAAAAGCCTTGTTCGCTTTATGACAGATTCGCTTTATGGCAGATTGGCATTAGGCCAGGCTCAGTTAATTATTTTATTTATTTATTTATGTACATTATCAGAACGGCCTGAGCAAATTACACTAATTAAACTAATAATATTAACTAAACATAATTAATAGTAAAAAATAGTATTATTTATGTACATTATCAGAACGGCCTGAGCCAATTACACTAATTAAACTAATAATATTAACTAAACATAATTAATAGTAAAAAATAGTAATATAAAAATACAGTCAGAGTCAGAAGCAAGTTAAATTAATTTCTAGAATAACAATAACATTAAAAATAGACATTGTTAATAAACTAGATTAAAACTTAAATCTAGAAAAAATAAATAATTATATTAATAAAGCCAAGAATTTATATAGAGCAAACAAAAAAATACAAAAATAAAAATGTGTCCGAAAATAGTAACAAACAATAGAATAACATTAAGTCAACACAAGGACGAATAAACAGATAGAGACCAGCGGCCCTAAGATGCGCACGCGAGATATTTGTCATGTCGTTCTGTCAAAACGTAAGCATTTTGCACCAGTTTATGAACTATTGCATTATCTGTGGTAATGTTGTCAAGAAAAAAGGTCCTTTGAATCTTCAACTTTTGACATTTCTGCATGACTATTATCTCGTCCTCAGAGAGGTACGACGACAAAGAAGTGTCAAAAGTGTATATTATGGCGCGTTTTGTCGACACCATTAGGTAGCACAGATAATGCAATAGTTCCTAAACTAGTACAAAATGCTTACATTTTGACAGAACGACATGACAAATATCTCGCGGTGCGCATCTTAGGCCCGCAGCTCTCACACTTTTTTTTCGTAGAACTCCAGGCTCCAACTATTTGATTTTATAAACAAGAAGGGATTATTTAAGGTCGTTTTGCGAAAAAGAAACATTGCTAAAGAGTAAATAAATAAATTATCTAGGTATTTTATTACACTACCTACCAATACTACTATTGAAACTATTCTAAGATAGTACACAGTTCTACAATAAATGTTTCTTATTTCTTATTTCCTAATTAAACAATAATTTAGCTGTTCTTTTGTCACCAGGCGATGTTGTTCTACGCCCCCCGATGGTTGTGGAAGTCCTGGGAAGGCGGCAAGATTCGTGCCCTGATGATGGACCTCGACGTCGGCGTCTGCACGGAGATCGAGAAGAAGACCAAGAAGAAACTGATCCTGGACTACTTGTGGGAGAATCTCCGCTACCACAACTGGTGGGCTTACCGGTATTATCTTTGCGAGGGGCTCGCTCTTGTCAATGTTATAGGTGAGGACTATCGTATTTATAGAGTACTAGCTGATACCAGCGACTTAATGCGTACGCATGCGAAACTTTCTGTCAACCAGCATACGACAAACCTCGGAGCAAATGGCTGCTTTTGGTTAAGAGAGTTCAAGCTGTATCTAAGAATCCACGTCTTTCATTTCAATAAGATGTAGCCTATGTTTCAATCCGGAAAAATAGCTTCTGAATGGTATAAGTTTCATTGAAATTGGTCCAGTAGTTTAGGCGTGATCCGCGAACAAACAAACAGATAAACAGATAAATTGGAATCAGAATCGGTTATTTAGTAGATCTGCATATTTAGTTTATCCATATCTTTAATTTTAGTTTTTGCCTTTTTACAGTTTTATAATAGTATAGATAGATAGACTAGTGGCCCGTCCCGGCTTCGTACCGGTATTTAAAAAAAGACGTTGGGGCATTTCGTCCCGATTTGCATACATCTAGTTAATTTATAGATTAATTTTGTTATTTATGACTTTTGCGGGTTTTATCATAATCTACTATGCAGTCACTAAAACGCAAAATAAATAACTTATTTTGACGATAAACAACATTAAAAAAGACGCATTTTTCGAAGTAAAATGTGTGATAACTAGTGATTCCCGTTGCTATAATGACATTTTTTCATTTTTTTTTAAACTGCATTAGAAGTGTATTGTAACAAACAAAGTACCATCATTGCAAGTTAAAAAAAAATGATGGACCTGGGCTCCATCCAATTTGCCCCAGACCCTTTCTTAGGTAAGCAATTTTTAGGTCACTTTTCAGAGTTCTACAAAAATACGACATGCATTCGTGGAGCTAAGCATATCATTGGATCGTTTTCATCGGATATCGACTCCACTGTGCTGAAATATTGACGAAAGCGTACAGAAATAGCTACAGACAATTTCATAAATTGTTCCACACTTAGGGACGCGCGGGCGCGGGCGGGTCAACACACCTTGTACCGGAGATATAAAACCGTATTCTGTTGTAAAAATATTTTATGATCGTATTTAGGGTTCCGTTGGACGGAAGTCTTATTTTGTGGAGAAAAATGAATTCACAAAATAGTGACCGCACCATCAGGGGCATTATTCTGTATGACTTAGGAGATTCCTTGCCGTAACCGTATGACGTCACTGTGAGGAATGACATTTATGGCATAGGAAATACGGCATAGGCATAGGGCGATTTCACGCCGCTGTCTTGTCGTGCTGCGTAACGCGCTTGTATTGGTCATAGTGAATAAGGCCCCAGACAACTTGCATCTCCAAAAACGAATCTAGTGTAATTGAGAGAGAACCCACTGGAGAAACTATTTTCTGATGTCATTTCGACGTCATGTTTTTAAGAGAAAAATCTCTGCCGATCTGAGCATAAGGTTGAAGTAAGAATGTTTGTTTATTTTGTCTTATTTACGAAATATCTACCATTTGCTTTCAAAACAAACGACAACCGACTTGACGAATGTCTTCTTCTTCTTTTATTTATGGTCTGTGTCCGTGATTTTGACGGACACTTAATAGAAGAAGAAGAAGAAAAAGAACTTTTCACTTCTTACTAATTCGTACCTCTCTGTACTGAGGACGAGATAATAGTCATGCAGAAAAATTAAAAGTTGAAGATTCAAAGGCGCGTTTTATCTCTAGCATTACAAGAGTTGCAAAAGTTAAAAAAAAACATGTGGTAGACATGAAACCTTAAAAAAAACAGTGTGTAGTATTTATTTTTATGTACTTATCCAATATGCAGTACTTATTTAGTTTTAGAAGTTTTCACTTCAAAATAAAAAGTAAAATGTTGCAAAAAGTTTAATGTCGCCTTGTATTTGAACTTGCTCCCGTTGTCGGTCTGACCGCAGTCCAAAGTTATCACTATTCGGCCAACAGTAGCTCTGCTGCGATTGTTGAAATTACGGCTACGTCATTATGCTTCATTCATGTCATGCTATGTCATTATGTCATTTCCGTTTCATCTTTTCGTTTCATTGACTTTCAAATAACAACGGTGCTAAAGAAGATTTCACTTCAAAAACTGGTGCAAAATGCTTTCATTTTTACAGTACAAGTAGAAAAATATCTCGCGTGCGTATCCTAGCCCCGCTGTGGTGTCATAATCATCTTTCAGTTATAAGCTAAGACGAATCTGTCCCATGTCTTCGTCAATAAAATAACCGATCAAATCCTCATAAAACATAGACTTATTATTCTGGGCGGGGGATGCTGTCGTGGATATTTCCGCAACGGGTTTTCAATAAAGAAAAACAAAAGCAGTGCGAAGGAAAATTTGCTGGCCACGCAGGCCCTATACCGCGGGCTAGGAAACTAGCGAGTTAACATAACCTACCCTTGCTTGATATATCCAGTTTTGTGAAATTTACGATAAAATCAAATAAAAAATCACGGTAGATGATTATTATCCACTGCGTAAATCCATGCTTTTTACTATAACAGCTTTTGTTATTAACTGACGAACTAACTGATAAGCGAATGTATTTTTTTTACTTTGTTATTGACCCAATATATTTTTATTCCATAATCAAACTTTTCGAATAAAAACTCGTTTTGTGACTACACTAATACAACACTGAATTGTGTGTTTACACTGTTTACGTTTAGAATCAGAGAGGTGAATACGAACAAAAGATAACCGCCACGTTACGTAAACCTAACGTATATTGAATGCAGTGCAGTGTACTCGGATACGCTACCGTTACGATACGTTTACGATGCGACTGTCACATATTTTCACAGTTTGAGTCTGTTCTATGGCCCGCCAGACGGTAGGTATTTTCTAACTGATATATCAGAGGACCATCTGCGACAGCCCTGTCCTGAATGCAAACCAGCGCGTCCCGCGACCTCGTCTGTAAATCAAAGCAGGCGCTGCTTTCTAAGAACGTCTTTTTTGACTTTTTCGAACTGTCTGTCTATTATCTTGTACTACTGTAAAAAAGACTCGATTTTGTCTACCCCGATTTAGGACTTAGAGTTTTAGTGTTTTCTTTCTTTCTTTCTTTCAAATCAATAAGTACATTTTGTTTTGGTCTTTTCTAATATCCTTTATTATATTTTCCAGGGCAAATGTTCCTGATGAACCGGTTCTTCGACGGCGAGTTCATGACCTTCGGTTTGGACGTCATCGCATATATGGAGTCCGACCAGGAGGACAGGATCGACCCCATGATCTACATATTCCCGAGGTAAACATCATCCCATTGTAATTCTCGCACTTTTGAAAAACATGGTCTGTAAGAACCGTTTACTAAAACCGGCACGCGTTTCGTACAAAGTTAGAGATTGGTAGACCACGGTATTTATTGTGATGATTGTGAGAAATCGGCGAATGAGAAATGCCCAACATTTATACAACAAAACGATGAAACAAGCAAAAATAAATTGTGAATGAAATGATGGATGTTTTATGTGAAAGTCTATCGAATGTTACTCTATGTCCAGGGATGGACTATATGTATAGTTGTAATGATGAGCCAGAACACTACTTCTTAAAGCGGCTATCGCTACAAACAACTGTATACCCTAAACTTAAGGGCCTAAAGTATTATTATGTATTTCGATTTCAGGATGGTGAAGTGTACACTATTCAACAAGTTCGGCTCGTCGGGCGAGGTGGAGCGGCACGACGCCCTCTGCATACTGCCCCTGAACGTGGTCAACGAGAAGATCTACATCTTCCTCTGGTTCTGGTTCGTGATCCTCGGCACCCTGACGCTGATCACTCTCATCTACCGCATCGTCATCATCTTCTCTCCCCGCATGAGGGTCTACATGATGCGCATGCGATTCCGACTCGTGCGGCGAGACAACGTCGACACAATCGTCAGACGAAGCAAGATGGGCGATTGGTATCTCCTGTACATTCTCGGAGAGAACCTCGACTCGGTGATATTCAGGGATATAATGCACGAGTTTGCGAACAAGCTGAACCACAACTACCAGCATCATATCCACGGTGTCCCGGACGCGTGACCTCCGATCCCCGGGTGGGTGTTCACCACGTGACTGACGTCTCTGCAGCGCGACATGACGCCGCCCGTCTGAGCCAGACGCGAGTCTTCACATACGAGTTGCAACTACCACTCGTTTGTGTATAAACTCAACAGAAGCGGGCATAGTCGGCTGCCTTGCGGGACTCCCGGTCCCGGATATCAGGACAATACTACAAAGTGTACCAAAGACTTGTGTAACATTAGTAATGGTAACAGTGCAATTCTAAACATGCAATAATAGTTGGTACTTAATGTATAAGAACGTGATCTCAGGTTGAATCCTATTCGAAGGCCTTTTACGAGTCAACTGACGGCGATCCTAGAACTAGTCTACTCCTTTTAGAACATTTTATTCGTAGTTTTGCTGCTAGTAGTGATCTGTAATAGTCTGTAATCGCTTTGTTTTCTATCTAGTTACGTATAGTCACGGTAAGCAAGCACACGAAGAGCACACCAAGTTTATCTTTTTACACGATTCCTCACTCGCCAAGGATTTGAGAGACCAAATTGATGGAAAGCAATAAATTAATCCTATAAGTAATACTATAAGTAGACGTAGTTCTAAATTAACTAGTTCAATTGATAATTCTAGGGTAAGTGAGGAGAACAGATTATTTTTCTGCCTTTAACGTTTCAGTTCTTGTTGTTCATATTACTGATTATTTCTCTGGGTATGGAGAGGTATTGATCTTGATGATGGTAGTGGAGAAACCATTTCGATTATGTTGACAATGCTTTTGCGAGTCAAAAGACATTTTTATAATATAGAAGGACAATATTAATGTTTAATTTATTACGTAGCCATTCAAAATACTTATAACTTTACAGAAATGTCACTCGCAGATTTCTTTCTTCCTCGTATTGTCTTCCAGAATGTAGTTGAAGATGGCATTGAGGTAGGTTTTGACAATAGTTTCAAAAGTTCCTCTATTTTAATTGTTAGGCCTAAGACAAAAGTTTGGAGAGTACAATATTGTCCAAGCTTGAATGAATTCTTTGTCCAAGTGTCGAAGCAAAAGCTTGTAGACGTCAAGCTACTTATAAACACCAAACAAAAAATAGAAAGCTCTTATGTACCTAGTAAGAATACAGCAATTCTTTATCTAGTGTAGAGTCCCGAGTTCTTGTAATATATCATTATTTTCACTGCCAGTCATGTTCATACTTGTGATGTATATAAACAGTGATTATATATAAAAAAGAATTGTTTTCTACATGTTATATTGATAAGGTTAAGAGAATAGTGCCTAATTCAAGAAAAATTGTTGCAAGTTTTCATGCGTAAATGTTTAGAACAACTAAGACCTGGATTAAAGAAGCTACTATTCATAATGATGGTTGTATTTTATAAAATTAATGTCTATGTCTAAAACTTTTTGTAGTTAATAAATTTCCTATTAACTATGAATGATAAACCTACTATCATGACAGGCGCCATCTTAAACCATTTTTCTCGCTTCACTGCAACCATCATTTTAATATTATCTGATTTATCAAACCCAGGGCTTTTAACTATTATCTTTAATAATTAGAGAATCTTCATAAAATAAGAAACATTTGAATTTAAAACATATTGTTATGAAAACTTAAATTATTATTGTAAATATTCCTAATTCATTAAAACGATAAGAGATACCTAATCTACCGTGTTTCAGAATTATTTTCTTCACAGAACAGTGTAACTTGAGTGCAACTACCTACCTTTATTCGTTAGTCATATTGTTCAAAAGTTTACCAAGACTTCCAAAGATGCAATCGAGTTTGAAACTGTACATAAATACATTTCAGTATTATATAACATAGTGAAAATATGCCAAATACTGTGCCAAAATAATCAATCTAGCGAGAAGAGTACCATGGAATATATATCGAATAAAATAAAATGATTGAAACTTGATATTTATTTTTTATTTATTTCAGACTGTTTTTGTTAAACCTTGTCGACAAACTCATAAGTAATTCGATCTAAATATTGAATGAATTGAGAGCAACCTCATTTTGAAGTAAAAGCTACTCGACTTTTTTTTCATTTTCTTCGATTCCTATCCTGTTTGGTTGATTCCCAACTAGATAGGTAAGTATCTATGTATATAGATTGCTAGTTTGTAAATGGAAACTTGGCTAGAGCAGGACATCGCTAATAAAAATATTATAAAGTACTTAACGACTACAATTCACACTTCGTCGGAGACTATACAAAAAATAAAAATATAAAGTTCAGTACCTATCAATAGAGTCGATTCTGTGGTTGCATTTTTATAAACTAACCTAATATGAAAACACTAAAATTGTTGCCGTCCTTTTCACATACAGGTACTGAAACGATAAATACTGTAATTTTAGTGTTTTTTTACAACTAAATGATAGAAGCCAATCGCCCATCTACTGTTAAGAGGTAACCACGGTCTATAACGATGCATTGACCCACTCGGGACGTGCCATGTGATGCATTGCACTGCGCCCATCAGTCTCATGTGCCTGTAATTGCACCGACACCCATTACCCTTCAAACCGAAACACAGCATGAGCATCACTGTTTGGCGGTAGAAATAGGTACGGTCACAGATCATATATCATATACGTACGGTGGTATAGGCACCTACTTCCCCGGAAGAGAGAAGTTCTACATCGTTCTAGTTTAGAAAAATGGAACAACAGAATCGGAGACATTAAATATACCAATGCAATGCTTTAAAATAAGACGCATACAATGGTATGTTATCTACCTACATAACATGCTTGATACAAAATAATATTATTTAAATGCTAGCTGCTATTTAAAATCTATATTTTATGTAAATTGAGACGATATCTGCCGATAAATTGTATTTTATAACACATTTGCTCGTAAAGGGTCTCTTATTTCACCAATTTTAGTATCGTGATGTATGTCTTTACGCACTCGTGCGTTATGGTAATGTAAAACGTACGGTTTATCAAGATGCTCCCACTAAAACGAACCGGGGGGGGGGGGGGGGCGCGAGCGGGGGGCGCACGCCGCGCTCTACGATAAAAAATAAGCATTTAATTCTTTTACAAATTGTTCAAATTTTTCTAACTGCTTCAACAAGTGAATAAAGATTTATTCTTTGAAGAAAGTCCGAGTTTTATTTATTTCCTCGCAAATGTGTTATAAAACGTCGCATGATATACGCGCGCTTTGAAAATTACCGCCTCTGCTTTCTTGCAGCCCTCGCCTACGGCTCGGGCTGGCAATATCGCCTCGGCTGTAATTTTCAACTTACCGCACTCATATCATAATGTACTATGACATTACGACATGGCGCCACTAGTCTTCTTATATTATTATTTTAATTTTAGCTTTTTTAGACTCACTTTACTTATCGTGCAGAAAAAAACAATAGATTCACTGATGAGTGTCAAAAATATATGCTTCACTCGATAGGGACTATTCTCATAATAAATCTAGTAAAAACGTCGTTATGATTTTTGTCGGAATTCTGCTGCCGTTTTGTAATAATTATGATATCTCAGTACTACTCCTCTGATTTTTAATATGAACCACGAGTTACTTAGGTAAAATACCCAATTCTAGGATATCCTGTATCATTTGCCTTTATTTCCCATTTTTAATTTGGTGCAGGCTACAGACCGTAGTAAATTTTTTACACGACGAGCAAAAATTTGGCTGAATCGTAGAATGTAACCACAAACGTGGTTTTCTCGCCGTACCTATACTACTTATGTTACAAATTGCAACTAAAATACATGGTAGATACAGTAAGCAACAAAGTGATATATGCAAATCATAATTTATTATAGTACGTACAAGATTTTATAAAGATATATCTAGGTAGATAAGAATAACAAAAATTTAACTATAGCCAACATGCTGTTATAAGATTTAACTTGTTCCAACTACCTACCTATTACTACTTATCATACATACCTATTAGGAAGAACAATGTTACATGACTTCATCCGATGACTTCAAGACATTTTTAACCTGGAGCCTCAGATTACTAACATCTAATATAACATCTAATAGAGCCGCTAGCAACAGAAATTAAATTTAATCTATGACAGGTTCGGAAGAATATCGGCTATTGTGTAATTTGTGTATTGACATATTAATAAAACAAATAGTCTACAGAATCCGGATCTAGACCTAGTCTTTTCTTTTAGATGACCTCCATTCGAGTACAAAATGTTAAAGAGATGTGTTGTGCTGTGTGCTCTCTGTGGAATCTTGAATTCAGAAATAAGTATTAGCAAGTTGAAGACCAAGCCTGAAAAATTCAGTAAGTACGATATGCGTTTACACAGTGCCCAACACCCACACGATACCGATAATATCTACTGGTTTGAACAAAAATATCGTTATCGGCGTTGACACAATATGATAAGCGACATTGACAATATCGTGTAGGATTCAGAATCTCAAGTCGTATCGTTGGCAATGTAAAAACTCGCATATTTATTTAGGTACTCTATTATATTTCGCATAATTATAACTATTGCGCAGCGCGTCAAAACATATTTTACTTACCTAGTGTTGTAGATAAATGGCGTTTCTAATAATAAAAGTACCTACTTACAGGGTAAAACACAAGAAATTAACTGAAGCATTTTACAAGTAACCGCGTTACCAATGAATTATCGATTTATGTATGATATTACAGATAACCTAGCCGTTCTAACCTGCCAACCTGTTTCTGAGCATAGGACCTAGAGTTAGCCCAAACTAGATCCCCTAGACTAGACTCTAGGCCCTCTAGGGCTCTAGTGTGGTCTACCTCTAAATCTAGTTGTAGCTCTAGGACCAATACGTATTAGTTGCCCAGGCTCTAGGCTCTAGAACCTGGGTAACTAATACTTATTTGTCAAAACCATCATCACCTCCCAGTTGTAAGACGTGATTTCCACATGCTCCATCAAGATTTCTTAATTATATCTTATGCATCCAATTTTTACCCTAGTCTTAGCGAGCAAACCGACGATCATTTTCTCCGCAAAAACTACGGAATCGATCCTTGTTTTTCGTAAGGAGAACACAGAGTATATACCTACTTACAGAGGAAGTTATGAAAGTTTTATAGTCAGAGAGAGAGCATTGCCATTTTCCGGTGTATGGTCTCCACTCGAGAACAACATTTCTGTTCTAACTCTAACTGGCAGTACTATCAACAATATTTTGTGCTTCTAGAGGATGTGGAAGGATGCTACATTGAAGAAATGGACCTTATGATTCCCTTCGACCAGTCCCAGCCGTCTACCACCGAATGCATGGAGTTCCTTTGTGAAAAGAATTGGGTTTCCCATATCTCGTGAGTATTTCGGCAATATTGGGTATAGTATTTGGGTCAAAGTCAAAGTCAAAGTCAAAAATCTTTTATTCAATAAAATCTCACTGATCACTTTGAATCGTCATTACGTTTTGTATGATTAGGTATGATTACATTTTTTTTTTATTGGATGAGTTGGAGCTAGTTCGTCCCAAGCTTGTTGGTCTTCTAAATAATCAGATATTTTATAGTATGCTTTTAAAAGAAGTCTCTGTTTTATTACGTTTTTGAACTTGCCAATCGACAACTGAGACACATCACTTGGGATTTTGTTAAAGAAGCGTGCACATTGCCCTTTGAAAGATTTACTAATTTTTGTGAGCCTAGTGGTGGGAACAGCGAGTTTGTCTTTATTTCCAGTGTTAACATTGTGATTATCACTTTTTTTGTTGAATAGATTGATATTTTTTTGAACATACAATAAGTTTTCATAGATGTACTGGCAAGGTACTGTCATTATATTTATTTCCTTAAACTTATTTCTTAGTGATTCTCTAGGACCCATGTTATAAATTGCACGAATAGCCCTCTTCTGCAACACAAATATGGTGTTTATGTCTGCAGCACTCCCCCACAACAAAATGCCGTACGACACTTCGATGCTTCACTAGTAGTCACTAAACACCAGGATTTTTTGCGTGTTATCTCATAATCAGTGCTACTGTGTCAACTACTTGTGCTACTGTACACCTACTAATAAATAATTATTACTGTGACCACACAACATTTTGTATACCTAAAATACTGACACTACCTACTGTTGTTAGCTGGAAGAAAATGCTTATATCATCAAGCCTACTTAATAGTAAATTTGTTAATTTTGTGCAATAAAAAGTTGGATACATTTACCAACGAACTGTGAAGATGGGTACTGGGAAGCGCACTGTGTGGGGCGGAGAGTGGCCAAATTCTGTGACAATGGATAAAGCCATTTTTTACTTTGTGGTTTCAGGTGCGGGCTAGCTGTGGCGATGCCTCCAGTCGAGCTGGTGGAGGAAAAGGATAAGCCGTACCCTGACTGCTGTCCTCGACTGAAAGACTCTTCTTTGGTAGAGCAGAAATAAACATGGTTTCCGAATCTGATTATTTTATTAAAACTTAATACTAAAGGCAATAAATAGGACCTAGGAGGCAAGGTCGTGGACGAAATGTTAATATCATAAGGAAAACCTAACTTCACGTCGATTGCACTCACTGCCGCAAATAGACAAGATGCTCTCAAAATAGCAGCGTTTTACCTGAAATAAAACGCATATTAAAATACTTACCTCACTGGAAGCTTTATATTGAGAAGGCGTATCCGGTTCCGTCGTATTTCCATTCGTTTTAGTACTTTTTACCCGTGTGTATCCGGTCAAGTGGCGCCACCTGGCGGGTGCGATTCATTTTTGCTTCGTAAAATGAAACACGCCATATTGAATTCATTGGCTTAATTTCACCAGGCAGAGATTAAAGTGAAAGCTTCCAGTGAGGTAAGTATTTTAATATGCGTTTTATTTCAGGTAAAACGCTGCTATTAAACTACTGTACCGTCACTGGAAGCTTTATATTGAGACCTGTTTGTTATCGCCTGGTGTCGCCACTTGTATAATTAGGTAACCTAGCGCCAATGTGACATTTAAATATTATAGCAACAAGTATACAATAATACAATTTAACTCTTAGTAAAAGACTAGTATAGTATTATATAATCTGTGGTAAAAGTGATTTACGAATCAACCAAAATTGAACCTGTAAGTGTAAAATATTCATTTACTATTTTTAATTACTTATGTAATAATAAGCTTAATCATTTTGCTACAATCAAAAATCATAAGTAATGTAATGATCATAATCTTATTTCACACATACATTTGTTTATTTAACCAAGCTTATTTAATGCTTTAAATATTTGTGTTACACCTACTTTCAGATTGACTGCTGCTCATATCTCTCGCCTGTAAAAATGCTGGAACGTATTAGCTGATCGCTAATTTTCTCAGCCAAGATTTCGTCAAGAGAACGATTCTCCAACCAACTCTTCCGAGAAAACGCAGATCGAACGCTTCGTGAAAGTGCTGTAATACCTGCTTGTTCAAACAACGTTTTAACCTAGACTGCTATGACAGTGCATGATGTAGGTTTAGCGATACTTCTTACCGTAACAAACAAATTAAATGATTTGGTTGTGCAACGTCTTTCATGTAATGATTAATAGTTATTTCAACCCATACTAACGGAGTGCTAGTAAAGTATTATATGATCTGTGAACAAGGTTAAGTTAGTATGATCAGCCCAGCCAGACTGTCTATAACTACCTGCAGTCGGTTTTTGAACGGATTATCGGCCAAAATGTGATACTGCTATTTGATCTAACGCAGTGATAACGATATTTAAGAATAAGTTCAGGTCATGGATGCGAATTCCTGAGCAAAGTAATACTAGTGCTATACTAGTGTGACGCGATACTTGAAACAAATTACTACTGTCTACTGTATAGTCCATTAAAAAGCGAAGTTAGTTCACTAATTTCCTAGACCGGTGGCTTGAAAGTTTTCGGATTTCTAGCTAATAGAGCTATTGATTTTAGAGTGTGCTTAACCAAAAAATGAAAGCAAAGTGCTAGCGTTACATAATGTAGATGTAGAGACTACAAATTGATGTAAAAGAATAGTATTGTATGATTACTTGTTAATCAAAAGTAAATCTATTTGTGACCCCGTAGGCATTTTTACGTCAACTTTATTAGATTTACAGCAAGAAATCCAACGATTCAAGCCACCTCATATGTTTTTAGAGTAGGCTTCCGCCAGGAATTTTTAAGCAACGATAACTGTTCAGTGTTCCATGTTGTTATTGCTTCTGACCACCCTATATTTCCACACATCGAGAGTTATGTTGTCAACCAGCGGAGGTGGAAGCCCTGTCGATGCGTTTTTGGAGATTTTTCAGTGTCAATGGTGCTGCCAAAGCTTGAGCTTTGAAGTCGGCTCGCCAAAATACCATTGCCCACCGGGGAACTACTACGAGAAATATTCCCGTTGACTGATTTAGGTGAGCAAAGACTCTGAGGACTAGAAACCGTGGTGGGAACAGCCACGCAAGTTGGTAATTCCATAGAACACTGAACACGTCGTGAAACAAAGTTTGGCGGTCTGTTAGGTCTCGGGACATAATATAATTGTTGACATACATGTCTCCGGTTTTGTACTTACTATGTTTCTTACTTTGCAAACACTACGTCCACACAGGCCGGTAGTAGATGCCACTCGATGAGGAGGCGACGATGACGTGCCAGATGGTTTGCAAGATTGATTTGACTTTGAAGGGCATATAGAATAGCCAGCATCTCATTCCGGTTGCAGTGTAGATCTTGCTCTTCCTGTGACCAATTGCCCGATAGGGCATCTGTTGTCAAAAAGTTCGCCGGATGCGGGTATGATAAAAGACAATTCAGTCCACCAAACCAGTAGGTAGGTCATTGTCGACAGATCTGGAAATCTGTTCATGAACATTATCATTGACGATGGTTGAGTCGTTCTCGAGGAACAACAAGGCTGGCAAAATTAATTATTAAATTATTATCTGCAAATCTTTTACGGTTACCTTTGTTTGTTTGAGAACTTGATCAACTTTCTGAAATATTTTTATAGATTTTTCTTTGGGTAGAGATTTTAGGTTGTCCCAGGGACTCCAAGTACATATGCCGAGATATATTATGCTCTTTTGTTGAGGACTGATTTCTCGACATTGACTACCCATTTAACGTTTGGACTGCGACCTTGACATGTTCGTGAAGTAAGTCTGCTTTTTGGTATACTATCAGGTAATCTTCAAGATATACAACGATTCTGTCATTCCAATTTTATCGCAATGCCTGAGCCACCTAATTTTCTTAGTATAGAAAATATTTTGGGGGCTGAAGTCATTTCTGGCAGCTCTTTGGCAGACATTTCTGCAGCCAGACGTGTGAAAAGATGTTTATATTTTCGAAAAAATGGTATTTGATAACAGTGTATCTTTTCTTCCACTGTGAGTGGTAGTGCGCTAACTGACCTGCTCGAAAACATTGAGTCATTCATTGTCCTTGTAAGAAGCGCTCGTGGCATAACTTGCTTAGCCAATCTTCACCGATTATCTAAGTTAAACAACGTTCTGTGCGGTCACTATTTGGATGGGTGGCAGTTAGTAGCATTAACATCTGAGCGCTTACGTGCTTCGGAGAGCACGTTAAACTGTCGGTCGCGACTCTAGAGCAGTCGTTGAGAGACGACGGAGGCCTTAAGGCGGCCTAAAAACTCCGTCACCAGAATTGGTCACTAACTCATACGAGCTTGCTTTCTTATTCATTGTACTTACCTTTCTGGTTTCCTCTCGGAGCATTCGAGCGTCCTCATCTCAGCTGTTTTCACGGTCGGGCCGCGAGCCCTGTTGTGAAATGAACCTCTCCCATGATTGTACATAGTTATAGTTCTAGTATTGAACATTGGACAACTGACTCCTGTACTGAAAATCCACCCCGCGAGGGTGGGTTGGGTTGCTTGCTACAACAGAGCATATTATTATACAAAGGGAGACTAGGCTCGTTATTGGTAGGTACATGTTCCACGCGATGGAACTATAGACTTTCGAATCGAACGCCTTCCGCCCGCGAGGGGCGGCTGTTGGACTGATAACATCCACCCCGCGAGGGTGGGTTGCTACAACCATGCATATGCATTGGGAGACCAGGCTTATGGGTGCATGTTCCTCGCGACGGCACTATAGACCATCAACGCCTTGCCCCCGCGAGGGGCGGCTGTTGCACTGATAACATCCACCCCGCGAGGGTGTGTTGCTATAACCATGCATATGCATTAGGAGACCAGGCTCATCATGGGTAAACATTTCTATAGACTATAGACTTTTGATCGAACGCCTTGCCCCCGCGAGGGGCGGCTGTTGCACGGATTAGATTTCTCTTGTGAGAAACCATCAGATTTGAGTGGCTTTGCGGGACACCCCCTGCTTTTCCAGGGCAGCGGTGAAAGGCTCTGACTCAAATATGTAAGTGGCAGACGGGTAATCTATTTAGTGACGCTTCCACTAAAAGGCTCTATGCGCATTTCGATACTTTCGGCTCAGTGGCCGCAAACTACTCACAAAAGATCTGATGAAGTATTAGGTATGTTCATCTATAATAAGCAAATCAACTTTACTTTAAATAAAATAAATAAACCAGATTGTCAAAGTTTACGGTATATAATTTAATTTAATTAATTTAATTATTGTTGATTAATTTAATTAGAGCCGTGTGTGCCAGATGACGTAAGGTGTCATACGTTTTACCCCCTTTCGTTTGTTACCAAGTCTATGAAACCTGGAGTATGATTAAACACCTCAGCTTATCTAACCTCGGACCAAGAGGTACTACCTAAACACTGGACCTCTAGTAGCTTTAGAAACTCTCGGTTCTTCAGCTTTGTCCTACTGAACCGACAATGCATAATTGTAAAAACAAGTTGCAAAGCCCTAAACCAAGAAGTTGATGTTGATTTTGACCGTCATCACAGTTCCATCGCTACCACCGTGTAGTGAAACACAGCTTGCTTGTAACGTTGTACTAAACATCGTTCAAAAAAAAGAATCTAAATATAAAAAAAAAATTAAATAAAAGGTTTATTTACAAAAAAAAACTAAAACATAAACTACATCTAAATATTTACAATTAAAATCTTAAAAACGAATATAAAATATACTATGCAGAACCCTCAAACTATTAAAACTACTCCAAGAGCTTTCGTATTGCGTAACTAGGCAAAAGGAACTCCTAATACCTTAGCGCTTCACGCGTACTAACTATGCTGATTGAACACTAGTTTATTCACATTCGTAGGTAGAGGTCATCTACAAACAGTTTTATAACTACCCACCACTAGGTACTAAATTACTACAGTTCGTCCGTAGGTAACGATGTGGTCTGTGGTTTTCATAAAGCTCTCCACTAACTTCGGAGTAAATAGAAGCCTCATAAAGACAAGTTGTATTCACATTATCAGAATAGCTGGTAATAAAATTGGTAAAAATGTTTTGTAACTCACCCATATTCTGGACTAGTTTCTGCCAGGCTGGTGGCTCACAGTCCATAGATAGGGTAGATAAACATTTATTCAAACCACCATAAAGAAAAAATTGCTGAAAAGGTAAGCTTATTAAAACTAAAATATGAAAGTACATAAGAAAATGAGCTCGATGAGCTACTGCTGTAAGGGATAAGATAAGATAAATCTTTATTTGCTGGAGGAGTTGCTGCTGGAGCAGCTTTGAACTCGCTTAGGATCAGCCACAACTTGTGGCTTACCAGCCAAAGCGGACTCATACTATCCATTCTAAATAAATAAAAAAAATTTTTGCACAATAAATTATACCGGATACTAAACTTTTCTAAAATAATAACTTATGTGGGTACATGATCCGAACGGAAAACCGTTAAAAGAATTGATCACGTACAATCATTAAAAATAGAGGGTAGTACTTACAGTTTATTCCTCTTTTGCGTGTCCTTGCAGGGCCATGCTAATCTTAGTTTACTTGCACAGTTTTACTGAACAAAGGTATGGAGAATTTCACTATTTGAAATAATCCTTACTTTATATGATATAAAATAATACTAATATAATATTTAAACTATTTTTGCAACGGTTGTGGCAGAGAGAGCTCTGGGCACAAGTTGCTTCGACGGAATACAAAACGCCAATGAATTCAATATGGCGTGTTTCATTTTACGAAGCAAAAATGAATCGCACCCGCCAGGTGGCGCCACTTGACCGGATACACACGGGTAAAAAGTACTAAAACGAATGGAAATACGACGGAACCGGATACGCCTTCTCAATATAAAGCTTCCAGTGACGGTACAGTAGTTTAATACAAAATTAGGTAATTTAAGGAAATCGGAGGTAGGTTAAGTGTTACATATTTTTTAATTCGTTATCATAAATTAGACTGTAAATATTATTGTTCGTAATATCAGCTGGGTTTTCGTCCGTCACAATCTCAGTGACCTAAGCAGATGACCTGTGTAGGTACCTACCTACTCGTAGTTCCGACATGATATCGTCGGTTGGTAGATAAATACGAACGAGGTGCCATGAGTGCATAACGCGTAACCATGTGGAAAGGAGCAGTTGTGTTGATCAGCGTACTTGCTGTGGTGGTGGCCTATGAAGCCCTGTCGCCCCTCCAGCCCAAGCCTGATAAATTCAGTAAGTACTTAGCACTAGGGTAATAACTAGCCGGACGCCACTACTGTACCTTCTTGCATATCACAAAAAACTATTTTGAAATACCATGCATTGATATACAGTTAGTACCCTCATCTACCTAATATCGTAAGTGGTATAAGAAGTTTCTCCTGTAGATTGTAAATAAGACTCACATAATCCACTTTACCTGTGTTTAATAACATAATAACTGTAAACCATGAGAAACACATTAAATCACAACACCATACACAAGTTCCCGCGTAGTGCTCCAGACGTCACAGTGTCCTTCTGTCATAATGACAGATCTAAGCGCTTTTTGACTGACTTTTGACATTGACAGTTAAAATAATTGAAGGGACAAACCTTCGTTTTTGTAGGGCGCTAGTGACTGCTAGAGCCGGGACCGACAGTCCGAAGCACAGAAGCGCTCAGATTTAAATGCCGCTAACGGTCACCCATTTAAATAGTGACCGCGCTCGGTGAAAATTGACTAATGGGCGAATACTCAAACGTCACTCAAACCCCACTCAATTTAAGTCCCGCTTAAATTATTATCTCTTAGAGATGAGTAATGTCAAACAGAGGAAGAGCAACTTTAAGTGGTGCTCAAATTTAAATGACTTTTGAGTACCTATTTCAGCCTAAGCAAACTACGCTACGAGCGAATTTGAACAGACTATGCGCTACTATACTACGCCACTCACTACTGCCCTGATTGTATCCTACCTATTTCCGTACCTACATTATTTTCAGAGGACCAACCCGGGTGTTACATCCCTTCCTTGGACAAGGTGATTCCTTTGGGGGAGTCATTCAGTCCGGTTTCGCGCAACGACAAGGAGCCGTGTGAAAGATACACCTGTTCTACTAATATGTACAAAATAACTGGGTAAATATCGTACATTTCAATCGTAGATACTCATCTCATAATTTTATTATTATATTTGAGTATTCTGTCTAGGTATTCTAAGGTTGCACAAAACCACAGAAAACCTTAAACAATTGAATAGCATGTTTAATGCCTCAAACGTAGCGTAGGTACCTATATAAATAGGTAAACGACTTCATTGTTTTTGCAAAGGAAAACCACAACTCTAATTTATTATGAACTAGCTGATACCCGCGACTTCGTACGCGTGCGAAAGTTTCCACCAAAATATCTATCAACCAGCAAACGATGAATCTTGCCCCAATTTATTTTTTCCCGGGAACGGGATAAAAAGTATACGTCTCCTGGTTCTAATAAGCTACCTCCCTACAAATTTTCAGCCAAATCGGTTCAGCAGTCCTTGAGTTATAAATAGTGTAACTAACACGACTTTCTTTTATATATATAGATAGAAGATAGATATAACTTGTACATAGTAAACGCCGTAATAGACGCGAAGCTTATATAAAAAATGCTATCAATGCAGCCCATTGCAAAGGCTTCACCTTTTAGTCCATTTTGCATAAACCATTTTATATTATTTGCTTGCAGATGTGGTTCTGTGGCTACCCAGCCTCCGTGCAAGATACAAGTGAACAGGAACAAGGCCTATCCCGACTGCTGTCGCACTATTGTATGCCCTTAGTGGAAACCTACTGCAATAAATTTACGCCAACAAATAATGTCTTACCTAGATCAGACTAAGCTGGACCTGCAATAAACCTAGAAGCGCTCGTGGCTAGGCTTGCTTAGTCAATCTTCACTGATTACCTATTTACCTATATAGGTACCTATACCTATTTCAGCCTAAGCAAACTACGCTACGAGCGAATTTGAACAGACTATGCGCTACTATACTACGCCACTCACTACTGCCCTGATTGTATCCTACCTATTTCCGTACCTACATTATTTTCAGAGGACCAACCCGGGTGTTACATCCCTTCCTTGGACAAGGTGATTCCTTTGGGGGAGTCATTCAGTCCGGTTTCGCGCAACGACAAGGAGCCGTGTGAAAGATACACCTGTTCTACTAATATGTACAAAATAACTGGGTAAATATCGTACATTTCAATCGTAGATACTCATCTCATAATTTTATTATTATATTTGAGTATTCTGTCTAGGTATTCTAAGGATGCACAAAACCACAGAAAACCTTAAACAATTGAATAGCATGTTTTGTTTAATGCCTCAAACGTAGCGTAGGTATATAAATAGGTAAACGACTTCATTGTGTTTGCAAAGGAAAACCACAACTCTAATTTATTATGAACTAGCTGATACCCGCGACTTCGTACGCGTGCGAAAGTTTCCACCAAAATATCTATCAACCAGCAAACGATGAATCTTGTCCCAATTTATTTTTTCCCGGGAACGGGATAAAAAGTATACGTCTCCTGGTTCTAATAAGCTACCTCCCTACAAATTTTCAGCCAAATCGGTTCAGCAGTCCTTGAGTTATAAATAGTGTAACTAACACGACTTTCTTTTATATATATAGATAGAAGATAGATATAACTTGTACATAGTAAACGCCGTAATAGACGCGAAGCTTATATAAAAAATGCTATCAATGCAGCCCATTGGCTTCACCTTTTAGTCCATTTTCCATAAACCATTTTATATTATTTGCTTGCAGATGTGGTTCTGTGGCTACCCAGCCTCCGTGCAAGATACAAGTGAACAGGAACAAGGCCTATCCCGACTGCTGTCGCACTATTGTATGCCCTTAGTGGAAACCTACTGCAATAAATTTACGCCAACAAATAATGTCTTACCTAGATCAGACTAAGCTGGACCTGCAATAAACCTAGAAGTGCTCGTGGCTAGGCTTGCTTAGTCAATCTTCACTGATTATCTAAGTTAAGCGCTGTTCTGCGCGGTCACTATTTGGATGGGTGACCGTTAGTGGCATTTACATCTGAGCCCTTCCGTGCTTCGGAGGGCACGTTAAACTGTCGGTCTCGGCTGTAACAGTTATTAAGTAATGACGGAGGCCTTAAGGCGGCCTAAAAATTCGGTCACCAGAGTTGGCCACTAACTCATACGAGCTTGCTTACTCAATTTTTTTTATACCTCCATAGGACAAACATGTTTAAAAATAAAATAAAAGATCTTGTATACAAATTATAATTGTATTTAATTAAAACATAAAATAATATAATTGTCTTTCACTTTTCAAAATAATTGCTTAAAATAAATACTTAATTCTATAACCAATTCGATTGAACATAACAATATTACAAAATTGGCTAGATTTTTTGAACCGATTAAGAACCTTAATTAGTTTAAACTAAAATAAATGCAGAAATTTCTACTAAAACTAATAAAATTATACAATTTCATGTTTATAACTATTAAATTGCTTTTACCAGCATATTTCTAAGAATCTTCCTCCTTATCCAACGCGTTTTAGGAACTATTTAAGTTATTTAAGTATTTTAACAAATACTTCAAATGTAAAAAATAATAAGAAATATGTTTTTAATCTGGGGGTGAGCGGGCCCGATTCTGTTGTTGCTTTTTTCCAACTAAACTAATTTGACAGCGCTAATATCCGTCTTTGTTTAATTTATGAAAAAGGGTTGGCAACATTTTTAGTGCTGTCAAAATAAGTTAGTTTATGAAAATAAAAAACAGAATTGGCACCACTGACTGCTTTTGATGAAATTATCTGTTACATTGTTGCACGTGTATATTAGTGGTATTTCTATAATACCGGGGCTGGTACTTTTAAAATGTATGGCTATTATTCCGTTTATAGAAATACAGACTAGTTTTTTTTATGAGCTATAGCTAAGCATTTCGCTGCCAGCACACCAGCGGGCCTAAGATGCGCACCGCGAGATATGTGTCATGTGACTCATGTCGTTTTGTCAAAATGTAAGCATTTTGTACCAGTTTAGGAACTATTGCATTATCTGTGGTACCTAATGGTGTCGACAAAACGCGCCATAATGTACACTTTTGACACTTGTTAGTCGTCGTACCTCTCTGAGGACGAGATAATAGTCATGCAGAAATGTCAAAAGTTGAAAATTCAAAGGCGCGGTTTCTCGACAACATTACCACAGATAATGCAATAGTTCCTAAACTGGTACAAAATGCTTACATTTCGACAGAACGACATGACAAATATCTCGCGGTGCGCATCTTAGGCCCGCTGGTGATAAGTGTAGCTGCAGCCTAAGGTGGAGCACGCTTAGCTATAATCCACCTATTCACTCTTTTACAAGTTAAAACCTAGTTTTTACATAAATCAAATGTTTGCCATGATGTACTATTGTGATTTTATATTATTCTTTATTTTATTTCATTTATAACTATGACACAGTTTAAAAAACTATTTTCAGTTTTATCATACAATCAGAAGCTATTTCAACCTGTTTTTTTTAAATAACAAAATATACAACCATGACGATTATTGGTATATATTCACAAAATTGATAGTTATCTAAAATGGACATGAAACGACGCTATTTGATAAAAAAAGATTAGAATACAAATGTAAAAAAAAACATTTATTTTTCTGATTGGTTCGTATGCCGATACAAGAAATAATTACTCAAGCATAAGTTTGAGTAGAGATTTTCATACAGAAATCTATGCTTGAGTCGGGATCAGTGCTTGACCAGTAAATACTGACCTAGGTATTGCTCGTCAAATTACCCTAGGTCAGCTGCAAACTTTAGTACATTGTTCACCGAGAGGAGATCGGGAATCGCACTTTCTCTCGAGTGATACATAGTGCTTTATACTACACCTACGAGGAAAATAAAAAACTAAAACTGAATCCTCAAACAACACACAAATTGAAAATGGCGCCAATGGCGTCAGCAATTTTCACATGTTCTTTTTTCAAATTGTTTATCTTGCTGCCGCAGGATCACACTGCCAGCCCGACACCATCCAACACACAGCTAGTGGCCAGTGTCATTTTGCGAACTTGGAGATAAAAACTCACTGTAAAAACTTTTTGGCTTTTGATATTTAGGTTACCGGCGCATAGTCTTACCCAAAATTAAAAAAGAAAAACCACGTAAGAAATGGATTTTCATACACTCTTCTCTCCCGCTCAGATGCCTTTTCTCCCCGCATATTTGTTCGATATGCAATGACGTACTTTCTACCGTAAATTTGATAAAGTATCAAGGTACTTTCCAAGCAGGTGTAGTATAAAATATATTTCTAGTATTTCTTTTAATGATCTTTATATGATTCAATCTTTAAATAAATTTTATTTGAGCAAAACACCTGTCTTTTTACAACAAATATTGATTGAAAATGAAATGTTTTTCAGGCATATATCGAAATCATCACTATTGAGTGGTGACGAAAAAAAAAAAATTCCAGAAAAATGGTGGTGTGCTCCATTTTCCAAAAATCCAAGTGAATTTGCGTTGCGAACTAGATCTAACTAATCTACGCGTAAAAGGGCGCAAGTCAATATATATGTCAAAATCGCTCCAAAAATGGAACAAAATATAACTACGATATACAAACTGAACACTGGAGATTCACAACTCTGTTGATATCACAAATGTTGCATCTGTGAGATATTCTACCCAAGAATTTCGAAGTTATAGTCCGACCACGCCATGTTTGCAACGCTAGATATGACAAAATTTAACAACTTATCGTTGTAAACACCATAAAGATTCCATTATGTATGTTTTTTTTTTTTTTTTGTTTTTACTATAAAAGGTAAATGCTATTTTTTTATTTTTCCCAATCCTTTTGGATCTGGCTATTATTACATTGCAAACTTAGCTTGGTCAGACAATAGTAGGTGTATATATGTGTCAGAACTTTGGCTATACTACAATTTTGGCAACATTCCGTCTCAGGGTGATGGACGCAGTGCAATACTACACAGAGCACGTCCTCAGTGAACGTGCAATGTGAGTGCAATAAAATGTATTACAGTTACAATCGGCAAAGGTCGCTCAACATCAGGTGGGTTATCTGCTTGTACCATCACTTTCTCTTATAATAAGCCGCGTTCTATTGGAACAAACTCATAATTATTGTCAAAATTGTCAATAGTCATACAAGACAAAAATCATAATAATCAATAGTCGTAATAGGCCGGAATACTGAAACGTCACTCAAAAAAACACCACTTAAAACTGCTCTGCCTCTGTTTGACATTACTCATTTGTCAATAATTTAAGCGTGAACTTAATTTAAGTGGCGTTTGAGTATTCGGCCATTCGTCTTTCAATTCAACGCCTCAGGCTTGGCTTAAGATGTTGTTCTTCGATATTTTTGGGTAGCAGTTAATTTGTGAGATACTCTTATCATTATCTCAACATATTTTACTCTAGTTATTCTTCAGCAAAACCACTCCACAACATTCATACATATATCTTCTGATTTATTTTTGCTCGACACGTGTAGCGCTTCACTAATAAACGCAATTATGATGGAAAATGCAGATAAATTGAACAATGCATTGGGTCACAGAACGCGTCCACTGAGGACGTGCTCGGTAAGGTTGTGTATTGCGTCAACAACTACAATTTTAGAGAACGCTGCACTTATTCGACTCTATTTTTTATTGCTTCGTAATATATTCTTTTTAATACAATTTCACACCAATTTCCACAAATGTTCATATTCCACACGCAAACATAGAAAATAAGGCGTATCAGTCCTTCTGTTAATATAATTCTTAGCTTATATCTAACTTATCTATTCGTATCTATATTCGTCTAGCGTCAATGGCAAAATTACACCATTTTTAGGCACAAAAACTATAATGTATTTTATTTAGAGTTCCCTTCCTACGAGGCTAGGATGCGCATGCGCACGCGAGATATTTTGTCAACTTGTTGAACACAGCGCCATCTGTGGTTCAACGGCTGTATTAAACACTGCGCCATCTGTGCTTCAACGGCTGAACTAAATAAATAGGTAAGCCGATACCTAATTAATCTTTCACTTCGAGTACTACATAGACTAGTTAGCTAATTAGTTAAGACAGTTGCCACTGGTAGGGCGCTGTTCCTTACTATATGTATCGCCGCGTGGTCTGGCGCTGCCCTCTTTTCCCGGCAGTCAAATCGACTGGTTGTGCCTACCTACTAAATTATTTTATTAATAAACGCTTTTGTTTCATGGCCAAGGATCTTCTTCCTCCTGCATTAGACACAACTCGTTCTGTCAATATAAAATTATACACTATTTGTGAATTGAGAGTTCAAATCACTACATAGTATAAAGCAAAGTCGCTTCCCGCGTCTGTCCTAATGTCTGTATGTATGTATGCTCAGATCTTTACAACTACACAACGGATTTTGATGCAGTTTTTTTTTTAATAGATAGAGTGATTCAAGAGGAATATTTATATGTATAATACATCATCATCATCACTGCATTGCACCCGTGCGAAGCCGGGGCGGGTCGCTTAAAAAACTTAAAAAAACCAACTTAAATTTGATACAGCTCATCAGCAGATGATGATAATGATGATAGTAGTTCATTGAATTTGTTCGTTATCATAAACACCATTGAAAGGTCACAGGAAAACAAAATACGCAATGTCGCGTACGTGGATGACGTGTTTTTTCCAGTTATTCCTATTTAACAGCCAAACTACTGAAAAGATTTTGATAAAAAAAATATCGGTCCAATCTGAAAGTACATCCTTTCAGATAAAAAAAAAATCAAGTCGGTTCATAAATAGTTGTTAGCACACATAAAAAAAGACAACTTTTTAGATTAAATTGAGAGCCTCCTCCTTTTTTTGAAGTCGGTTAAAAATTTATGCTAAATGCTTTTATTTCGACAGAACGAGTCGATTAATATCTCGCGTGCTCCTCCTAGCCCCGCGGTTGTAAACCAAAAACTTAATTATATTATTTCTCGTCTGGGTCAAGACCAAATTATTTTTTGTTTGTAAAAACGCTGGTCTGGTTAATTCATTTAGATCGTAAATATAAGCTAAACAAATATGTGAACTTATATTGCATCACGGGTAAAAGAATTACATACCTATCATTAAAATTAATAGTAATAATGATATGCTTTCTTAAAACAAAATAGTATTTTCCATAATATTATCGAATGTTTACACATTATTACACAATTTATTGAGTAAAAATTATAGAATTAAATATTATTGAAACTGCTGTTTAGTGCGATTACATTAGACTGGGCGTTTTCAAATATGTTACATCCACAGACGTGTTCCGTCGATATAAATGTTACCTCCGTCAAAATGTTGAATTTAACGATGGTATGTCAAACTAAAGTATTTCTGTGGATCCTTGAAGCGCACAGCGCAAGTCTCTTACGGTCGTAATAATACGCCCAGTTTATTACTAAAATGTTCCAAAACTAAAATACCTAAATGTTTTTTTTATAATTTTATAGTTCACGCAAAATGTAACAAAATAAATGTTCTTCGTAAACTAAGTGCTGCATACATAGTTGCCTCGGACACTAGTAAAAAATTTACATAAAGCGGCGTTCAGCGACGTTACTATTTAGATGGGTGACTTAGGAGCATTTTTACAACTTCGTGCTTCAATGGGCATGTTTGCAGCCCACGGCCAAATGCCCGTAGACTTTCTGGCTTATTAAAATCGTCTACGACAGAGTTACTTCCTCGATAGATTGTCAAAGGTATGACGTAAACTAAAAAATGTAATGGCAGTGGTACAAAATAACTATAAAATAGTGTAAGAGAACCAAAAACCAAGAAATAGTATTTTTACCTTTTTTCACTGAATAACTGTATAATACTAATGCTTGGGTTTTGATTTAGTTTAGTATCAAAACGTTCATCTCGCTCTTTTCAAATGAAATTTTAGATCTATTTTATCGAGACAAATGTTACTACTGTTACAGATATATTCGATTCATTGACTTCTTTTTTCTACACTACCCTATAAAAACAGTAGTGTTACTTCAATTTTTAAACATAAAGCCTCAGTGTTTCATGGATTGAAAGAATTCAATCCGTGAAACACTAGGCTTTATGCTAGGAAATGTTTCATATTACATAGAGATAACATATTATCGCATAGGCTTTAAATAAATTCTACATTGTTGATATCATCTCTCTTAAGAACATTTTCGAATCTTTCAGAGCATAAGCCTGTTCAACCAATGAAACGCCTTCACTGAAATTGTACATTTATAAACCTCTTCTTTACAATCAAATGTTACTTCAACAGACTTTCTACCTAAAGTCAATTATGTTTTCAAATTACAAGGATCATTTAGAACCGTCTTATATACTAGGTGAATCTGGGTAGGTACCAGTTTTGTTGTTTATAGAAATGTTACTTCTTTTTTGTAGAGGATACGTGATCTCCCTTAAAATGTCACCAAATGTTACCTCCATAGAAAAGTTGCCTTTGTAAATTCTACCTTAAAATTTTACCAAATGTTACCTCCATAGAAATGTTACCTCTACAGATTCTCTTGAAATATCATAAACGAAATGTTACCTGCATAGAAATGTTACCTCTAGACACCGTTTCGTTTGTATGGTTTCTAGTGTCAGACTACGACAACGAAATGTTACCTGCATAGAAATGTTACTACTAGACACCCTTTCGTTTGCATGGTTTGTTAGTGTCAGACTCCGACAACGCAATGTTAGCTACATAGAAATGTTACCTGCATAGAAATGTTACCTCTAGACACCGTTTCGATTGTATAGTTAGTTAGTGTCAGACACCGAGTATGGCGATGCGAGGTTTGTCCGGCGGTACGGGGGGCTTACGTCACGCACGCGGACCTGCCTTCTCGCCCATACGCTTTGCTAGTTCACACATCAACTCCCTGGAATTAATAATAATATATTCACAAAATACACGTGTAACTATGACGTGTATTGAAACAAGAAAGGTATTTAAAGATTTGACTAATTAAATAAATTAATAAATATTCATAGACATTTCACACAACGCCTTCTAGTCCCAAACTAAGCAAAGCTTGTACTAAACTAGATTACTGATAGAATAGGTACTTTTTTTTGTAAGTACATTCTTTTAATACATAGTGATACCCAGACACAGAACAAAAATCTATTTTTGCCACACACTCAACTGTTCGCCATCAAGAGAAAACTCTTGATGGCGATTTAGGTTCAATCGCCATCAAGAGAAAACTCTTGATGGCGATTGAACCCACGACCCACAGCACGGAATGTAGAGCTATACTGACTTAGCTATAGCGCGAAGATGGCTCATGTGGAGTCAGTCAGAGGGCGTTGTGTGAAATGTCCATGAATATTTATTTTACCTTTCAAAGATTATCCGCGTGTTAACAAAGCGATCTTTATTGACAAGGAAATTTACAACTTATACAGTACAAGCCGTCGCCCGCGGCGTTGCTCGCGTTCCCATAGAGTGTGACTTTTCAAAATTCCTTTCTTAGTGCACCCCTACACTATATAAGGATACTACCCTCCAAATTTCATACCTCTAGGACTTATAGTTTAGGCTGTGCGTTGATTCTATGTCAGCTTCAAAAGAGTTTTATATTATATTGATTTACAATATTTACAATATACATATAACAGTTGAGCTATCTACAAACCGTTGCAAACGATTTATAGATAGCTCAACTAGTCCAAATCAGTAACAATAATAATATTCATAAATATTCACGGACATTTAACACAACGCCTTCTAGTCCCAAACTAAGCAAAGCTTGTACTATGGGAACTAGATGGCTGATAGAATACATATATATACTTTTTTTTGTTGTAAATGCATACTTATATATACATAGACACCCAGACCAATCGTTATGTTTACCACACAACATAGATAAGAAGTTAAGCTGCACTTCAGCCATTGTACCTAACCTAACCTTTTCTGTAAATAATGGACAATGGGCAAATTTCATACAAAAAAAACCCAACATCAACAAAAACAAAATCTACACCTTATTATCACATATGACAGGCGTCATGGCTCAGTCGGTAGTAGCTCTGCCTTCCGTGCTGTGGGTCGTGGGTTCGATCCCCACCGAGAACAAACATTTGTGTTGGCAATCATAGATGTTTGTTCTGTGTCTGGGTGTTTCTATGTATCATAAGTATGTATTTACAAAAAAAAATGTATGTATGTATTCTATCAGCCATCTAGTTTCCATCGTACAAGCTTTGCTTAGTTTGGGACTAGAAGGCGTTGTGTTAAGTGTCCATGAATATTTATTTATTTATTTTATATATATTTTACCTTATATATTTTTCATTAATTATTTGTTTGATACCTCTGTAGGGTGACAGATATAAAACAGTTTAATATGCTCTAAAACAGCAGTTAAAAAAACAGCAGTTAAGAAAACAGCAGTTGTTTTACTTCCAAAAAAGTATAGTTATTATTATTTTTTTAGCTGATTGACAGCCCATAGCGGAATAAAATTGCATACAACTGTTGTATTTTTCAAGCCTAAAAACCGACATTATAAATTATTTCTGCCCTGGGTTAATTTTTCCCAATCTCTTTTTTTTTATTTATTTTATTTTATTACCTGAATATAAGTGGGTCCATGTTCCGCGCCAGCATATAAAGTAGCCACCAGTCTCCGATGTCTGTTCTCCGAGACACAGTGGCCGCCGTCTCCATGGCGAGAGTACGGGATCGAGCGTGGAGTAGTCTCGGTCGGATTGATGGCACGAATATTATTATTAACCTGGAATTTGAAGAATAACTTAAGAACTATTTATTTTTAACCGACTTATAAAAAGGAGGAGGTTGTCAATTCAGTTGGATTTTTTTTACACGCTTTATATTAGCTTCACTTGTATGTTTGTTTGTAACCGACTCCTTTGGGCGCGATTTTGACCCACTTTGAACGGTCAGATTTCATTCAAACTTTGTAGATTTATCGAGGACCGATGACAATACACTAATTTGATAAGATTATTCCATTATTCAATTTGCAAAATAAGATTTTTGTCAATTTTTATGTTTGTTACCTCAGACACCGTCATTTATAAACTGATTTCAAAAAATCTTTTTTTTTATCTATTCTTCCAGATTGATCCCATACAAATGTTATCAAAATCGGTTCAGTAGCTTGGCAGTTAAATAGGAATAACTGGAAAAAACACGTCATCTTCGTACACGACATTGCGTATTTTGCTTTCCTGTGACTTTTCAGTGATGTTTAATGAAGAAGGTAATCAAATTGAAGTAGCTTTTTCTAATTTTTAAAGTTATAAATTATTGGTAATTACGAAACACAAATTTTAAGTCGCAGGACTCTTAACTAAGCCGTAAAGTTAACCAAACAAGCTCGCATGAGTTAGTGGCCAACTCTGGTGACGGAGTTTTTAGGCCGCCTTAAGGCCTCCGTCATGGCTTAACGACTGCTAGAGCCCGGACCAACTGTTTAACGTGCCCTCCGAAGCACGGAAGCGCTCAGATGTAAATACCACTAACGGTCACCCATCCAAATAATGACCGCGCAGAACGTCGCTTAACTTAAATAATCGGTGAAGATTGACTAAACAAGCCTAGCCACGAGCACTTAAAGGCGTAAAGTTAAAGTTAAAGTAAGTGAACTCACCTATAGAGAACTAACAAGGCTAGTATAACAGCCAGTATGATATACCAGAACCATAGGAATATATACGTCTTCTCATTCACTATGTTCAGTGGTAGGATGCACAAACTGTCGTGGGTTTGAATGCTGCCCGACGCACCGAACTTGTGGAATGTGCATTTTGTGATGCGAGGGAATATGTAGATCATTGGATCATATCTGGAAATTGAAAATAAAAGGTAAGAATGGCTAACACGAAGCGTAAGGCTACCCACGGGTAAATTTCCCAATCAGCCGGCGACTCCAAAGTGTAGGGCCATTCGAGTTGGATTCGTCGGCTTATTTGCCGAAGATGTACATAATGACATCCCAACAAAATAAATCCCAATTATATTTTTACTGGATTTTGTCTCTCTGGATGGTGCACATTTTCTCACAAAAAAAAAAACATTAAAGTCACATACGTACCACGTGACAGGAGTTGCAAGATAGTCGGTGTTGTAGGTAAGGAGAAACATTTGTGTGTGACAAACATGGATCTGGGTGTTACTATGTACTATATAATACCTGTATTTACAAAAAAGTGAATATAAAAATTTTCTCCGCAGCTATATTTTTACTGGACTGTACCTTTCAGGTTCGCGCACGTTTTCTCACCAAAAATACATTAAAGTCTCTGCCTTTGCCTTTCGTGTTGTAGGTCGTGGGTTCAATCCCCACTAAAAAGAAACATTTTTGAGTGGGAAAACATGGATGTTTATTCTATATCTGGGTGTTACTATGTATTATAAGTACCTGTGTATTGACAAAAACAAGAATAAAGGAATTTTATCAGAAATCTAGTTCCCATAGTACAAGATTTGCTTAGTTCGGGACTAGAAGGCGTTGTGTGATATTTCCTTGAATATTTATTTATTCGTACCTCTCGTCTTGCGGTATATCGCTATATCCCAGCACGCGGGTGCCGTACGAGAAGAACTCTCCGTTGAAGAAGCTGTCCATCATCCACAGCTGCAGCACTATGTTCACGAGACACAGCAGCTCGCAGCCCCAGTACCGGAACGCGTACATCTTGTGACACTGGGAAAGAACCACAAATATATTAAAACACACGGATCAAAAGGGAGGAGATCTATCACTACATAGTATAAAGCAAAGTCGCTTCCCGCGTCTGTCCTAATGTCTGTATGTATGTATGCTTAGATCTTTAAAACTGCACAACGGATTTTGATGCAGTTTTAATAGATAGACTGATTCAAGAGGAAGGTTTAAATGTATAATAAGAGTTTGAATACCGTTAGTGGCATTTACATGTGAGCGCTTCCGTGCTTCGGAGGGCACGTTAAACTGTCGGTTCCGGCTCTAGCAGTCGTTAAGCCATGACGGAGGCCTTAAGGCGGCCTAAAAACTCCGTCAACAGAGTTGGCCAACGCATACGAGCTTGCTTGCTAGGGTGACTTCCACAGCTCTGCCATTAGTTTCATAAAGTGAGACATTAAAATTCCCGGCATTCGTCGGCTGTCCCGAGGGTCATCAACCGAGTTCCATTAACCACATCACATCCAGTGAATCACAATTGACCGTGCATTCCGTTGATAGGGACACATTAGGAAACGACCTCAGAATGTAATAGGGCAAATAGGTACTACTACGAAAAGAAGTTCAAGAGAAGTTCTGATGCGCTTCTACAAACATACTGGTACATTCCGACACGGTTTAATAGCTTTGACCATGAATGGAAGTGGAAGGGTGCTTTGCGCAGCAAAAGATACAGAATAGGATAGAAATAAATATAGATATTCCCCTCCACTTTCGCCGAGAGCTATTAAACCGTGTCGGGGCCTATATGTAGCTAGCAAATACTAGATGAGATGAACTGAAGACTGGGCTTTGTGATACCCACGACCAGCAGTGGGCCGATGACATTGTAATGACTACAAAAAACAAAAGACTGATATTTCTGAAATATATCAACTTTGAAACAAATACATGAGGTAAAGGGTCACGTAAGTATGACCCCATAGACAACAACGTATGCTTCGAGAATTCAAAGACTGAAATGAGGAGAAACTAATTAAAATCATATAGGAAAGTATTATGCGTTCAATGAAGATACAGTCGCTGACAGAGCTAAATATATTTTGTTCAGCTGCCAACAATGGATCAAGTCACCAGATCCTACAATACTCCATTATCCAGCATCAAGTAACAGTCTGTCACTGTACCTAATGATAACCTGAGCAGTGACCACCCATATCAATGAGCCTTTTAAGAAGCCTCAATGTCTCAAACTGTCGAGGAATTCCTGAGATACGGGATATACTGTTGGTTATTTAGTGAAAGATCAACTTTGTTTGTGAGGTCGATGATTTTATCGGTACCAAACGGTCTGCAATGATATCTGAAGAATTTGTATTTCTTAGTCCAGATATGCTTTGGACAAATTCCCAAATGGTCTGCAATGATATCTGATGGATTTTAAGATATTTTATTAGATTAGGCTTTATGGTTTGGATTTTAATAAGTGATAACGCTAGGTACCACGTTTATACCAGTATATATTTGGTAAAATAATGATCGTGCAAAGTTATAGTACCAGTAGCCAAGACGAACGCCTTTGTGCAACATAATAAATAAATAAATATTCTTGGACATATTACACAAAGATCTCTAGTCCCAAACTAAGCAAAGCTTGTACTATGGGAACTAGATTGCTGATAGAATACTTATATACATTTTTTTTTGTAAATACATACTTATGATACATAGTAACACCCAGACACAGATCAAACATAGGTATTGCGTCACTAGAAAAATGACTAGCTTATCAACTCAATCAATACTAAGATATTGAAGTAAGAATATTGAATCTCACAAAACCTAAGAAGCTATTATAGTTCTGATACTAAGGCCCAGTTTCACCAAAGTCTTGCTAACAGAGTGTTACGTATTCGGGCGTCAAAATTAACAAGAATGTTATAGTATTGTTATAGTAGATTAGTAGCCAAGGTCTGTAAGGCATCACGATGCTTACACCCGAGCTAACTACTCTGCTTTACATCTCGATTGTGAGTTAAGTAGGTTTTTATTACCCCCAAATGGGGCTTGTAGGTGACCAATTAGCACTCTAGGGTAATAATGTAGCTAGAAAAGGGACTCACGTATGTGTGCCTCGTCTTCGACTCGGCCCACATTTAAACGTTCTTCCCTCAAATTACTTACCGCCCTAGAGATAGTAAGGTATTTTACGTCCCACGAAACAAAATTGACAAAGGATTACTAAATCAACCGTTGTGTGAATGATAATGTCAAACGACTAAATTAAAACGACGTTCAACGATGTTTAAATAAAACGCAAGCAGATGTATTTTTGTTTAGCTGGTTTATATGGTGGCCGTCAGATCAGCGATTAGATTAAACAATCTGTTAATGAAGATAATCCTTGGTTAGGGCATGGTGAAACACAAAACGACCTTAACAGTCCGTTAAATGGCTAACAAGCTGTTAGTTTAACTAACAGAGCATGGTGAAACCCTTAGTATATTATTGCGTCAACTAAAGATTTCCATACAAGACTAGCCGTCTCCCGCGGCGTTGCTCGCGTTAGGGTGTGACTTTTCAAAATTCCATTTTCCCGCTTTTCTGTTGATATTTTTCCTGAATTTTCTTTGCTATAAATCTCACGGAGCCCGAGACCTTTCCAACGAATGCAAAACCGTGGAAATCGGTTCGTGCGTTCTGGAGTTATAGCGTCAGGAAGGAAAACCCGACTTATTTTTATATAGTAGATTAGTTGCAAGCCCAAATGGAATATCACTAGACAAATTAATTACCACGACAAATGAAGACACCATAACAAATTCTAGTTCTACTGCTGAGCTGTTTGTTAAACATACGGCGGCAGGACAAAAGATATACGATATGCTTATAGAGTAATCGGAAATGTTTTTATAACCCGGCTCAGGCTCGTATGCCGATACAGAAATCGTTACTTAAGCATAGATTTGAGTAGACATTTCATACAAATTTCTATGCTTAGTCTGCCGGATCATAAGTAAAGTAAAGCTACTGTTACACATTCTAGAAAATAGCATGCTCAATATTAGCATGCTAATGAGGAGTTCACATTTGCTAGCAATAAGCATGCTAGTTTTAAGCATGCTTCTGAATAAGCATGCTAAAAGCAAACACTCCAATACACATGCTATTTTATAGCGTGCTCTCACGCTCTTTGTGCACGCGCACCTGTCGCAAACGACTGATCGATCGATACTAGCATGCTCAATAAGCAAACCTGTTCACACGCGCTAAAAGCACGCTGCCCTTCACCCGCGCTGCAGGTAGCATGCTCAAAAATCGACGGTCGTGCGATTTTCTAGAAAATCGCACGACCGTCTAATAATAAATTAGCATGCCAAATATTGAGCATGCTATTTTCTAGCATGTGTAACAGTAGCTTACCTATGCATACGGGTCTGAGCTCGGTTTAGAATATCAAGGCGTCACGTCGTGTATTCTGCGACATTGAATTCGTACGAGGAATCGTACTTGGACCAATCTATTACCTAGGCCCATATTGCAAAGTAAAAAATAAACTAGCAGAAAAACATTCATCGTAAATGCTGAGTAACTTGAACTTCGAACACGAACTTTGAACTTTTTAGCGTGATAATAATTCTGGGATTTTCCAAACAGTAATTATCAAATATCAAGAAAATTACGAACGAACACATGTTAGGTTTATTCAACAATGATAGAAAATACAATCTCGTGTCTTGGGAGAGACCTACGTTCAGCAGTGGACCAATATAGATTGATGATGATGGATACCATCTAGCTAGTAACTAACAATAGAATCTTGTCGAAAAAGGTTATGCGTAATTTCGGCATGATACCCTGACTTCCCTAACCCCTTAAATGTTTCGCAGTACACTTCATGAATAAGGGATGTAACATGATTATTTTATCTGAAGGGTCACAATAGCGTCACTATTATTATCGAGGGCTGGATGAGCAGATGCGGTACCGGTCGTGCACCTGGCCTGCTTTTGTCGCTGGTAACCCGTATCACCTGTCATATCGGAAGATATAGAATTGTTACTGTCAATATGATCAACGAGCTGTTGGACTTTGTCAGGAGTTTTATTGGATAGGAAACTAAAAGATAGTTTTTTACCAGAGCCTGTTAGTGCCTGGGGCATGACTTGATGTGAGTTGCTTGCCATGATAAAGCTCGTTATTCTGCTAAATAAATCGTTACTCAAGTTTATGATTAGAGTAGAGATTCTTATAAAAACTGTATGCTTCAGGTAGTCTAGTCGGCTTTATACAAAGGAAAGAAATACGTAGTGCAGCGACTTATTCGCGAGTTGCACCACAATGAAGGAAGCCTGTACGATTGTACAACAATGATACAAACTGAAGACATAGCCCGTTGGATATCAACCGGTTAGTTTCACACAATTGTTTCTTTAATAGCATGCAAACATGTCATGTGCACCATAACATTGCATTACAGGCAGCTATTGTCACGCATGGAGTCCATCACGAAAGGATGTGATTTCATGTGATTATGGAGTCATGGTGTGTCCGCGGCCCTTACGATTATGGTTTTAGTTGGAGCCTTGGCCGAAAAGGTATGGTCTTCGATATTATTATTGTTACTAAGAGGAGATACAAAGGCCAACCTACTCTTCTTTACTGTTATGAAGCTCCATCTTATTAATAATACAAATGTGAAAGTTTAGTTAGATGTTTGTGTTTCGATCACGCCGCAACTACTGGTCCGATTTGGATGAAACTCGGAATATACATGGCTCGTTATCTGCTTTTTATCCCGAATAATAAACAGGAAGAACGGGACGAAGACGAAGTCGCGAGCGTAAGTTAATTTATTTCTTGACAATGTTCGCAACTAAACCTATTTTCAAAATGAAAATTTTCTTTTCCGTAGTAAAAATAAAATGTTGAGATAATCTTTACTAGAAAAAAAACTCTGCGCTGCGATACCTTTACATTGATAAAGTTAAAACAGTAAGTAGTATAGAGCTACTTACAGGTCATCGTCCACCAAGATATTCGATACCTACTTATTATCGATCGTAAAGCCATAGTATAAATAGAGCTATCTATAATCGTTAGCTAGTCCGTAAAAAAGACATTTCGAATGTGAACAAAAACTGACCTAATAAAAAACGCCAATCCATTTACCAACCTTACAAAAAATATGCGACTCGTTTAGTTCAGATATTGATAGTAATTGTGTAATAATTGTAATCAGTTACAAACATTATTTAAACTCTTATTGAGAGTTATTGATGGCACTCGTAATTTTGATACCACTATGTGCCACGCGTGTGGAGCCTTGAAGTAGCTTGTACTAAAGATAACTTGTAGTTAACTTTAGGCACCTTTAGGTATCTACTCAAAGCTGTAAAAAAAAATATTATGAGAACCCTAATTTTGATTAGGCTTGCATATCCTGTATCGAATTGTTTTGAAAAACACGTCGGTCCAAGTTAATTGGTTAAATTTCGTTCAAAAAACGTTTACAACCAACTTTGTTTATTGACATGCGGTGTGCTGGCCACGTGTATTGCCTCCAGCATAGTTTCTTCCACCATCAGACATAACATAATTCCATAAGAAATAAACCTTAGGTGGCTTGGAATAAAGTTTATAATACGATAATCATGATTTGTTGCAAACAATTTGGCATGTGAACGTGTTCCGTCGAAACTGGAGTACTTGAACCTACTATAATGTCTCCGTTGTCTTGCCTTGAACAGACAATGACCGAATTTAGCCAAATTCTACCATATATTTGAATTTTTTCTACCTAAGAATGGTGAAGGTAAGAATGGTGTTTTCATAGATTTTATGCGCTAACAGCCTCCCTCTGGGCGACGACGGAGACTGGCGCAAGTAGCAAGTAGAAGCGCTCGTGGCGTAGCTTGCTTAGTCAATCTTTACTGATTTTTGGATGGGTGACCGTTAGTGGCAATTACATCTGAGCGCTTCCGTGCTTCGTGCACATTTCGGTCCCGGCTCTAGCAGTCGTTCAGCCGCGACGGAGGCCTTAAGGCGGCATTAAAAATCTGTCCAAAGAGTTAGCCACTAACTCATACGAGCTTGCTTGCTTACGGCGACTGGATCGCCCTGAGGAGGACCCTATAGAAATGCATGGAAAAAACTCCTCAACTCCTAAAGTATTTTAAGACGGGCACGACCTTCAGTAGTGAAGAACTACGACGAAGAGGAAACGACACCAAAACGTAGAATTCAGTAACAAGATTAAAATCTTTTTACGTACCAATCAGTTATAATCTTTATTCATTTTTGGTAACACAATCTGCATCCCGACGAGGATAATAATACCATTTAGCGGATTATGTATATCCTCATTAATAAGGATACGATTATCTTTCAACGTATTATGAGCGGGATCAGCCAAGTGAATCGAAATAAACTTAAATCTTATTAGGTAAGTACGGTTTTTTTTGGGTTATTCTGCGTGTGTAACCTAAAAACAAAAAACACGTAATTCAAGCGAAATGATTATTATTTGTTATGTTTTTTAAGTTGTTACTTGTTTAAATAACCTAAAGATAAAAATATAGAGCGCAACTAAATTTGAACCCCCGATTATCGATTTTAGAGGCAGGTTTGCGCCCACGAGCCCACGAGCGTCCTCATATAGTAGATTGTATCATAAGGGAGCAAAATTATATTTTTACGGCGAGGGCGATTTTTTGAATCCAGAGCGAAGTGAAGGATTCTAGAGTAGAATCCCGAGCGTAGCGAGGGATTCAAAGTACTTCGCCCGAGCCAAAAATATATTTTGCGCCCGAGTGGTACACTCTACTTTTCATCACCAACTATGAGAAAATAAAAGGCGCCTCATATTTTATTGTAATATTATTATTTAATAAAACATATATAGTAACAACTAAAATGAAAATAAATAGTATCTAAAATGAAAACCACTTATTTCTTATGTTTTCTATTCGTTCGATTTCTTTGGCGCTGAACACTAAGATGTTTCAAATTCAAAAAGTGCGCGGCAAAGTAAATTGCGGCGCACTTATTTAAATAAGTGCGCCGGAATGAACTTTGCCGCGCACTTATTGTTTCTTATAGAAAACACCACCTTTGGGTGCACATAAAGGCGAACCAAGTCGTTCTTTTCGAATAGGTGTGATGAAAAAAATATTTATTTCAAATCACGCTACGCTCGCTGTGGTAAGATCAAAAGTGGCTGCTAGTAAAAGAGTCATGCAAGATATATTTGTATTTACTGGTCAAGCACTGATCCGGAGTCAAGCATAGATTTTTTTATGAGAATCTCTACTCAAATCTATGCTTGAGTTCGAATCAGTGCTTGAGCAGGAAACGCGAATACGGACCTATTGCGTGTCGGTCATAATGTAGGTATAGTACGAGTACCTACTTATAACTTTCCAGCCAGAACGACAGTCATAAACATCAATTCATCTAAACTTTCACATTTTTAGGTAGATATACTTACTTTTTTGTGAAGTAGCCTACTTCACAAAATAAAAAAACTTGATACAAAATTACAGTAAAACAAAGAAACGTTAAGAAAAAACTGTTTTTAATGTCAAAATAACCTTTTGATTCATAATCACACCTGAGGTGATTCATCCGGCTCACCACTAAGTGTAATGAAAATGTAAACCAAAAACTTGGCTCCTATTTTTTACAAGCTTAACAATACTTACATTACTATAGACCAGGGGTCACCAAATGGCGGACCGCGGTCCGCATCCGGACCTCCGACCCATTTTGTGCGGACCGCGGGAGTGATAAAGCTAGCAGAAGGATATGATCGATTTCCAAGAAAACAGTTTTAAAACACAAACATGCGAAAGTTTCCAGGGGATAGCTCTGGAGAAAACTGTGTGTGGTAATAAATATTCAGAACTACAAATTTGAAACTTCTTACTTTGTTTGGGTCAACGTATATTTGTGACGGACCCCGAACGAAACTAATTGGTGACCACTGCTATAGACCTAGACGTCTGTAGTAATGACTGGCCTAATTCGGCGAGGGACCGTGACGAGTAGAGAAGAAGAAGAGGCCTTTGCCCAGCAGTGGGACAGACAGGCTAAATATAAAAAAAAACAATAATTAAATCATTTAAAACTGATATAGAGGATAGTTATTAGCGGCTGGTTTTAATTTACAAATTTATCAAATACCTATAAAACATTATAGTTTTCAATAATATTGTAAAGATGGCAGCAAATGTTATTGATTTCCATTACCCACTTGGCGGTAAGGCTAGGCCACCTTCACTGCTAAAGTAATCATTGATCATGAGAAGATCCCACAGTAAAACAATAGCGTGTACTAAAACATCAATATTTAAAGTTTAATTCAGGCTTCAAAAAAGTCAGGTGATTCATTAACATTTCCAAGGTACCTAATAGTGTGTCACTACAGTAGTAATTATGTAAATACAGCATACAGACAGATTAAACACAAATATATATAATATGTATACAGGGTGAGGTTTTTAGAAGGACTAAATCCAAGCTATTACAATTCTAGCAAAATACTATTTTGAATAAAAAATGAGATAAGTGACAATTTTGTTTTCAACGAACAAAAAAAAGTGCCAGTATTAATAATTTTGATTGACTTGAAGGTTGTACGAACCTGAGGATCCACGCTCTAGGATCTAGGGAGGACACTCCGTGGTCCGTTTATACTTCGTTGAGTCATAATAATATTTCCAAGGTTCTGAGAAGTCTGGTAAGCAAATGTCCCGCGTGAGTCATCATTATATTTGCGGCATTTAAGTAAGATTGTGCAATTATGTATACGAGCAATTTTAGGCAAGAATTGTTGAGCCAATAGTTGCGGTGCGTAAAATTTCTGTTATAACGCGTTCACATGCCGCTGCCGGCATTATTGCCGCGGAGTTATTGCCACAGCAACATCGCCTTTATTCTCATTAGAGAGCAACGGCATGAACTTGGGCCGGGAGCCGGGACAGAGGCATTGTCGTGTTAACACTATCCTTGTGCCAACTTCCCTGCCCAAGTCCCTGCCGACTGCGGCTTAGTGTGAACGCAAAATTAGCATTTCTGTTAGGAAAACCACAATAATACTCAGCACTTTATGAGGTAAGAAATAGAGCGGTGAATGGGTGTGGATTACGTGCTTCCCGTCGTCTGGCGGATGTAATCGGCAGGTGTTTCTTTATAGCCGGTCTGGTGAAGTGTTTAATTCTAAGGGTGCTTCTCCACTAGAGCTAAGCTAGGCTACATTGCTAAGGGTGTGTTTCAAATCCACCAATAGGAATCGTATGGAAAACAAACGATCCCTATTGTTGGATTTTGAGCACATTCTTAGCAACGTAGCTGTTGGAAAAGCACTATAATTCAAGGTGTAATTCAAGGTCAATACGATTTGTAAGAACGTCTCGCGTTGGAGTGTTTTATGCACTATCTCCTTGCTAACCTCACTCCAGCTCAACTTCTTAAAATAACGGAGAACTTGAGTTGATGGCAGCAATGTTCTAGCATCCCCGATGGTATTGCGTGGATACCATCGGGGATGCTAGAACAGTGGATCCCAGAGGAGCAAGGACCGACCAGCTCGTGCAATCCTGTCTTGGACTAAACTTTATTTGTAGCAGTGCAATGCAATACAAGTTCTACAGTTTCTTTTTTTTGGTGAGAGCCGCGACAGAAATCGCATGGTGGTCACAGTGGCCCGTGATGAAGCCCCATTTAGCTTCCACATTGTATCGGCTGCGACGCCGATATTTTTGATCGAATCAGTGACATATCGCTATCGGCGTGTACAAAAATCAGAACCCATCGCAGAAAGCTTTGAAATTCCTATAATGATTTATAGTCAAACGTACTTTTTTTTTGCTATCGAATTCGGCGCATTTAGCCTTGATTCGGTATCGATTGAATCTTTTAAACAAAGCAGTATTATCCTCCCCTAAGAGACACTCAGCGGGGAGTAACTAGGGGTAGATAATTGCCAAGCTAGGGCTCAGCTAGGGTTGGCGCTAAGTTTCCTGATTTACAGGGGTAACTACAAATACCCACTGTGCGAAGATTATTTCCTCTGGTTTTTTGCCAAACCGTATTTTAAAATAAAACTGTTTCAGGTTTGAAACTCAGGTCACCGTTTTCTGTCATTTTTTAATGAAAATTGAAGAGCTTGATTATTGCCTAGATTCAGTGAGTTTCGTTCTGAAATATGAACAAGTAATTCTGTACCAAAATATAAGTTAAGTTATTTAGAAAAAGAATTCAATGAATGGTTAGATACCAGATACAGGTACTTTTCAGTATTCCGAACATTTCACGAGTCACGGTTAGAATACAATACACCAGAAATTCACAGAAAAAAAGAATGTTAGGAACGCTTTTTACTTGTGCGTGCGTGGCGAAAACGGATTATTTCCAGGAATTGGTCACATAGCTATACGACTAGAATATACTCGTGTTTCAATGCATTGTTTCCTCGAAACACCAGGAAATACCACACGTAGGATACCAATTTATATTCTCCGAAATCTTATGAAGGCTAAGTCAACAAAAAAACCAGGTGAAAGTTATAAATCGTAAATCTTAGGTCCTACAAAACATTCCAAAACCGGTACTCTAATACTAAGTAGATTTTTTCGAAAGCAATAATAATAATTATGTGGAATGGAGACAATTATTTATCATCATAGCATCTGTGCAAGTACATTATTTTTTAAAACTTGAATCACCTCTTAATTTGATGGTGTCCGAATCGACAGTAACAAAAATATTAAAATCGAAAAGTGTCAATTGGGACATTGTGTCCCAACCCAATATATTTTGTCCGAATCGACAGCAAGTCTACTTTTTCACAACTTCCCGGACCTGAAAAGCCAGCTTCTCTCTGCAAAAACTGTACAGTCCACTGATGATTACAATAATTGCACAATTTACTCGTAGCCAGCAGTCAGTGTACAGGAAATAAAGCGAGCCTAACATGGAGCCCATCGGTGAAATAGTTGTGTAACGTGCAGTCATTGACCTTGTACAAAAAGTTACCCAGTTGTCGCTCTGATTTCATCAGCTGTCGGACTTTTTTTTTGCTGGAGATCAGTGACCGTGGAGATACCAAGAAAGATTTTGAAAGCAGGAAAGAAATCTATTTATCAGAAGTTAGTACCGGAACAGAACATAAGCTCACGACTGGTTCCTTCACGATCCTCAGGCACGGTAGACATCCCTTCAGATCACATAGTATTCAAGAGTTCTGAGGTCTATCTAAGGTCTATCTAAGACACGTCTCAACTCAACATTACACGACAATTAGAACTGTTTTTATGATACTTATCATGTTCTTAATACATGGTAGTTTTAGGAGGTACTTTCATGAAAAACGTTGATGAGTTAGTCTAAGTATAGGGTACAATCGAAGCAAAGTGTGAAGGTTGGAGAAAAAATACTAAGAGTTCAATTTTTTTTGCATGAGTTGGACTAACATTTCTTGTTTTCAATCTTCATCAAGCCTATAAAAACTTACGAGGAACATTATAAATGAGAACAAAAAAACGTAAGATAAGCGAAGGCAATGATTGATGGACATAATCTCGCAATTTAGATAATTCAACCACAGAATAAGATAGGACTTATAGGTTCTTCGATCATGCACAGCCGTTTTGAAGTAGACACTAGTACCGTTTTGTATAAAAAAATCTATCCATCGATTTAATGATTGACGCTAGATCTAAAATAACTGCATATATAGGATATGAAAAGATACCTATTATAATTGCCCAGCAGTGGACGAACGTCAACTGGTTAGATAGATTCTATTACCAAAGATCACCAAAATCAAAGTCAAATATATTTTCACAAGGATCATTTAGAATTAAATAAATAAATAAATAAATATTCACGGACACTTAACACAACGCCTTCTAGTCCCAAACTAAGCAAAGCTTGTACTATGGAAACTAGATGGCTGATATAATACATACATACATTTTTTTTTAAATACATACTTTTAATACATAGAAACACAGAACAAACATCTATGTTTACAACACACAAATGTTTGTTCTCGGTGGGGATCGAACCCACGCCCCACAGCACGGAAGGCAGAGCTACTACCGACTGAGCCATGACGCCTGTCTAATTGTCCAAACTATAGGTGATTTTAAATGACCTTGCTGCCAGAGCCTGGAAGAACGCCTGACAGATGGATTAGTTATCGTAGAGGATATATTAATACTCAGGGGATATTGCTACATTGCCTTATAAAGTGATGGGTTCATTCTGCTACATTTTACGGTCTCTTAAGCCTTTATATCTATTGAAGATGATTTACAGCGTCATGTGGCAACCTATTCCCACACTTAACGGGACACTGTAGTGCCTGGGACATGTTTATAGAGTAGACTTTATTATTTTATTATGACTCCTACAACCCGACTATTGCCATTTGTATTCGTAGCCAGTCTCCTGTGAGAATCGAAGTCTCCGTTCGTGATTCGGGTCAAGCTACTGTTTAATAACATCGTTTACAACAGCATTGTATCGTGCGATTTGATAATGTCGTCAACGTGGTTGGACATAAATTATGAGCAATGGTTGTCTTCACGATGTTTTTCTTCGCTATTTTGGGAGTACCATAATGGTCCAATGTAGGGGAGGCTAAGGACCCTTATCATTTTATTGACTAGGCACCGAATTTTTTTTTAAACTCCGATTGAAAAAATAGTGTTGTTATACGATTGAGGCTTCAGTATGTGTCTGTCTGTGGCTTCGTAGCTCGAAAATAATGCTTCTATTTTATTGCAGTTTCTTTTATAAGAAAGCTAATTGTTCTGGGATGGTTCCATACTCCAAAGGGTTCTGATGATAACCAGCTTTGATGACGAGGATAGTATAGAATCTTATTTAAATTGAGGATTTTAAATTTTTGTAAAAAAATTGGCGTATTAGGAGATGAAGTAAAATCAGACTTCCCACCTGATATTGAGCGGTTACCTCTGCCATAACAATACTTATCTCACATAGTAAGTAGACTGTGGACTTACCCGCTCGTACCTGAGTAGGTACCCGATGATAGCGTCCTTTTTCTTCTCTTTCTCCTCAGCTTGGCACATGCCCATGTTAAGGCCCATCACCACTGTCTTGAGGAGATCTCCCTCGCACGCGTCCCACAGCATCTTGGGCGTGTAGCACATCATGGCCTGGAGATTGGAGGAAGCAACTTTAATGGTATGCTACGAAGGGCGTAATTCCCGTAAATCATTCCGCAGGACTCTTGAAACTATAGAAAGAATTCGTCTTGTTCTTGCGCACGGAACTTTGATTTATACACGTATTTCATACGGCATTAGAAAATATGTATAGACTGCCTTCTGCAAGGAACCCGAATTCAAACCTTTGACGACCTCGTCGCAAAATACATCATCAAAGAGCAATTATCTTTGCTGCATAAAACAAAGATAAATTGAAAAGTCAGGGTACTCTAAACCTTCAAAATACGTTCCGACCTGAGACTGTTATTTACATGCAATACAAATCGTGACATAGTTATTTGTACCATGCCAATGAACTTGGCCGGTCAAGATTCTTCATTCTAGTGGTACTCGTAGTTTCTCATGTTCAAGGCACGACACAGGGAGAGTATTACACACATTTCGACACAGACGTTTAGTCGGAAGGGAAACAAAAATTTTCAACGTCACAGGGCATAGAGTACATCTACTGGCAAAACCTCTTGATCGTTGGTAACATGAGGTGATAAATTGGAAGTTACAATAGCAAAGTATTTATATTCCATGATATAAACATTGATGTTTAATTATTAACCTTTATAGTATAGTGATTAGATACTATCACAAGATCATTCAATTAAACTGACCATTGAGCAATACAAAAAGTGATCTAGATATCTCAGAAGGTCTGGTAGTTGATACTGTAGGTCAACTTCCATAAAGGCATACCCATCGAGTCCACGACCATGATCTAGCTAAACCAAACGAGGTCAACGGCTGTATTCAATACTAGAGTCTCCCCGTGACTTCGCTCTCTTGAATCCTTGGTATAATGTAACCTGTAGGCTTTTCCAGGTGTGAAATGAAACTGTTTTATACAAATTACAGCAGTTACAGCGTAATAGAGTCTATCTCCAAGCTATCATCATCATCCACAGCCCGAGTTCACCCACTGCTGGGCATAGGCCAGTAAGCATCTAAGTGTTACCTAATTAATCTTATCGTAAAAAAGGAGAGGCCTATATTCAAGAGCGGACTCAAGAGTTAAGACAAGAGCGGACTGCTGGTTCCCTCATAGTTTTAAGGATTCGAAGAACAGGAACTGTGATACCACGTCACGCGACCTAAAACTTCACACACACAATGTCGATAAGTAAGACTAGGTTCAATCTCAAATGGACCAAGCCAAGGCTAGCCTGTCTCCTCGTCACCAGTTAGCACGTCTGCCAGCGACCGTTAACCTGCGCGACCTACTTTATAGAAGCGACAAACATGGTTTAACTATTAGGTATGATCAAAAATGTCTATTTCGGAAGTATAACGGAACATACACGTCTAGTCATAACAGATTCGTATGTAAACAGACACGACTATTGACTAAACACGTGGTTTGACCTAATTTGGATGAAATAAAAAAGTTTAATCGGTAAATAGCTCACGCACGACACGTTAAACAGTATCGATTATAATCATAAAAAGAAACATGAAAACCACATATTTTGGAAATGCTCAATCGATTTTTTTCGAAAAAAAATCGACGTAGGTCGACCGGGTTGATACCGGACCAAACTAATCCATCCAAAACATGTTCCAGGCACTACGTGGTATCCCTTAAAAGTCGTGGGTACAATGAAAAGTGCCTTATTATCCCTTGGATAACGTCGACTATGATTTGAATGCCGGACACATCTACTCTAGAGTAGAACTCTAGAGTGTCCACTGACGCTTTATAAATCCTCGAGAATATTTGCGAAGTCCTATTCATCTTTTTCTTGCCACGTGTAACCCACTCAGTTCCCTTCAAGTCGCTCTACTCGCTCCATTATTACAAGCATGGTAGGATTACTTTTCAAATATTATGAATATAACTTGATAAATCTTTGCACAATGTGTTAAACTTTGCCATATTTATGCACCAACCATGCAATCTGATTAGTAAAACAAAGCTATTCGTGGTAACTGATATTATAATGTAGTTCGTCTCTACATGTGCTCTACAAACAAAATATTAATATTAATTCGCTTACAGATGTATGGCGGCCACTACTGACATACAGAAAACATCTGTCAAAACAACCTCATTACGCTAAATACGAGTAGTTGAAGGCACAGAGTAACTTATATAGAGGGACAGTAACTTATAACGATGACCCGGGTTGAAACAACTATAAATATACAAAGGTATAATTCCGTAGCTGATTGTAAGCAGCAGGAGCAGACGACACGTCGGTATTTCAAAGAAATACATAAAAACCAGTAGTTGTAGCTTGTGGCGGACACGTCTTCTCCTGCTGTGGCTGCCTGCAGTCGTCTATGGAGTCGTACTTTTGACGGTGACGAAAAATAACGGTACTCTTTCTGACCCGAAGAAATCTTAGGATATTTCATGTAGAGCATGCTAGTCTAGAAATTGCACCGACGACTTTTTGAGCTCTATCATTCATCAGGCACGTACAAAGTCTTGAAACTAGATTTACTGTGTCGCGAATATCAGTAATACGACTACTATTGGTTCCACAATAAAACTGAACAAATATATGCAGCACCAACAAACGTAAGGTCTTTTAAAACTTCGTATTCTTACAGCGTAGTATTTTGTGTTCCAAGGTTAATGTAATAAGTAAAGAGCACTATTATGATTGCGTAACGCTGATGATACCACGTGGATACCGGTTAGGTGCTTGAACTTCCTGGTGCTATTTTTGTAGCCTTTGTTCTCGGAGGCTTAAACCTCATGTGATCTTCGTTACCTGATTGCTGGCCAATGTACCTGGGCCAAGATTTCGTTCAGCCCTTTTGGGGTTGAATCAATGATCTTAGATTAGGGTAGGCTTTTTTTATAAATTAGGTGGAGGTATTGTACTGAGAGACTTGAGGACGTCTACCGCATCCAATCCAGGGACTTTTTATTTCCGTAAGTCAAGACATATGCTAAAAGATTTAGACACAAAATCATGACGCAGCGTCAATATTTACAAATTTTGAGAATTTTAATTATTTGTCGACTCCTACACATATTTTTCTAGACTAGACAGTAGCGTTCAAAGTCTAGAATTGCAGAAGTCGTGAGCACTTTACTTAGTTAGTAGGTAAGTATCAGGTACCTTAATTTTAGATAGTTATTATTAAAACTTACTTGAAAGAAGAGCACGAAGCACACCCATTGATAGTAGGTATAGTACTTCTTCTCCTGTGTACTGTCATACTCGTTCATAACCCCTGGATGCGCCACTTGGCTGCCGACCTGCAACAACAGCTAGATTAATCACATTTCTGACGATAGAAGGAAATCTTGTTCCTGAATTCCTGGTAGTTTCTTGAGCTGGCGGTATCTTCATCGAATAATACCAAAAAAAAATTGACTATATTCCAGGAAATTTTTCCACAAAACATGTCTGACGATGAAGGATATAAAACATATTTGAGTTTTAAATGACTACATCATGGTCAAATGGGTTTATGCCATGCCTTTACGCAATCGTAACACCGAGTGATCATAACATTATGTGCATAATACATAATACCCTCCTTCGTTATAAAACATTGAGCAAAATACGAATACCAAATCAGTAGTTTAAGGAACTGATGGAGTATCAAATACATATGACTTTAAATGATAAGAGCAATAAATAAGTGTTAAAAATTCCTATCCACGAATCAGAAGGCGAGCGTCCCCGGAGCGTAGGACCCAATTGATAAGCCACATTTTTAAGATCAAAGAAAGTTGGTGAATGGAGAAGGGCCGAAACCGTCTATGATGACGATGATTTATGATCCACTGCAGCAAGGACGCAGGCAATTGTGAATTCTACCGACCACGGACCTATACGGGGAATGTGCAGTCACTAGATATGTGCTTTGTGAAGTACCTACAACTTAGTTCATCTGTTGCAAAAATAAACTACATCACGAGAGCGCGGCAATACCAACATGAAGATTCATTCATCATTCATCAGTGGGAATTTACAAACGATAACATTTCAGTGTTCCTCTCATATCATCAGTTAATGTGATAACAGAATTTAGAGGAGAGAATAAACGATAGTCCATTCAAGTCCGATATCATTCAACTCCGCAGCAAACTGACCTCAATCAACACAACAGATTAGGCAGATGATTGTCGACGAGGGATACGACCCAACAGGAAGTGGATACTTGCAAATCTGAGTCTGACGCATGGCCAATTGTAATCTAATAGTGTAATGTACTCTGATTGTAGGAGAATCACAGCTCGGGGACAACAATAGTCCAACGCAGATAAATCGTTAGGAGTAGGACTGGAGCTGAACAGAGTTTTCCTAGGTCGCATTTCCACCAGAGCTATGCTAAGCAACGTTGCTAAGAATGTGTTTGAAATCCACCGAATAGGAATCGTTTAATATGGAAATAAACGACCCCTATTGGTGGATATCAGAGATTTATTCTAGAACACAACAAAACCTCCTCAATCGTAAAAAAATTAAAAGTAGTAGACCCCAAAGACCTAACATATAATAGGTTCAGTGGTTAGGAAGACCACAATAACGTAGAGTAAATATTATAATGTAAATATCAGTGACCTAACCAAAGCAATGTATTTAGTTTCGATATACAATACTTTGTTATTAAATCTGGGACAGCGTTTCAAACACGTATGGGTAATAATGGAGTATTACCGATTGTCCTAAAGGGTCAGCATAATATTGCAGAAAATAAGAACCTACAAAAACATTTAAACAACCACCAGTTGATAAGTAAATATCTTGCATGGACACGATGAATAATCTAAACGTTTTATATCCACGGACTCCCAACGACCTTCACAATATCCTCGATGGACCAAGTAGTCTATAATAGAGTCCAAACCGAAATGAAAGCTTATTAACAAGAACCACGAGCGAAAGATTAAATCATGGCATTGCGGAAATAGTATATTATTATGATTACTATAGTAATTATAAACAAGATCACATTGCTTCACAGTGTGACAAAAAATGTGCCAAGTCACCTGTACGTAACAAAGAAGTTGAAAGTTACGATATTGCAGTACCTTGGCCGATTGCCAAATAGATGCCTAAATTGAGCACAACGCTGGCATTTGGTACTTGCACAAACATGAACTCTAAAAACAATGTTATAGGGAAACGGGAAACATATTTGGGAATTGAATTAAATTGCAATGATTGTAATCATAATATCCCAAAAGTTTTTAGGATAATATAACAAATCTGTACAATATGTGATAATTCCTTGGCTCTTGTGAAGTGTCAGATGCACACTACGTATACAGTTAAATTCAACTTAAATTTGTCTGAAAACAAAGCAAAAGAATAAAAGCCTTTCACGGTAGAAAGATATCACCATTTTCAAACAAAGCGCTTTTTGCTTTCACTTTTGTAATGCGACCACTACAGAGCCCCAAGTCTGTGCATTTGTTTTGACTTTCGACTCGAGTATAGCACACGCAAACGCATTCGCAAAGCGAGTCATTTTGTTGGGAATTACACAATTCCCAAATCTCCCGCTAGAAGCGCTTATCCGGTTTTCATAAAATTTCTCACTTTGCGAATGCGTTTGGGTGTGCTATGCTCGAGTCGAAAGTTAAAACAAATGCATAGAGTCGGGGCTCTGGTAGCCAGTAGTCACTATTTCCGGATCGCTATATATAGACATTTTCAAGTCAAGCAAACAAGTGCATTGTAACTTAGAATACTCCATCCAACTGAATCAATGCACTACCGAAATATGCTGCATAAGTAATAGCAAAACATTTGGAAATGAAACCTTACCTCTCTTGCAAAAGCATCTGGCATAGTAAAAGTAGACGTAATCCAACAGAAAGTGTTGACGACATGCGTCGGCAGTCCGCTGACGATGCACTGGATAGGACTGCCGACCAGCTGCGTAGCGGTGATGATCACAGAACAGGTCAGCAGCAGGACCGTCGTGAAGATATTGTGGAGCCTGAAGACGGCATTGTCTGTTTGTATCGGCTGGTACTTGAAGTACACACTCAGCCCTCCAAGTAGCTTGAACATCTTGACGTGTTATTAATTCTTTTGCTATAAAACCATTGTAATCAGCATCGTTTAGTCTTGCGGTTTGTGCATTACGTTTGCATCGGAATGTGCGTTATTTAGCTATTTAAAATCAGTCTTGTTTTAATTGAAGTAAGATTCTTGGAATGTAGAGATTATTGTCGAGATTGCTGTTTAGTTTTGTACCTGAAACAAGAGAGATAAAACGTTTATTACTGAGTTTTATAGTGTTATCATCATTAGGTTTGAGTATGTATGAATAAACTTAAATATACCTACTTATTTCAGGCATGCACCTCAGAGAGATTTCAATATTATGAGGCAAGCATATATTTTAACCAGTTAGTTATTACTAGTTTTTCCATAGGAAATAATCATTTAATTCAGTGTAAAATGAACAGGAGACTTTATTTATGAATTGACTAGCTTCACGATCACGACGTATTCATCAATATGGATTGACCTATCACTGGCGTGTCGACGACGTGCCAACCAACCCAACACTGATTCTACAATATTTCTGTCCCCACCTCGTTTCAAGTATTTAGCACCAACTTCCTGAGCTTTTATAACCTTTATTGCCGTGTTATCTGGATTTAACATTGATTGAAAGTTGTAAACTGAAAGTAGTTCATGGAAAACGTATTGCGAATCTCTGTCAACTTATACATGAGTTTCAATTCAAGTCATAACTAACAAGTAGGTTTTAATCTCAATTGCACGTATTTCAGTGAAATTCTTTATTGCCTATCGTGTTTCTCGTAAATTCAGCAATTTCCAATACATATAAGTTAAATTTTAAATCCTATCTTTTGTATGTTTTGTTTTGTTTGTTTTGGAAGGAACAGAAGAAACATTTGAAAATAGCCGTACCAAAAAAATTTTATTGCTAATCAATTTGTAAAGGGTAATAACTTTGATAATATGACATAATCTCTGAAGGAAGGCAATTCAAAATATTAGGGCACCTCATTTTAAACATTTATCAATCAAACCAAAGTTTTATATGATTATATCCTCAAAATTCATTTTCACACATAATCTATCACACAGCTACAATTTACCGACCTATATAATCGCACATGTTTGTATTGGTTACGCAATTAGTGCTACTGATAAGAGGTCAACAAACTCTGCCTACAGGTGTGTGTTTGAAAAGTATTATGATATTTTCAAAAAGAGAATAAACCTGGAAAAGACTGCTACTAAAAAAGAAGTTGCTATAGCCTTTAGGGTTTTATCTTAGAATCAAATGTAGGACAAGAATAAAAGCCTGATAAAAATACACTGATAAGAAAAGTGATGTTGACTGACACTTGAAGGTAGAATGTTTAGATTAAAATGAACACCACCATTATTCTTTGCAGACGAGACGATGCTCAATGGCCAATTGTTTCAAATCACGCCGGTGTCATCGAGGTGGTATAATGTTATGGGTAACATTGGTTCATCTTACTGGTCACATGATTCAATTTAACTCTGAAGGGAAACGAATATCAAACCCAGTTGTTGAAAATATCGTCCTAGATATTTAGTAGCTGAGCCGAACAATACGAGAAATAAGTCTCATCGACTGCTAGGTTGGACACATCGAACAAATGGGTGAGGATCGTGTGGTCCAAATACTGGAGAAGGCTCTGGGCGCAGGGGAAAGGACGAAGTGGAAGCTGACCTTCGAAGCTTTTGATTGGCAAGAAACCGCGCATAACAGAGAAGCTTAGCATACTTGTGTTGAAGAGACACTTGAAGGCCAAGATCACTTTCAGATTACAGAGCCATTGGAGTAAGTACTAGATATTTACCTGAATGAGCTAAAACATCACAGTCGTCCATGAAAATCGTCATGGTAATAGGTACATATTATTTGTACTCCCCAAAACGTTCTTACTTCGAATCTAACTACCTTAAATACATTTAAGAGAGTTTTGAAACTGTCATGTGCGAGATATTTAGAGCTTATGTGTTAAACATCGACACAAAGTGATATTAAACGCTAAAATAACAGTCGTGATCGAACGTTTAGAGGCACTTTCCAAAAGAAAATAAATAAAACAAGATTGAACGAAAAATGACAGAAGAAAATATAGCAATATTGGAAAGGGGTATCCAAAAAGCAGAACTACAAGAACTACACAACTCAAACCAAATGTTTAAAATAGTTTAAATACACAGCCGCCAAGAGAAAAAAGTCCATAAAAAGTCATCAATTGAATTTATAATGTTTCAATAGAAAATGATTCGACAAGGCCAAGTGGAAACGTTTAGCCGCAAAATGGTGTATGTTGAAATTGAAACTATACCTAGATGTTAATGATCAGAGGAATGTTATAACAATACGATAAAGACAAAACGCCGCAAAGACATTGATCACTCTGTAACTTGTATGAATTACAAGAATATAGCTGGAATTGTGACATGCCACATTATATTATAATTTGAAAATGTAGATTCATATCAATAAATTACAATTAATAACAAGAGGTCCCGGAGGTCCTGTTGAACCTTATCTTATACATAAAAAGCCACTTCCAGAGGTCAAGAAGAACTGGCAGCATACAACTAGGATGAGATAATAGTACTTTCATTCTTAGATGTCCTCATGATCACGATTGTAATAAATAATAATAAATAAATAAATATTCACGGACACTTAACACAACGCCTTCTAGTCCCAAACTAAGCAAAGCTTGTACGATGGAAACTAGATGGCTGATAGAATACATACAAACATTTTTTTTTGTAAATACATACTTATAATACATAGAAACACCCAGACACAGAAAAAACATCTATGTTTACAACACACAAATGTTTGTTCTCGGTGGGGATCGAACCCACGACCCACAGCACGGAAGGCAGAGCTACTACCGACTGAGCCATGACGCCTGCCTTATTTATTATTTAACACACAAAACACATTACAACCAGTAGTCCATTGAAATGTTACATTTTTTAGGCCTTACCTTGCGTTTTTTAGAGGACGCAATTTAATTTTTTTGATGTGTAGGGGGGGTCAGTGTACAGCTAAAAACAAGTTGGTGGGGTCGCAACCCTTGTCCCACGGCCGCCATCTTGAAAATAGGGGTTGAAATAGTTTTTTTAACTTGGTTTTAGCTTTACACTGACCTCCCCTACACATCAAAAAAATAAAATTGCGTCCTCTAAAAAACGCAACCCCAAATGTAACTTTTCAATGGACTACAGAGCCTCTCTCTCTTACTCTGAATAATGACTTACGAAGATTCGGTAGTGACGTTTGTGTTACACTGCGCGGTCATCTCGAACGATGACGTGGGCTCTTGCGAATTGAATTGCGCAGTGTAACAGAAACGACGACTGAGCCATGATGCCTGTCTGTGTGATTGTATAACAAAGTATAAATTGAAAAAATTGATAGGTCCAGGCCCCAGGCTCGATAACTTTAGAGTACAAATAGGCTATGAGGCCTAACAAATTATTCAGAAAATCAAGATCCCACAGGAATCCCACGGGAACTATCTGAAAACGATGAAGGAGCAGTATTTTGGTATCATCAGTGAGTCAGCGATTGACCGAAAGTTCAAAGGCGTTGCATCTACAGATACTCGTAAATACAAAGCAGTACCTAAGAACTGGTCAGTCGAACCAGAGAAGTTTAAAATAGATCAAGTTGTAGTTCTAAGCTAACTGTTTTGTTGTGAGTGGTAAGTTAGCGAGGGGTGCTATTTCGGTGCTTATTGGAAGAGTGAACGCTCTGTAGGAAATACATGACTCGAATCCTTGTTTAGACTAGTGCTTTTACACGGTGATGAAACCGTAGAAATCTCATAGTAAAAAGAACAAAAATATAATTACGAAGTTGTTGCTAGATAGAGACTAGAAATACTTTAATTTCCTGTCTGAACAAAATTACAACTAAATAGTTATCATCATCAGCCGGTGTAATTACTTCCTTATTAAATCTTTTACAATTTAATAAATTAATTTGCAATTGATTATTTTGTGTATAGGTTTCGGTATCTGTTACGTAAGTTTTCACTATTAACCTTGCAAACATTTGATTAGGAAATTATAAATACAAATATCAGACAAAGCTTATTACGACCTGCGGGCCTAAGATGCGCACCGCGAGATATTTGTTATGTCGTTCTGTCGAAATGTAAGCATTTTGTACCAGTTTAGGAACTATTGCATTATCTGTGGTACCTAATGGTGTCGACAAAACGCGCCATAATGTACACTTTTGACACTTCTTAGTCGTCGTACCTCTCTGAGGACGAGATAATAGTCATGCAGAAATGTCAAAAGTTGAAAATTCAAAGGCGCGGTTTCTCGACAACATTACCACAGATAATGCAATAGTTCCTAAACTGGTACAAAATGCTTACATTTTGACAGAACGACATGACAAACATTTCGCGGTGCGCATCTTAGGCCCGCTGGTTAGCGGTTATTAAAATAAAAGTTTACTTTATTACTAAATGCTGTTCACTCTGTTGACTGACCTTTCACCACACTATCGGTGTTCCAAACGAGACCGTCACCTACCTCATATAGAAATAGTTGCGTGCAAATTGACCTTGATTGAGAGGACTTTGGGTCAATTGCTAATTAACATAGCTCAACTCGAAGCTGCGCAGAACAAGCGTGTCATCATTACCGGTAGAAGTTTATTAAAGAAGTAATCAAGTGCTTTAGGACAGCTAAAGTGCGAATTCCGTTTATTTATATTCTGTGCTGTGTAAAGTGCAAAAGTGTGTAAAGTGCTGTAGAACTTCCAAATTTAAAAACTATTCCACTTTTGCGCACCAGTCGATTGGTGCACAAAAGTGGAATAGCGTAGGTGCGGAAGTCCTTGGTGTGCATCTCTTGGTGCGCAAAAGAGGAATGCTTCACGTAAAGCTGTCGATACAGGCTGTAACAGAGTCGTCTTAAATACCGTACAGTAAATTGAGCAATTGAAAACATTAGAATTAGTTCAACACTTGTGAATAATCAAAAAGGAATACGCATGCCCATTCCGTTCATTGAATTTCGAGAACCGATCGCTTCAATTGGTTCTGACACCATTAATTTACAAGCTCTCGGCAATCGATTGATCAACAGACAAGCATGTACCAAAAGTGCCTACTGCATCTATTGCCGTAACAATCATCAGAGATCTACGCATTGATAAACGTGAAGTTCGGTTTTGTCAAGCTGCCCCACCAATTTATTGAAGTACGAACGGAGTACCGCATGGGTCAATCAAAGGTCCTTTGTTATTTAATTTGATCAGTACACAAGAGAGCAATGAAATGTCCTAATTTTTTACAAGCGGTTAGTTAATCTGTTATTTCACATGGAAGATGTAAAGAAGAGAAGAAAATCAACATCCGGATCGATATTTTAAGAGATTGTGCGATATTGAAGTCGGAATAGATAAACTTGAGCTACACAGTTAAATTGTTTATTATCCAAAGGATAGTTTATTACAATGGAATTATTTAGTAAACATACGATCTAGTTATGAGCCACAGATAGTGTTAACTTTGGGCTGAACAATAGATGATAAACAATAATATCAACATTTAGAAATAACAAGCATAGGAATTGTTCTAGATCTAAATAAATGTCAAACTGCATTTGTTTGTTTCTTTTCTAGTAGATACCAGTAACTACCAGTTTGTTCCTACCAGTACTGCCAGCTGCCAGTATCACAAAAAGCCATGCCTATTCGCGAGGTCTGACCGAATAACGGTAACAGTGACCTCACGTCGTCCCACGTAACACTAACCATGATGTTGGTAAATGTACCACAATGTCTAAAACTATTGTAGAAAATGTTTATACTAAAACTAGCTATCGCTATCGCTTGTGGTAGCAGCATACGCATTATTTGGTTAAAGTCTTTGATCCTAATTTCAGACCCTTTAGGCCGAGCTCACTTTGGACACGAATTTGTTCGTACGTAAACGTACGAGTACTGTTCGTACGAATTGAGTGTTCACACTGAATACCGTAAAATAGGCAGTGCATTAAATTTTCATTTCTTCGTATATTATTTCCAGCCATTACCTACGCTGAAGGTCACGTAAGTGATAACTAGTATCGCTTTGATCCCATAAATATTTATGTCCGTAAATCAAGTTAATTAACTTTTCTACATCCATTGTATCCATGTTTTTATGTAAAACTGAACGTACGACTGCGTGAGAAATCCCAACAAGTGCGGATTGTATTCGGACGTCGTAAGTAAACGTACGTATACGTACAACTGATCGCATGCAGTGTGAGCGCTTCCATAGTTACTTACGACGTCCGAATACAATCTGACTTGTTGGGATTTCTCACGCAGTCGTACGTTCAGTTACGCGATATCACCGGTGCACTGCCTATTTGACGGAGAAAAAAGTATTCAGTGTGAGCACTCAATTTGTGCGAACATTACTCGTACGTAAACGTGCGAGTACTGCCGTCAAATAGTACGACTGCGTGATAAATCCCAACAAGTTCAGATTGTATTCGGACATCGTAAGTAAACGTACGTATACGTACGACTGATCGCATGCAGTGTGAGCGCTCCCATAGTCCTTGGAAGGGCGGTATCATTCGTGCGTAGTCGTACGAATCAAATTCGGATGAAATCGTATCCAAAGTGAGCAAGGATAGTTTAGGCTGTGCGTTGATTGTCAGTCAGCTGCGAGCTAGCTTCATAGAATGACGTATTGCAAAGGTAACCTTAGCAAAATCATGACCTTTTGAATGCTGCGTCTCTAAGATAGCAGTTAGCAGTGTAAAGTTTCGTAGAAGCAGTAGTGATCTTACAGACAAATTTTTGTTTTGACTGTGGCCTTGTATTTTGGCATTACCGTTCCGAATAGTACTGTTCTGAAAGTAATAAGGTCAAACCGAAAAAAGCTATGAAATGTAGAATAATTACAACAGTTATTTAGGTGATGATTGCATACGTAATTCTGTATCATAATTTGTCTCCATCAGGTCCATGTGACCCAAATTCAACAAGGAGCACGGATAATTGACACGCGGTAGTGATTGCGCACACGCTGATGTCATGATGCAAAGGTCATCAATACTATCGAGTTTTATTGTTAAGAATAAATACAGAGGTTTGTTTTTGAGTTATTTGAAAAATATAGTACAGCTGATGGACTTGGCATAGACCTGTTTAATTCACCAATATATGGAAACAGGTGAATGTCTGAAGGCTGCATATTACAGCATAAAACTGGTTGGAGTGGCGGTCAAGGCGAGCAAGTCCGCAAGGTGCACACAAGGTACACTCCTAGGCCCTATCCAGTTGCATTTATGCAGGTTGAGAGCCTTAGTGCGATATCCAGTGTCTCCAACTTTATGAAAAGAAGAAACATAATATTATTATGGTGTTGTTGGACATTTGAGTAATAATGGTAGGTTGTAGTAGGAAATTCTGAGGATAAGAACACGCCTTTTATTACAGAATGTATAGTTAACGCATACAAAATATATGAATACTTACTGATTGAACACATACCTAGGTCATTCCCCAGCCCCTTAATTAAAATATTTTTCAATAGTTCTTAGGTTCATAATACAAAACTGCTCCAGCACTAATCCGACAGATCTTTTAATCGTTTTCAGAGAATCTCTACGTTCTGAGTTCTTTATCAGGCGTCATGGCTCAGTCGGTAGTAGCTCTGCTTTCCGTGCTGTGGGTCGTGGGTTCGATCCCCACCGAGAACAAACATTTGTGTGGCAAACATAGATGTTTGTTCTGTGTCTGGGTGTTTCTATGTATTATAAGTATGTATTTACAAAAAAAAATGTATGTATGTATTCTATCAGCCATCTAGTTCCCATCGTACAAGCTTTGCTTAGTTTGGGACTAGAAGGCGTTGTGTTAAGTGTCCGTGAATATTTATTTATATTTATTTATTTATTTATCAGAACACCTTAGTTTGCGCGTTATGATACAACAACCCTTTTCTTGAACACATAAAAGCGGCACTGTGAAACCCATTACGTCAGAACGAACGGATGCAGATTTTGTGGATTCTGCACAGCTAGTAAACGATCAATTTTTGCATAGTGTAAAAGCTTCGAGATGAAAAATAACCAGCGAATTGAATCTTCGTACTAATGCACTTGCAACAATCGATGACACGAAATCAATCAAACTATAATCGCCTTTCCACTTGACCGAAGACCATCATATCTTCGTGCAGCAAAACTGTACTTTACAAATTGTGCAAACGATAATGACAACGAAACATTAATTAAATCACAGTCACGACACGACAAAGAAATGATAGGTAGTTCTAAAAGACCTAGGTTTCATAGTTTCGTTGAGATTACCTACTTATTTAGCAATGGTAAATTGTAGCTATTTCAATTTTAAATTCAAGATGGCGAAAAACGTTGGTCTGGTGGCCTGGCTACATGGAAAATATGGAATTTGTCATTTAAATTCAAGAGGCAACTTCGAACAATGAAAAGAAATAACGTCTCCGAGACGCAAAGTGTGCAGTGACACGTCTCACGAAGCTAAGAATTTTGCAAAGACGTGACTGATAAACGATATGAGTTTACTACAATTCCTAGAAGCAGTCCAATCTTCTCTTACCGAAGGTGGGTTTTGAGATTGGTTTGCGTCCACATCTTTCGAGAGATTAAATTATTTTATTAAGCAAACTAACTCACGGATAATTTGGAGATGTGGATATTTGTTATGTCGGGTAAGTAAAGATGGAATTAGTAAAATTCCTTCTGGACTAAACCACTCTTCTGGGGGTTCATTTCTATGAACAACATGTTGTGAATAGTGTTACTGTATGTTTAGCATAATCAGCTTTCGCAGCTTGTGGTCGAAAAGTTCTATCTAACGCTCTAGACTAAATGGATTTTTATAATCACCAGCTAAACAAGACCCGTAATTGTACATCTCAGGCATCCAAAACTCATAATTACCGGTGTCTCTCAAAGGCGGTATCTAAGACAAGTTTGACTGTAAATCTTCGTCGACCGCCCCAGGCGAGGCTTTTGAAAAAGCTTCGTTAATGTAACCTTTATGTAGCTAACCATAGAGTCGAAAAGGATCAGGTTGTGTGTTCCATTAAAGGTGATTAAAGTTGGTCGAAAGCAGGATGGTCTAAATTATACGGTCTGATCGAGAGAACGAAATTTGGGGAGCAGATTACTGTGTAGTGGGAAGGTTATTATCCCGGATGGGAGCTAGGCACGTGCTTGTAACTCATGTGTGTAATGCTACGGCCACATTATCGCGCGAAGATTCGTGTTGCGTTGTCGCGATAAAAACTTCGCGTTCGATCTACGACGAAGTGCTTGGCCACATCATAAAAACTTTGCTACGTCGCGATAATCAAAAACAATCAAACTACAAAGTGTAGCCAACCGAACGAACTTTGTCGCGATAAAACCTTTTGATGTAATCCAATTTACCGACAGTGGCGCGAAGTGATTGGCGACAGGACGAACTGATTCGCGATAGGACCAATTGTTTGGCCAGACGTGTCGCGACAACGCGAATCTTCACGCTATCGCGATAGTGTGGCCCCAGCGTTAGACAAGGTTCCAAATAAAATCAGTCACATACAAGCACTGGTTCTTAGTCCACAAGAAGATTCTGTACCTGTACGGTATTGGAAACGTGTACGGTACCACAGCTACACCATAGAATTAGATCATTAAAACATTTATTCGGGAATCAATCTTGCACCCCTGCGAGTCAACCGGTCGCTCACCCACAGCGCTATAGAAGTCGTCAAAGTAATGACAAGTGGTGGCCTACTTAGTTCAGCTAGGACTATCATTCACCACAATGTCCCAAATATTGTCATCAATTTCACATTTACATAATAGCACTTATGGCCAAAAATTTGGAAAACAGCAGTTAGCGAGCATAACTACTGCCTAGTCTACCCACCCACCCACTTTCACCTATTGTCCTCTGTAACAGGTCTATATAGAAAGTTAACGATTTGCAGTTGTATAAAAATCTTAAGGTAATCTAGACAGACCATCAAGTTCACACATACAGACACTGGTCCTTTCTTGGTACCAGTATGTTGCATCGGAAGAACCACCAGCTTGAAAGAATCAGTGCGGTAAAGTTTAGCTATCGTTGCCCCCACAGCTCAGACTATGGGTTAAACATTTGGTATATTAGTAAGACATTCACTTGACATGTTTTAAAAATACGAATTGTTTTAATGTTTTGTATGGTGGCCTATTGTCAAACAGTTTATATTATACCCAGGTAATGTATGAAGAATACCCTTTCCGATCTGCATGCCACCTTTATTTTTATAGCTTTGGTAGACGCCAGGCAAGCTAGCGTTAACCAATAGAAGAGTTTTAGAGAATAGTTTATTGAATTTCTGATATATTTTAGAGTAGGTACCTACTCTAAAATATATAAAGTACCTATGATAAAATTATTCTAAGAGGTTAGCTGCTGAATTTTTTAGCACTTGGCTATGTGTAGAGCAAGTTATGCAATATTAAAGTAATGTCATTGATTTGTTTCTGAAATAAAATGGTAAAGCCTAGGAGGTATGATAAAATTGGATAGGGTCCATACTAGTCAGTATGTGTCATTCATTATATATAGGCTGGGAAAAATATTTGATTTGAGAGGGCAAGGTTGAGTGACCTTTAGGGGTGCAAAATAGATCACACGACGCGCGGGAAGAGAAAAACAGACATCCCCTAGCGCGGAATAATCTTGCTTAGAAAGTGAGTGGCCTTGAAAATGTACAAATCATGACATAAACAGATACTAATTAGCTTCATTCCGTCATAATATTAGCATTCGATTATACTAATGGGAAAATCATTGAAGTGACGAACCTACAAACACCTCGTAAATTCGAATATAGTAAACATTAGTATGAAACAGAAACTTAGTAAGACTCTGTACTCACCAATTTAGGCTCCTCTTCTTCCAAAATAGCTTAGAAGTTTACTGTTTATGTTATAAAAATGTTTTTAGTTGCGATTGCTTACGCTCGGTCAATCAATAGCACTTTCAATAAAATTATGCAGTCTTCCTGTCTACTAAAGTCCGAAAATTGTCTAAAAGCACAACGAACACTTTACAACGAACGGAATAACAGTGGTTCTAATATCAAAATACAAATAACTCACGAAACTAAACGTTATACACACAACAAGCACGCAACCACTCACGCAACTTCAAATAAAATTACGCGACTCGCGAGCCTCGCGACTGCGTTCCATTTTCCACTGACATGACAGAAGAGGCCGGAGTTACCATAAAAACAAAATAAATCCTACCAGTGCTGCCAGTAATAGTTTTTATTCGTAGCTTTTGGTAGATTTTTTGACGAAGTTAAACACGTTTTCAACGGTATATACCTACTATGTTGACAAGTACCTACGTACTACGGAATCTGTGTAGGTACTATGTTTTTACGTAGTATTTAATTTTAGAGCCATTTATTAGGACACACTAGGGGATTAAAATAATAGTATTTAATAATGGAATTTGGAAAGGATTAAAAGGTAAAATTACTTTAGGGGGTCATATAGATCCAATTTCAATATTAGGGGGGGCCCAACAAAGAGGGGTAGTACCTAACAGTACCTAGGTTAGTACCTACCTACTTACCTAGATGCCTCTACCCTTCCTCTACCTCTTTATATACACTTTCTTCTGGAGCGGCATTAGCCTTAGTATTTTATACCTTGTCTAAGTGGAGTGCATAAATGGGTAAAGTAGGTACAGTTCGGTACCTAGTTCTTTTTAAATTTTGATACATAGAACGTCTCTCCTACGTGCTTTATTGACCTTATTCCTCTTCATTACGTCCACGTGCAAGTGTCCACATACCTAGTTTGAGGTCAATGCACTTTGAGAGAAAGCTATTCAAATTCCTGAGGCCGTAGACTAGCCGTAGATTGAGCCGTGGCATGGCGTAGGCAAAGAATAGGTAGGTAAGTATACCTTGTTTGTAATACTTCGCCGAAGGTTAGGTTTGGTAGGTAGATGTGCTGCCTAGGTTACCTACGTACCTAGGTACCTAGTAGGTATAAATGTATGTAGATAAGTAGTAGGTACAAAGCAAGCAAGCAAGCTCGTATGAGTTAGTGGCCAACTCTGGTGACGTAGTTTTTAGGCCGCCTTAAGGCCTCCGTCGTGACTTAACAACTGCTAGAGCCGGGACCGACAATTTAACGTGCCCTCCGAGGCACGGAAGCGCTGAGATGTAAATGCCTCTAACGGTCACCCATCCAAATAGTGACCGCGCAGAACGTTGCTTAACTTAGACACAGATTATATAATACTATACACTTAGATAATCAGTGAAGATTGGCTAAGCAAGCTACGTCACGAGCGCTTTAGTTATATACCTAGTAGGTACCTAGTTAGGTACAAGATACAAGATAGGTACAAGATCTTCCTTTTTGCTGTTGTCTGTAGTAGCCACTATAATATTATTGCAAATGCTGTGCATGCCTGTAATTGGCACACATTTTATAGAATAAGGTTTTCATAAGTGATTATTGTAATGTAAACTGTGTGCGCTGTTGGCGTTGCCTATTGAATAAATAAATAAATAAATAAGATCTTTATCTGCATAAATAAGGCCTATTAGTTGGTAAGTAGCTAGGTAAGTTTATCTACCAGCTTTTATCACTAATAAAAATATAAATAATTTTAAAAAACGAATTATAGGTAGGAAACGCATTCTTAAAATGTGATCAATTTATAAAAATACTTAGATAAACTTAATAACCTAGATAAGAAACTAGGTAAGAAGTAAGTTAGGTAGATACCTAGGCATACCTATTACCTACTTAAAATAGGTATACATTATTCTAATACCTAACAGCACACGGGACTAGAACACAAAATAGGTACCTACAACAGTCAACAAAAAAATATTCCACAAGTGGGTAGATGTAGATACTAGAGATAAAGATACTTATACCTACAAACATTAGGTACCTAGGTAGGTATCTACTTACCTACATAGGTGTTACCTAATTACATAAGTAAGTAGGTAGACCTACTTACTTATGTAATTAGGTACCTACAAGATATTTCTTAGAGTAGGTAGGTACAGAACACCTATAGGCCTACTTACGTACTGGTAAGGAAAATATTCATGGCAATAATTCTTACCTAAAAATCATTATATAAATAAAATAAATTCGACATTACCTAGACTAGAGCAACCTACTTAACTATTGTTAATGCTATATGGTACTTACCCAATGGTAGAGGTCGCGTCATATAAAAAGAACGCTGGAAAACAGTGGAGTTTGCGCATACAAAAACACTCGCGCCATCACACCCCCTACCCCTCCGTCCAGCGTTCTTTTTAGGTACTTGACGCGACCTATATCATACTACAATAAATACATATATAGGTGTAAAATAGGTACTGTATTTTACATCCCTGGCTCACTGGGTCACCGAGCTGGTTTCCACAGTCCTCCCGTCCATGAAGACGGTCATGGACCATGACCGTCTTCGTATGCTTTCTCCTCTCCCCGACCCCCTCGTCTCCCGCCCTTACGTACGGTGACATTGACAGGTCGGGAGATTGACACTGACAGTTACGTAACCACTCGTGCACGTGAGATAGGGTAACGCACCTAGAGTCCTTTTAATGACAGAAGTCCCGCGGAAATTTCCGGATTTCTAAACTTTAAAACTAAATTTTAAATTAGTTGTCAGGTGCTGTTAATGTGTTCGGATGCTAGTGCGTTTTTATTTGATTTCTGTGATCAAAGTCTTGTTTTCAATGCCTAAAGTTGTTAAAAGTGCTGCCCGAGAAATAATACTTAAGGTCGACTACAGCGCCGCGTCTGCGGGACTTCTTTTATGGAAAGGACTCTACTGAATAGATGCAAGGTAACTACTGCTTACATGTAGGTACATACATAATCTACCTATTTTTTAAAAGTTTTGCCCCAGAAGAATCTAACACTATGTCGAATAGCGTGCATAATAATAAAAATATGAGCTCGCGTTAGTAGTGCTAAGATAACTTTTTCTCGTCCTTGAGAGGCAGCGTTTCATCATCGTAGTCCACCTTGCTGACGAGGATCGGCTCCGCGCCTGTCTCCTGGTGCCCCTGGACATCACCGCCAGCAACTTCACGCTTTTCCAGCTCCTCCGCTAGTTTTGTGAAGAGCGCACTGAAACAGACAAAAATAATAAATAAAAATAATAATAAATATTCACGGACATTTAACACAACGCCTTCTAGTCCCAAACTAAGCAAAGCTGGGAACTAGATGGCTGATAGAATACATTATATACTTTTTTTTTGTAAATGCATACTTATAAATACATAGACACCCAGACACAGAACAAACATCTATGTTTGCCACACACAAATGTTTGTTCTCGGTGGGGATCGAACCCACGACCCACAGCACAGAAGGACGCCTGTCATGTGACAATGTGGATTTTAAACGTTTACCTATTTGGATAGACCTCGAGCAAATGTAAGAAAAATTATTGGCTAAATGGCCATCCTAATTCTATGCATACGACTATCTGAATACATTGAAATTGAACAAATTGAAATTGAAAAGTTTCACAATCATCACACAAAGGTACAAAGGCTACCTATCGGTTCTAGTTCAAGTTCAAGTTCTGTCTACTTATCGGTTCTTAGGTTATCTCTTTACGGCAGGATACAACACAGAACTTACGCAAAGACGAATCCATGCATGTTTTTCGCCAGATAGTACAGAAACAGCCAGTCTCCAAACTCGCATCCGTTGACAACCTGGATCACGTTGTAAGGGTTGAACTTGCCGTTGTTAGCACGACGGAATACCAGTTGGTTGAAGCGGAGGGAACGACGGTATAGGAAGTATGAGGCTATGCGCCAGATCACAGCTGTAAGGGGAAACAACGGTAGGTAGGTAGGTAATTATTTATTCAGATCATAACTCACTGGCTCAGGCACGAGCTCATGCCGATCAGGTCGAACCCAAGTTGGTCGCTCGAGGGAGAGCATGTGTAGATGGGGCTATCGCGACCCTAGTCTTAGCCAATGTCGCTGGCCCCTATTCAATCGATGTCCCATTTGCTCGTTTGCCCCTTGTGCCCTACCACCTATACCAGGGATGACCTAATAAACGCCACGGACGATAGGGTTAAAGTGGCGACGTTCTATTTGAACCTAGTCTTGTTGTCCGTACCATTGACACGCAAAATGGTACGGACAACAAGACGTGATGTTCTAAAGAGCCTTACCAAGTACAGAAGCGATGAAGAGAAAGAGCAGCCAGAACCACAGCACGGTGTATATCTTCTCGTGGATAATGTTCAGCGCCATGACGCAGAGGGCGTCGTGCTGCTGGATGGAACCGCTTGGACCGTACTTGTGGAAGATGCACTTGGTCACCTACAGAAGACATATTCGGCCTTACCACGTTATCAGATTTATCTTGGATCTAACAAAAACCGCCAAAAACGCGTAAATATTTATTGTAACATATAAGATAAATCTGGAAACATAATTTGGGGGTATGTTTTAGAGATAGTCAATACGCACGTTTTCAGCAAGGTTTTTTTTAGGTGAATGTAGTTCCCAATATATAGAATAACAGGGTTTTTTTTCCAGCCAGCTCTAACCCTTAACTATTGCACACTTCATAATAAAGTCATCATATGGCTTCATAATTCTATGGGAAAAAATAATGTGCGCTCAATGGCTAAACCGGCATGGTAACTACCAAAAGTATATTAAAAGAACTCTGCAGAAAGAGTTCATCCTGATACCTTAGTAGGTACCGTACCAGGTATTCTGCCTTAAAGCAGTGGTTTATACTTATTCTGTGATTTGGTCCTACAGAACAGGTGGGTTACTCTCGACTACAGTTCCAATCCGGATTCACGGAATTTGACAGATCTCTTGTCATTTTGTACTGAAAAATTACAGGATTTCTGTCAAAATCTATGAATCCGGATTGGAACTGTGTTCGAGAGTAACCCACCAGGGGCATTATTCTGTATGACTTAGGAGATTCCTTGCCGTAACCGTATGACGTCACCGTAAGGAATGACATTTATGGCATAGGAAATACGGCATAGGCATAGGGCGATTTCACGCCGCTGTCTTGTCGTGCTGCGTAACGCGCTTGTATTGGTCATAGTGATAAGGCCCCAGATCTAAAAGACCCTCACCTTCGGAAACACAGTCTCCAGCGGATCAGAAATCTGATTCCAATCATCGAAGCTCATGATCGCCCCGCCGAGGCTGATGAAGTGTCCTCCAAGGAAGCGGTTGATGAGCCAGATCTGGAACATTACGTGTAGCAAGTTTGCGACCTCCATCGCGACTAGCCATGTGGACCACGTTCGGGATATGCGAAGCCTGGAACAGAAGCATAAAATATAGCTCATTTGACAGATGACAGTAATCCCTGAAAAGTATTGTACACCCGGCATGGGTAAACTGTTGAAACGCTCTACACAGTTTTACAATAAATGATTCTTATTCTTATTCTTATTGAAGTGAAAACTTCTCTAGCACCGTTGTGATTTGAAAGTCGATGAAACGAGAAGAGAGATCCCAAAGTTAATTTTCGTACGCATTCTAAGGAGACAGCTGGCCAAGCGGTCTAACGGATTGGATCGAATCGAGAGCAGCTCGTAGTGTCTCGAGCAAATTTGTTCACTTTTTGCCCAAACTTTTTTGAAGTGAAAACTTCGAGACTAGCTCGTAGTGCGTGGGTTCAAGTCTCAAGCAAACTCGTTCACTTTTTGCCCAAACTTTCTTTAAGTGAAAACTTCTTTAGCATCGTTGTGATTTGAAAGTCTTTTTGAAGGTTTCACTTCTACCACGTGTGAATTACACACATGTTTTTTTATCCTTACTAGCTGTCGCCCGCGGCTTTGCTCGCGTGCAACCCTTATCACTAAGGGGTATGAAAAATAGATGTTGGCCGATTCTCAGACCTACTCAATATGCCCACAAAATTTCATGAGAATCGGTCAAGCCGTTTCGGAGGTGTACGGGAACGAACATTGTGACACGAGAATTTTATTTATAAGATTAACCTCCCTTGGCCTCCAGCTCATGGAAGTACCTAATCACAGAGTTAGAAGGCACGACAAAAAATTACGCTTAAAACGAATCAAACGCGTCTTATTTTCTTCCTTCTAAACCAAATGCTTCCTTGTATTTGGTTTAGTAGGTAGGTACGTACCTATTAGTAGTTACCTAATTAAAACTTATTTCACGCAATCATTATCATATCTATGTACATCATAGGACATTATACAGGGGACATTATATAAGGACATTATTTATGGACATTATACAAGGTGTAACATAATTACCCTATAAGCCCGAAGGGGGCGTAATCAGACCGACCACCAGAGTGTTTGGACATGTGCAAAGGGTCAATAAATCTTAATTGAAATTTTCATACAAAAGTACAACTTTTATTAATTAAGAAATTTGCGACAACCCTCAGTGTTTGGTCATTATTTGCGTAAACCCTTACACGCATGCATACGGAGGTACCCTTCTACCGCGTCGCACGCACACGCTAGTGTTTGTAGGTATATTTCAAGTAAAAGTTACGAGCTCATTTCATGAATGAAAAACTTCGAAATCTCAAAAGTCGTAGAACAAACACTGTTCACCATGACCTGTAAAATACCCCTTTTTCGGACTAATAGGGTATTTATGTTACACCGTGTATAGGGGGTATCCATGTCATAAAAGGTAAGTAACAGAGATAATAGATACGATTCTACCTGAGAATGATGTCTTTTCTGATAGTTTCGAGCCGGCTCTCCAGGGTCTGCTTCGATGGGATCGTGCCCCTTCCAAAGTTCATATCTTCATTCTCCAAAGCCATTGTGGCGTATTGTAGGCCTTCGACCAGCGCTTTTATTCTGCCACCTTTGGATTTAAAAATAAAGTATGAATATTTATGGCTTACGCCACGCAGTTTCTTTCTAGAGTCCTTTCCATGAAAGAAGTCCCGCAGACGCGTCGCTGTAGTCGACCTTAAGTATTATTTCTCGGGCAGCACTTTTAACAACTTTAGGCATTGAAAACAAGACTTTGATCACAGAAACCAAATAAAAACGCACTAGCATCCGAACACATTAACAGCACCTGACAACTAATTTAAAATTTAGTTTTAAAATTTAGTTCCGGAAATTTCCGCGGGACTTCTTTCATGAAAAGGACTCTAGTTATGCGCGGTAAACTTTCCCGTTTAGACTTCTTTAGTCAATATTTCAAAGGTAGGCAGTGACAAGTCTATGCATTGTGAAATAGTTATTATTAATTTATTAGGTATAAATATCATCCGTTGCTAAGCTTTAGAAACTCTTTAAAAAACTCTTAAACTCTATGGTTTGTCACTTTGACACATCGTAAGCTTTTTAGGGTTCCAAAGTATAGCAAAAAACCCTTTTACAGTTTCACCACGCCCGTCTGTCTGTCCGTCTGTCCTTAGTCGCATGTATTTAGAGCCGTTTTACTCGCAGCCCACTAACACTATGCACAGGTATTAGTTCCATAACTTCCGAAGCCGTAAATAAGTAATAAAAAAAATTTAAAACCAAATTTCGGGTTATTTTTTTGCTGTACCTTATCCTGACTTTGGAAGCCTTTTTCGTGCGTGGTTTAACACCCACTTGCCCAATTTTTTTATCGTGGCCCAGTTATAGTACAGTACCTACCTTCCTTCTTTTTCCACACGTAATGTGGCATGTAGAAGCAGATCGACTGGATAAGGAGAACAAACGGCACCCACTGGTAGTACGTGTGATGTAACGTCTCGTCAGAGTCTGATATTGGACCTACGCCAGGGTGGGGCAGGAAACCAGTCTGCAGCAGGCTCTCGTTGTAATGCCGCACCTGGGAAAGATATCTTATCTATGACTTGGAAGGCCCAACCGGGCTATTTTCAAACGGGTCTTGAACGACCTACTGGACTGGATTATTATGTAGTCGGGTTTTACGGCGAGTTTTACCGCTGCAGTTAAATACCTCAATTCTGGCGCAATCCACCGCTTCAAGAACTCATTCAGATTCTGTGATGATAAGACAGACAACTTTATCAACGCTTTTGCAGTACGAGGAGTGACTAAACCCAGCATATTTGAAGGTCTAGTTTGAATCGTCAGAGCCTTCCTTATTAAAAATATAGTTCAGTGAATCAGTGAACAGTAATTTGATATTGAAAGTGTGATGCGTCAAATTCTCTTTAGAAGATAGACAATCAATAATTATTTATTGGTTTTCTAAATTGTGTTACCAGCAACTTGCTTCGCTTCCACCAGCTTTAAGGCATTGACCGTTAGGCCTGACATGGCTCACTTCGCTCCTGAACTATAAACAAAAAGAATTCGCACTTACAATAGTAAATGTTGCCATGAAGAAGCAGTATGTCTGTATCACGTGGTTCGGCACTCCCTGATCCGAGATGCATTGGATATGGTCTCCGAAGTACTCCCTCGCGCACACAAGGATTACACAGGCTATGAGAATGGTCACTGTGAGCTGGTAGTGAAGTTTGAAGACCACGTTTTCTATTGTAGGCTTCAGGAACTTGAAGCGCATCCGCGGCGTGAGCGTAGATATTGTCGCTGCTAGCATTTTGAAGGCTTAGCTTTAGACCTGATAGGAGATAAACAATATGATTTAGACTTTACAGCGTTATTTTATTTATTTGCCTTGAAATTAGGTCGTCATGATAATTGAAGTGTGTTTTGGAGAAGGACATTCTTCAAAACACAACTACTCTACCATACTCTATCGCATTACTTAGGTAGGTAAGTAACATACACTTTGTTTTTCAAGAGTGAGATGACCTTACCCATACCTACTTAATTAGATAGATAGATACATTTTTTCAGCAATTTTTTAAGATGACGAACCTCAAAAACACTGAAACAATTTACACTGGTTACGAAAACCGACTTGAATTTGTATATCAAAAAAGTTATAATGGTTTTTTTGGGGTTTTATTTTACCTTCAGTAAAATGTGTCACTATAATTGAAAGCGCTTTTTACACAATCACTAAAGAATCGGACATGGTCGACGTGCCGCACTTGTCGGTCTGATACGAGTACCTACCTAATCTATGTTAACCGTATCTTTGTGATACATAACGATAAGAATTTTGATAACTTTGTGTATTCGTCACTTTGCCGAAGAAAAGGAAAAGTGGTCTAATGATGAATGCACTAGTTTGTAGTTATTTTTTTATGATAGAATGTCATATGATCCACAAATACCAACTTAGTCATTTTACAAAACATGACGTCTTGTTCAAAAAGACTGTTTCAAATTACTTAGATATGGTTTTCAATTAATATAATGCCTACCTACTTATTCTTACTTGTGTAAAAAATATTTCCTCGATACAGAAGCGACGTCAGCAGGGCGTGGCCTTTTTTCATTAGTACTATCATGGACCTTGGTATCTTAAGTCCAATGGTAAGTATCTTAGCTATACTTTAGTATGAGCTTCATTATTGTTTCAGCTTTTTTCTGATCCAGCATACCTAGTTCATCTTTGTCAATTTTCTAACCTGAAATGAGGTTGAATTTGGTTAAACATATTGATTTAAATTATATCGTCACATCTAAGTTGCTGAAAAGTACACTTTTTCAAAGATCTAAGTTATTTATTAGCCGCAACGTTGATAAAAATATCATGGAATTCCAGTATAAAAAAAATTGTACCATCCTATGCCAATTAATGGGTTTAAAAAAATATGGTTATAAGTAAGTAGTAGATAGTGTAGATACCTCCCTAGGACAATATCGTTACAAAAAGTGTGACAATAGTTCAGATATTATTAACCAGAATATTGGTTACGGAACCCTTGGTTTAAGTTTGACTCACACTTGACTAATTTATTTTCTTTAGTTACAGCTTTAGCGCAATAGATGGCACTACTTGTCTGAAAAATACTACTATTGCGTATAAACAATCTAACTAATTTCTAAACGTTATTTATTGGTAATCAACTACCTAATCTTATACCTACTCAACTACTAGCTACAAGATTATTATTTTGATAACGGTAAGTATTATTTTATAAGTCCAATGAGCCTATCACCAATTTACTGTATACTAGTCTTTTGATTTTGAGTCATGCACGCACTTCTGTGTTTAGAGGTTTTTTTGTGAGATTTTAATAAAGAAACATAGAAAATCTTTTTAAAAATTTATGATAAATAGGTATTTACTACGTTTTTATCAAGCAGTAATCTGAGCATCAAGACTTTCACAGGTTATATAGTAGGTGCCAAACACGGCAATACAGGTCATTCACCCACCTTCACCACGATGTCGCAAAATTTAATTTATGTATGGTAAACAAACGGTACTAACGAGATTCGAGCGATACCGTCTTAGCGACAGGTTTGTATGGAAAGCGACAGAATTAGCCATACATAAATTGAATTTTGCGACATCGTGGTGAAGGTGGGTGAATTACCTGTATTGCGGTGTTATTTGGCACCTACTATAGTCTTATTTTGAAATCAATACCTAAAAACATGTGTCAATTCAATACTGACTGAAATAATTTTTTTTTTCTTTCATATTGATTAGAAAATGAAATCAAAACGCCTAGCTAAGATGCTTTAAAATTAGATATACTGATGATGATGATGTCCTACCCAATTTTGGCCATCATCGGACTGATTATCTAACTCGAGTTAGTTAGATATGCCTATCTAACTCGAGTTATGTGGGGCTTAGGTTTTTCTGCACTGAAATAGGTAGTAAGTTAGTGTACCTACGTAATCTGAAGTAAGGTTTCCCTTCAGCTTATTTAGGTTATCGAACTGCTATCGGAAACAAGACGGCTCTTATCGTGAGCTGAGTGAAAGGTATACAAGGTAATTTGAAACTCGTAAGTTTATCTGAAACTCTTGTTAGTCTAAACTTTATATTCTTCAAATACTACCTACTTTAAAAAGTCAACAGAGCCATTTTAGACCCAGCACGAGCATTAAATACCTTTTCTACAGAACTATATAGTGAACGTTGTGCCTAGACTGGAATCAAACCCGCACAGCCCCCGGCCCGGTACCTAACCGCTAGTCTAGCTCTCTTGTAAATAACAAACAATCTTTGAAAAGTAGGCCGTCATTAATAATTTTATTCTACCTAACAAGGTGTAAAAATACTCTCCCCAAAACAACATTTTTGAAGATGAAGTATAAAATCACTGAATGTAAGTAATACGTCTTCGTGGGGACCTCATCGAAACTTACAAAATTCTAATATAGAGTCATTTTCATGAAAGAAGTCCCGCGGAAATTTCCGGAACTAAATTTTAAAACTAAATTTTAAATTAGTTGTCAGGTGCTGTTAATGTGTTCGGATGCTAGTGCGTTTTTATTTGTTTTCTGTGTTTAAAGTCTTGTTTTCAATGCCTAAAGTTGTTAAAAGTGCTGCCCAAGAAATAATACTTAAGGTCGACTACAGGGCCGCGTCTGCGGGACTTCTTTCATGGAAAGGACTCTACCAATAAAATCTGCCGAACATACAAGATATCCTGATAAGAAAGGAAGACAGAGCAACACATGGCCACCATCTCAAATTAGTTCGTGATACTAACAATACCTACACACGTTGCACATGACTTTTTCAGCAACAGAGTGGTCCACAACTGGAACATGCTGCCCGAGGACGTTGTTACTACTGACTCCATAAATGCCTTCAAAAATAAACTCGACAACTGGCTACGAATAAATAAAACAGTGCTTAAAAGGAGTGACTAATAAAGTGATAAAAGACATTTCAACCCTGTGTGACGTAGACATACCAGCGAAAGATGCTCGTCTATAAACTAATAAATAAATAATTATAAAAAATCTCAAACAGCCAGGTTTAGAGGTTAACATACTAGTTTCCGCCCGCGACTTCGTTTGCGTCCCGTTGTATCCCGTTGATTTTCTGGTATAAAACGTATCCTATGTGTGAATCCAGGTCACGGACTATATATTCCAAGATTCATCCAAATCGGATCAGTAGTTTTTGCGTGAAAGAGTAACAAACATCCATACATACAAATTTTCTCGTTTATAATATTGTGGTAGGATAGGATTAGAGGATAAAACAGCTGATTTTCTCAGTGTTAAATGTGTTCATGACATCCTTCTATCACGAGGCAGATTTTATTCCTGGCATTATGTTGTTAGCCGTGTATTTTTCGGTTTCAGGAGTGGCCTTTTTACACCATGTATTTGTTTAACCTATACACTCTCTTTATTAGTGACAATGTAGATGACGACAGGGGTCTGATGAGCCAAGCTCTTGCGACAGGAAAAATATATCAATTTTAATAAGTAAATTTTTTTCAGTACACATTTGTTTTCCAAGTACTGTGATTTCTGATAAGTACCAAGAAATGTTGCGTCAGATAATGACTGTGTTATATTTGTTGGTATCTTATTGGTATGATCGATAAGTCCCGCCCAAAACCACAGATTAAGTAATTCTATGCCCACCACAGTTTTTTTTTTCTTTTTTATAGTTCAATACCTCAACAGAAAAAAAATGCCAGCTATATTTGCGGTCTGCCTGTCTGTCCGCTTGGTAAGACTTTTAATCTCGGGCACACATAAAATAGATATAGTGTAATATACAGAGCTTTCGTTTATTTATCTTAAGTATTTCCCGTACCTGAAAGTAAAAACTCAAAAGTAATTATAGCGGTTATAGAATAATTTACACGGTTACACGGTTTAATAGGGCTCGGCAAAAGTGGAGGGGAATTACTTCCCCTCCATTCAAGGTCAACGCTATTAAACCGAGTCGGAACCCTCAAGACGCGCGTCACAAATAGTCACAATAACATTTGTTTTGTTTTCCTAGAGAGTTATCAGAGTGTAGAACTAACAGCCGAATACTCAAACGTCATTCAAATTTGAGCACCACTTAAGATTGCTCTGCCTCTGTTTGACATTACTCATTTGTAAGAGATGGCAATAATTTAAGCGGGACTTAAATTGAGTGGGGTTTGAGTTGCGTTTGAGTATTCGGCTGTAAGAACTCTAGAAAAGAAAGCTTAACCTTTCAGATGTCAGTCTGTCATACGCATACGCAACTCATGAGCTGATTGTATTTGCGTGACTATGATAAAGATAAGCATGACAAATAATTCTTCAAATATTCATCATCTCACTTGATACAGTCAGCACCATATAAGTCTATTCAAAAATAGAGTTTTAAATATAAAGGAAGGTGCATTGGGGTAATTGCGAAAATGGATATATTCCGAAAATCCATAAAATCTAGTAACATAATGTGACATTTTCCTGTTGGCACGAGGATATATATAGGCCTGTCACGGCGATGCCAATCAAGATGGCGTCTAGACCAATGTTGCCAACAGGAAAATAATTATCACATTATGTTACTAGATTTTATGGATTTTCGGAATATACCCATTTTCGCAATTACCCCAATGCACCTTATATAATAATATATATATATATGTAGTAGGTAAATAAATTCCTAAAATGTTATCAGTAGTTCTATCATTTATTCTAAAGAAATGCACCTTAATTCTAGCTAAATTCACAAAAAATCATAAAAAGCTTCTAAAACATGACTACAATCGTAAATCGTCAATCAACTTATGTCGCTCACTGTACCCACTTGTTTATTTCACACAATCGAAATTATCTCCATGTTTCACGCGTTAGATAACTCTTAATCACAGTAATCACTTTATTTCCTGTGTTCGCTGTTTTTCCTGGTTGTTCATGTTTCATAGGAAATAGTACGTATACCTACTCGTACGAAATATATCGACCTACGTGATATTTGTCATCTGTCCCTTTAGTCATTCCAATGTCTTGAAAACCTACTAAGTAGGTACTAAACTTACAAAGGTTTAGCAAAAAGTATCATTTTAATCGAAAGAAGTTATCCAAGCGCAAACTAGAGAAAATGTTAAAAAACTAAAAATGCATTTTTTGGTCAGAATAGGTACTTGTTTGGATCAAATCGATGCCTTTGTATTGTTATTCTCTTTAGGCTTTGTTATTTTCTAATTTTTTTTTGTAAATAGGTACCTACGTACTTATGGCATAGTAACACCCAGACACAGAACAAACATCTATGTTTGCCACACACAAATGTTTGTTCTCGGTGGGGATCGAACCCACGACCCACATCACGGAAGGCAGATCTACTACCAAATGAGCTATGACGTCTGTCAATTACATTCAAAAATGTTGAAATGTGCGAGCGCAAGAACGCTTGTCAGATCACGGGAAGCCTGTGGCTGTGTAGAAGACCCAAAATTGTTATTTTTGGAAATCTATGGTGAAGATCTACGTCCAGTGGAGAATTGCTACAATCTGATATGATGGTAGAAGGCTATACTTGGCATCAAAGTGTTCAGATTTCTCTTGCTAAACGGCTAAAAGTTGTATTGCATAACGCAACGTGAACTTCTCCCAGACCGGTTAGTTCGTGTCCATTCTGCCGAGAGAGTGTGAGGCTGTGTGGTCACGCACACTAGGATGTCGTCTCACCTACCATAACTTCATAACTCACTCGATCAATACTAGTTGCGAACACGTCATGATATGAACTCGATTTGACTACATCTTGTCGTGCCGCGGACCGTACTTTACTTAAATCGATCCATTTGATTCGACGCGATCAATTAATTTACATGATACATAACTAGGTACATATTATTTCTGACATGTAGTTTTGTTGTAGGTACGAGTACGTATGTATTTTCATCTGGTTCATCGTAAGCCCTAGAAATGAAAGGGTGGCGATGTTTTGTAAGAGTTTTGTTGATAATAATTTTATTTAAGAATTACTACCTAAGTACCTACTAGTAACTCAGAAAATTTGCCTCAACAACAAAATCCTAGCTAGCTTTGAATAAACACAGCTGCTATTTTCTAACTTTGATACCTACTACATGAAAGCCAAATTACCTAAACACCTACGCAATAATTTCAAGTTTCAATACAAAAGACATCAACGCGCGGTGCTACGAGCGTCTACGATAGTGCTACGAGAGAAGGTAATACCTAACATTATTTTTGCTAAGTGCAATTTGGTTTCTTCATACAATTAGAGATACCTATGACTGAATTAAACTGTGATTCAGTCATTCATACTAAAACTCTTATTGCTGCAAAGTATGTAAAACTTGTACAAAAATAGACATCTAAGACCGTTTTTTGGCTTATTCTGTAAATAGCGTCTATTTTAAAAACCATAAAAGGGGAAAAACTTAGTAAGTAGGTACATTTTATTTACTAAATGCCGTAATCACTGAAAACCTTTACACGCATCACGTAACTGTTATGCGGCCCTACACGAATATCGCATCACTATCGACTTGAAATGTCAATCCGTTCGTCTTTCTGAGAGTACCATGGTAGTGGTGTAATTCCAGCAAACACTAGATCCTGTGAGGTAACTCACACAACCTATCCACGCACACGCACGTACCGTCCCTTCGCATGTGTGCGTCTGGGACCCAGCGCGACTGCATTCCTTCAACGGGTCAAACGAATAAGGTGAGATTACATTTTTCGTTTTGGTAAAGTTTTACACGTTCGGTTTTTATGTTAAAATACTGAAAGGAACTACCTATAACAACAAGCATTAACAAAAGGTAGTTTAAACCTCTCAGAACGCGGTGTAAGTTTCCGAATATTTTTCAAATCCGATTGGTACTGATTTGGACCAGTTGAGCTATCTATAAATCGTTTGGTTTGTGGACAGCTCAACTGTTTCATGCGTATTTTGTAAACATTGTGAATATTGTAAATACTGTATTAGTTGTAATTTTCTTTGACACATAATATTTTTTTAAAAAAGTTTTGATTTTCTTCATGCATTCGTAAGGTGTTTGGCTTTATGTTTGAATGGATAGGTAAGTAGGTTAGGTACCTACTGACCTAAAATAACACAACAGATTCCTAACTCTACTTAACATCACTACTATGGTCTATGGTATTTTTTATACGTTTACTTTGAAATTGTCATTAAAAACTAGTCCATTTCTCTAAGCTAGCATAACTATGTAATACGTCCTAACTCGAGACAAGATTTATGTACTCAAGCGGACCACAGTGTGACCTGACACACACGCACACTATCAACACAACACATACACATGCACTCGTTACGAGAGGACCACCACAGTGACCTCTGTATGCATACAGACACAGACAAGACACCATGCGAGCGGGGTGTGTTTGTATAGTATGCGTGTGTGTGTTACACGTTCCCGCAACTCACGCGCAGCACGGACTACAGTAATAAGGCGTTAAATGGCTATTTTAAGGCTAGACCTAGTGCGGGGACCACAGGTGATTTCATGTATTATTAAGCAACTACTCCTTTGGTAAATAAATGAATTTTGTATTTAATGTACAATGTAAGTGAAGTCACATAACACCCCTAGAATCACTTTTTACTGTTATTTAGTGCATATCTTTAGAGGAAACGGACCAGAACCAATTTGTTGCTGCTTGTTAGATTTAGACTCTGGAAAACGTAGTATATATATCTGTATATTAAAGCTATTAAGCTGTATATTAACTGTGTGGCTCTATGTTATGTGAGATGCATGTGTACATGACGTCACAAATGTCAACTCTCACCTGCGTGACAGTAGTAACTTTGAAGGAACCTAAAATGTAAGACGAAGAAGTAATATTAGCTAGATGATATAGATATTTGAAAGAGGCATAGTATTTGTAATTATTATTATTGGTGATTCTGAATAGAGATTGTTTATAAATGACGACTGAAGTTTAATTTACCAAGCAGAACATACGAATGTGACGTGCCAGACGACTGATCTTTACAGTTATTTTGGAAATAAACATTATCTTATCTTATTTTATGAGGCACTTTCTTATTGTAAAATTAATATCTCCAGTACCACTCAGTTCTAAGATAAAAAGAGTTCTAAATGGTTTTTCGCGCATGCCTTAACATGTTTCAACCAGTGTTTTGTTAGTGGATGGTATAAAAATCTTGTTATTGTTGCTCTGCTCTTACTAGTGGCACTATGGCACATTTGGACTATGAATTTTAACCGATTTCAAAAAAGGAGGAGGCTCTCAATTCGGTTGTATTTTTTTTATGTTTGTTACCTCAGATCTCCGTCATTTATGAACCGATTTGAAAAATTCTTTTTTTATCTGAAAGGGTATGATTCCAAATTGGTCCCATAAATTTTTTATCAAAATCAGTTTAGTAGTTTGGCAGTTAAATAAGAATAACTCAAAAAAACACGTCATTCACTTACACGACACTGCGTATTTGCTTTCCTGTGACGTTTCTGTGGTGCTTACGATCAACAGAACAGTCCCAATGAACTGCTATCATTACCATCATCATCATTTCATGATGAATGCGTATCAAATTAAAGGTTTTTCCAGTTTTTTAAACTTATAAGTTATGTGTGCAACTACTAGTATAAGCCTGATAAGTAAGTTACAGTTCTTGAATGATGTGATAACAGCGTAAAATTCCTCAAATGTGAGTTTACTTGGTTGTTTTTTATTTATGATAAAAGTAATGGAACAATCTGATAGCTCACCTGGGGCCTTATTCACTATGACCAATACAAGCGCGTTACGCAGCACGACAAGACAGCGGCGTGAAATCGCCCTATGCCTATGCCGTATTTCCTATGCCATAAATGTCATTCCTTACGGTGACGTCATACGGTTACGGCAAGGAATCTCCTAAGTCATACAGAATCATGCCCCTGATGTTAAATGGTAACTTCTGCCTATAATAATGCATTACCTCACAGAGCAACTACTACTAGACTTACTCTTTTTGTTACGAAACCCAACAGGGGATTCTATTCTTTATTTTCTGTTTCTTTTAACCACGCGGCTTATGTTAGTTGTGATGTGGAGAAAAAAACGATTATTATATACTGTTTACTAATAAATCTCTAGGTAACGATTTTATATGAAAAATAGATGGATCCAGCAGATGAAATAAAATGAAATGAAATTTATTTATAGTATGCCCACATATAATGTAATATAATATACTACACTCTAGTATAGGTAGGCGAAAATGGTTGAATCGTGGTGACCAGAGGCCAAAAGTTTGAACTTCTCGCACTAACTAAGCTTGAGCTTGTAGATGCGAGAGATTATACTTGTTAAGTACCTACCTACCTAAGTATGTTTAGCTTACAGCCCCCATTATTTCATGATACCTTCTTTATGATAAGACCTACAATTTTGGACAGAAAAGATTAAAAAAAAAAACTATCAACCGCTACACCACCTAGTCATTTTGTCTAGTAACTGTTTAGTGGGGTGTACTTAGACTGTGAGTTACTTTCAGATTTCCAGAGTACTCTCTGACATATAAGTGCATAATACCTTTATAAGTGCATACGTAACCTAACAGCCTCGTCTCGTATAACTATTTATCAAACATCACATTGGCCAGGCGATGTTGATAAATGTTGAAAGGCAGGTAGTATACTGTGGCTGTGAGAATTGTGAGAAAGGTAACGCGACTGAGTCATCATCCGCGCAGGTAGTCAACTTCTCACGTCTTGTGTTGTGTGGTAGGGATGGGCTTACAACTTATCGATACACCTGCACCCTTATTGTGTAACTTGAAATCCATTACCAGTGAAGTTCAAGTCCATTACCACCGGTCGACTCTGTCAGAATTTTTTCGGTATTGTATACAAAACGAATACGAAAGTGACACTTGAAGTCCAGTCTAGGTTTCAAATGTCAAAAACGAAGCCGATGTCGATTACCACTGAACTTACACAATAAGGCTGCTGATTACTTATCGTTGCATAACATTTTTAAATTATTGCTGTCTTCTATTAACAGGTAATAATAATAATAAATAATAATAAATGTTATTGGGCACAGAATTATTCAACAAATACAGTACACACCTATACTAAGCAATTTAAACATATTGAAGTTTAAATGTAGTAGTAAGTACATGTAACAAATGAAAGAAGCCTCAGATACTTAAACTAGACTAAAACCGATAAATTACCAGTAGTTCAGTACAGTCAACAGAATTATACTCAACAGAACATTGGTGGGGATAGTAGAGACAAGTCAGGTGTAAAGCATAAGTTATATTAGTTATGTATATATTATAATTTATATTTATTAGTTTATATAGTATTACCTTCGTATTACGTTTATTTAAGATAGGTTCATGTGTAAGTTTTGGCTAAATTGTTTTCTAGTAATATATTCTTGTGCGCACTACCCTAATAAACTGTTATCCTCACTACCCAAAGGTTAGCTGGTACAGAATGCTATTTTAGCATTAAGTTCTCCTGTATACACTACTTTTAAGTTGTGCAATAAAGAATTTTCTATCTATCTATCTATCTATAGTATTTTAAGTCACAGAACGAATGGGAAAAAAAACCCAGTAGTTCTGTCAACAGAACTACTCAACAGAACTGGTGGGAATAAACCAAAAAGCCTGTACTATAATGTCAAACAGTGACAGAGCTAGATTTCAATCAACTGTTCATATTTGTTTTTATTTCAAGCAGAGATTTTTAATTTTACCATATTTATAGGTATTAATTTACTAATTTGCACTGTTACTAAGGATCACATTCCAAGTTCTTGTGAACGGCGCTAGTATACGAATGACGTCCTATGGTGTTTATCAATGTCATTTGTACTAATTGGTAATTTGAGCAACTGCTTTACTAATTATAAAACGTATTAAATTAAATTACTTACGTTGCCTGGAAAAAGACACACTTTGAACAGTTTTTTATACTTGCAGCGACCGCGATACAAAATAGGTTTTTGAAAACTTGTGACTTGAATATTCTCTTGACAGCGTTATGTAATATGTAGGCCTTATTATAACCAATGAAGTATGTAGGCTGTTGGGTCACAATTCAAAGCACAATCTGCTTTAATATAGGTACTCTTGTCATTAAGTTTTGTAGAGAGAAAATAAACGATTATTTTTTTTTATTTTTTTACTCTTGTCATTAAAAAAATGCTTTGTTTTCGTCTCTCACTGCCACTGGCACGACAACTAAAAGAGACGACAAACAGATTTAGCAACCGTTTTAGCCAGCGTAGCTTTAAAAGACCTACATAAATATAGCCTCATAGTTTTGCGCCCAGTTTTTCAGATAAAAAACTCTTAGCACTAGAACCTTATTTGTCTTGACCTCCTTGTCATTGTGAATTTATGCGACTATCGATAAATCAGTATATATACGATACCATCACTAGAGGTGCGTAAATCTAGTAGTCCTACAACTTTTATAACGGGCCTTATCCCGCCTCTCTGTCTCTCCTACCACATCAATCACGTATCTCTGTCTAGCGTGGGTGTACACTTTACCAGGATATCAAAAACTGCTGCCTTATCGCCAAGTGTAATGGAAATCAGAAACGTTGATAAAATTTTACAATATTTGTGAAATCTATTATGTTTTTTAACCGACCCCATAGTAACAACCTGTTTTAGTTTAAAAAGAAACATATGTGTGTAATTCACACGTGGTAGAAGTGAAACCTTCAAAAAGATTTTCAAATCACAACGATGCTAAAGAAGTTTCCACTTCAAAAAAGTTGCAAAAAGTGAACGAGTTTGCTCGAGACTTGAACCCACGCACTACGAGCTAGTCTCAATTCGATCTAATCCGTTAGACCGCTTGGCCAGCAATCTCCTTAGAATGCGTACGAAAATTAGGGATCTCTTTTCTCGTTTCCTTGCTTTTCGTTTCATCGACTTTCAAATCACAACGGAGCTAAAGAAGTTTTCATATCAAAAATTACCAGAATTTTACCGTCGTCGTCGTATGCCAAGGTTCTTATGAAATCCATTACACTTGGTGGCAGTTAGATGAGATGTGTAATCAAGGTAGTATTTTTTGAGGATTATGATAATAAATAGGTAAATAAAATTTCTTGGACATTCCACGCAACGTATTTTAGTCCCAAAAGTGAGAATAAACATTCCCAACACACAAATGTTAGTTCTTGGTTGCATCAATTACTAGCTTCCGCTCGCGACTTCGTCCCGTTTGATCCTGTTAATTTTCAATACAAAGTTACCTATGTGTTAAATCCAGGTTACGAACCATATACATTCCTTCCACGTTTAATCCAAATCTGTACAGCGGTTGCAGCGTGATTGACACACGAACATCACATCCAAATATCTAAATTTAATATTATTGGGAAGTGGGATAGGATTTACATTGGGATATTAAAATCACACTCAATAAGGATAATGTTACGATGACCAAATATTACTCACACCTAGGGACCTACTTGTATGTAACACATACTAACTGTTTTACGAATAATGTTACGTGTTATTTTTTTGCATTTTTCCTTTTAGTAAGAGTCTGTGAGTAATGTAACGCAAGATGTCCCAATGGAAATTCCAACCGGTGGGTGGTGGTGGTAAGCAAGTATAATATTATTTTACATCTCTCATATTTGGTAAGTAGGTCCTTATAACCCTCAAATGGGGCTTGTAGGTGACCAATTAGCGCTCTAGGGTAATAATGTAGCTAGAAAAGCCCTAGGGCGGTAAGTAATTTAAAAAAAAACACTTTACTCTTTCAAAAAGTTCGCGTACATCTAACCATTATACTGGCAATAGACATCATGCATTCAGCCCAATGACAAAAGAGGTCGCTTCGCTATTCAGCCTTGTCTTCGTATGAGTATAATAGTCATCAATTTTAAATATCAAAAGGCGAAATTCAAATTCGTTCTTGAAAAAAAATTCAAAAAAAAGATGAAAAAAGGCGGGAATAGAAAACTTTTACTTGAAATATTGTTTATTCTTGTAATGCCGGTTTTTTTCTACTTACCTCACAATCGAGATGTAAAGCAGAGTAGTTAGCTCGGGTGTAAGCATCAATTGCACCCTCAAACTATAGGCGCCCTCGCTGCGCTCGTGCGCCTAAGTATCTCAGGCTGCAATTGATGCCTTACAGCCCTTGGCTACTAATCTACTATTAAAGAAGCCTAAGCTATGATACCCTAGCTTCCATATACAAGAAATATCTTTATCTTTATTTTTGCGTGTTTTAATTACGAAGTTTTTATTATCAGAGACCCTGGATATCATTTAGAACCATAGTCCTTGAACGAATCAAACGAGCCCAGTCGATGGGGCTGCATCATTTTATAACAGAGACATGACCACCTTTCGGCTTCATCATCAGATCAGCTTGCTGTCACCACCATATTATTGCATTGCCACCTATAAGACTAATAGATATGCCAAATTTCAGCTAAATCGGACATCGGTAAATAGGTGACCTTGTCCTGTCCCATAAACAAAAAGCTTGCGGAAACTGGTAAATCCAAACGCATTATCTCAGAGTAACAATTTATTGCCATAGTCAAAGTCAAAGTCAAAGTCAAAAAGCTTTTATTCAATAAAATCTCACTGATCACTTTGAATCGTCATTACGTTTTGTGTTTTGTAGGTATCACTACAATTTATTGGATTTGTTTTGTAGGTATCACTACAATTTTTTTTTTATTGGATGAGCTGGCAAAGGTTACCACATAGGAGGCACAAATTCAGGAATTAGTGCACTAATTGGCACAATTTCTAGCTCCTTTTTAAGCTAACATTCATTCGGTTAGCTCAACCAGGAACGAAAATCGACCCAGCAAAAAACGTCACTCTAGCAAAAAGTGAATTTCTTTTATTTCTTGAATAACTCAAAAACGGCTATGGGTACAAAAAAACTTCGGGCACATGTACAGCAGAGTGGGCTCTAAATATCTGCATTTTTATAATTTTCAGATTCAACACTTTTTTGCACACCAACGTACTGAAGTTATTTATGAAAAATCGCAAACGACAATCTTGAGAGATGTTGGGGCAAAAGCTTGTAGTGGGCCATCGGCTTGATCCAATTACCATAGTTATTGTTATAGTTTTATAAATACTCGTATTAGGAACCATGCTGCGCAATATGCATACGATGCAACACACTTCCTATTCCTAGCTGAAAGGGACCAAGCAATAATCTGCATATTGGATAACCAGCGACAAGGCTGAAGCAATTGACTTCGGTTCCCCCGAACATAGATTACTATAGCAGTTTGTGGATCTCAATTGGCGCACGTGACCTCTGCATACCTACTGAGCTATGCGACACAGGGGCAAATTGAGGGAATCCCTGGCCGTTAGTATTTATTACCAACGCAATAAAGGCCAAACAATCTGGCGGACAGCGGCGACAGGGCGTCTATTTGGTGAGATCTTATTTTCATATGATGTACATTATGATATGAGTGCGGTAAGTTGAAAATTACAGCCGAGGCGATATTGGCAGCCCGAGCCGTAGGCGTGGGCTACAAGAAAGCAGAGGCTGTAATTTTCAAAGCGCACGTATGTCATACGACGTTTTATAACACATTTGCGAGGAAATAAATAAAACTCGGACTTTCTTCAAAGAATAATAAATCTTTATTCACTTGTTGAAGCAGTTAGAAAAATTTGAACAATTTGTAAAAGAATTAAATGCTTATGTTTTATCGTAGAGCGCGGCGCGAGCTGTTTTGACTGTTATGTACTTGTCTATGCTTGTTGAGCCATAATTGAGCAGTGTTCCCCAAAAGGCTTTTGGTACCTAGAGGCCCCGGACAAGTCACTGAGCCCGTAGTCTTGAGTTTTGTTTTGTTAATCGGAACGAAAATCGAAAAGCGAACAGCGAAATATTTTTTGCAAAAGCCCGATAAGCCCCTGGCGGACCTGCAAACGATTTTTCTCCATACAAAAACTGCGAATTTATCAATTCTCATTTTTCGAAAATCAACAAAATAAAACTCCGGGCTCTGCCTTCCTGGCTGCGACTCTGACGGCACTCGGGGACGGTAGCTGATACACGAGGACAAGACGTTCCTTGATAGTAATTGGAATTGATAACAGCCTATTGAACTAAGTAGTTATAGACAGATTAATAAGTTTCGAAATAATTATTGCACAATGCAGCTACCTACATAAAACAGTCACTCACTAAGCGATCTACCTATATGCCTCTCTGAACTAAAGGTTCGAACTACCATTACTTGTACATTTAGTATTTTAAAGGTAGCTACACATACCTGCCCTATTTTTGACGGATTGGAAGAAAGTGAAGAGTGGGGGGCGTAGTGCGATAAAATAAATATTAAGTTACGAAACCAATATACTGTAGGGCAAACTGGGACTTTTCAAACGTTTATAAACTGTACTATAACTCCTGGTCCCATTTTCCTCTTAAATTTTTGAGCACGCAAGCCACGACTTACTGCCATGTAGCTTGGTATTTTGCATACCTAGGTACTTATGATGCAGGACATGATTCATTCTGGTGCTACGTGAGGTAGACTGCCTTTCCCAGACAGCTTCGTAGAAATACTAAATAAACAACTAAATAAAATAAGCTAGCCACGTAGGTATCGTTGACTTCGGTATTGTTAAAAGTTTTAATAATTCTCAGCTCTTGTCTGTCGGCGTAACAATAACAATGCAACTCTCACCATTTAATTTTGTCCCTTTCCAGCGGGCCTAAGATGCGCACCGCGAGATATTTGTCATGTCGTTCTGTCAAAATCTAAGCATTTTGCACCAGTTTAGGAACTATTGCATTATCTGTGGTAATGTTGTCGAGAAGACGCGCCTTTGAATTTTCAACTTTTGACATTTCTGCATGACTATTAACTCGTCCTCAGAGAGGTACGACGACTAACATGTGTCAAAAGTGTACATTATGGCGCGTTTTGTCGACACCATTAGGTACCACAGATAATGCAATAGTTCCTAAACTGGTACAAAATGCTTACATTTTGACAGAACGACATGACAAATATCTCGCGGTGCGCATCTTAGGCCCGCAGGGCAGCTTCCTTGACGTCCTTAGGTATACGACATGACAGCAATTTCTTTTTTTCAGGGATGAAAACTAAAAAATCCTAGCTCCATTAATAGCACAGATCATATAATACGTATGTACTGGTACCTAGTGTGCCCATAGTATCCGATTCAAGGATGATTCCACAGTGAGTCGGGTCAGGGGATCAAGTGGCGATCGCGTGAACACAGACTATTGCAATTTGGACCGATCTTATCGCATTACGTACGAATCGTGCGATATGCAGTTACACGTTTGTAAGTTTTATTGATATTGGTTGGTACATAAACATACTGATTGTATTGTTTTATTTTTCTAAGGTAACCTTATTTGACAGCATCAAAAATTGTTGCCATCCGTTTTCATGAACTGAAACGACTAAGACAGCTATCATTTTAGTACTGTCAAATGGGGTAAAATCGTGTGCATTTTACAAGACTTTTTAGACGCAAACTGATACAAATTATTAGGTAGGTTCCTTCGTTCTTTCTTCATACCATGTTTCAAAGAGGCTTTGGAACGTAATTAAAAAAAATTACATAGAAGAAAAGTTCCATCTTGGAAACATAAGTTCGCTACGTGTACAAACTCGAGGCTCCGCAGCAAGGAAGACATTTCTAACTTGTCAAATAATAATCAGACCTTGACATCACTAGATTAGGCGTTTGACGTGATACCTACTGATAAAGTAAAGCCACAAACTGAAATAACACAATTGTTCAAATTATTTGGGTCACTTCTTAGTGTATCATGATGATTGTACGTTACTGAATTCATAAAAATTACAATCAGATAAGATTATTTTAGTTAGATGAATAAATTCTATAAGTTGGTGGGTCTTCGAAAATTAGACATAAAATTAATTATATTAAAATATAAACTAGGTAAATCCTGTCTTTGAAGCACAGGACAGATTTGCTTTATAGGCCGTCAACATTGCAACAAGTTAATTTAACAAAGGAAGTCGTTGAAAAGTCTCAAATGTTGGTATATTTTTTATCTAATAATTTATACTTAAGGCGTATTTATAGGTAAGGCAGACAACCCTCTCGCTCGCACATTTCAACATTTTTGAAGATATACTATAACTAAATGTAATTATGTGAAATTGCAGACTTTCAGGGTCGAGGGAATAACAATGCAAAGGTTCAGTAAAAATATCACATCGATCCAAACAAGTTTTCCAACCAAAAAACTTACACCAATAAGTACCGATAAATTAAATGCAAATTTTTTGGTTAGAAAACTTGTTTGGATCGATGTGATATTTTTACTGAACCTTTGCATTGTTATTCCCTCGACCCTGAAAGTCTGCAATTTCACATAATTACATTTAGTTATAGTATATCTTCAAAAATGTTGAAATGTGCGAGCGAGAGGGTTGTCTGCCTTATACATACGCCATAATTGAATAAATGCTTAGTATAGAAAAGAGTGAATAGGTGGATTATAGCCAAGCGTGCTCCACCTTAGGCTGCAGCTACACTTACCACCAGGTGTGCTGGCAGCCAAATGCTTAGCTATAGCTCATAAAAAATAAAAATAAAAATTTAAGCAATAGCAAAGATGTTAAGCACCATTTTAGAGCATTGGAGCAATTTCGGATCTTTACTCGCGTATTATTTTCTGATACATCATCTCAAGCCATATAGGTAGGTAAATAAGTATGTATTGCATTATGTACCTACGTAAGTAGATATTGAATTACATCACGCGTGTTGTGTCGCACAGATTATCTCATAGCACATAGCAACAGACACCGTCATAGATAAATTAGGTACAGACTGTTCTCTCCTCTCACCTTTTTTCTTCTATAAATCGACCAAGTACTTAGGTACTAATATTTTATTCTATAGGTACTAGATTTATACTAGCGGTCCGTCCCGGCTTCGCACGGGAAAACTGAAATATGAGCGAAATTTCGTTGGTAAGGATTTTTTAGGTAATTTTGTGACGCCTTGGGTTACATATAGGAGTTTTAGTAAGTATCCTGAAAATTTAATATAACCTATGTCACTCGGGGATAGTGTAGCTTCCCAACAGTGAAGAATTTTTCAAATTGGTCCGTAACGAGCGTCTAACCGATCAATTGCTGTCAAAAAATTAGGGCGATACGATATCTGTGAAAACCGGCCATAACGTAACAGTAACAGTACCTAACTGGTGAGCTGTTACAATTTAGCGCGATTACTTCCCTGGTAAGTACAATTATAGGCGGCATAGGCCCAATAGTTCTGCTTGTGATGCTACATTTTTCTAAACTAACCTAATTTGACAGCACTAATAGAAGATTAGTAGCCAAGGGCTGTAAGACATCAATTGCAGCCCGAGATATTTATATTATATTTATAGTTCGAGGGTGCAATTGATGCTTACACCCGAGCTAACTACTCTGCTTTACATCTCGATTGTGAGGTAAGTAGAAAAAAACCGGCATTACAAGAATAAAATATTGATAATTGCTGCTTCAGCTTCCATTTTCATTGAATCGGGAGTGCAGCTTATATCTTCATCACTTGCAGAACTCATGTTTTTTCCTAATTAGCACGTAATTATAAAAAAATCCCAAAAACAAACCATACTTAAAGTAAAAGTTTTCTATTCCCGCCTTTTTTCATCTATTTTATTTAATTATTTTTTTTCTAGAACGAAATTGAGCTTCGCTGTTCGATATTTAAAATTGATGACTATTTTTTTTTTTTTTTTGCTCCTTGGAGCAGGCTATAGTTTAGAACCATACCGCCTAGTCTTACGTTATGAATTGATGACTATTATACTCATACGAAGACAAGGCTGAATAGCGAAGCGACCACTTTTGTCATTGGGCTGAATGCATGATATATATTGCCAGTATGATGGTAAGCTGTACGCGAACTTTTTGAAAGTGAAGTGTTTTTTTTAATTACTTACCGCCCTAGGGCTTTTCTAGCTACAATTTTACCCTACAGCGCTAATTGGTCACCTACAAGCCCCATTTGGGGGTAATAAGGACCTACTTCCCAAATATGAGAGATGTAAAAATATTTCCGTTCCTTTCTCATAAACTGAAACTACTAAGACGGCTATAATTTTAGCGCTGTCAAATAAGGTTTGTTGAGAAAAAAACAACTGAAAAAGAGCCTCTATGTTTATGATATGCCTACTCTTACCTACTAAATGCACGATTATGGTTTGTTACCAGCCAGATAGCAAGGTTGCAAACACATTGTTCTTGGATGTTTATAAAATCAGTGAGTTGTGGACGAAGTAAGCCCCTGACATGAATTTGAACATGCTGCATTAATGCTTGAACTGTTTTATCGTGCTTGAATAGAATATTTTATGTTTAGTTACGAAATAGACACAAAATAAGGAATGACTTTCCAATTTTTGTTTTAACTGATTGGGCCGGATTTTAGACGCTATCCTTTACAATTAGGTACTAAATATCTATCAGATACCACTTACGAGGTAGGTAAGTAAAGTAGGTAGGTAATTTTTCCTAAGTTAAGATCTTGTACAAAAACCCACTCTTAAATACAGGGTGCTCAACAAAAACATTCGCAATCTGTCTCAGTAATAGATTTTTAACTAATCGTTTTACGCTTCGGCAAGAGTCTAATATCGATTATCTAAAGACTCCATCGATACTATACTCATAGTAGGTAAGTAGGTAGGTACCTCTACATAATTCACATACGAACTTATCACCGAACCGATTTTCACCGTACATATTGTGTTCGTTTTTTTTTGTCACATCAGACCGTGAAACTGGCACGACAGACGGAAAATCATTTTTTTTAATTCATCTATTTTATTTATTCTACTTCAGGCATTCTTGTATAGTTATATTTATTATACGAGCAGCGTAATTTTTCTTATACTTTTAGATTATTTTTTCAAATCTTTTAGTCCAATAGCTATGAAATATAGACAACTTAATTTTCCTACAAAAACCAACGTTGAACATAACGACAGAGCTTTTCGATTCTGAGAATTTCCAAGCTGAACATGTCTTGTGCATTATCGAGATAATTTGCTAAACGACGTAACTTTCTAAAAAAACACTCAAAATTCTACTCTATAGCCTTGAACTGAGGGTGTAAATAGAAAGAAACTGACGGATAGCTTTGAAATAAATCACAGACTAAATAGGACCCTTATGTCAAATACAGAGAGGCTTCTTTATTCAAATGAATATTAAGGCTTTCTGTTCAGAAGAGGTTGTAGGAATAGAATCTCTCATAACTAGTATTGTGTGTTCTAAGTCGATGCTTATAAAGTGGATAATCGTGTGGTGTGTAAGGTATTTCGCGAGACGGGTCTCGGTTGCAGGTTCGACGGGTTCCGTGTTACTCAGTCACTCCCCCGCGCGCCCCCCTATGTTGCCATCTCCCCGCTGCGTCTGCGCAGGTTACCCGGCTGGAAGTAATTACGTAGATGCACAGACTTTATATTGATGTTTTTTTTTCTTTTTTTGTGAGGCCTCAGAAAACGCGTCATCGGTAGATGGAAAGGTGATATCGTATGCTGGTTGACAAAATATTTTGGTGGAAAATTTCGCACGCGTACGAAGTAGCGGGTATCAGCTAGTTTCATAATAAGTAAAGTAGTCACATTTTATCGAAATAATTTCGTCGGTAGGCGTGAGTGAAGGTACAAAGAAGCCGTTTTACCTTCTCCCGATACACGGTATCTACAGATGAGAAAATCTCTTATAATCTTCAGTTATCTCGGCGAATCAGTAAACTGTTGATAAAAGCTGAAAGATGAAATCATTTGTGCCTATTATTTTCATGCGGCTTTTGCATGTATGCTATTATTTTATGTGGAAGGCCTTGTACCGACTGAGATTAGTGGGACTAGTCTACTTAGTCTTCATCTAACCAAAGTAGGTTCATGCTTAGACCACAGACGTAGATCGAACTTAGGGTCGTGTTCTCATTAATTACTAAGGCCCGTATTCCGAGACAGAAATCGTTACTCAGGCATAGATTTGAGTAGATTTTCATACAAAAATCTATGCTTGAGTACGGATCAGTGCTTGAGTAAGGCTACAGAATACGGGCCTTAGTCTGGATCAATGCGTTGATTTGAGTCGAGCTTTGATTCCGAAACGTTGCTTGAGTGTCGAATAGTTTGAAACAGTATTCAAGCATCAAAACCTTTGCTTGAGAATTTTCTCATCTGTTCTTTTTCTACGGAAAACACTTGAGTAGAGATTTTGTTGTCTTCGTAATAAGAACGTGACATGAGTCTCGCTATGTCTGAATCTGTACTCAGCCAATCCGAGTCCGGATCAGTTCTTGAACATACGGGCCTTAGGCCCGTATTCCGAGACAGAAATCGTTACTCAAGCATAGATTTGAGTAGAGATTTTCATACAAAAATCTATGCTTGAGTACGGATCAGTGCTTGAGTAAGGCTACGGAATACGGGCCTTAGACTCTAAACATGTCCCAGAATTGGCTTTGCTTGCAGCGACCCATAGAAAGAGTACGTACTTATAAAATAGTAAAAGTTACCCCCACTACGCGACGTCTTCATAACTTAGGTAATGAATGCAGGATATCAATCACACACAGGTGCACGCGGTTTATGACGTTCAAAATGCCGTACATATTTACCTCATGACGACGTCAAAGAACAGGGTAGAGCATTTACAATAAACTAGTAATTAATTGATGACTACAGATTTAGAAAAACTATGTCGATGGATGACACGGAAGAGCATTATACTTTGTATAAAATAGGTACCTACGTATTTAGTCTTATTTAACAAAATACTTAGTAGTAGGTATTCCTTTTGTTCAGATAGCAAGATCCATATTGATAAACATTTATCACAATATAAGATTGAACACAATGTTAATAATAATTTTAATTAACAGTAGGTTAAAATTATTATTAACATTGTGTTCAGTAGTTGTGTTGTGTTCAGTCGTTTATCAGTAGGTAAAATACCACAGACAAATAAGAGAACCCACATGGTTTCACTACCTAAGCTCAGCCTAACATCTTTTTTACAACAAAGTTCAAAGTTTACAACCAAGTGTACCTACGGTCCGCCTGACGGAAAGAGGTCATAGTTTTTTTTACCGAACGCTTGCTACACCCAGATATAAGTAACCTATCAAGTGGGCCATCGTCTTGTTCTACCATTTAGTGTGTGCGTAACTCCAGCAAAAGAGTGTTTGTACAAAAAAAATATCACTTTATTTACTCACTATAATCAAACCATCAAACATTTTGCGATGGAATCTTTTAGCTAGGTAGGTAATTATTTCATTATCAAACACAATTTTATTACAATAACATTTTATCGGAACTTATCAATTTAACCGCGCCCAAATTGCAAGGTTAAATTGTACAGTCACAGGAAGTCTTTAATAATGGTCTACGAGGCTGACAACAGTAACTGCCAAGCAGACAATCAGATGAACATGGCGAATCAGGTTCCTTGACGGACTTTGGAACCATAAGAATAACAAGAAAATTTATTTTGCCACGTTTGCCCAAATTACTATGCCTTTGACTGTACCTAGGTAGAAATAACCTAGGTAGGTACCTACTTGAATAAAATAAATCTATACAAATATTATAAAGAGGAAAGGTTTGATTTTTTGTTTGTTTGTTTGTTTGTATGAATTGAATAGGCTCCGAAACTACTGGACCGATTAAAAAAATTCTTTTACCATTAGAATCCTACATTATCCCTGATGAACATAGGCTATATTTTATCCCGGAATTCCCACGGGAACGGGAATTACGCGGGTGAAACCGCGAGGCGCTGCTAGTTAGTCATATACCTACGTACAAGTACCTACCTATAAATTAGTCATATAGGGCGCGGCGTTATTCAACGTTATCATCTAACAATAGGTATCATTGCGAATGACTCTTTAGTAAAAAGCAAGTTTAAACACTAACTACTTACCTATATATATATATATATATATATATATATATATATATATATATATATATATATATATAGGTTATATATATATATCCATCCAAAGGTTGTCTGGAAGAGATCGCTTATAGCGATAAGACCGCCCATTGTACCTACCTCATACTTAAAACTTTTTTCTCTTCTTTTGTTTTTCTTCTTTTCTTGGTGTGCAATAAAGAATATATCTATCTATCTATCTACCAGACTACTGGAGAATCACACAGACAAGAAAATATTCTCATCTGAAATTGTAATGTAGGTGGTTACTTAGGTACAGTAGGTAGGTACATAGTGATGTCTCGCTTGTGGTCGTGTGCGTTACTCCAGCGAAAAAGTATTGAATCTGAAAATTCTAAAAATGCAGATATTTAGAGCCTACCCTGTTATTGTGCCCCAAGTTTTTAGACTTGTGTTTTTGAAAAACGATCAATGTATGAAACGGAGGTCAAAATTTGAATCACGTTTCATACAAAACGAGATTTTCAGAGTGTAATTTTGACTTGCTGACGTTTCGGACAAAATATTTTGGGACAAATTGTCCCAACTGACACTTTTAATTTTGGTAGAATGGGAGTCTCGCTTCTTCTAACGTAGGAACTACGTATTACATAATATTCTTTAGGTAGTATAGAATAGATTAACACAAAAATTACCAAATTATTCGATAGGTAAAACCGAATATCCGTTTGACTGTATGAGATAAGATAGGTTTGTGAACAGCGGGCACTGAAATTGCACAATTCTTTACCGAGTACTCAAACTTTGATAGATTTTGTACGAATCGACAGCAAGTCAGGACCTCTACTGTGAAAAATGACTTACGAAGATTCGGTAGCGTCGTTTCTGTTACACTGCGCAATGACGCTGTCACTTCGCAAGAGCCCACGTCATCGTTCGAGATGACCGCGCAGTGTATGTTTTACGCCACTAACATCTATTTTTCTAGAAAAAACATTATTACTTAAGACCAGTAGAGAGTTATAGGTTGATACGATGACAACTAGCTGTTAATTTTCCTAAAATTCTTGAAATAATATAAAATAATAATGATGACGTATACTTGGATATCCTTACCGGTGTATAGTGCGAATCCAATGCCGTTGGCAACATCCTGAAAACACCATAAGTTATAGAAAAACCTAGAAAAAATATAAAAAAACTAGTAGTAAGCAAACAAGGTCGTATGAGTTAGTGGCCAACTCTGGTGACGGAGTTTTTAGGCCGCCTTAAGGCCTCCGTCGTGGCCGAAGCACGGGAGCGCTCAGATGTAAATGTAACGGTCATCCATCCAAATAGTGACCGCGCAGAACGTCGCTTAACTTAGATAATCGGTGAAAATTGACTAAGCAAGCCTAGACACGAGCGGTTCAGTATAACTAATAGAAACACATAATAGTTTCAATACAATGCCATGTAATATACACCGTGTATCTACCGAATCTTCGTAAGTCATTTTTCACAGTAGAGGCCCAGATTCTCAGATTTCAGTTTTTTTTGTACGCCCCGTCCGGGGTTTGTGTATTAGATCCTGTCCATCCAAAGGTTGCCTGGAAGAGATTGCTTTAAGCAATAAAACTACTAAAACTTGACTGTATTACCAATTATGGTATTTTTTTGTTATTTTGTTTACAGTGGTGTACAATAGAGAATATTCTTCTATAGTAGGTGCCAAATAACACCGCAGTACAGGTCCTTCACCCACCTTCACCGCGATGTCGCAAAATTCACTTTATGAATGGCTAATTCTGTCCCCTTCCATACAAATCTGTCGCTAAGACGGTAATCGCTCGAATCTCGTAGTACCTACTGTTTGTTTACCATACATAAATTGAATTTTGCGACATCGTGGTGAAGGTGGGTGAATGACCTGTATTGCGGTGTTATTTGGCACCTACTGTATCTATCTATATCTATCTATTTCTCGGATTTCAGACTGTTTTGAAGCTATGTGTTTTTTTGTCCATTTGTTGCAAGTTTAGAAAAACAGTAAAACTTTTTTTTAAGAATTTGATTTGTTCATGGAACAAATAGTTAATAGACAGAGGAGATAGTCCAAAAGGGCGCGGCGCATGTGACCGTATAGACAACGTCTTCGTTAGGTACCTAAAGTCGATCTCTCTCGATTGATTTAATATCAAGTGATATATTAAGTGTTAAACTAGCCTGATGAGTTCTTTAGACCAGGGTACCTAGAAGCCTTTAAAAATAATAAAAAGTGAAAAAAGATTATCGACCCTGGTCAACTTGTAAAATTAATAAATATGAAATGTGGCATATGTAATCCGACATCTCTAAGTACAAACGCCTACAAATCGATCTGATATTTGATATTTAATTTTTAATCTTACATACTTACCTAGTAAAACCACTTAAACATGTTGAAATATTATGTTCTTTGTAACTGTAACTGGAATAGGTACACCATAAATACACTGTACCTATTTATTAAGGATAAGGAAAAACCCAAGTTGATTAGGTACCAGGGATGTTAATTACGAATATTCGCATTCACAGGAATGCGAATGCGAATATTGTGAATGTATTAGCGAATTGGCTTATATTCATCATTCGCATATAACTTGAGTGCGTGTGACGTGTCTCACCCGCCACGTGGTTTGTCGATCTAGGTACGCATGCCTCAGAGCGGGCAGGCAGGCATCAAGTGTTCCATTTAACCAGTAGAATAGTACATTATGATATGAGTGCGGTAAGTTGAAAATTACAGCCGAGGCGATATTGCTACAAGAAAGCAGAGGCTGTAATTTTCAAAGCGCACGTATGTCATGCGACGTTTTATAACACATTTTCGAGGAAATAAATAAAACTCAGACTTTTTTCAAAGAATAAATCTTTATTCACTTGTTGAAGCAGTTAGAAAAATTTGAACAATTTGTAAAATAATTAAATGCTTATTTTTTATCGTAGAGCGCGGCGCGCGGCGCTAAAGTTCCGATTATGAGGATATTCAGCTATAACCACTTATTTTATGTCTAAGTTCATCTTGAAGTATTCAAATTTGAAGAACCAGAGTCAAGTCAAGTCGGATGCAACTCATACATCAAAGTCCAATGATGACCACCATAATATGACGAAGAGGACGTTATATATTTCATAATTTTTTTATTTATCAATTAAAAGTGAATTTACCTAAACTAAAAGAGTTAGGTCCTCTTCATCGTATGGTGGTCTATCATCAGACCTTGGTATATGGATTCAGGTTCTTCAAATATGTATATAACTTTGAAACCAATTTGATGTAGATCAATAAAACGTGCGGCAGCGAGCAAGACATGTATACACGTTCCCAAAACCTTTGCATCACTGGATGCGAATGCGAACGTCTAAAATCACTCGGATAAGCAAATGCAAATGTGAATATTCGTAACACATATTAAGTATAGCGCCGCACCCCATCACCTAACATTTCAATGTTAACGCGAGGGCGCAGTGCACGCCCGCTCCTCTAGAACTCTAAATCGTGAACAAACTGCCCGTGGTTTAACCCAAACTGCCACCATGCCAGACACCAATGTGCCTAAAGTTTTCGACTCTTTAAAGAAGCTAATCAAGCTCGACTCTGTTTGCATCGACAACCCTGTGTTCCGACTGCACTACAAGGTCACCGTGATCATGCTGATTGCGTTCTCACTGCTCGTCACCTCGGGCCAGTACATCGGTGATCCGATTAAATGCATCGTTGATGGTATACCGCTTCCTGTTATGGATACGTATTGCTGGATTCACTCTACTTTTACCATTCCGAAGCTGCTCGCAGGAGAAGTAGAAAAGGTCGTCCTGCAACCTGGTGTAGGTTCATACGTGGAAGGCCAAGATGAAGTTAAGTACCACAAATACTACCAGTGGGTCTGTTTTGTGCTATTTTTCCAAGCAATCTTGTTCTACGTACCGCGTTACATATGGAAAACTTGGGAAGCAGGTCGTCTCAAGATGCTCGTGGTCGACCTCAACTGTCCGATCATCGAAGAAGACCGCAAGAAAGACAGAAAGAAGCTGCTCTTGGACTACTTCCAAACAAACCTGCATACGCAGAATTTTTATGCGTTTCGCTTCTTCATCTGCGAAGTATTGAACTTCATCAATGTCGTTGGTCAAATCTTTTTAATAGATTTCTTCTTAGACGGTGAGTTCTCTACGTACGGGATTGATGTAGTGCGTTTTACCGGGATGGAGATGGAAGCGCGGGTTGACCCCATGATCAAGGTGTTTCCCAAAATGACAAAATGCACCTTCCACAGTTACGGGATGTCGGGATCCATACAGGACTACGACGGGCTTTGCATACTGCCTTTGAACATTGTCAACGAAAAGATCTACGTGTTCCTGTGGTTCTGGTTTATGATTTTGTCGCTTCTAAGTGGCATCTCACTGCTGTACCGTATGGTCGTGGTGGCTGTTCCAAAGGTGCGCCTCAACCTTTTGTGCATCCGTAGCCGTCTGGCGCCACGGGATCAGGTGGAGACCGTGGCCCGCAACCTGCAGATTGGAGACTGGTTTGTCCTTTACCAACTTGGAAAGAACATGAACCCTCTAATTTACAAGGAGCTCATGATAGAACTTGCCAAAAAGTTTGAAGGAAAAGGCACAGTGTAATAGTTCAGTTATGTCAAGGAGAATGTATGGACATTGCCCTTTGGCCTCCACAAATGATGTCCAAGCACACTATTCAGGTTGGTGTTAGTAGGTATATTTTACAAATAAATGACAAAACTATGTAACACTAGCTAACCCTGCCGGCGATTTCGTTTACAAGGATCTAATTACTTAACTAAGGAGAGGTTGGGACTTGGGACTCGCCCGTTGCTTATTGTTCAGCAAAGTTTGTCGCCATGAAATGTTCAAGATGATACAATGGTTTATTTTGATAACAATTAATACACTGCTTAACATTTTCCAGTTTTTTAAACAAAATTTGCAGCTTTAAAGCAACTTATATAGTTAACTGAGAGGTTTTACTTATATACGATATCTACCTACTTACTACCTAGGTACTTATTTATCGCCTGTTGGTTGAGTCTCGACTTCCGTCATCTTCGGTTCGGCAGAGTCGCGTTTTTTTAATAATAGTTTATTTATAGATCTAATAATGACGTATTTGTAGTGAGTAGATCGTAGTGATCGTAGTGTTTTGTAGTATCTACTTACTACAAAACACTACGATCACTACTACGATCACTACGATTTTCACGCATCTATTTCTCAGACTCGAATGAGAAATATTAAGATTACTAAACGAAAATTATTTTTATTACAAAAATATAAATTAAACTCTTTATGATATTAAAGTAGGTATACCTAAATAGAGTACTTAAATAGTACAGATTGAACAGCGAATATCCGTCTGACTTACAGCCGAATACTCAAACGCAACTCAAACCCCACTCAATTTAAGTCCCGCTTAAATTATTGCCATCTCTTACAAATGAGTAATGTCAAACAGAGGCAGAGCAATCTTAAGTGGTGCTCAAATTTGAAAGACGTTTGAGTATTCGGCTGTTATATAAGATTGGCGAATATCCGTATGACATAAGAAAATTCTTGTGAACAACGAGCACTGAAAATTCACGATTCTTTAGACTTAGGTACTAAAGAATCGTGGAATTTTCTGTTGTAACTTTCTTTTTTAATTTAAGTAAGTTAATTTTTACAGTCAAAGTCAAAGTCAAAGTCAAAAATCTTTTATTCAATAAAATCTCACTGATCACTTTGAATCGTCATTACGTTTTGTATGATTAGGTATGATTACATTTTTTTTATTGGATGAGTTGGAGCTAGTTCGTCCCAAGCTTGTTTGTCTTCTAAATAATCAGATATTTTATAGTATGCTTTTAAAAGAAGTCTCTGTTTTATTACGTTTTTGAACTTGCCAATCGACAACTGAGACACATCACTTGGGATTTTGTTAAAGAAGCGTACACATTGCCCTTTGAAAGATTTACTAATTTTTGTGAGCCTAGTGGTGGGAACAGCGAGTTTGTCTTTATTTCTAGTGTTAACATTATGATTATCACTTTTTTTGTTGAATAGATTGATATTTTTTGAACATACAATAAGTTTTCATAGATGTACTGGCAAGGTTCTGTCATTATATTTATTTCCTTAAACTTATTTCTTAGTGATTCTCTGGGACCCATGTTATAAATTGCACGAAGAGCCCTCTTCTGCAACACAAATATGGTGTTTATGTCTGCAGCACTCCCCCACAACAAAATGCCGTACGACATAATGCTATGAAAGTAGCTGAAATAGACTAGTCTTGCGGTTTCCACATCTGTAAGGAAGCGGATCTTCTTGACTGCATATGCTGCAGAACTAAGTCTCTTCGACAATTTATCTATGTGTGGGCCCCATTGAAGTTTATTATCTAGAGTTATGCCTAAAAATACTGTGGTGTCCACGAGATCTATATTATCTTCTTTGATTTTTACATTGGCATTTATTTGTTTGACGTTTGGTAGAATAAACCGAATACATTTAGTTTTCTTTTCGTTTAGTAATAAATTGTTTACATTAAACCAGTTTACAACCTTAGAGATTGCATTATTTACATCGTCAACATTTAGATTGAATACATTGTTATGTGTTTTGACTCTTCCGGTCTCACTATTAATTACTTTCCAAGTTGCTTTGATTTTGTCTTGACTAGTTTTGATTTTTGAGCTTATATATTGGGATTTAGCAATACGACAGACTTTTTTGAAAATTTTCGAGTATTTTCTAACTTTTTCTTTGAACTCTTCACTGAAGTTATACTGTTTTTCACTATAAAGATCGTACAATGTTTGCCTGCTTTTATGAATACCCGCTGTTGCCCACTCACTGAATTTAGAACTGCCAGAGACCATAATCGACTTGGATGTAAAAATAGAATTGAAGATGTTATTGAATTTATAGAAAAAAGTTTCATACAAGTTATTTGAATTACAGTTACTGTAAGTTAATGTGGAAAGCTTGGAGTTAAGGCTGAATTACACGATACCATTTTCTTGCACGTGCCAGTGCAATAGTTGAATACAATAAATTAATTGCATGGTCTAAACAACTCGTAACATTTTTGATCTGGTATACAAGTTTTGCTTCAAAACTTTCCTTAGTGGTGGTAATTAATTGCATTCAACTTTGTTTAATATAGCCGCGTGTAAACAGTTGCTTACAATTCTTGAACGTCAATTCTTGCGCTTCAACTATTGCATTCAATTATTGCAGTGGTACGTACAAGAAAATGGTATCGTGTAATTCAGCCTTTAAGGTCCAGCTTCAGCTTATCCAGGCGATGCATGGTCAATGGGACAAAAGTAATTTTTCTTGTTTCATTATTTCTAGTTTGAGCTTCTATTTTAATAAGTTGACCAAGGTGGTCCGATGAGATGTGACTAATTACATTTTTATTTATTATTTTTACGTTGGTAAAGATGTTATCTAAACATGTAGCCGAGGTGGCTGTTATCCTAGTTGGTTCCAGAAATACATTTTCGAGATCAAATGATTTAAATAAAGTTATTAGTCTGGTATTTAAGGAACATTGAACAAAGCATATCTGATAGATTCTCAAGGATTCAGAGTATTTTGATGCTAAGGGGTTAAAAAATAATGGTACGGAACGGAAAGTCTACCTTTCTTGCATTGTCGCCGTCCCAAAAACGTAGCTCATCTCAATTTTTTTTTCTCGTAAATCTAAACTCCGTGTTTACAACAACGGGGTTCGTGGCTTAGGCCCCCAGTAGTCGACGCCCCCGGTCAGTTTAATTTAATTCGAAGAATTTTTTTATCAAATGTACTGGCAGGCATAAACGGCATAAGCTTGTAATATATTAAAATCATAACCATAACTATTCATATTAGAAATGTTTTTATTTTGTATGTATGTTTTAAAAAAAACAATTTTGTCTATTTACTTAAGTAGGTACTTAATCTCTTTTAATTTTATAGTGCTTACTCACACTTAAAGATTAAATATCCCAACAAAATCACAAAACTTTTAATTTTAAAATGTACATGTACGTAGATACACTTTTGACATTTACTGTAATAGGTGCAAAAGTGCAAATAATAATAATAATACAATTAATAGAATCGGGGGCGTCGACCAGAGGTGCGTCGACCACTGGGGGGCCTAAGCCACAAACCCCAACAACGTAGGTATTAAAAAACAAAATGACTGCTCATGGGTATCTTGATAATAAAATAATCATTTTATATATAAGTATAATTTTGAAGAAAAAAGCCTTCGGGGATTTAATTCTTTCATTCATAGATAGATAGTGGAGATAGTCCGAAGGGGCGCGGTGTTTGTGGCCGTAATGTGTAGGTTGCTTGCTACTGTCAAAGTCGATCTTACAAACTCTTCAATAATAATATCGAGTTGACCTGTAGTAATTAGCCAGACTCGGCCAGATTACACTTATTATTTTTATAAATAAATAAATATTCTTGGACATTACACACAACGCCCTCTAGTCCCAAACTAAGCAAAGCTTGTATTATGGGAACTAGATTGCTGTTAAATTTTCCAAAAGTGTGAATTTACCGAATAGTTCGTTAACCCAAATACCTACTCAATAAACAAAAATAACGATGATCTATCATTGAATGCATTGTGGTTTATTCAGAGTTTGTGTCGTATTTTTGTTTATACTCAAGTTAAAAATCTTGGCTCCTCGAAAAGGCGTTCTATAGTGTAGAAGAATATTTTAATTTATAAAGTGACTAATTATTATGATATGATTACGAGTATATTGTATTTACCTACCTACTTATAAGTTTGTTTTTAACTGTGTACAAACTATGTACATCTTTTAATTTAATTTATATTTATTAATTTCTGTATTTTGGACTTATAATTTTTTATAATTATGAATAAATTTGAAATTTGATTCTTAATTAAAAAAAATTGAAAAATATAGTTGGGTCATCTTCATCATTGCTGGTCATCATCAGGCGGCCTAAAAGCGCCTAGTTAGTGGTCACCAGAGCTGGCCACTAACGAGCTTGCTGGCTTGCTATCAGACCTTAAAGTTTGAACTATAGTTCATTAAATCTGAATACATCATTGAGATACACTAGATGTTTCAAACTGCAATTGCCTGAGATTCTTCAAAACTGGTTTTCAGAGTTGATGAATATCTTCATACCTTGGAATCAATTGCACTAATTTTCACTAAATAAGTACCTAGGTACCTACTTATAGCTAAGATTAAAAACCATCACAGATCAACCAGCTTTCTTACAATAAAACCGTATTCAATCACTGAATTGATTGAATACTAATAATTAATTTAATAGGTCGTGGGTTCGATCCCCACCGAGAACAAACATTTGTGTGTTGTAAACATAGATGTTTGTTCTGTATCTGGGTGTTTCTATGTATTATAAGTATGTATTTACAAAAAAAAAAAAATGTATGTATGTATTCTATCAGCCATCTAGTTTCCATAGAACAAGCTTTGCTTAGTTTGGGACTAGAAAGCGTTGTGTTAAGTGTCCGTGAATATTTATTTATTTATTTATTTATTTATTTAATACGGTTTTTTAGCCCTACTTTTAGAATTACAAAGGCACAGAAAAACAGACAACGCCGTCAAACTTATAACACGTCTTCCGGTTTTCGATCGGAGGTTTAAAAAAATAACTTTGGATTTGAATTTTGGACCCAAATACCTATAATTGTGATGATCACTTCTCTATAATTTATGGCATCTAAAAAGTACCGATGCTTACTAAGTACCGACTTGGTACTATCATGGACTAATCATGGTACCTACTATCACCGAGAGAGACGAGATGCATAACCAACGGGGAGTACCTACCTACGTCGCCCTGGCTACCAGAAGACGCCACGAATAGGCTCGTAAATAAGGTCAGTGCTGTGTCGTTGATCCGAGGCGAGGCGAGGCGAGGAGTCTGCAGCGAACGTGCACATTCGCAGCGGGCCGCGGGGCCAGCTCCCCTCCTACCTGCGCCATACCCCTCTCGGGCCTGCGCCCTCCTACAGCGTCGCGCCCCACCGCCTTACATTCTACAGTCGACGCGAGGGCGAAGCGCACGCCCGTTTCTATAAACCGCGAACGAAGCGCCGCGCACCCGCGGCTCACACAACACAGCCGCCATGTTTGACGTTTTTGGCTCCGTGAAGGGGCTACTCAAACTCGACTCTGTTTGCATCGACAACAATGTGTTCCGACTGCACTACAAGGCCACCGTGATCATCCTGATTGCGTTCTCACTGCTCGTCACCTCGCGCCAGTACATCGGTGACCCGATTGACTGCATTGTTGATGAAATACCGCTTGCCGTTATGGACACGTATTGCTGGATTTACTCTACTTTCACCATCCCCAACAGGCTTGTTGGCCGGGTGGGAAAGGATGTCGTACAAGCCGGTGTGGCTTCACACGTGGAAGGCCAAGACGAAGTTAAGTACCACAAATACTACCAGTGGGTGTGTTTCGTGCTATTTTTCCAAGCAATTTTGTTCTACGTACCGCGTTACTTATGGAAGACCTGGGAAGGAGGTCGCATCAAGATGCTCGTGCTTGACCTCAACTGTCCGGTTGTTGGCGAAGACTGCAAGAAAGACAGAAAGAAGCTACTCGTGGACTACTTCCATACAAACCTGCATACTCAGAACTTTTATGCGTTCCGCTTCTTCATCTGCGAAGTATTGAACTTCATCAACGTCGTCGGTCAGATCTTTTTCATGGACTTCTTCCTAGATGGTGAGTTCTCCACGTACGGAAGCGACGTAGTCAGTTTTACTGAGATGGAGCCGGAAGAGCGAGTTGACCCCATGGCAAGGGTGTTCCCCAAAGTTACAAAATGCACCTTCCACAAATACGGTCCTTCAGGAACCGTGCAGAAGTTTGATGGACTTTGCGTGCTGCCGTTGAACATTGTCAACGAAAAGATCTACGTATTCCTGTGGTTCTGGTTTATGATACTGTCGATCTTGAGTGGCATCTCACTGCTGTACCGTATGGCCGTAGTGGCTGGCCCTAAGGTGCGTCTCTACCTTTTGCGCGCCCGCAGCCGTCTAGCGCCGCAGGATCAGGTGGAGACCGTGGCCCGCAAGCTGCAGATTGGAGATTGGTTTGTCCTGTATCAACTTGGAAAGAATATCGACCCTCTAATTTACAAGGAACTCATGACAGAACTCGCCGAAAAGTTTGAAGGAAAAGACACAGTGTAGTAGTTCAATTATCTCGAGGAGACTGTATGGACTTTGGGTCGTACTTGTGCCGTGTTAAAGTTAAAGTGAGCTTGAAGGTTCGGCGCTACCTGGCCCGCTACTGCGCCTACTCTAGGCCGCACACCGTCGTCCGGCGCACACAAAGAACGCCGCCGCCGGGAGCGGCTTCATGCCGACATTCCACTACCAAGCCCGATGCGGGGAACGACCTCCTCGGGCCGTACTCATTGTATTCCAGAACCGCTTTAACATTCAACCACCGAGCTGAGGATGGGTTGAAAGCTTGAAATCTTCCAAACGCAACACTTTGACTGAGTCGCGCCGCGGCGCACATGCATTTAGCGTTACGTTTTTGGGACATGTTTACAAATATAGTCGTAGTTGTAGAACTAGCAGGTAGATCTCGTGCCTTGATTTTGTATTTCGTAATGTTTGTGCGAGTGAATGATGTTATAGAGACGTCTCATTGTGATATGTAATTATTATAGTAATCTAAATTAAGTGTTTATCGTGCATGGCCGTGTGCACGACTGGCTTATAGCTACGATTTATATCTGTAATGTCTTTGTTATCGAATGTTTTACTCGATATACTATCGGATATTGTTTTAATAGCAATAAACTATTAATTATAAGACTTCCATTTATTCGAATGAAATACTGACAATATTGTAATATTGCGACACGGATAGGTCCCTAGGTAGGATCTATCTTTTGAATGTATAAACTTTTATACTGACGATATCGAGTCGATCATGTTTGATAATATTTTCTGAATATATTTACTACTACACATATCTTTGTTTCCATTAAAAGCATATAAAAACACTTTTAGTAAGTAGGTAATTATAAATAATGAATCAGCTTCACTAGAAGGTAAACAAAAACCTCTGAAATTGCTTCATCAGTTTTGCTTTGTTTGATGTAAATGAATCAACGCCAAGGAACCGTCCTAGTAGCGACATCTATTGACAATAGTAATAAGTTATAGCATGGCGCTACTTATCGATAGTGTTTTTAGTGTGACAATAAAACAGGTACCTATCTAACCTACACAGTAGGTGAACAAAGTAAGCACCATCATCATGCAATAATTCATTTAGAATAGACGCTTAGACTTTATCAGCACAGAACAGATCATAATTATAATACTAAACTAGTGGCTCTGGGAGCTGTAGACCTCGCGAGCATACTAAATATTCCAATATTCAACATCATCAATCAACATCATCAATGTCGTGTAAGGTGTTTTCTGAAAGTCTTTAAGTGCACTTTTATTAATTTCTAATTTAAGGCTTATTATTATGCTGATGCTCTCATTCAGTGAAGGAAAACATCATGAAGATATTTATCAGTTAGTATTCTAACAGCGACGAAACGCTTGCAGCCTGTCACGTAACTAACTATAATGCAAAATGTTGTGTGTGTGTGTGTGATGTGATGTTTTTTATATTTAATTTTGTAAATTTTTGAGGAATGTAATGTGCAAGTGCATTTTCCGTTTTGTGATTTTTTTGATCTTTTTGTTTTTTTTGCATCATCTTGTGTAGAATGAGGTCCTTTGTGTTTCTCTCAAATTTGATTGAAAACCATCGATTGTTTGATGAGCTATCCTGTTCATCATGCTGAAGATCCTTATCAGATCTTCGCCAAACTTTTATGAGACCAACTTATAGTTACTACCTTTCAAATAAAAAAAGAATCATTGAAATCGGATCTCATTTGGTGGAGATATCCAGTATATCAAATAGCCCCCTTTTTGTCCTTTTTTTGGGGGAAGTACCCCTCCAATCAAAAATCCCCGACGACAAAAAAATTCTAATAAGTCATTTAACATGTGTAATACCAAGTTTCGTCCAGATCGGTTGAAAAATGCGACCTGTAGAGGAGAACAGACAGACAGACAGACAGACAGACATCCGGACAAACGCATTTTTGGCCAATGTGGAAACTGAGACGCTTCGCTCGCTTCGCTTGCTCGGTCAACTACCTATGCTATGAGTAAGTAGGTATGAAATCAAAGGTCACTGTGTGTTCTATTCTAATAGGTCAAACTGATATTACTCATTAATTATCTACTTACGAATCGGCGTAATTAGACGTCACCATGATGATATTATGGCCCAATGAATGCGACATAAGCCGACTCAAATGAACAACTTTAATGGCTACAATTAATTTATTAATATCTTATATATATATATATATATATATATATATATATATATATATATATATATATGATCATATATATATATATGTAAATATATATATGATAAACATATATGTTAAGATTTATTTACATTGGTGCTAGTGTAACGTAAATTTTGTTACAATAATTAGGTACCTACATGACTCATATCAGTTCGTCTTTCTTACACCACCCAAGTAAAAAAACCCTCAGACCATCACAATCATACCATCTAGGTCTATCTTCTACTTCTATATCTAAAATCTACCGGTAAGGTACTTTACCGTTTACCTAATTTGTCTAAAAAAAAACACTTTATCGTGGTGTTCGTAGACTTCTGACACTTGTCAAGTGCAGTGCTTTATTGTTCACTCGTTTGACCACGACGACTAACAAACAACGGTTTCTGGGAAACGTTGAAGTGAAGCGTTTGACCCTTGTTTGTCTACCTGTGGCTGAGGCGAGTGAACTTATTTTTATGAGAATTATACAAAGCTTTAATTAATTTACCTATCATAGTATTTCCCGTAATAATTCGTATTTCCACTTCCACACATAGTTTGCCATTGTTTTCGACTTACATGTCATGCTGCCGTCGCTCGTCGTGTCATCCACGGTCTTCCATTTTCAAAACACTGCCAGCCAGCCAGCGCGATTGAGTGTTTTGAAATCAATACTCTTTACTTTATAACTCAAAGAGGTTGGTTCTTCGCTGCATTGCCAACATAATGCATGTACCTACCTAAGCAGAATGAAGCACTTGTGCAAAATCGTCTGCACAAGTGCTTCATTCTGCTCATCTGCTGACATTATTATCAGTTGGGTAGGTGCTTGTGACTTTATTTACTGCTCCTGTGCACATAGGCGAGTGTATTTTTATTACAAATAGGTGAGTAGGTAGTTGATACTTTTGCTGATACACAGAGATAACATTCTACTGTTTCATGACAATTGGAAAAACCTTGGGTTTGTCTATCTACCTATTAGTATCTAAGTAAATAAGTACCTACCTAACTCATGTGTAGTTTGCTCAGAGTTAATTGGTTGGTGTAAGTATTCATTAATTCTACCTGATCACGTGGTAGTAAATATAAATAGCTGTATATAAGTAGTTCATTCAATTATAATCATTAGGTACCTTGACCTAGTACATACTTACATAAGTATTTAGATTTATGTATTAGTTTGACATTTACTCAAAAATTCCCAATTTGTTGCTTAGCACATTTTGATGAGGTAGGATACTTTTACACCTAGGTATCGTAGTACCGACGGACACCACCGACCTATAGGGCAGGTACCTAGGTACTTAACAGACTTACAAACCTAGCTATCTATTGGGTACTAACAGACTTTCGTCTTAGAAACGGACAGGTGCATAGAGTTAAAACCAGCTGCTGAAATACAGTCTTCCACAAAAATCCTTACATTGTTTTTTTAGTCTTTTCTTCCTACGTTTACCTGCCACAGTAGATATAATAATACTACTTTCATAGCACTCTGCTACGAGCTGGCTACGAGCTTATTATACCTACTTGCAAAAGACTTCAACGCGCACAAACCCACGACGTCGAAATGACAAAAAAAACTGAGTTCGCCGCACCAGTCCAAGTAAGAATTCCTCTCACATCCTAAGGTTTGCTGGAAGAGAACTCTTTTTAGGGTTAAGTTCGCCTTTATGTACATGTTTTAAGTTTAAGGTTGAACAAGTCGCAGTCAGTCGCACACCTTTCCATACAAACGTGGAAGGGTAACCACTCCACTGTTTGACGTTGACCAACCAAAACTAAGGATTATATCAATTTATCTCGTCATAATCTATGTCTGTATACAGCCCAAACCGTAAAAAAAAGCAATAATTTAAAAAATACAAGCTTCTAAACTTTCGTATGGAAAGTATTTTTAGCTTGTATTTTTCAAATGAATACTTTTTAACGGTTTGGGCTGTATACAGACATAGATTATGACGAGATAAATTGATATAATCCTTAGTTTTGGTTGGTCAACGTCAAACAGTGGAGTGGTTACCCTTCCACGTTTGTATGGAAAGGTGTGCAACTGACTGCGACTTGTTCAACCTTAAGTTTTAAGTTAAGTATCTCTGTGTACAATAAATAATAAAGAATTTATTGTAAATTCCATTACTAGTGTGCTATTTATTAGTTAGTCACCCGTCCTACATCTGTCATGCTAAAGGTACTTTACCAGCGTCATTGCAACCGCTACCGAGGATATCTTGGGTACAAGTAACCTACTTACCACATAGCTGACTGTACCGAAGCTTCATCGTGACTATTGTATAAACACGCCGTGTTTAGAGTTACCATCTGTGTGCCAACTCAGATTGCAATCGCCGAGTCGACATAAATACGTGCAAAACATAGGTATACCTACACCTACGTAGGTAGGTACTTTCTACGATTTGATAGGTGAAATACCCCTAAGTATACTAGAGGATTTAGGGGAAGAGATGGCGGCATCAATGCCGCGGACTTATTGCCACAGCAACATCGCCTTTATTCTCACTAAGCGGCATTCATGCCGGCAGCGGCATGGGCATAGTGTGCACGCGGTATAAGAGACAACCCTAATAGTAGTCGGTAGTAGCTCTGCCGTCCGTGCTGTGGGTCGTGGGTTCGATCCCCACCGAGAACAAACATTTGTGTGTGGCAAACATAGATGTTTGTTCTGTGTCTGGGTGTTTCTATGCCATAAGTACGTAAGTACTTATTTACAAAAAAAATGTATATAAGTATTCTAGTAGATTTATTCACAAAGAAAATTACAACTAATACAGTAATTTATTCACAATATTTACAAAATACATATGAAACAGGTGATCAGTTGAGCTATCTACAAACCGTTGCAAACGATTTATAGATAGCTCAACTGGTCCAAATCAGTACCAATTGGAAGCGTGCCCAAGACAAAAGTTATTACACAGTGTTTTTTATTTTTAAAAGACTGAACTCTGCTTCTTCTCTCTTGGCTCGGTTAAGACACAGAAGTTCTTCAGCAGCTTCTCTCTCGATTTTTGCTTTTAGATATGTTTCCTCAGCCGCCATCAACAAAAACTCTCTTTCTTTCTTTTTGAACTGATGTAGTTCATCCTCTCTTTTCTGAGCTTTTTTATAGCTTTCGATTCTTAGATTATCGTGACTGACGCGTGTCCGTACATTTCTTGGCCCTGAAATGAATAATAAAATCAATTTGCTCACCTACTTCTACCTTCTACTTCGCAGTGATTTCATCTGCTTGACTTTACACTTTTGGTTTATTCCCACTGAGCCCACTGGCGGCAGTGGGCCATCCGTGGTATTGTACCTATATTTTCTCGTAAACAATGGATTTCCGTTTCCGGACCTCAGTTTAGGAAAAAAAAACATTCCAAAATATGCAAAAACGACAATTAATCTACTTTATACTTACTTGCTATCTACTTAGGTAAGTATAACTAGTAAGAATATTACTAACTACTTAAAGTAGGTATACCTACCTACCTTGAAATGTATCACCGTCAATAGCGTAGCTGAGGTCTTTAGGCTTTTGTTCTGAGAGGGTTTCATGACTGCTGCCATCAGGCAAAGAGTTTAAGATACTATCAGGCTGTTGCTCATCAGATTCTGTATGTGTTCCCCCACCTATCCTCATTCTCTGCTTATTTTCTATCGTCAATTTAGTTTTATGGCGGGTTTTCAAGTTATCCCAACATTTTTTAAGCTGGCTTTCTGTTCTCTGAAATAAACATTAGGTACAGGTGGGTTACTCTCGAACACAGTTCCAATCCGGATCCATAGATTTTGACAGAAGTCTTGTCATTTTTAGTACAAAATGACACGAGATCTGTCAAATTCCGTGCATCCGGATTGGAACTGTGGTCGAGAGTAACCCACAGGATTGGTTTAAACACAAGAGTGGATAGGTATGTAATCATGGTACCTAATCATCCTAGTAGGTAGGTACCTAATCTGTGTATTATGTAGGATATAGATGTTCGGTGGTATTATGTAGACGGTAAGTATCCGATGGGAATTTTCCCCACACCTACAACTTGTAACCCCAACAATATCGTCAACTCGACTCGACCTCGAAATTGGGTTTTTGAAAATTACCTCCAGTTATCTTCAGTCAAGGATTCCTCGACATTTTCCTCAATATAGGAATTGTCATTTCAAGGTACCTACCGTGACATTTTCCTCGAAATTTTCTAAAAGCGGATTATTTATTATTTTTATAATCAGAAATTTTATAATTTTATATCCTTGGACATTTCACACAACGTGTATATAGTCCCAATATTGCGTCTGAAAACTCGTTTCACCCGGTGAACCGATTCTTCGACGTCATTATGACGTCATCCATAGAATAGTAAAATCTCTTTCGAAGTGAGCTTATGGCCCGAGTACTTACCTACATACCTTTGCATTTGTTTCAATTGTATTAAACTCTTCTGTTAGGTGAACCCAAGCAGTTTTCTTTGCATGTTGACTTCCCCCAAATGCCGTTCTCCTATGTAACTTATATTTTACTATTAACTGTTGCAGGCACAATTTTTCAGCGTCACTAAATATTTGCCTCGACGCCATCTCTTTGCAATATAGCGATGTGATGTGAATGCTAACACACTATCCCTCTATAATTGCTATGTACTTTATGACCAAATTGCCAGCGTGATTGTTTGTAAGAATTTTGTAACGTTGGTCGTTCGGTGGCGCTGGTCGCCGCCGCCGCCACAACCACCACAAAGTATTTGAATCCCGCGCCACAAAATAAAAAATAATGTGTAAGTGTATTTTAGTAAACGTGTGTGGTTGGGGTGATTAGGTAGGTACTTTCTATGCCTAAGGATGAAATGGGAATGACTGGGAATGACGTTTATTCGACATTTGTAGCGTGGCATCGTGGCATTAAGTTATTACCACAGACAAAACCACTTCTTTGGGTTTGACCTTTGATTTGACATGAGGGAGTTTTGAAGGAAAATTCGAGAGGCCCTCAAACGAGGTTGAGTGGAGGATATTTCTCAATTTCGAGGTAAAAACTAATTTACAATAATAATGTATTAAACGAACATTCATTAGTCGCGGAAAGAATAAGTATGATGCATGTGATAAATGTACCAATCTCCGATTTTCTCGAACCAAAATAGATAAAAATGCTAGCGAGGTACATTTATATAGCAACACTGACAAACGCGTTCTTTTGTCAAAAATCTAAACGTCAATGTCATTATTAACAAGTCATAAATGTCATGTACAAAAAAATATATTGTCTGCCATTTTTGTTAATTTTGTTCATTTCACTCATTCATTTCATTTCAATTTGCTCGTGCGTGGACTTCGTGGTTTACTTATTTTAATAATTTAACTACCTTATCCAAATAATAATTTGTAAATATCTGTAGCGTGTCGTAATTTATTTGTCATCGTTTCGAATTCTCTAATAATCCTTCCATGAACGAAGTCCGGCAGCTAGATGGAATTAGATGAAGATGAGGAACGAATCGGCGACAACGGAGACGTCTTCGTCCATCGCTTGAAGGAACTCAACGAAGAAGAGAAGCAATGTCTCGAATCTCAAAACTCGCGTCTGATCCCCGAAGCGAAGGCTGCCAAATTGGACCGAGAAGCAAAACGCCACTGGGATATTTTCTACAAACGGAACGAAACCAAGTTCTTTCGAGACAGGCATTGGACCACACGTGAGTTTCAAGAGCTGATAAACTTTGAGCCTGATGAACAAATCACATTCCTCGAGCTCGGCTGCGGTGTCGGGAACATGGTGTTTCCCTTGATACGAGAAGGGTTCCCAAATTTTTACTTTTATGCATGTGATTTTTCGCCGCGTGCGGTAGAATTTGTTAAGGCGAACACGTTGTACGACGAGAGCCGCATGAAAGCGTTTTGTGCTGATCTCACCACTGATGACATATTTGAGAATGTTGCTGAAAGCAGCGTGGACATGGCGAGTCTTATTTTTGTGCTCTCTGCGATAAATCCTACGACATGGGCTCATGTTGCTAAAGTAGCGTTTCGAGTGCTTCGACCTGGAGGCATGCTACTGTTCAGGGATTATGGACGGTATGACATGGCGCAGCTCAGATTCAAACCTGGACATAAGATCGCTGAGAATTTCTACATGAGGCAAGATGGCACTAGGTTAGTAAGGTAGCAATGGTCAAAGCCATGTGTTTTGAGGTTACTCAGGTGTGTAGTAAATAACCTGAGTGCCTATATTTTGAACACTTCTTTGTGTAGGTACTATGCCTTGATCACGAATAAATGTGACAATCATGATTATTCTAACCTTGTTTAAATTTTCAGGAGTTACTACTTCAGTGAAGAAGAGCTAGTCAAATTGTTTACTGAAGCTGGCTTTGAGATAACGATGAATACTTATGTGCAGCGTCGCACTGTCAATTTCAAAGAAGGAATCGATGTGCCTCGTATTTTTGTGCAAGGAAAATATCGGAAACCAGCTATTGGTAAGACATTTTTGTGGTGCAGCCAAATCTGATCTCTCTGTAGAGCAGTTTTTTTTTATTTTGTACTAAATTCCAGACACAATAGAAAATATTTAACTATGCTGATAGTGTTAATGATTGAATACATATACTTATACATACACACATACTTCACTAATTAGGTTTGTATGTACATTATGCATTAGTATCTAGTATCTAAAATCAGTTAATCATTTCAGACTAACTATGGGAAAGAAACAGCAATGACTTGAACAAGAAAAATTGAAACGGATATCTGTAATGGTAATTGGTTTTTTTTATTGAATTTTGGATGTTAACAGCAACAGGGAGGGCCCAAGCTACGTCAGGGCTGCAGATGTAGGAACCTGAAAATATCTGCCGTGTCGGATCACAGCCTTCTCTATCTGACCCTTGGGATTATCATTAGTAACTAATTTTCAAAAAGTATGGCATAGACTTAATCACAAAGTATATGCAAAACTTTAAAAAGTTAAAAACTTAATATTTTTAATGATGATAATGCTATATATTGAATACCGTGATTTGCATGTATATTAGCTCTAGCTGAACCTTCATTTTACACCATCTTGGATCAGAATGAAATCGAGCGTTTTATAAACAAACATATTTCTTTTTTACAGATAGTTATGGATCAGGATTCCTTGATGAAAGATGTAAGTTGTCTTTCTGTACAAAACTATTTTTTTTTCGATCATTATATCCATTATCTTTTACCAGTTCATTGATTTGTCTCAATTTTAATGTTATTATTTATAAATCTTTATTTTGATTTTTTACCATTTTTTTGTATGATTTTATGGAGTTTCTTATTATTTTTTAACTCACATGAATTGATATGATGACATCGCAGTGCATCTGAAAACTTCAGGTTGACCACAACGGGTGCTTACTAGTGTAGGGACCCAATTGGCTTCATTGTAACTGAAACTTGTTGAAATTCAACAATTCTTCAAAATTTTAGATTAGGGCCTCCTGTTGTGGGTCTGATGCAAAGCTTAAGGCTTATAAGCACCTCTGAACCAACATTCTGATAATTCTTAGAGCTTTTCAGTGATAGTAGTTTTAAAAACTTTTTTTGTCATAGTTTATGCATCCTGCGGCAGTTTACTGAAAGAAATGGTAAGCTATGTTGTAACTAAATAATATTGTAGTAAAAAAAAGACAATTTATTTTTTGTAAAACTAATTAAAATGATGATATTATAGTTCATCTGAACTCTTTGATGTACAACTTGCATTATGTCTTTCGCTCCTATCTGATTGTTATAGCTAAAAATAAAAACTATAGATTATTATAGCGAATCAACTTTTAATCAGACCTTTTTTTTCAGGTTGTCAGAGAGTTAAGAATAAACGGATACTCTGGGACACAACAGGTAAGAAACATTGTTTTTCTCAGTTTCCAAATACCTTAATTTTTAATTCCTAATGGACTAACAAGTTAAAATTGATCAGCAATCTAACTCCCATAGTGCAAGCCTTGCTTAGTTTGGGACCAGATTGTGTGAAATTTCCATGAATATTTATTTATTACCTTTATGAATAGACTGAAATGATGATATTATAGTTCATCTGAACACTTTGATGAACAACTTGCATATGTCTTTCGCTCCTATCTGATTGTAATCATATTGTAATAAAAATTTGTTTTGATCTCTATGACTGTGTTCAGAGTTTTTTTTTATTCCAGATTCACTATAACGACAACGCAACGTAACTATTGACATGGCCCACACTGAAGCAGGTTTGTTTTTATTTCTCTAGAAAAGTCTTGAATACTAGTTTTTACCAAAACATTTGCGATACCTGGAAAAGGTGAATAAGTTGAAAAGTGCCTCCTACATATAAGACCAAATTGTAACACTTATTTATGCAAATAAACATCTTGTATCTTGTATCTTGTCATATGTTCTTAGTTTTTGCTTATAAAATATGTTTTGTCTTTATCAATAACTTTAGAAACTATAAATTCTTTCATTTTGGATCCTTAGCCACAACTATGAGTTTACATTAGTAGTCCATGATTTTTACTTGTGCATCACCACCAATTTGTAATCCAAATGATGAATTTTGATAGGGACATCTGATTATAATGCTGTTAGCATAACTATCTAAACTGATTTCACATTTCTCGTTTATATTTATCCCATTTATGACTTCAAAAAGTGTATGAAAAAATTTCTTTGCAGATATTCAACACTGCATAAAATTAATTCAATGGGTTACACAGAGAGATCTCTTCCAGATAACCGAACGGTTTTAAAGGTAAGGACCTTATGTAGAAACTTAAGGTTGTTAATTTTTTATAGCCTGAATATTTTTATGATGAATTTTGATAGGGACATCTGATTATAATGCTGTTATCATAACTATCCACACTGATAAAACGATTTTTTTATAATAAAATTCTATTTAACAGTGAAACATTCTAAATATTATAACTTCCACAGAAATGGTGGATTTGCTGAGAAGATAAACCACAAGATTATGTAAGTATTCATCATCATTATTCACAGCCTGAATTGCCCAATAATATTATGTGCCACTAAGTAAACAATCCTTGTGATTTTACTGAATAAAACTCTTTGGCTGGGTTCCCACTACGCCGGACCGGCAAATCTGCCGGGAACCGGACGCCAGACAGAGTGTTCACATTACATCGGATCCCACAAGAAAATTGGACAGTCAAGTACTCACCTCAGTTGAAAAATGCGAGCCGAATGAGGCGAGGGGAGCACGAGCGGGGGACAGATACCGGCACAAAACTCGTTCACATTACTCCGGTCCGGTGATTCTACCGGCACTTCGCAGTGACAAAAGCTCGGTAAAAATGCCGGGCTCGGCAAAAATGCCGGACCCGGGATAATGTGAATAGCTCTATATAAATTGTACAGCCACTAGCCCTTCCGGCAGTTTTACCGGCCCGGCAGATTTGCCGGTCCGGCGTAGTGGGAACCCAGCCTTTGATTTTGGTACTCAAGTACATTGTCTTTGTTCAAGTTCTTTGTTGCATTCATATTGTCGGTACTGGAGATCTTATAGCAGGTACTTTATGGCTTCCAATATGAACCCTGACAGGGCACGACAATATTTATCTACCGCTAGGTGGCTAAATAGAACAGATTTGTCATTACCCTTGTCATAAATTAGTTAATTTTGTAAGCATTCCTTTTTTTTTAATTTAATCTTCCAAATGATGACCAGACCTTCAGGTCTCCCTCAACAGAGAGAACCCATACCACCATGTTGACCACACAAACACGTCTGATTACGACAAATACTATTTACTATGTATTTTTTTGAGAAAATGTACTTACAGATATTATCTTTTCAGGTGCATTATGACAGTATTCAAGATTGTTTTAGTCCGAGAATTATGAGCATGTAAGTAATTTTTTTATAATTGAATTACTATATCTTAATTTTTTGTATGTTGACTTCTAAATGATGACCAGACCTTCAGGTCTCCCTCAACAGAGAGAACCCATATCACCATGTTGACCACACAAACACGTCTGATTACGACAATTTCTAATAACTAAGTAAATTGTTGTATTTTTAAACTAATGAGTGAATTTTATGTTTTCAGGCACAATGATGACGCTATTCAAGATAGTTTTTGATTCGGACCCAGTATTATGAGTAAGTATATTTTATTATCCTAATAAAAACGCGAAGGTTTGTAAGGATGTATGTGTTTGTTTGCCACATTACTTTTTATTCCAGAAAACCAATGGGATCCAGCGGGACCCGAACGAAGTCGCGGGCGGAAGCTAGTATTTTATAATAAATTAATTACAAAGAACTTAGTAGGGTATCTGTACATGCCAAATGGTACACATCCAAAATAATTGCCCTTTAAATGATGACCAGACCTTCAGGTCTCCCTCACCAGAGAGAACCCATAACACCATGTTGACCACACAAACACGTCTGATCTTTTGTACTATCAAAAAGCTTATAGAAAACGAAGAATGGTTTATTAAAATATAATATTTCGTACTTCCAGATCAGCTTCCAAAGTTCACCACAAGGTGAGATATGCATTTTTGTAATCAAATACAACTGCAAAACTTCATACCATACCTGTATAAATACTCCTGCGGGCCTAAGATGCGCACCGCGAGATATTTGTCATGTCGTTCTGTCAAAATGTAAGCATTTTGTACCAGTTTAGGAACTATTGCATTATCTGTCGTAATGTTGTCAAGAAACCGCGCCTTTGAATTTTCAACTTTTGACATTTCTGCATGACTATTATCTCGTCCTCAGAGAGGTACGACGACTAAGAAGTGTCAAAAGTGTACATTTGTCCTCAGTCAACATCATTAGTAAAGTGATAGACGAAGTTTCAAAACGTATCCATTTAGCAACTTCTTTTCTTTAAGTTGGAAAAAAAATATGAACAACTTCTGATGCTGACTGTACTTTTATTCCTGAAATCCAAAATGTTTGTTTTACTATAGTGTTCACTCTAGTAGGTGAACATCTTCCAGACAAACTAGAGAACTGTAGTCAAAAACTGCCGGTTCTGGCGACAGAATCGTCGTCTCGGTTATTATGACTACAACAATCATGTGTAAAATTAGTTTATTTCATTTTAATAAAAGTGAAATGTGGAAATTAATACGATGTTCTCTTTGTTACAGATTATCAACAGGATATTAATGGATTGTATTAAAATCTGTGGTTAAAATAGTGGTTTATGTAGGTACTTATGAAACTGAAATAAATCATTTAAAGTAATCTGATATTTGATTGACCTAATGTAATCCCTCACTATACCTACTGGGAATAGGAAATGGAGTCTGTTTAGTGCACAACAAGCTCCTCAGTAAGGCAGGCAGGCAGGAACATAAATTGATGAACAGGGTAAGCTGAGTTTAGGAAAATCTTTCACCTGCAGCATTTCGTTTATTTAAATTCAATTAATCCATTTTTGTTGCGGACTGTAGACATACACGGGCAGATTTTTCTTTTTATACTTTTTATAACCTGCGGGCCTAAGATGCGCACCGCGAGATATGTGTCATGTCGTTCTGTCAAAATGTAAGCATTTTGTACCAGTTTAGGAACTATTGCATTATCTGTGATAATGTTGTCAAGAAACCGCGCCTTTGAATTTTCAACTTTTGACATTTCTGCATGACTATTATCTCGTCCTCAGAGGTACGACTAAGAAGTGTCATAGGGCGCGTTTTGTCGACACCACAGATAATGCAATAGTTACTAAACTAGTACAAAATGCTTACATTTTGACAGAACGACATGACATATACCTCGCGGTGCGCATCTTGCCCGCTTGTCTTGGTAGGCCTGCATTTGTCTACCAAGACAAGGTCAAAAGGTGCAAGCATTGAACAAACAAAATCTCTTAAAAATATTTTTATTATCATTTTTACAAACAAAGCTAGCATTAGGAATTTTATTATAAGAAGAACCGTCTTCTCGAGGTTTCCATCTGATGTCTGCGGCCGGCGATTATCCACTCGAAGTCCCCGCGTTTAGAGTCAAAAGTCCCTTGCTGGAGAGAGACCAGCTTTAGTGTGAACCGAGGGCCTAGCTCACGCAGCTTGGCTCGCTTACCGTCTTTCGTGAACTCATACCTAAAACAAAAGTTTTTATTGACTTGTGTTTCGGAAATGTCGCAGTTTCAAAATTTTTTTGAAGATTGCAGTTAAAATGCAGTGCAATATCATTGGACGAATTATCACAGATTGCATATTCTCCATGGACGTGCCCTGTGAGATATTGCACTGCGTCCATCACTCCTGTCCGTGTGATTGAACCGACGACGCGGCGGCACCCATACCCTTTCTCCAGAAATGGTGGTCGTATTTCCCCTAACTGATTCTAAGATCTGCTATCTTCTGCTATTACCAAACTGTTCATTATTTTTCGTCTTTATATTTGATAGCAGATGTGTAAAACTAACCGATGATGCCTGAAGAATATGTAGTCTCGTTGATTATGGAAGGTGACAGCACGACGGCCTCTGAACTGCGGCTCATAGTGGAACACGGCACCTAACATCCGTCCTATCGTCATGCCGAGTCGTGTTGAGAAGTTGTTCAGGATCACCTGAAAACAATAATCGTAATAAATATCTACTCATTTTATGACCTGATGTCAAAAAGTGAAGCTATACTAAATTGTGTGTGCGCGCGTAAAAACTCTTGCATGAAAGAATGTAGCGGGTCTATGTGTTCCCGGCTGATTAGATCGCTCTAGCGTTTTGTACGCTCTAGCGTGCAAGAAAAAAGTACCTACTAAGCCACATGTTAGGCTTCTACCTGCCATTTTAACACTCTGTTGTGTACCTAGGCCTGTCTATGCTGTGCAATATACAGGAAGACAAAGTCACAAAGCTTTTATTCAATAAAATCTGGCTGATCCCTTTGAATCGTCATTAGGTTATGTATGATTAGATATGATTTTTTTTAATTAAAAGAATAAAATAATGGAATAATTAAAGCCTTTAGTGCCTAGCTTCAAAAAACGCAGATTGGGCTTTGACTAAAAGCACATTATTTATTTATTTATTTATAACATAACACATATAAAAAACTAAATAGTGCCTTAAAGCCTAGGTAATGTTTGTCTAGACACTAGGTTCTCGTAGGTATCTATATCGAACGAACGAGCGCATGCACACCACCCTGACAAGATAACATTGTAATTAGGTGATGCGTACAGAACAAAAGCAAGGCACGGCGCGCGCGCAGCCAGTGTAAATCCTCCGTAGACCTAGACACGTGTTAGGTGACCCGGATGACAAGATCACTGCTGCTAATGCGGTGCTGATAGACTCATCAAACCCGACCTCAAACACACACAATACAAACCGGCCCCACCGGTGGGGTCGGAGAAATCTCCCGTAGCCGCCCCCTCTGGGCGGGCCTCTCCGATCATTTCCCTCCCAATCTGGCAACAGCCCAAGCCGAGGTCCGTACCTAAGTGGTGCCCTTGCGTTTGTTGCCAACAAAACCATTTGATATGGTCGAGAGCCCTCAGCACTCACCAGTAGTCCGGTAACGCTGTCAGCAATCGTCAGACGATTACAACAGCATTTTAGTCCGTTCGAAAAAAAAAAAAAAAAAAGCGCAGCCACTACGAGGTAGGTACCCGCACTTGCAGGTAGCGTGCATGCGCGCGACCTACAAAGGATGCTCCATTTTATGTACTAAGGTTATTTAAAAAATATTTTTTTAACATATATTTAATATTTTTCGGAGAGATTTGGTTTTTTATTTCAATCGGAAGTTTATTAATAAGTTGAGGGATCAAATATTTTGAAGTTCTTTTACCGTAATCATTACTAAATCTTGGCTTGACAAGTTTTTTTGCAGTGACGCTTCTAGTAGTAAGTGAATGAAATTTAGGTACTTGAATTTCCGTACGAAAATACTGTTCAATGAGTAGGTTAAGATAAAGACATGTAAAGACTTACTTCCGGTCGATGATTGGTGATTTCCTTATAGTCTCGTCTCAGCTCTGGAGTGATCTTACAGCTGGATAGTCTGAAGTGTGCTGTCGGACCATTAGGTAGGTGGACTAGTAAGAATCCATTGGGCTGCTTCTGGTTTTCATTGATTATTATCACATCTGTGATATCTTCTCGAACTGCTGATTGGCATATTCTTTTTACTGAAGATCTGGTAAAAAAAATATCATATCTAGTTTTAACTACTAACTTAAGCTACAGTTTGAACTACTGCAGCTTCCTGTTAATTGTGGCATAGGTAAAAAGTGGCCCCAGACATTAAAGATAATCTTGATTAGATGAAGGTCTGATCTGCGGGCCTAAGATGCGCACCGCGAGATATTTGTCATGTCGTTCTGTCAAAATGTAAGCATTTTGTACCAGTTAGGAACTATTGCATTATCTGTGGTACCTAATGGTGTCGACAAAACGCGCCATAATGTACACTTTTGACACTTCTTTGTCGTCGTACCTCTCTGACGACGAGATAATAGTCATGCAGAAATGTCAAAAGTTGAAAATTCAAAGGCGCGGTTTCTCGACAACATTACCACAGATAATGCAATAGTTCCTAAACTGGTACAAAATGCTTACATTTTGACAGAACGACATGACAAATATCTCGCGGTGCGCATCTTAGGCCCGCTGGTTTCCCAAGGAAATCGCAATGGAATAACTGGTTATATCTGGCCTAGGGACTATACTTGCAAATCAATTATAACAAAATGTATTCACAATTTTTTCAGGAAATATAAGTGACCTCACCTCTGCCTGTATCTAGATGTAGAGTTAGGTATAATTCTAGTGAGCTCTCTGCCAAATATCCTGGTTTTAGTGTGCGGGTTGTCAGAGTATGTGATCAGTACTTTAGGTTCATACGCATTCTCAAAGTAACTTGAGAACTCATCCAATTCCATGTCTTTTTGGGCCTGAAATTTATAGAAACAAAATACTTAATTATAAGTAATAGTCACTTTATGTATTGTGTGTGGTAAAGATAAATGATAACAGTAAATGAATAGGTACATTGTGACGAAACCCGCAGTTTAGTCATCATGTCTTATTAACTACTAGCGACCCGCCCCGGCTTCGCACGGGTGCAATGCAGTGATGATGATGATGTATTATACATATAAACCTTCCTCTTGAATCACTCTATCTATTAAAAAAACTGCATCGAAATCCGTTGGGTACTTTTAAAGTTCTAAGCATACATACATACAGACATTAGGACAGACTCGGGAAGCAACCTTGCTTTATACTATGTAGTGATGATGATATGGCCAGCCATGCTAAAAGATTGTGTGATGGAGCAAGATTATTAAATCTATACAATTTCCTAGGCAGTACAGCAGCTATAAATAAGGGACATGAATGAAAAAGTACCCCATCAATAAAATCATTGGATACAAACTTATCACTCAGCGTCTTTATGATTTGTGGAATCAAAAAGAAGCTAAATTTTAGTATTGGTTGATTACAGAAGTCGATGTAGGAAATAGAATAAATAAAATATAAGCAATTCCTAACCTCTTCCTGCTCCTCTGGCTCAACATTGACCAGCATAGTCTCATCTTTCTCTCGCAACGACTCGAGCGTGTGAGGCACCTGCTTCGGAACATCGTCTCCTTCCTGCTTCTTCTCCAACTTACGCCTATTAGGAATACCAGGGTTAGCAACAGTAAATAAACACGATAACCACCAAGTAACCATACTCACTTCTTTTTATCCTTTCCACGTGCCATTGTAAATAAAAGTGTTTTTACTTTTCTGTGTGACGTAGGAAGGTTATTCAATTTAGTTTATAGCGAAGAAAGCTGTAAATTTCGTCAATTTAGCACAAAACACGGCAAATAAAATAAATCCGAAGATAATTTATCAACAACGCAACACATGGCTGTCATGTCAATCAAGCGGTCTGACAGCTTGATCGACATGACAGCCATGTGCCATAACAGTGACAGCTGCTGTCATTGACTAACCATGGACTATCCATACACAAAATCTGAAACATTACCACAGACTACGTACGACTACATAAACCACAGACGAAGGATCCTTCGTCTGTGACATAAACCTTTGTTGATTTTATCCATATTTTATCCACACAAGGGAGATCCTCATCCTTGGAATCTAAGGCCCGGATACCGTAGCCTTACTCAAGCACTGATCAGTACTCAAGCATAGATTTTTGTATGAAAATCTCTACTCAAATCTATGCTTAAGTAACGATTACTGTCTCGGAATACGGGCCTAATAGTCCTATTCCATGATTTTATCCACAGAAATATAGGAAAAAATAATAAAATCTATTTTTATAGACAATTTATTAAGATCTATTCACACTTCACTCAGTTCAACTGCACATCCTGTCTCGCCAACTCCAACAACATAGGATCATCGAAGAACTTGTTGATAGATACGTCTTCGCTCAGCCCCTTGCGACGCCGCGTCTTTATCATGAACTCGCGCGCTAGGTGGGTCGCCGGCTGCGGTTCCAGAGGCCTGCAAGATAAACAAAAAAGTCAAATACTAAGTCATAACATTTTTAAATATCTTTGAGGATACCTTGGCTGAGTCGGGATCTTTTCGCTGCTATAGCATACATCAATATTTTTTTATATTTAAATTATTAATATTATACGTATCTCATTTCATTTTAATTATGTAGTTTTTTTTCAGCCGTGGTATTCCCACTGCAGGGCAAAGGTTAATTTTAATTAGTTTTGCTAGATCCTACTTACAGCTACCTACCCATACCTATCTAATCTAGTAGCTATACCTACCTAATGTAAGGATATCGACGCTAAGACTCATGTAGCATTATTCCTATAAACCTTGTGGTTTCCTTAATGCTTATAGTACAAAATAAGTAATTATGTATTTTTAAAACAATAAATGAAAAAAAATAAGAAAAATTGTAATGATTTTTGTGGCGATTAAATGATTGTCTGTCTATCTTAATTTACATTAGGGCCTTTGTAAATATAGTATATATAAACACCAAGGAACTATTCCACTAAATGACATCCGTCACTGATATAAGATTACCATGCATTTTAAAACACGCATTACCTAATAGTGATGGTTTTGTCCAGAGGATCGCCAGGTACTATCTGCCAGTGATGGAACACTTGCAAGCAGAACGCTTGTCCTTGCGTGTGGGTTCGCAAATCCGTCTCGAAGCCGAACGAGTCTATAGCGGGAACGAACGCTTTTATTGTGTATAGTGGCGAGCCGGCGACTGGCGCGTCCTGTGTCACGTGACCTGACGAACAATGGACAATTCAGAATTATTTCGGGCATTTGTTCTATATGACTGTTACGTCATACCCATTATTTCAGTGTAAAGTTCAACAGGCCAAGGAACAATCTTCCTTGGCCTGCTGAACTTTCTAGTCTAGCAATAATTTAAAACTTTGGCATTTTAAATTCCCATTCGCCCTCTTGAAACGATAACTTACCTCTCCGTTTGGCTAGAACTGTGTAAACAGCTGACACACAATCTGCGGGCGCTTGCACTTCCACGAATAGATAGGGCTCCATGAGGCGCGGCGTCGCCATCAGGAACGCAGAGTAAGCCACCTAAACATACATAAATATTCTTGAACATTTTACACAACAGCAAAGTTTTACTATGAAAACTATATTTTGGATAGAATACTTATTATAATTTTTATTTTGTAAATACAAAACCATCCATGTTTGTCACACAAAAATGTTTGTTCTCAGTGGGGATCGAACCCACGACCCACAGCACGGACGGTAGAGCTAGTACATACTGTGCTGTGACGCCTGTCAATGCACATCGATTTGTTTCAGCACATCGTCGCGTGGTCGATTAATTTTTACTCTCATCATCATCATTATCTCAGCCCGGTATCACCAACTGCTGGATATAGGCCTCCTTCATGTTATGCCAGCCTCATCTGTCTTGTGCGTGCCGCAAACACGTGTTTCCTGCTACCTTAACGATGTCATCGACCCATCGCGCTTTCGGACGACCCCGATTCCTTCGGCCTGATTTCGGCCAGCATTCCGTCAAGGCTTTATCACTACATCACTATCAGTACATAGTATAAAGCAAAGTCGCTTCCCGCGTCTGTCCTAATGTCTGTATGTATGTATGCTCAGATCTTTACAACTACACAACGGATTTTGATGCAGTTTTTTTTTAATAGATAGAGAGATTCAAGAGGAAGGTTTATATGTATAATACATCATTATCATTGCATTGCACCCGTGCGAAGCCGGGGCGGGTCGCTAGTTTTTGATATTGTTGCTCTAATGAACTATAATGTTTATAAAGTGAATTACCCTTCTAGCAGTAGGTATGATCTGTCCGCCGCCTCTATGCAACGGCTCATGAGCGATCACTGCGTCTAGGATCTTAAACTTCACGTTTCTGATGGGCTCCTCGCATAAGGGGCCTTCTCTTGTACCCCATTGGAAACCTGCAAGTTGGTAGGTATGCATCATCATTCCCCTGCATCATCATTACCCAGAACGTTTTTGGTGAGACGAAAGGCAAGGGTAAGATTGATAAGGAAACATGGTGGTGGAACGAGGATGCAATATTTGCAAAACATTGGTAGGTATACATATAAGTCGTTATTCCTACAAGCCAAATGATTTGATTGAATGATAACCAGTAGTCGGGTTTTAGTTTTTGAACTAAAACACGGGAGATTGTCTCGAAGCGCCGGAAAGTATTGCCAAGCCGCAAATTCTTCTCATACATAAACAAGCCTAGATTAGAATAATATTGGAACCATCTCTTACCTTGCACTATACTATCTTTGACTGACGCGAGTAGATGTTTGTCGACTTCAGAAGGCAGAGTATCGTCAACCAAGATGTTAGGGCCCGTGGTATCCGGCCCGAAGGCCCATATCGAACGCGCCGCTAACAGATCCCAGTCGTATCTGAAATATTATAATTTTACTAGGTGCCGCCCGCGACTTCGTCCACGTCCCGTTGGATCCCGTTAATTTTTCCGGGATAAAAAGTAGCCTATGTGTTAACCCAGGTCACGGACAATATATATTCCAAGTTTCATCCAAATCGGATCAGTAGTTTTTACGTGAAAGAGTAACAAACATCCATCCATCCATACTTACAAACTTTATAATATTAGTAGGATTAACTTGTAGAACTTGAAAAACCGACTTCAAATCTATGGAAAGTGTCTTACTTTGTCTGGAAGAACTCTCCGAGCCGTTTCCTGTCCCATGTGACACAGACGGAGCCAGCCTCAATATCCTCCGCTAAGCCTCGCTCCAGAGGCTCTGCTATCATCGTCAGCTTGTTACGTTTATTGGGCGTCTCCGCGAAGCATTTGAGAGACGATGTTTCTACTACTGTCTCGCAAAATGACACCACAGGATCCGCCACTGTAATGTTCATGGATAATCTTTGTATAAGATCGACAATTGATTTATTTTCAAAGAAAGAAAATACATTTAATTTGGACAAAATAACAGAATCAACAGCAATGTTTACATACCTTTGATATCGATCTCCGAGTACATATTCCTGAGGTCGTGCATCACACAGTCAAGATATAACTCCCCGGTGCCGAGGACCACATGTTCACCTGACTCTTCTACCCGCGTCGATACCAGGGGATATGACTTATTCACCTGAAACAAACGCTAGGAGTTCATTAAAAGTTCAGACCCATAATAAGTTGCCCAGAATTGTTTCGAAAGATTATCTCACCTTCCTAAGTCCGTCCAGCATCTTGGGCAGTTCTGACGGGTTGACGGGTTCGACGGCTATCTTGACGACGGCTTGCGTGTTGAACCGGAGCGGTGTGAACGTGTGCAGTTCCTCGTCTTCATCAGCAGACACCACGGTGCATGTCTTCACGATCGGCTGGTCGATACCTTCGATTAGCGCCCAGCAGCCGGCTGGTACTCGGTTTAGTTCAACCTGTAGAGAATTGTTTTGGGTTGAACTTTTTCAAAAACTCTTGGACTGACGAGTTTCCTATCGGCTGGGAGCTAGTTTATCCTAGACCTACTTATATAATTATTATGGTAAGTGTTTCTCATTTTGTTTTCCTTGCTTTTTGGTCGTAAGTTACCTTATAGCGCGCTTCGTAAATCCACAGCCGTCCCACATTCATGATTCTAGAATCCTCTTCATCCTGTGAGCTGTAGTTTTCACCTAACACTCTGACGCTTTGCCCAGCGTACAACGTTCCTGACATTATACGAGCCAATACCTATAAAAATAGAATTATTAGATCCTTTATGTTGTTCCGCGATATTCGTTACCCAAATAAAAATAGTCTAAAGTCTGTGCGAAATAGTTTCTATACAAACTGTTCTAAGTATCTACTTTGGTTATGTTAGCTCCATATTGCAGTATGGTCTAATCGTGTGGGGTATTTTTAAATTGACAAAGTATTTTGACTTCAATAAAGCTGCGTTCTTACACCCCAACGCGGGACGTAAGTGCAGATCTCATTCCCCCACAAGCTGCGTCCTTTCGATATTGTTTTGACAATCAAATCTACTACTGGTAAGATCTTCTATTACACCAACTTACCAAAAAGAAAGTACAGTCATCTGTGGGATACATCTTAGTGGTGTGTGCGACAAGTCGCGCCGACTGGTCGCAAGCTAACATATCGTCTCGAAGCACACCTGACGAGCCTCTGTAGGTGTGGCCGACCTTCCGCGGCGCTCCGTCTAATGGAGACGGAATGTGACGCACTACCATATCTACGAAACCACTGGAAATAATGTACGAACCATCTTAGTAAAATGAGATTCTTGCTAAAAAATATCCACAATTAAATTGAGACATTAGTTACAAAGCTACGAGATACTAGCTACTTTGACACAAGTAAAACCCCTTATGTAAATAACTAGCCGTCTCCCGCGGCGTTGGTCGCGTTAGAGTGTGACTTTTCAAAATTCCTTTCTTAGTGCACCCCTACACCATACCCCTACACTATATAAGGATACTACCCTCCAAATTTCATACCTCTAGGACTTATAGTTTAGGCTGTGCGTTGATTTTAAGTCAGCTTCAAAAGAGTTTTATATATATTGATGATGATGATGATGATCTACTTGATAACTGTAATGTACCTACCAGAAATCTCCAAAGAATCTGCTGCAGACTAGTCTTAGCAGCGGTCGCACGTTGATTCTCGCTTCCTGCTTTGTCAACTTGATGCCGAGCTCTGCTAACACCGCCGGCAGTGTATCGTCAACATCGCCTACCACCTGGGAAATACTGACACAGTTAGATGGTAAAACCTCGTTTCTCGATACAAAAGTTAAAAATACTAAATATGGCCCGTGTATAGAGCACCCAAAAAAGGTTTAGGTTTGTAATGTTTTTGCGAGTTGTCCGTTAGACCTGTGTCACTTGGTATGTTTATCACTATTGAATCTAGAAAAAACATATTTGCCATGGGATTCATAATTTACCTGAGCAAAAATCTTGTACAACGGCTCCAGAATAAACTCGACGAAGCTTCTCTGCGCAGAAGCGTGGGGTTGCTTCTTAGAGAAGCGTCGCGTCTTCGCGTTGAAGTACACATCACCCCATAGCCAGTTAGCCATGTCACCAGGTCGTAGTCCCGCGTCGGGGTGAGCAGCAGAGTACATTGCGGCAAATGACTCGAGAGTGAAACAAACGTCGTAGAGGGAAGACGCAAAGCATACATTGCCTGTTGTAGAAAAAAAACAACAAGCGCGTATGAGTTTGTGGCAAACTATGTTGACGCAGTTTTTAGGCCGCCTTAAAGGCATCCGTCATGGCTTAGCGACTGCTAGACCGACAGTTTAACGTACCCTCCGAAGCACAGAAGCGCTCAGATGTAAATGCCACAAAAAGTTGTGCCGGTAACCCATCCAAATTGTGACCGCGCAGAACGTCGCCTAACTCACATATAATCGGTGAAGATTGACTAAGCAAGCTACGCCATGAGCGCTTAACGCATGTGGAAATAAAGAGTATTCTTAAAAAGCTATTTACAATAACTCAGAATGTTCAGGGTGTTGACGTCATAATCACGTCCTACTAATGTTAGAAGTCTTTACCTAACAGTGGCGAGAAGACAGTAGCCGGTTCTTCTGGATTATCCTGAGGCTGGTGAGTTTCTACCATAGAGTTCAGCTCATCCACAATATGCCTCAGCTTGTAATACGCGTCAGCGGGTGGGAGTTTCAGTTCTAGCATCAAACGGTCGATCTTATTCACGCAGATAGTCAGTGGGATTCGCTCTTGAATCGCGTGGCGGAGTAGGCGTTCTGTGTTGAGCATTATTCCTTCCGCTGCGTCAATGAAAAGAACTGCACCTATGGGAATATAAAAAAAGATTTTAATAATTTGGCATACATTATGAAAGCTCCGAAAATATTCAAGTCTGATTTGAGATCCCAGCATAGATTTGAGAAGAGTCCTCCTTCACCAAGATAATTATACAGTAAAATACACTCATTATTAGCCGAGCTAGATTTACTAGTCATATGAGTAGATTTAAAATATGTACTAATCTCAGTAGCTGTATCTTAATTTTCATTAATTTGCAATCCTGAATCTGAATTTTAATTCCATCAACTGAAGCATTTTTATCCCGCTAAATCCAAATTTTTAACTGGTTCAAAAAAATGAGGATGTTCAATTGGGTTGTATTTTTGTGCAAACATTTCCTGTGGTGTATTGCATATCTGTAGGTATCTTGAGTGTAAAATAGTGACAGTGCACTCACATTAATTAGTTATACACTTACTATACATTTCCTCAAACACGATAGCCCAAATGTATTTTCCTGTCTATAGTAGGTGCCAAATAACACAGCAATACAGGTCATTGTCGCAAAATTCAATTTATGTATGGCTAATTCTGTCGCTTTCCATACAAACCTGTCGCTAAGACGGTATCGCTCGAATCTCGTTAGTACTGTTTGTTTGCCATACATAAATGGGTGAATGACCTGTATTGTCGTGTTATTTGGCACCTACTATAGTAAAGATTATGTAAGGAAGTTAAAGTTTAAAATTACCATCAGAAATTCTCAGAGCAGCAGTAACTTCATCACTGAAGTTAACATGCCCTGGCGTATCCATAATATTTAGCAAGTGAGACTTCCCCTTAATGTTCTTCAGTAATAATGTCACCGGCATGGACTTGATGGAAACCCCCCGTTCTTGCTCGACAAACAATGTGTCAGTGTAACGCATAGGAATGGTGGAGTCATTGTTTATGGTGCCAGGGTGAGTTTGACGCATGAGGCAGTCGACAAAGGAGGTCTTTCCTGGAAAATAAACAGACTTGCTGAATTAATTAGTATTAGTAGAAAAGGCATTACAAATTTTTTATCATCATCATACCACCCACCATCGTTTTTTTATTGACAATCAGGACATAACACTTTGCTTAGTTCGATACCTAATGACATTGCTTCAGATTCTGTTGTTACATTTTCCTAAACTAACTGTGTGACGTAGACATATCAACGAAAGCTGCTTGTCTATAAACTAATAAATAAATAAATAACCTAAATTGACAGTACTAAAATTATTGCAACCCTTTCTCATGAACTGAAACAACAAAGACAACTATCATCTAGTGCTGTCAAATAAGTTAATACACCAATAGAATCGGAGTCATTGTGTGTAATGTCTATGAATATTTATTTTTATGGTCAATGATATCAGATAAAATTTTGAGACTAATAAAATTGAGCAGTATTTTCATACCATTGTGTAAGTGCCCCATCAGAGTAATATTCCTGATCAGATTGGTGTTATCCAGCATATCAGCCATGTACTCCATGTCATACTTTGTCTCCGGTAGTTGCTGCTCTTGAACTTGAAAGTTCTTGTGCTTCACTGGTTCAATGAGTGGCTTGTCGAGGGCCTGAGTGTCTTCTTCTTGAACCACTGTTTCCACATCTGGTCCGTACACTTCTACTGCTTGTGGGTAATATCTGTAAATAAAATTTGTACTTTGTTATCATTAGTTAGCATTAGGTATGTATTGCATTTATTTGTTGTAAGGCTGGGTTCCCACTACGTCGGACCGGTAAATCTGCCGTGAACCAGACACCGGACTGAGTGTTCACATTATACCGGAAAAGTAGAATTTTAGTAGAATTTTTGGCGAGCCGAGCCGAGTGAATGGCTCTTTATAAATTGTACAGCCGCTAGACCTTCCGGTTGTTTTACCGGCCCGGCAGATTTGGCGGTCCGACGTAGTGGGAACCCAGCCTAACCATACAATCACACGTATAATGGACCAACTTTGAGTCTAAATGCGGAAACGGGAGTCCACAATAATAATAATAATAATAACCATACAATCAGGAATCAATTCACAAGACTACTTTTTGATTGGGCCGAGTGTTATAAATTCCAAGTGTAACTATTACTAAAATACAGTATAAAGAGGGTGATAAAACCTCCCAAAACATGAGGAATTTTGCTACTTTTTTTTTGTAGTCAGAATGCAGATTACATTGCCGTGGTCAGGAATGATCTTACCGTTTATCCTCATGTAAGACCACGGACATCGGCGCAGCCTCGGGCTCCACATCGGCGTCTTCATCCTCCTCCATTGCATCCTCATCAGCGTCGCGGTTGTCCTGTCCGTACACGCTCTGTTCATCCTCAGAATCAGACTCCAGGTCGGGCCCGATGTAGTTACCGAACTCGTCGTACAGATCTCCGTCCATTTTAAACAGTAAATAGACAAATTTTAGATAAATTCACACAAAAACAAACGCCGCTGTTTGTTTTGACAGTGAGTGATTTATTTGACTGACGTAGAAACATAACCTCAAAATAATTTTATTCAAACAAACCAAACTCCGCTTTGTTGAACGAAATTAATTTCTACCATTTTCTACTGTGACTTGACGTTGACAGTGATTCTTCTTCTTCTTTTCTTTCATCAATACAAAAATGGCTGCGAGAGCACCGCAACCTTTTTCGAAAATGATTTCAGCACAGCTTCGTAATACGGCAAATGAGTTTCTAAGCAATAGAAAAAATGCAAACAAACTCGCCGAAATTCTGCATATGTTCGAGGTAAGCAAAGTGTCCAACTAACAACAATAGCAACCTACAATAACGTATTGAAAACTGCGTCGTAAATTACGTTCTTCAAATTACTAGATATTTGGTGTTATTTCAGGTTGAAACTGATAATTACACACCTCTGTTGCTAACTATAGAAGTGATATTCTCTGAGCTGCTAAAACGAGGTGATTTGGTTCAGAATATCGTCCCTCTGAAGCCTGAAGGTGAGTGCTATTTATTACGGCCTGCCTGTCGTTTTACGCAATTTTATTGATTTCTTGGAGTTCTATAACGCATAAAAGGTGCTCCAGTGCGAGCGCAACTCTCGCAAGAAATAAGAGTGCAGAGTACTTAGCTATTTTTGATGACAATAGGTAGGTACTCACAGTACATGTAAGGTTACCTAATAACACACTAGACTAGAACTTGTGTATTTTGTAATGTATAAATAAACTTATTTTTATATCACAATTGCTTATTTCTAGAGGACAGTGTAGAATCTGAATATTCTAAATGGCTCCGAGAATGTTACGAGGCTGCATGGAAACATTGCCTGCGGTTGATCACCCAGGGACGCACAACCTCTCGTCTGCAAGCTTTAGTTACGGCTTGCAAGCTGATGCAGGCTGAGGGATGCTATCCACTTGAAGACTGCATTGGTTACTACTTCCCATCATTGAGATTGAAGGTAGGATTCTTCCTATCAGTCAAGAACTATTTATTCTACTATACTATAGTGAAATGATGACTAGAATAAATATACTGAAAATTCATGCCAAGGTAAAGCAGTTCATAATGCACTCTGACAAGGTGTTGTATGTAATGCAAGATGGAAATATAGTGCAAAGACTGGATGTGTAAAGATCTCTAGCTCATTGGCTCTTCTTGGGCAGATCTATGTCCTATAAGATATAGGTAGATTGATAATGATGATTAAGAAATTCTTCTAACCAGTCATTACAATTACTAGGTACCAATAATTATGCCCTGAGGTCCCATATCAGAGTATGCTGTGACCAAAGAGCATTCATCTCTGCATTTAAAAAAGTTTATTAATTTTTATGAATTAAAATTTGATTTTTATGAAGTGCCTAAAATTTGAGTAGATACCTGGGTAGTTATTTCTAGGTAACATTTTGTTGTAGATCATCTTCAAAAGTTGTTATAGGTAGTTAGATGTAAGTTATATTTTGTTGCAGAACATTTTCAAAGTCCTCTTGCATTCAGAACTGTCAATGACGGCATGCATGGTGCGTTTTCAAGAGTTCTGCGAGTACAAGGACGTACAGCAGTATGGACTCCGCGTGCTCTGTGCAATAGCTTACAAAAAGTAAGTGAAACTAAATAAAATAGGATAACAGATGGCGTTGTGTATGTGCCTGAATATTCATATAAAGTGTCTGACAGTATGGTGGTCCTCCAGACACTCGCAGAATACTCCTTACGATACATATTCGCCCATCCCAAGAACTCCTTACGATACATATTCTGTGATAGTCTGGCAGACTACTGTACTCTCTAGGATCCCTATATTTGTATCTCAACATTTCTTCAATTCGATAATGAAATCAATCTATGACGATAGTACTAAGTCATGCTCTTCAGTTAATTAGGTAGTCAGTAGTAACACATTTTAGCTCTTAGATTAAAATTCGTGAATTCTACAGATCACCAACTCCTACGTACATGCAGAACTATCTAGAACTACTGGACAAGTTGCTAATCAGCGAGATTGACGTCAACAAAGAAAAGGATAGAGATGATGATGGTGATAGGTTGTTGGTTCTATGTGGAGTCGATGGTAAGTTGTAACCTGATAACTATGATGGATTGGATGTTTTTTTTTAATGTGGAAGATTAGATCATGGAAATACTCTTTCAATGTTACCAACACATTAAAACGCTGCAGCTGCTTTGGCGGTGTCTAGTAGACCGCGATTCTTGTTGTTTCATTTTCCTAAACCACTAAATAGTTGCCATCTCTTTCTCATGAACGACAAAGACCACTATCATTTTAATGCTATCAAATTCGTTAGAAAAATGCAAAAAATGCGCCAAATGTTCATCAAACTTGCATTAAAACATTGGTTCACAGGTAAAACTCCATTCCCCTACAACCCTGGCGTATGTAAGCGCTACGCCAACAAATGCTGGGGCTTCGCGTGTCAGTGGGCGCTTTGTCAATGCAGCCGCACACATCGCCGTGCGTTGTTACTGCTAGTGGAGCGGATGATGCCTCTGCTCAGCAAACCGAAACTTGCTACAGACATGCTGTGTGACAGTCTAGACGTCGGTAAGTATTTTACATAACAAACCTTCACAATTTGACCAAATCCCACTAGGTTGGCACAATGAAGAATCAGAATCATTTTTTATTAAAAAAATATGTGCGCAAATAACAATAATAAAATTAATTTCACAAAGTTAGTGTGACCTCAGTCTCTCAGAATATGGAAAAAAGAAAAATATTAGGAAACAGCTATATAGTGCGCGACAGCCGTATTTAACCGACTTCAAAAAAGGACGAGGTTCTTAATTGGGAAATGTGAAAACAACAAAAAAGAAAAAAGCAATTTTTTCCAGGTGGTCCAATCAGCATGTTAGCATTACAAGGCGTATTGGAGCTAGTACGTCATCACAACATCTCGTACCCGGACATGTACGATCGTCTCTACGCCATGTTTGAACCGGAGATGTTTTGTACGCGGTACAAACGTCGCCTCATGCACATTGCAGATGTCTTTCTCAGTTCCACGTGAGTACTTGCGCTGCTATCATATCTGGCGATGTAAACTGAACAAAGAATAAAAGTTACCTCTTCGTTTTTTGTTCTTTAGTTAGATTAGGAATGCCTGATTTATGGATGTATGCAATCTCAAGACTTTGTTGTGCAGTGATTTTAGTTTACGAAGACAGTTTAGTGACATTTGTATGTCGCTCGAAAGCATTTTTACGTATACAAAATTAAATGTTAATTATTTGCAAATGATACACTGTTACCTCTTCATTACTGAAGGTCATGCCCGTCTTGAAACACTATAGTTATGGACGAGTTGCTTCCATTCTGTTCTATCGGCTTCTCAAAGCAATAGTGACAAGAATATATCACACATACCCCAATCTAACAAAGTATTTCCTTCCAGCCACCTACCAGAAAGTCTAGTAGCCGCTTTCGCCAAGCGTTTATCCCGGCTCGCTTTACTGGCCTCGCCAGAGGACGCCATAGCATTACTGCAGTTAGTGGCTAACCTGTTGGTTCGACATCCAGCACTCAAGCGTATGATCTGCCTTGAAGACAATCCTCATATCAGTAAGTATTTTTTACTACATTACTAGTAAATTAAAATAAAATAAATATTCTTGGACATTACACACAACGCTCTCTAGTCCCAAACTAAGCAAAGCTTGTACTAATTGCTGATATAATACTTATATAGTTTTTTTTTGTAAATACATACTTATAATACATAGTAACACCCAGACACGGAACAAACATCTATGTTTGCCACACACAAATGTTTGTTCTCAGTGGGGATCAACCACGACCCACAGCACAGAAGGCAGAGCTACTACCGACTGAGCCATGACGTCTGTCAATTGCTATATTAGATTCCGGTAGTTACTTCCAGCTATGTGTCAAAAAGCCTGAAGAACTTATTTTTATTTATTTATTTATTTATCACACAAAACACATTACAACCAGAAACAAAATTAGAAAAAATTAAAAACTAAATACTAAAAGTACTAACAGTTTTGAGCTTGGTTGAAACGTAACAACATGTGCGTACAACTAGTTAGGTATGTAGGTATGTATGTACGAGCAAAGCGTAATGAGTAGCAGGCAAGCAAGAACTTTGTTTGTTACAAGCTAATCTGTCTTTTCAAACGACTTTTCTTTGCTAAAGCGAAAACAGACTCCATCATCACTTCAAAAATATGACATCCATTACTGATCAACTGCATATCTTTTCTGCCTCGTTGGTGTAAGTTGTGGAACGAACTTCTCTCTGCGGTTCTCCCTCGGAGTTTTGAGATGGGGTCCTTCAAAAGGCGGGTTTATCTCCTCTTAAAAGGCCGGCAGCGCACTAGCCTCACCTCTGGTGTTGCAGGTGTCCATGGGCGGCGGTGACCACTTTCCATCAGGTGACCCGCCTGCTCGTCTGCCAGATATGGCATAAAAAAAAAAATATCAGATCAAGCAATCTTGCACATAATCCAATGGCTCCAATAAAGTCTGCACAATTTAAAAATTCAATAGTTTGCATTGACATAACAACTTCATACTAATATTATAAACGCGAAAGTTTGTAAGTATGGATGGATGGATGTTTGTTACTCTTTCACGCAAAAACTACTGATCCGATTTGGATGAAACTTGGAATATATATGGTCCGTGACCTGGATTAACACATAGGTTACTTTATATCCCGAAAAATCAACGGGATCCAACAGGACGCGAACGAAGTCGCGGGCGGCACGAGCTATAGCTAAGCATTTGGCTGCCAGCACACCTGATGGTAAGTGTAGCTGCAGCCTAAGGTGGAGCACGCTTAGCTACAATCCACCTATTCACTCTTTTCTTGAAAATTCCAAGGTTATAATATAAAGTTATAGTATCAAATAATTAGCTTGATATAATCTCACCTTGCCTTCCAGTGTCGAACGATCCGTACGTAATGGAAGAGACATGTGCGTCAAATGATTAGCTTGATATAATCTCACGTTACCTTCCAGTGTCGAACGATCGGTACGTAATGGAAGAGACATGTGCGTCAAATAATTAGCTTGATATAATCTCACGTTACCTTCCAGTGTCGAACGATCCGTACGTAATGGAAGAGACATGTGCGTGTAACAGCCGCGCGCTCGGCTCGTCGCTGTGGGAGGTGGCGGCGCTGCGCCGTCACGCGGCGCCCGCCGCCGCCGCCGCCGCCGCGCTGCTGGACGCCGGACCTGTCGCCACGCCGCCGCCTGGACACGACTCACAGGTACTCAATACACTAGGAATTCATCGAGTTGAAGTAAAATTGTTTTCACAAATAAAAGCATTATTTTGTCAACCTTCTTCGGGATAAATCGAAAATGCAGTACTGGCCAAACACATGCGAGCAGCGGCCGGCAATAAATGTATGAAAATCCATTGCCGGCGTGTTTAGCGCCTATATAAATTACATACAAAACTCATTACTGTCGTGTTATTAAAAATGGAACGATCTTTTACTCCATAACATGGCAACCAAGGAGGTAACTTGTCAAAGGTTTTATACAAATTTCGAACACGCCTCCAAATAGAAATTTGATTATTAAAAAAAAACAAATGAACACTGTAACTTCGTTGTTCGTTATTGGTTTTGAAAAGTAATTGTATTTTCAACAAAAAAGTTATTTTTGTTTCCAGATTTTCGATCAGGAGCTGAAGAAGCGTTTCAAGAGTATCGAGATCAACTTCATCCGGCCGCAAACGATGGCGCACTCGGGCGGCGGTGAGCGCCTACTGTCTTATTGGGAACTGTTGGCTTAACTTGTGCTCGATACCAGGCACTGTAGACAATCTATTGTGTCTCGATACTTGTCCGCGATACCAGGCACTGTAGACAATCTATTGTGTATCGATACTTGTCCGCGATACTTGTCCGCGATACCAGGCACTGTAGACAATCTATTGTGTCTCGATACTTGTCCGCGATACCAGGCACTGTAGACGATCTACTGTGTCTCGATGAACGTTTCTACTCGACACGGCATCAATCTTGATTTGGAATGAATGAATAAATACTTAATAACAATAAATAATGACTTGATTTGAAGCTTTTCTTTAAAAACAGGTCTCGAATATTATCTTGATGTTGCAACTTGTAAATTTTTAGAAGCAAACCCTAGGTCAGTTTATAAACATACCTAATTATAAAAGCTATAAGAATTACAATTGAACAAAAAGAATCCGAAAGTATTTTCAAGACCGTTGAACGTGCCATTTGAACAGTTCCATTAAAATTATTGTTTAGGTCCCATTTCAATAGCTTTCTCAACATTACTAAATCAATAGATAAGACATAAAAATTGGCAACTTTGTGTGAACTATCAAAATTGTATGATCGAACCCATTTTGATCATACCATTTCGATTGATGGTGTGTGATTAATGTGATTATTGAAAGGACTAAGTTATTTGAAATATTTATGGTTTTCGGTATTTTTAAGTAGATACACAATATATTTGTTTCTGGCAGAAGCGAGATGGATTTGAGAATGTTATCACCCGAAAACGTAATTTATTTGTATGTGTGTAAGGACGCTTTTCCTTTTGTCGTTTTAAGTAACAAAATTAGGATTACGTATAGTTCATGTTTTGCACTTTTTCATAATTATAGATGATGATAGTGATGTACAGTGGAATATTGTGAAGCGTAAAACGTTAATAATGTTAGTTCACCACACATTAGTAAATTACAGTTTATTATGCCTTTCAACAAAGAACGTGCGAAGTAGATAAGGTAAGCGGTTATCGAATAGGATTTCCTCATTATCAGTAACTATGAAAACAAAACAAACCTATTGATATGACTTCATTCCTATTAGAGCATTAATTAAAAAATACTCTTTATGTGTTGGTGAAAACAAAGATCTGGAATATCTAAAAAAAAACTAATTGATAAAAACAAATTAGAATAAATAGTATCTAAAGAAAACATCCCTCCTAGGTGTAACATCCTAAAATCAAAAAATACCAAAAACATTGTGGAATAGATTTACAAAAAAAGTACATACCTAATCGTAAGATTTTGATCTATTTTGCACTCTAATGTTAAATGTTAAAATATGTTTAAATAATGTTAATGTTGTAGAGTTCGTTTTTATTTTTTTACGATTATATTCACCGCTGAAGACCTAACAACGACACGACAGAACATTTATTTCTGTGCAGTTTTTCGATTTTCGGCGCTGGACGTGTGATTGTGATGTAAAAAAAACTCTGAATCTATAGTTGTGTTCGGGCTTTTCATTTTGGAAACTTACATGGCGCAGCCGGTTGGATGGTAATTCTTATTGTGAAAAACTTGCTGCATACTAACTCATAGCGGTACTTCCATCAAACATGTACTATGTTTGAAATTACTATAGTAGGTGCCAAATAACACCGCAATACAGGTCATACACCCACCTTCAAAACGATGTCGCAAAATTCAATTTATGAATGGCTAATTCTGTCGCTTTCCATACAAACCTGTCGCTAAGACGGTAATCGCTCGAATCTCGCGGTACTGTTTGTTTACCATTCATAAATTGAATTTTGCGACATCGTTTTGAAGGTGGGTGAATTACCTGTATTGCGGTGTTATTTGGCACCTACTATATGAAATAATGTTCTATTAGTTTCATGAGCCCTACCCTTTACCAGGGATAAGGCCTTATGGTTACTTTGGCGTGCTTTGGCAGAGATTTTATTGTAATACGGATGACGTAGAAAACTGATTTTACCAGTGGATTCGTCCGAGATGACGTCATCTCTATTACAATACAGTCTCTGCCGAGGTGTGCAAAGGCCCCTGGGTGAGGATTATTAGGTGATGAAATAACTTGACCCTAATTCAACTGTAGATTCTGATGTAATTACAGTTTTGATACTATTATTCCAAGCACTTTTAAACTATCGCAGCGAGTTCTATAAAATCACTGTAATGTTTAGAAGAAGTCTGTTAAATTGATTTACCACGAGTTAGATTCTTTACTTTAGAACTTTATTTGTTGCATTTTTTAAACCGTTTATACGATCTTCAGATTTTTTATATTTTTACCTTCAACAATTTCGGAATGTTTTAAATTCAGGCTTTCCCCCTCTTTCCTTGGTTTCATTCCAACTATTTTTTCCTAGTTGATAAGATTGTAATATTAAGGCTTCACTTATGTTTGTTAGCACACCTACGTCCTACACTTTTAATGTGAATGTTAGACCACATGCGTGTGTTATCACCACATTCAATAGTTTTTGAGTATGGATGCCATTGGTATCAATTCTTGTTACATTTTTCTAAACTAACCTAATTTGACAGCTCTAAAATTATAGCCGTCATTGTCGTTTCAGTTTATAAGGAAAAGACGGCAACATTTTTAGTGCTGTCAAAATATATTAATTTAGAAAAATGCAACAAGAGAATCGATACCATTGTATATTGAGCGAAATCCGAATACGGAGTGAAGTAAATAGAGTTAGGTAATAGGATGAGTCGAAAGAAAGCTAGGTTCCCACTACGCCGGACCGGCAAATCTGCCGGGCCGGTAAAACTGTGGCTGTACAATTTATATAGAGCTATTCACATTATCCCGGATCCGGCATTTTTTCCGGTCCGGCGTAGTGGGAACCCGGCCGAAGACTACATGGTTTCGGATCCGGAATGCGAATAACCAATCACAAGCATGCTAATATTTTCAGAATGCAGTAGTATAACAAACAGATAACAAACTTATGATTGGCCATTTTCATTCCAGATGCCTAAGTGGCTCTAGGTGATAGCACGAATTTTGGCAAACGTAATCAGCAGATAAAAGGTTTTCGAAATACACTGCGTGGCAGCAAGGGCTCTACTTTGGAGCGTTGCCACGTTCCCGCGCAGTGTAGATCAAATGTTACCTTATTACGAGGGTCAAAATTCGTAATATAATTGTTTTCATGGTGTGTTATAGTTTACCTGTAAGTGCATTGCCTCATTTTATGTAAGAAACAGCCATATTTATTGAATATGTTATGAAATGAAACCTCGCAGTTTAAGGGCGCGTTTCTGATTTATTATTAGCAGCTGCTGGTCGTCCGACGACCACTAGCATTAGTTTATGTACTCGTACCTTATAATGGGTATGTAAATCTGACGTCATTGTACAAACAAACCCACTGACTAACAGTAGTATTTTTTGTCATCCAAGAAGACACACATAATCGTACTTTGATATACTTATTTCTGTTCGTATTTCTATGAGAATCTCACGCAGAATGTTACAGGCGCGCCCTTCGCAACTAAACAATAATGTGATGATTTGTAACAAACTAGACTAGCATAGCTAAGGCCTTATAACTTTCGTTTAATGTTCTAACTGTATTTGACCGAATAAAAAGTATTATAAAACGTAGATTTTTATTTAAAATTCATACCTATTAGCTTTGCAAGGGTTCTAATAATCTAAATTATATAGTGAAACAAAGATTTAAAAATATAGGTCAATTTATTTAACAACTACCTAATTATTGCAAAAAAAAAATACAATAAACACAATGGTTTTGGCACTAAGCAGAATATAAAGCAAAATTTAAAATAATACAAAGATTTAATTTAAATAAAATTACAGTGTAGCAAAATGACAAGATACACGCGAATATCGTTACAGACCATATCTATACTAGGAACAAAATCGTTAGAAAGTAGGCAGCTGAACGCGTGAATACTGTATTTTATGAGCATTGTAACATTAATCTGGAGTAAAAACTCCAGATCAACAATGTAAAGGTTGATCTACCCTGGTAACTAAATTCGATAATAATAAAATAAACTTTACTATTTCTAATTGATATGCAAACTTTAAAAATATAAATAATAATACCAACAAAATATACACAATTAAAATAATTTCTAAAAGTATTATTTAGCACTCGAAACCTCAAAATAGCTTTAAAAAGCCTCTTCGTGATTCTAATATCACAGTTTCATGTTCAGACAACACATCTATTTACTAGGTCAATGCTATCGATTAGCTTGTTGCATTTTTCTAAACTAACCTAATTTGACAGCTCTAAAATTATAGCCGTCCTTGTCATTTTAGTTTATGAGAAAGGGACGGCAACATTTTTAGTGCTGTCAAATTAGGTTAATTTAGAAAAATGCAACAAGCGAATCGATACCAATTAGCTGTTATTGGTAGCAATTCTGTTGTTTTATTTCGCTAAACGTAATTTCACAGCACTAAAAATGTTGCCATACTTTCCTCTTATACTGAAACTACAAAGAGACCTATAAATATATGTTTATTCTTCTTTCGAAATCTTACAATGTGCTGTCAAATGACGTTAGTAGAAAAATGCAACAACAGAATCAACACCAAATACTACCGATTACGAATAAGGCTTATTTTCACTTTAGCACAACACAACCATACTACATCACAATCTGCTCCTGACTTTCGCTGGTCGATTTATTACAGCACGTGATCTGCGGACTCTGTTCTCTATCTCTCTCTTCCTTGCAGCACGGCTCGTGGACTGTTACTGCTATCTCCGTCATTTCTGGAGGGGGTTCAGGTTTTTTCTTACAACAACCTTGACGCTCTGTTCTTAGGAGTTGAACGTCTTCAACGCTTGGGGTTTCCTCCTTGTGGTGGCATTCGGTTTTTTTCGCTTTGGCCACTTTTGAGGGGCATTTTTTAGCGCCGTAGTAGCAGGTATTGTCAGTGGCGCCATCTTGTGAAGTAGACGCGCGGAAGTAGTGGGATGGTTGGATGCAGGTGCGGGTTTGGCAGATGAAGAAGTCCGATTCAGAGTTTACAGGTGAGTCTAGTAGAGGAGGCGTTGACGTCTCAGCTGAAATAAAGGACAATTTAGTTGGTTTTGTAAGACACGGTAATGAATTATGAGCTAGAAGCAGTCACAAAAAATATCTTGCTCTCATTGTTAGTGACCCTATGAAGAAATTATGATTCAGTACAAGAGTAATTTTTCTCTTTTTTGCATTAGGCACACAGGTACCTACTCATTTTTAAAATTACTAGTTTATTAGGCATTGTTTTTTGTGTTATTAAAGTACTACCTACCAGAAAATTACAGTATAAGTACATACCGAATTTATACAAGTAGGTACTAGGTCATTATTTACAACATTAGGTACATAGGTACAACATACCTAACAGGATTCAGAACCATTATAGGCAAAGCATTACATACAACTTGTACAACAAACTGAAGGTATGAGTCGAATGTAATATAACAGTTTGTGAACCTATTTATTTTTTAACTACATAGGATACGAGTGTGTTGCTATCACAATACCAACTCTACAGTAACACAGTGCTATCTACAATATCGACTCTACAGTGTACAAGACAAGGGTGATTACTGTCTGTCCGGCCGGTACGGTTCCGGCGATAATGTCGTGTCGTTCTGCTGAAGTTCCAGAGCGTCCATTTCCTTGCAGAGCTTGCCTTCGCATTGCTCCCAGCTGCACTTTTCCGTGTTACAGCGGTCTTAGCAGCGGTAAAGCAAAAATATCTGATCAGCATCCAGAACGTACTGCTTGGATGTACTCTGACTACCCCTTACACACCTTCGTACAGACATCATCTCATGGTCCATGCATGTGGGGCAGCATATGCTGAGAACAACCTTTTCAACCGCACTAGGGTACCTACAGAGCAGGACAGGACTAACTAGCACTATTTTTATTTGTTTTTGTTTGAAATTGTTTGTACCTTCTTTCCTACCACTTACTCTGTTTTGCTCCTACCTGTCTGGCTTACTTTTTTCTCTCTGTTTTATCTGTGTTTGTACCCAAATGGGTTGAATAAATGGATTTCATTTCATTTTCATTTACAGACAACTACCTAATATCTCTATTGGACTACTCCAATAAGATACTCAGAACTCAATATTTGCGAGGTTAGGACGTGGCTCTGATTTTTTTTGCAATGCAGTGATGATGATGATGTATTATACATATAAACCTTCCTCTTGAATCACTCTATCTATAAAAAAAACTGCATCAAAATCCGTTGTGTAGTTTTAAAGATCTAAGCATACATACATACAGACTTTGCTTTATACTATGTAGTGATAGGCAACCGTTTAACCACACCACCGATTACCCTTATACCATCCTCTTTTTAAGAGATCACTAAGAACACTAATACCTCTAAGGAGTCAGCGGTAGAAAAGGTTTAGCAATAAGACCATCCATTAGCTAGCATTTATAGCAACTGTTGTGTTAGGGTTGAATTTTTAATACTGCACCAAACGTGATGTTTTGACGTACTAGGACCTTGAATAGCAAATGTCGTGCGATGTCTACCGTGCCTAGGGCAATGTACCTGTGAGTATTTACGTATATCTCACCTGTATCGTCGCACTCCGGTGTGCAGATGACAACTCGCTTGGTGCTGAAGCATTGCATTTGCAATCGAGTTAGCTTCGTGCCGAACAGAAAGTATCCTGCGAATTTACAAATAATTATCTCTTTGTCATTTGTATTAGATAAAACTATCGGCAAAATAAAAAAAATAAAAACTGAGGAAAACAGGTACATACACTCCGACTGATTGAACTATGTCGTTGCAAAATTAAATACCCATCCCATGCCTTTGTTTTATTTATCAAATATGTAATGGTTCAGTAGGGTTTTTAACTCACCAAGCATAGTCCCAAAGACAACGGCCAGCAGTAGATGCAAGTTGTAGATCATCACGGCCAGCATCAGAAGGTATCCCACCGTATTGTGGATCACAAATACCCCGGCTTGATGCGCGTTCACCAATGCACTACAACAAACCAATAACTACTTTTTGAGTTTTTTTTATACCGTTTAATAACTCTTACCTCGAAAGGGAGGGATGTGGGAGGGCCCGACACGGTTTAATAGATCTCGGAAAAGTGGAAGGGAATATCTCTCTTTCTCTCCTATAATATATCTCTTTCGCTGCGCACAGCACCCTCACTTCACTTCCCCTCCTTTCGAGGTAAGACCTATTAAACCGTGTCGGGGCTTTTAGGAGGTCGGCCCAAAATGTCCACCTTGTATAAGACGATACTAAATGATCCTTTTGAATGAATAAAAGTGTTGAATCTTGGTGCTCACCGAACTTTGATGGAATCCCACTGGTTGATGGGGCCGGTGCCTGCGTTGCGACTAGTGGTCGGCTCCATTATGCTGCCGTGCTCCCTGATATGACAATATTATGACTTTGACACACATTTTAAAAATAATCCAGTTTCTTGTGACAGTCTAGACTACAAGAACTGGAATGCAAGGAGTGGAGGTTATACCGCTCAGCTCATGCCGCTGCCGGCATTAATTCCAGACTTATTGCCACAGCAACACCGCCTTTATTCTTTAGGGAGCAAGGACATGAACAAGCCGGGACAGGGGCATGATCACGTTTAAGACTATGCTCATGCCCACTTCCCTTCCGACTGCAGCTGAGTGTGAACGCAACATTTAATAAGAATTAACCAATTAGCAAATACCCCTGTAGCGCTAAAGACGAAAGAAGAGTGCTTTTTGATGGCTGAAAGGGTGAGAGTGACAATGAGAATTGCCGTTTGCAGCCCGAAAGCTAAGGTTAGCCTCTGGTTTAGCTGAGCTCGCATAGCTTGAACGAATAAACACCTGTTGCACAATCTGCTCTCTGCAGTCGGCACACAATTAGTATGCAAAACTATAGTAGGTGCCAAATAACACGGCAATACAGGTCATTCACCCACCTTCACCACGATGTCGCAAAATTCAATTTATGTACCTATGGCTAATTCTGTCGCTTTCCATACAAACCTACGCTAAACCAGGCCTGACACACTGCGCTGTTTAGGTATGAATCTACAAGTACATAGACCTTTTGTTTTACCTAATCTTATTTCTTGATACCGCTCTAAGACTATCTAAGCAGCTTTCACGCATCATTAGCAATATATCACAGAATCTGCAAGATAGTCCGTGCAATAACAATAAAATACCCTGTCAATACTTAGGTAGTTTTTTGGTAAAATTGACTTGTATCAGTAACCAGTTATCTAATTGGAAATAACCAATTTATATTCACGACGCGTAGATAACTAGTATCAACCTAGTTATTTGGATACGAAAAATATTTGCGCTGGAAATGTTACAGAGCCTCGAGCCTGAGTTAGATTTGGTTAGCTTGCGAAAAGTGAGTCGCAATTTTTAAATAGAGAAAACTAGTTTGCGTTTCCATACACACTTTTCGTCAATCAACAGAATAAAATTCAGATTACGGGTTCAGACCAAACTAATGACGTGAACGTTACCTAAAAGAGAGTTATCAACATACGGTTTTGTGAACTCTAATTTACAATAACGTGTTGTTGTTCACTTTACAAAATACAGTTTGAGGAGCGGCATTTAGGTCAGCCTAGTTTTATCTGGTAGGTACGTACAATATGTGCAGAGTGTACATTGGAGAACAATTAATATTATTTGTTTACACTCTAGTAATTGTTCATATCGCGATTGTGAGTTGAACAAAGAAAGTATGATCGTAGTGTAGTTATACTAACGTGTTTACTTGACATTTATTTCTACTTGGTGCTAGTACTTGCAGGCAATTTGCTTTGAGAAAATAATTTATTAAATCACTAGGTAATAATAGTAACTAGTCAAATTGGTAGCGACGACGACCCCGTTTCTGAACCCGCAGACCGGGTCGTCGACGTTTGTTTTACGAATGCTAATTTAAGCCTTTGCATCTTATACAGCAACTAGCTGTCGCCCGCGGCTTTGCTCGCGTGGTAGCAGCATACCGATTATTTCGTTTAAATCTTTGACCCTAATATTGGACCCTTTAGGGTGCGACTTTTCAAAATTCCTTTCTTAGTGCACCCCTACACTCCATACGGATACTACCTTCATAATTTTATACCTCTAGCACTTATGGTTTAGGCTGTGCGTTGATTATCAGTCAGCTTCAAAAGAGTTTTATATATATTGATAATGATGATGGTGATGATGGTGATGATTGATGATAAAGGGCTTCCTCTTACCCATTTGAATGGGACGTTGCCTGGGGACGTGATTTGGATGGAATAGGCTTGTAGCACCTATACAATTCTCTCACCCTATCAGCCTTCTACACATAGAAAGACAAGGTCAATCCTTACGGAGCTGACTAAGTCGAGGTTTCCTCGCTATGTTTTCTTTCACCGTAAGTCATATTAGCTTACAAATAAAGTTCTAAGTAGTCTTACGACTGGCTTGATGCTAGAGAAGCTGCTGGCATCTTGACTCACCGATCACACAGCAAGTTCCTTCTTTCGTCTGATCTGAACGGGTACAACCGCTTTATAGCTTCCCGCTGCACCTTAGCCAGGTATACCTGCAACCGAATGAACCTACAGCACTTTATTACGCGAGTGATCTTCACAAACTACTTAAAGTCGAGCAGGCAAGATATGACTGAACCGGCAAGCAAAAGAAACAAAGGCGATAGGGCAGGCATACACGGGCAGCCCGAAGCAGCAGTCGACTGCTTCAGGATGCGACTGCATCACCAATTTTCACCAAACGTGGCTAAGAACCATAATCAATTACCTTTCTTACGTAAAACCGTATTAAAATCGGAGAACTGTCAGAGCTACGATGGCACAGACTGACATACATACAGACCCACAATGCCGTCAATCGTTTAACAGCCCCCCCGTTAATCGGTCGGGGGTTAAAAACTTATGGGGCAAGCAATTGGGTGGTAGAGGTCGCGTCATTTAAAAAGGAAGCTGGAAAACAGTGGAGGGGATGTGTTTGCGCATACAAAACACTCGCGCCATCATACCCCCTCCCCCTCCGTCCAGCGTTATTTTTACTTGACGCGACCTATACCATATTGTAGAATGTATAATAGAAACCCCCCGTTTTAGTTTAGACATTACCTTCGAGCCTTCGTAAAGCAGAGCGATGAAGAACAGCGCTATCCACGTGAGTGCAAAGGACCAGCGACTGCTGATGTCGAGTCCCGGGAACAGGAACTCCCCCAGGTCGTAGGTGTACCACATCCACATATGCATCGTGACTATCGGCTACCTGTGGGCCGATGTTTACTGTATTTAGCCCGTCCATATGATAAATCCGATCGGCTTGCTACGCTCGCCTACTACAAAGAATAGGGGAGCGCAGCAAGCCGGCTCCGGTACTCGATTTTATGACGAATTATGTGTAACGTGAGTGAATTTCTGCGTAGTTGTAGGTAACTTTGTAGTATTTGGTGCTAGTGTTAAAATAGTTTTATTTAAAAAAGTACTGATAAAGTAGGTAGGTATATTTAGAAAGTATAGATTCTATAATATGCTTAAAATCTAAAACTGTGTTGTAAAGGCACTGTGTTGGATTTTAAATTAAATCTTTGTATAATTTAAAATAAATAATTAATTTTTGATTAGGGAACCGCCTAAGGAAATGTAGACACTACACCCAAGTTCCTATGTTACCTACTAACAATAAGAATGTAAGTTTGTATAAAATATGAATAATACAATAAAATTAGCAATGTGTAGTAACAAACAGGATCCATCCTGTTCAATTATTATGTTGCATGAATGCTTATCAGCAAGGTAGCGATTATTGACACATATCCTCAGACAGCAGTAACATGGCCGGAACATTATTAACACCTGTTTCAGGTACAATCAAAAACTAAAAAGAGCCACGATAATTTCAGCCGAAAGCAAAGTTAAGAATTTTTTACTACAAAAACCTTTAAAAAAGACTAGCCGTCGACCGCGTCGTTGCTCGCGTTCTACACCCTTTAGAGTATGACTTTTCCAAATTCCTTTCTTAGTGAACCCCTACAAGGACACTACCATCCAAATTTTATACCTCTAGGCCTTATAGTTTAGGCTGTGCATTGATTGTCAGTCAGCTTCAAAAGAGGAAGATGAATAGAATTAGAAAATAAAAAAGTAATAAAATTTAGTTTTTGGTACTTCCCATGGATTTCCACTTGGTTTTCCAACTAGCCTCAAGACTAAAACTATGAGATAACTGGGTGCAAATCAAATGTGTTCAACTCACAGTATAATGGTCAGTATAATGGTCATTATGTGGTGCAACTAGTTAATGTTATTGTACATGAACAATGGAAGCTATTAAAACATTCAAATATTTTTCGTCAGCCCAATTGTGATTAGAGATTGACTCATTGTTTAAAATAGATGGAATTGAAAATAGATTTTGTTTTGATAATAGTTATTGGTAAGTAAATACCGTAATGTAAAGTACCCACCGAGCTCATCCAATACAATGGTAATGTAGCCAGTGGATTTGCTTTCATTATTTTTATTTTTATTGCACTATTGTTGTGTGAACTGCATTTGAATGTCTTTATGGAAAACTTACTCAAGTGTGATGGCCGGTTTACATTATTCCAGTCCAGCGATCCAGTCCAGTGCTGGATTGCTTACTGGAAAAATGTAAACCGGCACTGGAATGAACTGAATCCAGTAAGCATTCCAGTCCAGTAACTGGATGCGTGGTCTACTTTTGAATCCAGTGCGATCAATCCAGTGCAACTGGAATAATGTAGACAGCCAATCCAAACTGATCTCTTTTAGAAATCATTGTCACTGTAGTATTCACGTTTCAACGGCTTCTAAATTACTGGAATAATGTAGACGATAACGAATCCAGTTCAGCACTGGACTGGATTACTGGACTGGAATAATGTAAACCGGCTTTCAGGTTAACAGACAGTAGGATAGAGATACTTACCTAAATGAAATAAAATCAATTAGGTAAGTTATCAAATTAGGTCCTTCTTCCTAACCAGCATGTCAGATCCCGCGCTTTATATAATATATTTTTATATGTTTCCCTAATTTTTTTTACGCAAAATGGCAAATGCACAAAAACAGGGCGACGTTAATAAAAAAAAAATTATTTATATATGTATAGTGTATAAGTTCTTATCTACTAATTACAAATTCAGTCTACATCTGTGTTTGGATTGATTGTACAACTAAGTTGAATCTAAATGGTAATTTTATGTAAATACCTATTTTAGTTACATAGGTACTTTATATAGACCACTTTCACATGACAAAAAAGTGAATGTTGTCTTGAGATAGGTAATGTTATATTTAGGTACTTCACAGAATAGCTCCCATAGAATTCACCTTTATGGCTGCAGTAAATAATATTCTATTCCTTAAACTTTAGATTTCCACTCAAAAACATTCACAATAAAACATGCACAACTCTGTGAAGAAATTGATTTTAGTTTCCACCGCCAAACCTTGTGAATGTTTGACATTTTGAATCTTGTGTAGATTGTTATAAAGGACTTTCTTGATTGTAAAAACAAATCGTTTGTAAGGATTGTGTTGTGAATGTTTTTAGTGGAAACCTACAGTTAGGGAGTGAGTCTTTTCAGAGCAGCTATATTTTCGGTAGATTTGAGAAGGCACTTCAAAAACACTGGTCAGGAAGCAAGGTTGGGTGTGGGTGTTATGCGTGTAACCACTTACCTCGACGGTATTTGATAGGTAACTCTTTCCGAGCCACTTGCTCCCTTTCCTGTTTACCAGCGGAGCTGTCGATACATTATGATACGGTACATCATTATCTAACTAGGTACCTACTCATGATAGAGCTGATAAAAGAAACTAAATATGTAAATAAATGGAGCACTTGGTATTGATAGCAGAACGAAATGAAGGCAAATAAAATAAAAATAATCTATATTTTGATTTGATTTGACTGAATGACAAACAGATAACCTGACATGTGGATCGGATCTTGTTTTGACAGTGATTAGCAAAAAAAAGAAGTTGACTTGATTTTGTCATTTTTAGATAAGAAGGAGGTTAGGGTTACCAGTATAGTAGTCCGTTTCCCCTTCGAGTTACCTTAAACGCAAGTTTTTATTCATCGTAAAGTTTTTTGCATAACCAAACAGTTACACACATCACGTCATCGTCGTCACTCGTCGCGTCATCGTTGTCGCTGGCATCGCCCATTTTTCTCGCCGTTGTATGCACCTACTTTTTTATCATCAACGAAGTCCAGGCAGCGCAACGTTGAGAAATTCGGAATCTCAGTTTACTTCGGTGGGTAATCACTTTTAAGTTCAACCTAATAGACCTGCCTTTTATTTCCACGAGCACTACTTAATTTCAATGTCATGGCCACAAAAAACCCTCATTCTAAAATAACAAGTAAAGTTTTTTTATTTAATTATTTATTGCACACAGAAAATATATAATTACTTAGACAAACAAGTTAATACTAAAGATATGGACAAAGCTTTGGTCTAACTTCGGTCAGTCGTTCGTCGATATACAAATGCAAGTATATTCGGTTGGGTAATTTTAAAAATGTAGATGGCAGCCCCATCTTCCTTTCCTGTCATGGTGCTGTCATGTCACCCAACCAAGTAGGTGCCTGCCTTTGCTATTGTTTCTCGCATCTTGCAACTCGCAACATCAAAAGACGAAAAGTAGGTATCAAAACATACATTCAAAACCAACAAACAACAAGGAAAATGGAAACAAAGTTGACTGGTAATAAGATTCGAAACAAAACAATAAAGCTCGAGGATTTATCTAGAGAGCAGATTCGGCAAGCCGTACTCAGGAAAAGAGAATGCAATGCAAAAGCTCAGAAAGTGGTAGAAAGCTTGATCGAGGAAGGCGTTTCCGAAGACTTTCTACTGCATTGCTTACCCGACATCAACCAAGCTCACTTTGACGATATAATCGAAGAGAGAGTCATCCTGCATCTATGTGGTTACCCCATCTGTCAAAACACCATATCTCACAAGGATATGCCTAAACAGAAGTACCGTATCTCATTGAAAACCAACAAAGTTTACGACATTACCGCCCGGAAAAGCTTCTGCAGTAACAGTTGTTACAAATCAGCTATATATGTAAAGCAGCAGTTGCTGACAAGTCCTCTTTGGTTCAGGGAGCATGAAGAGATACCCGTATTCCACCTGCTCCCTCTAGACTCTGCAGCCAGTATGGGACAGGAAGTTGATCTAGGAGGTGTAGAAAAGGTTTATATTCAATCAAATAAGAACTCAGCATTCACATCCATTCATGATTTTGCTGCTGCAAGTCTCAAGGATGTGTCCGAAGATGTGCCTGAGAATGATGAAACTACAAAATCAAAGACAAATCAAGACCAAGTTGGTGAAAAGAATCTGAAAAATATCCCCGAAGTAAACAAAAATGTACAGGTTCCTAAAGAGAAGGAAATCATTGAGAATGTTACAGAAAAACCAACACATCATGAAAATAAAAAACCCACTCCAAACCCAACTAATATTATTGGTGAGATCATAGAAAAGCCTGAAAAGAAAATAGATCCTATTTTCACACAACCAGAAAATAAGCTAAAAACTCCTGAAAACAACATACCTAAAAAAGCACCACAACAAAAGCAACCTTCAGTCACTGGACTTGTAACTCAAATTGAAAAATGCTTAGAGCAATGGTTGACTCTTGACACCATCATATTCTTATTTGGCGAAGAGAAAGTACGAGAAATGGTTTCTGATAAAGGAGATATATCCGAAACCCTTAATAATCACTCTAAAAGCACACTTTACAATTCCAATGACCAGTATCTAAAACTGTGTAGAAAACTGAACATGTTAGAATTAGAAGATATGCGTACCGATGCTAAAATACTGCAAAGACCACTGCAGCCGTTGCCAGATTACTCGATTCTACAAGCGGAAAGTCAGAAAATGCAGCTCAAAGTACGAGCCTTCATGACAGGTCAGATGGAGATACCCGAGCCTGAGCAATCTGAGAAAGACAAGCCGACCGAAGATTCTAAAGTAACACAGCTGCCTTTAGTAGATAAGAACTCTCAAAATGCGTTACGCAAAAGGATAGTTTATCAACATTTGAATAAGGTTCTTCCTGACTTGCTACAGTCACTGGGCTTATCATCTGTGACGATAGGTTCAGATGTGCGACTTCTGGTTAATACTTTTCAGCTCCAAGCAAATAACATAATGTTCAAGCCTATACAATGGACACTGATAGCATTGGTATTCATTAAACTGTTATCTATTAGGGATAATCGGTTAGATATGTTACTAGGACAGGCGATGGCCTATGATCACATGCAGCTGGTATTATTCAGTTACAAACTAGACAATAATTATTTGAACAGACTGATATCTTGGCTGACTGATGTTTATAGATTGCTGGATACTACAAACAAAACACAAATAACTATGGAATAGGTAGACTAGTAGGCCAGGTTCGCACGACGCCGGACCGGCAAATCTGCCGGGTCGGTAAAACTGCCGAAAGGGCTAGTGGCTGTACAATTTATATAGAGCTATGGATCCGGCAAAAATGCCGGGCTAGGCAAAAATTCTACTAAAATTCTACTTTTCCAGTATAATTGACCGAGCGAGCAAAGCGTCTCCACATTGGCCAAAAATGCGTTTGTCCGGATGTCTGTCTGTCTGTCTGTCTGTCTGTCTGTCTGTTCTCCTCTACAGGTCGCATTTTTCAACCGATCTGGACGAAACTTGGTACACAGGTTATATGACTTATTAGATTTTTTTTGTCGTCGGGGATATTTGATTGGAGGGGTACTTCCTCCAAAAAAAGGGCAAAAAGAGGGCTATTTGATATACTGGATATCTCCACCAAATGAGAACCGATTTCGATTATTCTTTTTTTATTTGAAAGGTAGTAACTATAAGTTGATCTCATAAAAGTTTGGCGAAGATCTGATAAGGATATTCAGCATGATGAACAGGATAGCTCATCAAACAATCGATGGTTTTCAATCAAATTTGAGAGAAAGGACCTCATTCTACACAAGATGATGCAAAAAAAATCAAAAAGATCAAAAAAATCACAAAACGGAAAATGCACTTGCACATTACATTCCTCAAAAATTTACAAAATTAAATAGGAAAAACATCACATCACACACACACAGCATTTTGCATTATAGTTAGTTTTCAATACGTGACAGGCTGCAAGCGTTTCGTCGCTGTTAGAATACTAACTGATAATTATCTTCATGATGTTTTCCTTCACTGAATGAGAGCATCAGCATAATAATAAGCCTTAAATTAGAAATTAATAAAAATGCACTTAAAGACTTTCAGAAAACACCTTACACGACATTGATGATGTTGATTGATGATGTTGAATATTGGAATATTTAGTATGCTCGCGAGGTCTACAGCTCCCAGAGCCACTAGTATGAACACTGTCCGGTGTCCGGTTCCCGGCAGATTTGCAGGTCCGGCGTAGTGGTAACCTGCCTTGCCCTTTAATTTTCAAAACTGTACTCTGTGGAACATCATGGCACACTACTTTCCCCTACTTGCATGGGGTGTGATATCAAACTACACCACTACTTGTAGTTCCGCATTGTGAAAATAATTATTGACTCTTTATATTAATTTATTTGAGATAAGTTATTTTAATTGTTATGATTTTATGTTTTGTGATAAGTCTACTGAGATAGGTAGATAACATTTGAATAATAAACTACGTATTTTACAGTACATATTTCCCTTTATTTTTTATTTATACTAGGTATAAAAAAATGGATTTTGAATCCATTCGCGAGGCATGATTGTCACTGCAGTTGATTCCTCTTACATAAAGTAAATAAATAAATAATAAAAATAAATACACCATCCAAAACTTAACAAATATTAATTTAACAGGATTTGATCTCATCAGGAATCCTTGAACTATACTTATATACCTATGTCATGGTCAAATCACAAAGTTAAATTTGCATCTAATATCGACAAAGCAGCTCCTACTAAATGTAACGACCCTGTTATCAACACTGAGGGTTTCTCTTCCGGATAAAACTTCTCAATGTTCACTAACGCGTCTGAAACGCAATCTAATACTGTGATATTACTTTTGGAGTAACTGCTCCAGGTATGTGCATGGTTTTTACATCGAAGAACGAGTTGTTCTTGTTCAACTAATGAGTAGTTATCGTTGTTTGTGGACGTAGCTTTGTAGGCAGTCGGTATCACGAAGTAAACATGCTTGAATGGCACGCTCATAAGTGGCTTTAGCAAGGTTTCCGCATTTCTGTCACCAGTAGCGCTGAATATCAGAATTTTTGATGCGAGCCTGAAAAAAAAAGAAAAACGATTTCAAACTAAATAGAAAATAGCATGCTAATTAGCGCGCTAATTAGCATGCTCAATATTAGCATGCTAGTGAGGAGTTTACATTTGCTAGCAAGAAGCATGCTAGTTTTAAGCATGCTTCTGAATAAGCATGCTAAAAGCAAACACTCCAATACACATGCTATTTTATAGCGTGCTCTCACGCTCTTTGTGCACGCGCACCTGTCGCAAACGACTGATCGATCGATACTAGCATGCTCAATAAGCAAACCTGTTCACACGCGCTAAAAGCACGCCCCCCTTAACCCGCGCTGCAGGTAGCATGCTCAAAAATCGACGGTCGTGCGATTTTCTAGCATGCGAATTATTAGAAAGGTTTCGATAAACATGCTAAATGAGCACGTGCTCGCTAAAAGCATGCTTTATTAGCATGTGTAACAGTACCGTTACTGCCGTGCCGCTCCTGAGGTACGTGCGCGGCGAGAGGGGGGGAAGTATCGGTCGCTCCATCCAATCGCTACCGTCGACGCTCGGCGTTCCTCGCCTCGCACCTCGCCGCGCGTACCTCAGGAGCGGCATAGCAGTCGGCATTTCGAAGATCGATGCCCTACAGGACGGGGCATTCCCAATCGGGAGAACGAGGGTACGTTTGTCTACGCGCGATTTCCACTCAAGTCATTATTCCTTTGATCGAAACACAATCTAACACTGTCGGTTCTGTAATCTCTAGAGATCTAGCTTATTTTATATAGATACACGTACGTACGTTCGTACGAGATAGTGGCCAACTGCTTTGACGACTGCTAGAGCCGGGACCGACAGTTTAACATGCCCTCCGAAGCACGGAAGCGCGCAGATCTAAATGCCACTAACGGTCAACCCTCCAAATAGTGACCGCGCAGAACGTCGCTTAACTTAGATAATTGGTGAAGATTGACTAAGCAAGCTACGCCACGAGCGCTTCATATAGATATAAAAGGTCGAGGTTGCTTAAGCTACATGGTGTATAAATAGTTCTTACCTGCTATTACTATTATTGTACCACTGAGTACAAATCTCCATAGATTCCTTAGTATGAGCTCCGTCAAGGTAAAATGTTGCATAATCACTCTGCACAACTTGGTACCTTCCCGGCCATTTGCACTGCCTCAAGCCTTCCATCGTTTCTAACGGTACTTCATATTGAATCTTCCCTTGCACCTTCAAGCCGTTATGAGCGTTACTGACATCTGTTTTGAAGCCATTTACGGTTAATTTCCTGTGCGTTCGCAGCCACGCGTGAGCTAGTTGGATGGCTAGAGAGGCGTTGGTTTTGTACGATTCTAAATCGACTTGGAGATTCGGTTTTTTTGATTCGAGGAATGTGTAAGTATTGTAGTCAGGAGCGATGATCAAAGGGCACTAGAAAGAAGGAAACAAAAGATTTCAATAAAAGAGGAAGATAAAGTTGGACAAGGTTTAATTTCCACTACACAAAATTGTTGGTCTTAGTTCAATCAATGGTCTAACAGGATAAGGTTCAAATTCGATCGTCCTGGCAACTATGAGGAACATAGGGGTGGTGTTCGTCAAGCGATCAACTTCTTCAGGCTGTTAATGATGATGGATGATGCATGCATTTTCCCACCCCATCTCAATAATGGAAATGTTGGCTGAAGGGAAAGCTATTAAGTTACCTCGATAGCATCAGCAGTCTTTCTCAGCACGTCCATAGCATCGCTGGGCTGTTGCACCGTGTACGCCACACATCCTCGCTTCATGACGCCGGCTTTCGCAGCCGCTATCTCTGGCAATGTGTGGCCGAGGATGGATGTGTGGTCCAACCCTAAGGCGGTTATACCGACTACTGGGACTTTACTGAAAAATATTTGCTTGTTTCAAGACTTTGATACAAAGAAACAAGAGAATTATGGTGAAGATTTGCATGCACGTCTGTAGAGGCACGAAAACCATTTATTTTACATTTTTTTAGATGTAGATAATGCGTAATGGGGACAGCGTACATAGATTGCATTATGTGATGTTCAAAAAAAATGTTACAAAGGCGTGATATTGCGATGAACCAAAAATGACATAGGAGGTACGGATGAACCGTACTGCCTGCGCCAGTCAAACTTTTCCTGAACCAATACATTAGGGCAGCAAATAGTTACCGTAACACGTTAGTGTAGTCTACGATTCCACCGATGCCGACTTCAATGACAGCGACATCCACATTCTCCATCAGAAACACATTGTACGCCATAACTGTCAAGAATGCAAAGTACTTCGGCATGTCACCTTCATATTCCTGTAACAAATAGTAACTTTTTACTTCAATATTCTGAGCTTTTTACAAAAAAAAATTTAAAAATTAAAATTAGCCCTACCTGTGTGTCATACAACATCTTATAGACCCGATGGAAGTGATTCGCGAAGGCTATCTCCGCGAGAGGGCGCCCATCAAGGCGGATTCTTTCCCGCGCCGCCACCAAGTGGGGAGACGAGTAGAACCCTGTGCGGAACCCGTGCTGACGGAGTATCGACTCGCACATTGCGCTTGTTGAACCCTGAAATTGGCATGGAGCTATTATGGCTTATGGCATGAACTTTTTGTTCACAAATCCCCGTTACGAGTACGCATCGGCGTCAACGGGAATTTTATTATATGTCACGTTAGTCTTGATCTAGACTAGACTAGCCAAAACCACGTTGGTAGAATTAAAGAAATTTATTCTCAAAAAAGACGAATTATAGTCACTTGTTTGAGAACAAGGTTAACATTATAGTATAGCTTGTCGTTCGTAACAGGGTAAGTAGGTAGGTATCCAATAATCTGCACACATCCAACCCATTCAAAAAACTCTAAATTAAGTTCTAGGAATATGTTTCGTAACTATGTTTTATGAGTGAGTGGGATAAACAAAGAAATGCTTATACAGAGCAGAGGTAAAATCGGACAATGGAAAATATTAAAAATAGTTATAAACTAGGAAGGTAATCGTAGTAGGTTAGGTACATATTACATGAAATTTGATTATGTTTATTAAATAAGTGGCCAGCTCTGGCGCACTGTTTGGTTAATGGTCAGCAAGTTCACGTAATCTAGGAGTTATGAATGGTACCTACTTGTTTGAGTCTGTGACTCAAGGAATGCTATAGGTATAGTATTATATAATCTGTGGCTATAGTAATCATAGTCAGACTAAATGAGGCTGTTTAGTATTTTTACGATACCTTTCCTTTAGTCCCAGCTACATGTATCACAGATAGCTCATCCAGCTTCTTCAGTGGTACTCCAGTCCTGGATAGGTAATTCTCCATGTCTTCTATGTTAGTGCATTTCTAGAAAAATAGAACATATTACTGACATAATATTATATGAGACTGCATTTTGACTGCACCAGTGGTGCAGTGGTGCAGGGGGGGGGGGACTAGAATAATAACTGGCGTAGTTTACACATTGTAGAAAACAGTAAGTAGTATTTTAGTAATTAGGAATTTTGGGGTATTAGATAGGTTACGTACCTACCTACCACAGAACACCACAGAATGTTGATATTACATAATGTTAGTAATAATAAAGGCCATATTTATGAGTAATTTCTAATATAATATTATAAAAAGTACAATATTAAATTATTATATAGGTAAGATAAACTTAGCCATACAAAATATTAAGTATAAGTTTTATGATACCTGTAAAAGATATATAAGTTGTAAAATGCTTCCTACAGTTAAGACTAATTTGTAACAATTATTTATGCAAATTGTATCTTGTATCTCAGATACCTAAATATGCCACCTAGTGCCTATGTACCTACACCTCAACAAATTGCTGTGCCCTAACAGGGTTTATGTTTGCTACACTACTTTTGTACAACATCTTTATAACAACATAAGTGCAATAAACGATTTGAATTTGAATTTGGAATACTCACTTGTCCATTTTTTATGTTCCTCTTTATCTGCTCTATTGTAGATTTGTTTGATTGAAGGGAGTTCAGCTTCCTGATAGCTTCCTGTAAGAGAAACAAAAAATTACTTCCAAATTGTTTAGTAAATGTAGTAGGTATACCTACCACAACAAACAGATAGAGCACACTGGTTTAAAAAAAACTTTTTTTAAACTGTTCACTCTTCACTTCATGATAATATAATTATCCTCCTATCTGGTAGGTACCTATTTGGCAATACATTCTAGTAAATAGTTAATAACCTGTATTTGAGAGCAGATCCATTTGACACTCATTTAAAAATAATATGGGAAGAAATTCAACAATGATAATGATTCTTGAAGAATGTTGTGAACTAAAAAGAAGGAAAGAAATTGTACTCAACACAAGTTGGATACATAACAATGTAACCTAAATGCTTAAACACATGGCTCATATTACAATAACAGTCTGTAAGTAGAGCGATTACTATGGATGGTGAAAAAACAAGTTTGGGTGTTATTCTTCACAGAAACCAATGTAGGTGTACCTATCTACCGAGTATATTTTGGAGCCAATAAAAAGAAATAAATTAATAAATACCTCGTAACTACACTTTGTGGAGGACATCCTTACAACTATTCTATTTACAACACAACTACAAATACGTCGCACGCTGATGTTTGTCATTGACTCATCATCAGTCCACTAATTCCACTATCCTTCCGCTGGACCGGAATTATGCAGTTAGTGTTTGTTTTGCGAGAATTTCAGTTTTTGTTCGATTCAATCACACGGTGTTTTTAGCCGCAAGCCCCTTTATCAACGGCTAGTACTGTACTGCCACACCGTACTCCCATCTGACCACCGAACACCTCTAACATCTGACCCACTGTCCATGTAACTACTTGATCTGACCCTCGTACTGGGATATCGTCATAACTAGAAAATATATTGAACCGCATAAAACCAGAATCAAAATATTCGATTTCTTTCAACTATTTCATATTCAAAACATAACCTCAAAGTCTTCTTCTCTAAAAAAATAAATAAACGTCGTTGACGTTGACATTGATTTAGAAAGGCCAAAATATTTTTGCTCTGTGGCCAAGAATTTAATTCAATGCGTGTACTGTAGGCTCGCGATCTGAAAGCAGTTCTGAGGAATGCGCTAGTGATGTGACCTAATTAGCGACAATGAACGGAGTTCGATATTTTTCTTTGACACCTTATAAGTGGACGTTCAAACTGCTTGTATCTGTTAGTATTTTAAGGCCCGTATTCCAAGACAGAAATCGTTACTCAAGCATAGATTTGAGTAGAGATTTTCATACAAAAATCTATGCTTGAGTACGGATCAGTGCTTGAGTAAGGCTACGGAATACGGGCCTAAGGCATTTTATTTATTATATTTGCGCTAGATATTTGTATTACAAGTTATGGTACAAAAAAAAAGAAAATATCATGCATTATATTCCCTACTTTAAGAAAACTGCGTGGAAAAGCCGGAAATCTTAATCAAACAAGTTTGTTATTGTAAAAAATATATTATTTGTACCTAATTTTAATCATCATCATCAAAAATAACACGAGTTCGCAACTTGAGTAAAACGTTATCGATAGCGCGCGCGAGCGGAGCGAGAGACATCAAGCATGGCACTAAACGACAGGCGGCCGCGGAGAGGTGTCGACGGGCGGGGAGAATTGCGCCCGCCTCGCACCTCATAGGCACGCCGACCTCCTCACTACACCACCACGTTCTGGCAGACAATGCTTTCAGCATTAAGTCCACCCTTTGTAACAAATTTATAATTTCTGCAATAAAGTATTAAATAAATAAAATAAATACCCCGACTGCACTCAGATCGCGCGGCTACGATACCATGCATGCACAGAACGCGGGTGTGTGGTTGCCGCGAAAATCAAAACCCTTCGAAACCATCTTTCAAAAAATTAAACCAAACATAGGCAACCCTACCTATCTAATTATAGAAAAAAACTCTTTGACAAGAGGATTTGAACAACTATTTGAAGAGGAGTGGAGAGGAGAAGAGCATAGAAAAAATACTCTCTAGAGAAAGAGAAGACCCAAATTCAGAGATACCTACTTATAATACCTACATTTTTCTTTGTACCTACCTAATCAGTGCGTGAAGGTATAATAAAACTTGAATATGACGGAAACCGACGCTACGAAACGACCTATTGAAATGCCAGAACGTTTTATACCATACCTAGAGAAGTATAGAATTTACAAAATTTTCAAGGTAATGTTTCTTGGCTACCCTCCCAAAAGGTACCTGTACCTACTGAGCCTACTAAACAAAATAAACGAATAGTTTCATTCTCATAGGACATGGTGAGAGACCTCGTGATCAACCTGCCAAAAGACCACTTGAAGCACATGAAGGTGTTCCTCAGCCGGCATCAGCACTGCTCCAAAGATGCTGATCGTGTTATTTTACTGGTTTCACCGAAATTAACATTTGGTAATTATGTTCCCTTGCACTGATAACATAGGAATACTTACAGAATTACCTGTCTGGTCGTGTGGCTCTGTACGGCTTATTTTGTGCTTATTATAATATAATATAATAATAATAATCATTTATTTCAGTAACCAAGTTAATTATATACATAGTGACGAGAAAGCATAGAAATCAAACAAGTGATACAGCCAATCTTATGGAGTAGATCGTGGAAGAATTAGGGAACTTAAATCTATACAATTCTTAATGTTTAAATTTACAAGAGCTGAGTAAAGTTTTCTTGGTCCCCAAACTAGGATTCCCTGTGATATGGGTAACCAAGGTTCTCGCTATTAGTGGTCCGGAAAGAAGAAAAATAACAAAAATATAAATAAAAAGTTATTTACGAGCACTTACTGTAACTGCTCGTAAATAAGCACTAATTTTTAAACTTATTGCTACCTATTTTTCAGATTTGAAATTGTTGGCCAAACAAATGATAAAAGATCTAGGCTTCTTCGTGATCACGCGACGTTGCGTGATGGACCGTTATGAGAAGGTACGAGGTACTTCATATCAACCTTAGAGTATTGTGAGGGCCGCCGGCCGCCAAATAGTAGGTATTTGCGATAATTTCTATCCTACCTAGGGTTTTTCTATACACAGCACGACGAATACGTGCCGGGCTGTATCTCTCCGGTGCTGATGTCGGATGTGACCCGGACGATGACAATGAAGGACCCGGTGCCCCAGGCTGGCTGGCTGATGTTCGGTACAGTTTCTGCTTGAGTTTTTGTTCCCACCTATTACTTAGGCTTTACATCTATTACCGCGTGCACACTATGTCCATGCCGCTGCCGGCATTAAATGCCGCTTAGTGAGAATAAAGCCGGTGTTGCTGTGCCCGCGGCACGCGGTAGATTGAAGCGTCACGGGACACTGCATTGCCTGTGACCACTGCAATGTTTAGATGGAGTAGGCTTGATCTATTACCTAAGTAAGTACTAATGGTACTCTATGGTACGTACTATGGCGAAGGCACATACCTACCGACCGGGTAGTTATAGTTAGGTAGGTCCCTGGTCCTAGCGTGGTCGATTGAATTAGTCTCAAATCCAGACTCCGTTGGTAGATGGCCATGCACATAACACTGAGTGATTGCCTACAATAACTTGACTTTTTCCTTGAGTCTACGAATTCATTTCGTCCAACTTGACTGGCACCATAAACATCCAGATCACCCATGCACGGTCCGCGAAGCGCGTTGCCTGCAGCAAGACGGAGTCCTGCCTACAGTAACGTTGGCGCTGATCCCGACGCCACCACAGGCGCCGCCTGCTCCCGACACGCTGACTCCCGCTAGGAACTTCACGCAGCAGGACTTTGAGGGGTTGAAGTTCGCTTATAAGGCGACTTTGAAGGTACTCTACAGCAAGTCTTACATAATACTCCTATATGGGTGTGCTTGGGCATCATTTTTCCTTTTTCCAGGAAGTCCATATCGATCCTACTGACAATCTCGACGCGATATCATCGAAGTGCTTCAATGCGGTTCGCGCATGCGCTGCGGGTGCGCAGGGGCCAAAGCAAGGGCACCACGTGGTCGGCGCGCCGGGGATTTACCGCGTGCTGCTGATCGGACCAAGGGGCTCGGGCAGGCGGAGTCAGGCGTTCGCACTGGCTAAGCATTTTAGACTGGTTTATTGTATGCTCTTACTTACGGCGTAGGGTAAAGGCGGAAAACCTTCTCGCTCGCACATTTCAAAATTTTTGAAGATATAATATAACTAAACTAGGTGCCGCCCGCGACTTCGTTGGCATCCCGTTGGATCCCTTTTATTTTTTGGGATAAAAAGTAGCCTATATGTTAATCCAGGTCACGGATAATATATATTCCAAGTTTCATCCAAATCGGATCAGTAGTTTTTACGTGAAAGAGTAACAAACATCCATCCATCCATCCTCCATCCATCCATACTTACAAACTTTCGCGTTTATAATATTGGTAGGATAGGATGTAATTCGGAAAAACGGAAAACTTTTTTGGATCAATGTGATATTTTTACTGAACCTTTTGCATTGTTATTCTCTCGACCCGGAGGCTCTGCAATTTCACATAATTATATTTAGTTACCTATATTATTATCTTCAAAAATGTTGAAAAGTGCGAGCGAGAAGGTTGTCGCCTTTACCTTACGCCTTATTCTGTGTACAGAGTAAACATTCTATAAAAGTGACTCCTACAAACCTTAGATACCTACTGCCACAGTACAAGTACCTACCTAGACCTACTACTTCGTGGCTAGAGACAAGTTTAGCTCCTATAGATAATCTACTGACACGCAAGATTTGCAGAATCGACAGCATGAGAAATATAAACAGCAGGCGCGGTACCATTCATTATTCAATGAATTGAGGACTTTATTCTAGCTTTTGAAAACCGTTTTAACCTTGATGTCACTCAACTAAAGACAATTTAGTTTTGTTGTTCCGCTCGCTCCTGCATCTCAGTTTACTCATTTTGAATAGCGGATCCTAAAGACATCTATCTTAAACAGTGCATTTAGAAGAGCTTCTGAATGAGGCTAGAGAGAAGAAAGACGACATTGGTGAGAAGCTACGAAGCTACGGACTGAGCTTGCAGCTCAAAGCTGAGGTTGTCAAACGACGACTGCTGAAGAAGGTATTATTCACCTAAGATTGCTTTTTTTAATTCGCTGGTTGCTGGTTGTTCCTTTAGACTTGACCGCTGTGAACTAAACTAATGAGAATATGTGTACCTAGGTATGATTCTTTGTGATTATGTTCAGTAGTGTTGCTATGCATATCTAGGAGAGGAACTCAGATAGGTAGTTCCGACCGCTGACGCTCAGAGGATCCTTTCGTTTAGGTCAAATGTTTTGTTTTCAGGATTGTATTGACCACGGCTGGGTATTGACTGGGTATCCAAACTCTGGAAATGAATTTGAATATCTTGATACTGCGACGACTCCCCCAAACCGGTTAGTTGCTGCGTAAACCTACATCTCATTAGAACTACCACGTAGGTACTACCTACACATTAGGTAGGTACCTACCTGCCTAGTCCATGCCTGTGCTACTTTGACTAGGTACCTAGCAATAGGCTCACGGTAAGCAGATGCCGACTTTGAAATTCTACGAATGTACGTTGTGACCTCAGCTCTTTCATCGTCAGGGTCTTGTAAATTTCAGTGTGATATTCCTAAACGCTGATTGGGAGACATGCAAGGCGCGAACCCTTATGCACGGCGTGGATTGGTGCACGGGAAGGTCCGCGCCAGCCGGCGCCGGCCCCAGGGTACTGCCGCATCCTAAGGACAATGCGGAACAACTGGACTATGAGGTAAACCCAATCGAATTCCGGGGTTTTTGGAATTTCTTAAAGCCCTAAAATCATAACCACGTTGATTTTTACTTATCTAAGTCAACTAAGGTTAAAATCGTCCCTTCTCGTCGCTGCTGCTCGGCCCGAAGGACCAAATTAGAATGTTAATCGCATCTAGGTAAGGTATAAATCAGAAACGGTATAAAACCAGTAAAATACTGTGTGCGAAGCGCACGTTTTCTAGGGCAATGGCCTCTCAAAAGTTCACGACATTGTACGTTCACTAGGCCGGCGTGTGATATCATGTCATTGTTAGTATTCAAGATATTCCAACAATTTGGTTAACTATGTAGGTATATGTACCTTAGCTGTAAATATATAGTGGAAAATTTAGTGTTATTGTATTTTTCCAATTTTACAGTTGGACTATTACTTCTCGGAGGCGGTAGCTGAATTGAGGGCAGCAGCCGGCATCACCGCGGTGGAGATCAATGCCCAAGAGCCTTTTGGTCCGCCATCCGCCATCATCGTAACTATGCATTATCTAACAGTAGTTTTGCTAAGGAACTTAGGCATCTAACCTATTTTATTTTGTAGACAAGGTGCAAGTAAAGATCCAGGCAGCAGTGATGGCTGCGCCGGCCTTTGACATTGAATTCTGCTCACAGCTGCGCAATGCAAAGGGAGATTAAATAGGTAAAGAACTATCATTTTCCTAGCACCTAATATTATGTTTGATAATGTTATTAGTAGAAAAATAAAAGATGCTTGTCTCATTAGAAAATTGTTTTATTATGTACTCCTTCATACTTCGAAATTCATTAAATTACTACATAATTACACTGCTAATTATCAACTAACATTTCTGCAGTCTCAAAATAATTACATACATACATTTAAGAACATTGAGGTAGTCTCCAGAGTGGGGATGAGACTAGCGATTCATCTCTTCACAAAAAATAGGAAGATAAATGAACCGAGAGAGATAGAGAGGAACCGGTCCTCTAGACGCGCGACCTATTGTTTCACTAAAATAAAAATGCATCGATTCACATACATTCTAACATTCGAGCGCAATCACACCGCGCGCAGCGGGAGCTCGATCCGATCGAGGCTCGAGGCTGCAGGCGGCTGCCGACGCCTCGCGCCCGCCGCACGCCACACCTACTCGTAATAAATACCTATACACACAACGAGATAAACACATCGCATCCGCGCTGACTGCAGCCTGTCCGCCAGGCTCAGCCTGTACGTCTGGTGCACAACCTGCAGTGCCGGAGATCACATTTGGCTACTCGCATACGTCGACAGTCTGTTACTTTACAACTCATCCTTAAACTCATCTTCATCGCCACCCGCGCCTGGTGGAGGCATGCCTCCCTGGCCCTGGTACAGCTTGGCGATGATGGGCTGGACGATGTCTTCCAGAGTTTTCTTCTGCTTCTTGTATTCCTCAGAGTCCGTGTCCTGGTTATCCTCGAGCCACTTGATGGCGGCGTCGATGGCCTCCTCCATCTTAGATTTCTCCTCGTCGCTGAGCTTGGCACCGAGTTTTTCCTTATCTTGTAGCTGGTTCTTTAGTGAGTAAGCATAGCTTTCGAGGTCGTTTCTAGATTCGACGCGCTCCTTTAGTTTCTTGTCATCATCGGCGAACTTTTCGGCATCCTTGATCATTCTCTCGATGTCCTCCGGGGTCAGTCTGTTTTGATCGTTCGTGATAACGATCTTCTCCCTGTTTCCTGTGCCCTTATCTTCGGCGGACACTTGGAGGATGCCGTTGGCGTCGATCTCGAAGGTTACCTCGATCTGAGGGATCCCTCGCGGTGCGGGTGGAATGCCCGTAAGGTCGAACTTGCCGAGCAGATGGTTATCCTTGGTCATGGGACGCTCGCCTTCGTAAACCTGGATAGTGACAGTGTGTTGGTTGTCGCTGGCAGTCGAGAAAATCTGTGATTTCTTGGTGGGGATGACGGTGTTACGAGGGATGAGTTTGGTCATGACTCCACCGACGGTCTCGATACCCATGGTCAGAGGGTTGACGTCGAGAAGGACGATGGCGTCTGTGTCTTGCTCGCCGCTGAGAACTCCAGCCTGGACGGCGGCTCCGTAGGCAACGGCTTCGTCGGGGTTGATGCCTCGGGATGGTTCCTTGCCGTTGAAGAATTCCTTGACCAGCTGTTGCACCTTGGGAATACGGGTAGAACCACCGACGAGCACGATCTCATCGACGTCCTTCTTGTTCATATCGGCATCCTCCAATACCTTCTGCACGGGTTTGAGAGTGGATCTGAAGAGGTCCATGTTCAATTCCTCGAACTTGGCACGGGTCAGGGTTTCGGAGAAGTCATCACCCTCGAAGAAGGACTCGATCTCGATCTTGACCTGGTGGCTGGAGGACAGAGCTCGCTTCGCCTTCTCTACCTCACGACGTAGCTTCTGGACAGCGCGGTTGTCTTTTCTGATGTCCTTGCCCTTCTTCTTCTTGTACAGTTTGATGAAGTGTTCCATGACGCGCTGGTCGAAGTCCTCGCCTCCCAAGTGAGTATCACCATTGGTAGCAACTACCTCAAACACTCCGTTATCAATGGTAAGTAGAGACACGTCGAAGGTTCCACCTCCTAAATCGAACACGAGCACGTTCTTCTCTCCATCCTTCTTGTCGAGACCGTAAGCGATGGCGGCAGCGGTGGGTTCGTTGATGATCCTCATGACCTGGAGGCCGGCGATGGCTCCGGCGTCCTTGGTGGCCTGACGCTGGGCGTCGTTGAAGTAAGCTGGGACCGTGACGACGGCATGGGTGACCTTCTTACCGAGATAAGCTTCAGCGGTCTCCTTCATCTTGGTCAGGACCATGGCGGAGATTTCTTCGGGAGCAAAGACCTTCTGGCCCTGGGCGGTTTGTACAGAAACATGGGGTTTGCTGTTCTTTTCAACTACCGAGAAGGGGAAGAATTTGACGTCGTGTTGAACAGTCGTGTCGCCCCAGTCACGACCGATGAGACGCTTGGCGTCAAACACGGTATTTTCTGGGTTAGTGGTCAGCTGGTTCTTGGCAGCATCTCCGATGAGACGCTCACCATCAGCAGTGAAGGCTACATAAGAAGGAGTAATACGGTTACCCTGGTCATTAGCGATGATCTCCACTCGCCCATTCTTGTAAACACCCACACTGTGAACAAAGAAAAGTAATATTTATGTTTAGATTTTTATTTCAATATTGCTATCGATTCAATTGTTGCATTTTTCTAAATTAACCTAATTTGACAGCTCTAAAATTATAGCCGTCCTTGTCATTTTAGTTTATGAGAAAGGGACAGCAACCTTTTTAGTGCTGTCAAATTAGGTTAATTTAGAAATATGCAACAAGCGAATCAATACCAATTGTGTGATGTTTAAATCCAAAGATTATTTTAAAAACCTTGTGATTTTTTGTTTATTAGAAAATCAATACTTAACTAACACAATATTTTCATTTAGATAACTATATCCTTTTGAATTTTTATCAATAACAGCATGAACTCTAAAGAGCAAAGGTAAATGACCTTCAGTTTATTTCAATTTGTGTTGATATGGGTGGCAAACACATTGAAATATTTAATTATTTTGAATGAAACCTATATTTCAATTTCTTTAGATATTCATGATAAAACTGAAAACAATTGTTGTAGATTCATAAAATATGCTAACTCATTAAACAATCTTGATTGAGTCTAAGATAAAAATGGTGTATGTGGCATGGAAAATTCTTGAAATGTGCTCTGACTAGATGTTAGACAATGCTATAATGCTTACCATGAGTAGGTGGTTCCCAAGTCGATACCGATGACAGTGCCGATTTCCTTATCCTTTTCTTTCTTGTCGTCAGCGTAGACCGCCGCGACCAACACCGCCAGCGCTAGTAAACTCCACCGCATTTTGAGCATGCAATACACACTTTTCTGCAACAAATAAATACTAAATCAGCCATTGATGAATAGAACGCCTCCACTGTTAATCTCAAGCGACCCGACCTCACATGGACACGTACTAGGTAGGTGTACGTAACCAATTCGATGGGACACGTCACACAAATGCTGACTAACGGAAACAGCTCAGATTATTACAGAAAGTGAAAGTTCCCATTCGGTACGGTCTAGTGGAACCAGCTAACGGCGCATCTAGGGCTGTACAGAGATGTAGGGCGCAGCCGCCACGCCGCCCGGCCCAATGATCGAGAAACTTCGCAGTGACGCTACAACCCCATGAAAACAACAATTTTAGAATGAATCCTATGAAGTTTCTGGTTCAAATACTTTGGAACGATAGGGAAAGCAATGAAAACCCCAGAGAAACACAATATTTTCAATGTATTGATCGATCGGGACCAAATGACTGGCAGGTTACATTCCAATCAGACAAAATTGAAACGAAATTTTAACGGGGTTTGGCTAACTGCTTCGTGATTACGTACCTGATAACTAATAAGATGAAATTATTCAAACAAATCTGTTCACAGCCACGATTTATGCACTTTCAATAGGACACTTGCACAAAATTCACAAATACTTTGTTCATGCACCTTTGATTTTTCGTGAATAACTGAATGAAGTTCACCCGCGGCCGCTGCTATTATTTAGCGCTACTGTTGATCGTGGGCGATGCAGATTGGTCAATTTTTTGGTGACGTATACATCAGCACTTCGGGATTGGGCCAGGTGTGCGTACTCGGCGCGACGTCATTGGCCCACGTTTGTAACTGGCTCTGACTAGGCTGATGAAATCTGCGCGAATTTTGAAATGTAGGTACACCTGCAACTTTTTGTGAAAGTTATATTTTTTTATTTCGCTTGCACTTCAGCTAGTTTTGATTGAAATCCACTACCATCCACTACGTTAGAACCACGTTAGAACAGAACAAAAGGGTTTGTTGTGTTTGGTTGTTTATTTTGGAACTATTTCAAGCTACCTACATACATTATTATTCTAGTTTATCGTTGTATATACCTTTGCATGTTTGTTGGTCTGTGGTCATCATCACAACACTCCGAATCCGAAAGAATAAGAAATAGCAGGGGGAGGGTTTTGCCCAGCAGTGGGACAGAAATGGCTAATTGGAAAAAGGTAAGAATAATCACAGAAGTAGCTTTGTGCTACGAACGATCCTTCAAGCTTAAAACATCTCTTTTTTTAATTCGGGTGATAATTACCTACCCTAATAGTAACATAAAATGTTACACAAGGAATAGAACCCGTACTATTCGTAGGAAAATATGTATACAGTGTACATAAGAAAGAAAAACACTGCATACCTACATCCGTTTACAAAGAGAAAATGAAACAACAAACAAGTTTTAATTTTTTACCATTGTTTATTCCCAAAATTCCAATAAAAATAACAATTAATCGGTATTATTTAATGATAAAAACAACAGTAATTCCTGTACTTGATAGCTTAAATCTAGTTAAAAATAAAAACTTGAAACAGGCTTAAAAGTAGGCCAAAACAACCAAAGTCTTTTAGATTACGTCGATAGATTAGGAACGATAGAGAGAGCTCTATAGCTTTTTCGATATTATCCTTAAAATTAAAGGAGTGAAGTAAGTAATGATGCAATCAGCACCTGAAACAGAAAAAAAACACATGCATTTAATTTTTCGTTTTAAAACCGCGCACTTCATTCTTACAAATAAAATGAGGTGACATATCACTCCATAACTGGGTTTTTTACGGTCTCTGTGTTCTAAGTACCTACTTTTAGGGTCGCACCAGCGGCACACATATAATAATGACCAGGAAAACGTCTCTTGGACTAGTATGTAATACTTCCTAATCCAGTAAATAAAACATGCTAACCCGCTCTTCTGAAGCAAGTAAGGGTTTCCATTAGAATAGTTTCCATTTCAGCGCCGTCACCACTCCGGGATATCATCGCGTATTCACCAGATACCTGGACAAAAATAATTCAAGTATAAGTAAATTATTTTGCATGGATAAACTCAGCATTTGACTGGTATAAGTAAATTTTTTTGCAAACTCAGCATTTGACTAAACCTCTACCTATTAAAATTCTTTATTCTAGCAAGGATTATGTAGGCGTAACGAATCACTTAAAAGGTGACCAGAAAATAAACGACTATCTACCAACCTACCTACTTAGTGTTATTTAACAATAAGTTTCTAGAAGTTTCTAGAAGTTTCGCGAACGTTCTTTTAAAAGCAAGAGCTTACAACATTTTAAAATAAATCTACACATTATCAACAGTGCTCTTACCTCGAGTTATCGAATAATAACAAAGCGAGATAACAAAAGTTACTCTTGTATTGAAGCTGGAGCACAAAACGCGCACAACCAAGTATTTCCATGGAGATAGGCTTTGCCACAATACTGAAAGTATTGGAAAAAAATGTTGCTATTGTAAGAAAAACATGGATATTCATATTGATGTCATAAAGGCGTAGAAGTCAATTTCTCTATCATTCCCTGTGCTGACTCGTTACGCCACACCACTATGCTCATTTCGGCAGATTTAACTCTAATGGGGATGACGTCATAGGCATCTCGGCGGAAAACTCAAACAATTAATTATAGAGGTAGAACTTGTGAGACTTAAGTGTTGAGATTGGAGATCTGAGGATAGAGTACACAAGCTCTTGTGGGAAAACCACAGAATAGCGCTAAAATAGTATCAGGTAAGTATAGGACACGATATCCCCAATAAAAAAAACTCGACAACTGGCTACGAATAAAAAAAAAAAAAATTGCTATGCCCTAAGCTTAAAGGTTAGACCGCACTAGGGCGGAACTGCACTGCAGCGGAGCGGCGCGTCATTTTCAATGTAGTTTGGTATAACGCACTAGAACTGCAGCAGCGCGGCATTTTATCTCTCAGTCGGTTGGCAACCACTGAACTCGATGGATGAAATTGGTGTGAACGGTATATATATATAAAAGAAGAGGGACCTGACTTACCTATCACATTCCGCTAAAGCTAGGGCTAAAATTTGGAATGTACTTTCTTTACATGGCATAGGCACCCGCTAAGACGGGATTTTAACCAATTTAACCCCTGACTGGGTCAAACTGGGCCTAAACGTTAGTATGCAAAATCGTATTCCTTGAAGTTATAAATACCAAAATTGGCATGTACCTATATTCATCAAACTAAATAAATAAGAACTGTATTAAAAAAAACTAGCTCAACACTAATTCGCTGTGCTATTAGTTGTTAAAGTTTGTATGGAAAATTGATTTGTTTCAAACTTAGGTAGGTAGGTACCTAGCATGTCCTTACAAAAAAATAAAATACCTACGAAAGGTGTAGGTAGGAAGGGAAATAGCGTACCTAGGTAAAAAATACCAGCCTCTGAAGCACCAATTAAAGAAGTAGCTAAGTGGGTAGGCAGGTAAGTAGGTAGTAGGTACCTACTTAAGATCTCGCTATAAAGTCAACGGGAAGCATAGTTTATGTGTTGCTTTATTACTGAGTACCTACCACGTGGGCAAAGCCGCGGGCGATACAGCTAGTATAATATAGATGGATACCTCGCAAGTGTCGCGGACGCGCCGCTTACTATAACGCACTAAGCGGCAGCGGAACTGCGCGTCGCGAGCGCGTCAACTTTGCCAAGTTGCCCAACTCTGTCGCGACGCTCCGCTGCAGTGCAGTTCCGTTGCCGCGTAGTGCGGTATGGCTAGTACATTTACTTGGAAAGAATATTGAAGCTAACTGTCGCGACGCTCCGCTGCAGTGCAGTTCCGCCCTAGTGCGGTCTAACCTTAAGGGCTATTATGCACTACTATTTTAATCTTAAGACCTCACCATGTAACATAATAATTGCAATAAATGATATGAATTATATATATGAATAAATAAAACAGTGCTTAAAAGAGTGACTAATAAAGTGATAAAAGACATTTCAACACTGTGTGACGTAGACCTAACAGCGAAAGCTGCTCGTCTATAAACTAATAAATAAATAAATGAAAAAAAAAAAACACAAAATCGGTAATTCTAAAAACTATAACGAAGGCTAAGTTCTGTAGATGTTGGATGGATTTAGTGGATGTTAAAATGATAAGTAAATAGTACGGTAGGTACCTGATAAACAAATAGAGGATGATGTGGAAACTGGTCCTTAGTCTGTCTGACGATGTCCAGGTACGGGAGACCAGGTTTCACCATCAGGAAGTCAGCGCCTTCGGCCACGTCGCGGATCTGAGGCAATTTCATCAGATATTGAGTCATTGATGAGAGGGCAACAAAACGAATGAAACTGATTAGTCTATACTATACTATTATAAAACTGTATAAAAGCCAAAAACTAAAATTAAAGATATGGGAAAAATAAATATGCAGTTCTACTAAATAACCGATTCTGATTTCAAAAATCGAGTTTGTTTGTTCGCGGATCACGCGTTTACTACTGGACCAATTTCAATGAAACTTATACCATTCAGAAGCCCTTTTTCCGGATTGAAACATAGGCTGTATTTTATTGAAATAAAAGACGTGGATTCTTAGATACAGCTTGACCTCTCTTAACCAAATGCAGCATTTGGCACGAGGCTCATCGTATACTGGTTGACAGATATTTTGGTGGAAAGTTTCGCACGCGTACGAAATCGCGGGTATCAGCTAGTTAGTCATAAAAATATAATATTCTTCGAAATCTGTCTCTGACTCTTTCAAGACATTTTTTGAGGTTGATAACAAATTGATATAGGTAGGTACAACCATAAAAGCAAATAGATTTACAAGACTCAAGTCTCTTGCAAAACTGGAGGACAGCAGAAGCCTACACACCTCAAACCTCAGAATTCTCTATCATCCTATGTACCTTTTTTGGTGAGTTTTTTTTTAATTATGAGCAAATAAAACATCCGATTTAATTTTTCTAGTGTATGAACACTACTCGAGTGGAGACCGCGTTTAGGCAAGCGTAGTGTAGGACGCCCTCCGGCTAGGTGGGGTGACGATCTGAGACATGTAGCTGGCAAACACTGGATGAGAAGAGCTGAAGACCGGGCTCAGTGGCGCGTCTTGGGAGAGACCTACGTCCAGCAGTGGACCGATATAGGTTGATGATGATGATGATGATGATGAACACTACCAAGCATGTTACTCACAGCAGCCCTAGCAGCGAGACCGGCGCTGCCTGGTGGTAATTGGTAACACTTGCGGTCTCCGGCCATTGGAGAACTCTTCATAGTATCCCGGAATGGACCGTACATCGCAGAGGCAAACTTGCACGAATATGACAACACTGATACCTGGAACATTAGGGTATAATAACTTGATGAAGAATTATGAGAGCTATTACAAAACGCAAGAAAATTATGTTATCAGTTAACTTGACAGAATACCTCATATTATGTATCAAAAATGCCTCAGTTATTGCAGATGTTTTAATAAAAATTTACTTGTATTTTCATAGTGATATTGATATAAAATGTCAAACCTGTCAGCATTGAATCTAAAGGCTGGTTTTTACAGGGTCATTAACTGACTTCGATTTCGAGACAAGTCAGCGCTGACCCGAAAAATACCCAATGTAAACTGATTTGAAGTCAGTACAGCGGCGGGAAGTCAGCGCTACCAGGACTACTGACTCCATGAAAACGAATGAAGTCAGTGTCGGCGGCAGTTTCGGCGCCGATACTGACTTGCGCACTGACCCTGTAAAAACCTGCCTCAATACCAGATTTACCCATTTTGTAGTTCCATGCTATCCAAAACTAGATACACACCGTGTTCTGCAGTTTGTTGGCTATTAGAGAACCTTTGATGGCCCTGATTCTGTTGTCCATCATGTCCGATGGAGCTACAATATGAGCACCTGAAAATATTTTTAACAAACATTATAAGTTATTAAATTATGTAACTTTATTCTGTTGTAAAATAAGGTCTAATTTAGAACTAGAGAAAATAAATTTTCGTTCTCTTTTTTGATCTCTTTTTAATTCAATAGAGGAGAAATGATTTTTAAGGAAATTATTACCAGCTTTAGCATAGGCAAGTGCTACTTCAGCTATCCTTTCGACAGATGCTGCGTGGTCAATGGTTCCACTCTCACTCAATATCCCGCAGTGGCCGTGTGAAGTGTAAGGGCACAGACACACATCACAGGCAATCAGTAAGTCAGGGTATGCTGCCCGAATGATGGGGATAGCTTTTATAACAGGGTTGTCAGCAGAGTCTGCGTTAGACCCAGTAGGATTCTGTAAATTTCAAAATATTTACATGGACAAGGGTAGGAGGATGATGATGAATTTTTTTTATAAAAAAATAATAATAATTTAATCTTCCAATTTATCTGCGGTTAGCTACTTAGCCATAATCAGATTGGTTCATGATATTTGAATGTTGTCTTGAGACTCCAGCGAGTGACACCATTTAGTACTGAGAACAGTCGTGAGCTACAATTGAGTCTACGTTCTCTGGTCTAAGTATTTGTCATTTCTTGAGGCGTTTCACATTCTCTTGTGTTAAGTAGGTTTCTAGCCAGTTCACTTGAGATTGATTTTTACATTAAATAGATGGTAAAATAATAATTGATGTGATAGCATTGAACAAAATGTTTGTTTGTTCATTTATTTATTTTAAGTGAAATAACTTGCCTTTGGCAAAGAATCAATAATACCAAACAGAAGAATGGATTTCAAGCCATTGCTGATGGGATCATCTAAAGCTTTGACGAGTGCGTTCACTCCGTAGCGAAAGACATTGGGCATGCTTTGGACTGGCTGGCACGCATCCTCATCTTGTCTGGAATAAAAACATATACATTTACTGTAAGTGGCTTACATCTAGTTCATGTAAGTGTGTAAAAGTTTATTACATAATTTTTTTCAAGTCTAGCAGGTAGTAGTAATAAGTGCAAAACTCAAATGAGTTCTTGTCTGAATAGCCTTTGCAGTGTTGCCCGCAATTTCACCAATGTCACTTTTTGTTAGACCTTAGCATGATGGAGAATCGGTGGTGAAAAGTAATGTTCGGTGGAGAATAATTCTTGTAGAGTAGAAACTACCTACCTACCATATACTTACAATAGGAACACTGGGTACATCAAGTTATGCGGCTCTATGCTGGTATTGGAAGCCTGAAGCTTTCTCAGGGTATCCTGAAAGTAGCCACCTTGCAGGACGTGTTCATGGCTTGAGAACAGCTCGTTCATGTTTGCTGTTTCGTGTGTATGGACTTCGATCAGATATCTTTTGATTTGCTCTTTCCGTTATTAGAGTTGTACAACAATCTCAGCTGCCAATTTCGCTGGTTTGCTGGGTTTCTTCCGTTTGATCCACTTTCAGTTTCAGCTTTTTCCAGAATTTTTTGTTTACCTTTTGTCTTCTTCTTCTTCTTTTTATGGTTATAGCTTCTGTCCGTCATCTGTGTATGCCTCTGTCATCGCGATGGCAGCATACTACCTTGACATATTAAAACACTCGACATGTGATAATTCTAAAATTTGACAGCCACTCACATATTCGACGTTTTGAGAGGAGTAATCACGAACAAATCTGACAGTCGCCGCCGCGTTCCTAAATCTAACATAGAATATTCCAAAATTCGAAACATATTGCGCGTCGACCACAGCTGTAATGCCAAACGTTGTAGCGTCACCGCGCAATGTATCTCGGATCGCTAGCGTTACGATAGTTTACGATTGTCATGTCACATTTATTTGTGATGTGATTGTGCTTCAATCAAAGGCTTCGATCGATCCTTCCTTTTGTATTTTTTATATCAATAAATTAAAATGCTCGCACCTCGCTCGCTATTTCTTTACTCGTTTCGTTGCAGAATCTAGTTATTTTACCTACTGAGATTCCCGGCCTAGTAACACTAGCCAAACTAAAGATTATTCAAGCGGTCTGGAGAACGCCTCACCGACTCACCGACTTCTTTTCGACACACGACAATCCTGCCTTCTCAAAATCCGATTCTAGCTTTCTGGTCAAGTGAGTGTCAGCCTTGAATAACTGGTAGACCTTGGCAACATGGATGTTGAAGACGATGGGTTGCCCAACAAAAAGTTCGACGATCCGGACATTGTAACTGTGTGTGAAAAGTCTGAAGCTAAGAAATGCGATAGCAACGAAGCGGAGAGATCGGAAGAAGAGCCTAAACCTCGCATAGTGCTCACATTCCGTTCAGAAAAGTCTAATACCAAAAGTACTAACATGAAGATTGTTTCCACTGAGGAGAAACTTGAGGAAGTACCTCCGAGGCGCACTAGAAGGAACCGCGGTATTTATTCCCTTTTCATGCCTATTCAAGTTATCCTATGCTAACTCAGATTTAGGGCCTATGCACACAGCATACCTACTTTAAACATTCAGATTATATCCTGAACTTTAAATGCGCTTCATCTGCACGTTTAAAATGTGCTGTGTGCATAGGCCCTTTTGTACTGTCAGCCGCACCCCCTGTAATGATGAATACATAAACAATAAACAATACATGACAAGATGTGTGATATTCAAACTACCCAATATAGTATAGGGTGATAGAAAACAACTTAATTTAAATATCTACCCTCTTATAAAACATTCTACTAATATTATAAACACGAAAGTTTGTAAGTATGGATGGATGGATGCATGGATGTTAGTTACTCTTTCACGTAAAAACTACTGATCCAATTTGGATGAAACTTGGAATATAAACCAAGTGCACAGACAATATTAAGTGATATACACGTATCAGCTTTAAGCTGCCTGTGTATAAAATAATAATAATATATATTGTCCATGACCTGGATTAACACATAAGCTACTTTTTATCCCGAAAAATCAACAGAATCCAACGGGACGCGAACAAAGTCGCGGGCGGCACGCGGCACCTAGTTTTCTATAATTTCTTTGGCATAAAAATATTCTATGATTCCTCCCACAAAAAACGCTCAAACCAGTACTGTATTGTAATGTATGGAACAGTGGACTTCTGGTAATATAATGATGAAGGTGATTGCAGATGCTTCCTCCCTCCATACAATTTTCAATTTTCTTATCAAACTTTAGTTTCAGACCAACCAGGTCGTATGTGGGACTGGGTCTGCAGAAGAGACACCTCAGTTACACCCAAAAAAGATAAAAGTCAATCAGGATCAGAAAATGAACATGCCTCAGAGTCTGACAATTCTCATACTCCACCGAAACGCACCCGCCGTCGTAGTAAAGACGAAAATATTATCGCTAATGCCATAGCAAGGAAGGAAAAGTCTTACAATGAGGCAACACCTGGTCCCACACGATTGTCGCGTCGCATCAAGCCAACAGCCAAAATCTTGGCTAATGAGGAATTGCGAATCGGCTTAGAGTCACAGAACAATGCTCGTCTAGGCATTCAAACTGATAAATCACCAGAGGAAGGTGTTAGGACTCGGAGGTCAGCCAGACCTTCAAATCTTGATGATCAAATAAAAGAAAAGGCTTCTACCAGTGAGGCAGTAGAAGTGTTGGAAATAGATACAGAAGACAGCCAAAACTCGGACATGAAGTTGGAACATCTTTGTAAATTGGGTCTCAAGGCTATTGATCCTGATGAGGCTGACAGCTTGGAAACTAAGTAAGTGTTTGGGTTCATCTACCTGCATAGCAAAGTGATAATTCTTGTTAGGTACCTATATATTATTATATTACCACCAGCGGGCCTAAGATGCGCACCGCGAGATATTTGTCATGTCGTTCTGTCCAAATGTAAGCATTTTGTACCAGTTTAGGAACTATTGCATTATCTGTGGTACCTAATAGTGTCGACAAAACGCGCCATAATGTACACTTTTGACACTTCTTAGTCGTCGTACCTCTCTGAGGACGAGATAATAGTCATGCAGAAATGTCAAAAGTTGAAAATTCAAAGGCGCGGTTTCTCGACAACATTACCACAGATAATGCAATAGTTACTAAACTAGTACAAAATGCTTACATTTTGACAGAACGACATGACAAATATCTCGCGGTGCGCATCTTAGGCCCACAGGTAACATAATAATATACATGTGGTGGTCTGTCAACATTCACAATCATTGTTCTAAGGAGAAATTTATGGGCAAGGCAGAAGTTTATATCCAGAAGTGGGCTTGTACAGGTTGATATAATGACCTTCATCATCATCATCATCATCTCAGCCCGGTATCACCCACTGCTTAATAATCACTACATAGTGTAGAACCATCTCAGAAATAACAACCAGTGAAATAACTCAAAACTTATATTCATCATCATTATCATCAACAGCAAATTAACTCAATACATTAACTTAGACTTAATTCAAAACCAATCTTTAAACGCTATCAAAATCTAGTCACAAGTGTCCCGATCCCATGTCGGGTTCCGAATGCTAGCCCTCCCTCGTTCCACCGCCGCCGCCTCACAGCCATCACGATAGTTTGTTTATGTTTTAAAGTAATCTTTTGTATGAGAAATTCAGTAAACCTTACATTCGACCATCCTGATGACGTGTAATGCCCTCATACACGTACCCGGTGGAACCTTACATTCGGCCAGATTGAGTACCAGAATACATTAAATAAGTGTAATTATTAAAGCCTTACACAATGTATTTGTTTCTATTGTTTTCCAAATAATAACAGTAATGCAATAATTACCCATACACATAACTTTCATCATCAAAATAATATGTTCTAGATATTGAAACAAAAATATAATGTTAATGATTATTAATGACTTATTATAAAAATTAAAACAAATATTTAAGTCGTTTATCTAATTATAACTTGGTTAAAATTTATTATCTATGTATACTAAAATTTAACTAACCATATTTGACATTAATTTAACAATAGTTTAAGAACCCATAATACATTTATAAATTGGTTAGCAAAACTCTGATAAAACCATTTATCACCTACTAAAACTACAATTATATATTTAACAATTTTATAACAATCCAACAATACATTCATTGATCCTTCAACAATTCAATAAATCTTCCATCAATGACTCACAAATTTATAAATTGGTTGAGAATTCATCGACTGTTCTACCACTACATCTTTAACAATTAACAATATAATATACAATTCGACTAATTGAATGGTTTTTATCAACCATTTAATCAGTACAACAACTAGTTGAACTTCATTAACCAATTACCAGTCGGTCAATTCAAAAGTCTAACAATCTTATGGTGTGTTAATTTATTACCTATTATAATAATATAATATTATAATTATAATATTTATAATTTATGATGACAATGATTTCTTTTATATTCTGGTGAATCCTTCTTTTTTTATATATTTTACAAATACCTACCATAATATTATGACGTAGATATTTGATATACAAATTTATAACTGCATACGTCTTTATACTATACAACTTTAACAGCTCACTGATATTAAAATTTCTCATCGACTTTTATTAATCACATTGAACAGTTAATCAATTCGATCGTTTAATAAATGAATAATTCTTTAATTAACCAATTTAGCGATTTACCACTATATAATAATGTACAACATTCTGTTCATTTATCAAAGTATCAAATATATCAAAGTATCAAAATATCAAAGTGTCAAAGTGTCAAAGTGTCAAAGTGTCAAAGTGTCAAAGTGTCAAAGTGTCAAAGTGTCAAAGTATCAAAGTATCAAAGTATCAAAGTATCAAAGTATCAAAGTATCAAAGTATCAAAGTATCAAAGTATCAAAGTATCAAAGTATCAAAGTATCAAAGTATCAAAGTATCAAAGTATCAAAGTATCAAAGTATCAAAGTATCAAAGTATCAAAGTATCGAAGTATCGAAGTATCAAAGTATCAAAGTATCGAAGTATCAAAATATAAAGTATCAAAGAATCAAAGTATTCAAGTATCAAAGTATCTATTTAACAATTTAACGATTCAACTATTTAATTATTTAGAAATTAAACAATTTGTCAATTTATCCATTTAAGCATTAACCACTTAATCATTTAACAATTTAACCATTTAACCGTTTAACCATTTATCCATTTAACCAAATGGTCAAATAACCATTCAACCATTTAACCAAATAGTTAAATAACCATTTAACCATTTAACCAAACAGCCAAATAACCATTTAACCATGTAACCATTTAACCATCCTTCAGGTCAAATCACGGATCTCCATATCATCCGTTTGACCTGAAACAACACAAACCAATTTTGTAGTCACTTAGCATCAAATAACAATCATTCGTTAGATAGAAAACATACTCGATCATGTTAAAAATCAAAAAAAAGGCAACATCTATTCATAGGTGCGGTCTGAGAAAGATGAACTTAACTTCTGCAGAAAATTTAGGTATTTAGCGTATTTGGCCCATAGATATACGTGATCATCAAAATGTAGGTAATACGTAATACGTATTCATTCTAATCACAGTTATCCCAGACTTTTTTATTTTTATGCATATCTTCTCTAAATATAAAACTCTTTTAAAGATGACTGATGATCAACGCACAGCCCAAACTATAAGTTCCAGAAGTATACAATTTGGAGTGTAGTATCCTTATATAGGTAGCATAGGGGTGCACCAAGTAAGGAATTTCGAAAAGTCGTATCTCGCACCCTAAAGGGTCTAAAATTATGATCAAAGATTTCAACCAAATAATGCTTGGTACTACTCGAGCAAAGCCGCGGGTGACCGCTAGTTAGATATATAATATTTTATTTTATTTTAGCATGTCTTTGTTAAAAGTATCCCTGTTTGAAGTAGCAAGTCTCCTATATTTATTTATTTTGTCGTATTTTGTTGCAAGTGTACCTATTAGGTATTATCCATCAATCCATAAATAAGCAAATTAGCCAATCCTTGCAATAAAATTATTATAACAATGTAAATTCTGTTCATCCATTGAATTTCTTGTAGTATCTTGTTTATTATTTAACTAAGACATTACATTCTATGTTCAGTTGGGAGACACACTTCTTCTTTATAATCTGGTAGTGCCTTCACCATCCGATTTCATACTACATGTTAATGTTTGAGCATAAACTATCAAGCATGATGTAAAACTAAACTAAAGGCAAAATCCTTTTGAAGCTGACAAAAACAAATTAAGTGGTGGTTCTCAGTCGCACAACAACAAATAAGTAGTGAATCTATAGTCAATTCTGAATATATATTTTTTTATACTCAAGATTACTGTTGTTTTAAATCCTTGGAAAACAATAAATGGTCTCAAATAAAGAATAAAAATAAATTGTAGTGTAGCTAATCTAGTTTTCGTGTACTCATAGTTATTTAGTCAGACTTCGATATGTAACGCTTTAATAGGTAGGTAAAGCAAATAGTTAGGTAGGTACCTTCCGCCCTACTTATTTTAGATCCAAACTAAGTGGTGTACATTTACCGCAAACTCCAAAAATTAACTTTCTGATTGTGTAATCAATCATGCATTGATAATTTTTATAACTTTACTAGTAGTTCGCTTCACTCACTCTCAATAAAATAGTTTAGCAGCTTCTCCGAATTAAAACTTTTTGTTTATTTAAAAGTACCATACTTCTCACAAATAAATTATTCTGTTGGTAATTAAAGTAGAATTTAAAACAATTCTATTAATTCAGATCCTGGCAATCTGTTTACAAGTAAAACTGATAGTCAACAACGGAACCGCGAATTAATTAACATCCCGATGATTGTTTGGGCCGCAACGCAACACATTGAAGATTTACTAATAATGAGATATGATTAAAATAAATTATGACTGAAGATGGCCCAAACTTGGTTTAGGACATACCTTGTCACGACTTAGTCCATTTTGTTTTCCTTTCTTTTGAACGCAATTTAGTCCATAATATCTTTTATTGCCTTTTTTTTTTATTATTATTACAATAATTTTACTTGTATAGTTTAATCAATTACAGCTCTGGCTGGAAGAACTAGAAAACCGCTATTGACAAAGGATTGAATCATAGATAATCGGAAATATTAAAATCAAAAGTGTAAATTGGGGCATTGCGTCCCAATACATTTTGCCCGAATGGACAGCAAGTCACGTGTACAATACCTAGTATAGTATTATATAATCTGAGACTATAACTACCCCGTGTAACCACTTGCTTATAATTCTCTAAACTTTAGAGCCTAAAGGCATTACGTCATAATGTTATGCACTTGTTGCATTACAATAATTATAGACGACTATTATTTAAGTTTGTATCAAAGGTTTAGGTACTGATAAATAATAATATTTTAGCGTCATGTTTATCTGTATACGCTACTTTTTAAAGTTGTACAGTAATCTTTGTTTAGACTGTTTACAGGATACAATTGGCACAATAATCTTTGCCATAAAATAAATTTCGCTAATAAAATCATGAAAACTCGCGTAACCTTTTAAATTATGCTCGCACTAAATATATCGTAGAATATCTTAATTGAATTTACAATTTCTATGGTTTTGCGTAAAGAGATTTTCATTGTTAGCCTAAGAAAAACTTTCAAAACTTACTAGGTTTCTTAAAACGTACCTAGTAGATATAAATGTATTAAACCTCGTAATCCTAATAACGAATTCCGTTGTCATAGTGTTACAATAATTATTTCGCGTAAGCTGTAGCATTACAAGATTTTGTGATTTTATCGCGACGATCGAAATTGATATTCCATTGATAGTCCTTTACTATCGCTTAAATTCAACGTCAAGTCCGAATATCCTAACATTTTATCAAGGTAAGTATAGGTACTTATTTAGCAATCACTTTTCTGACCTTGGTTCACAAAATAAACCATTTTTCATCTCTATTTACCACATCTACACAGGTAGAGTTAAAACTCTTGCACTGCATTTTTTTTTTTTTATAGAAAAACGGTTAACAATCCTTACCTCCCAGCCACCAACTTAGTCACACTCGTTTACCCCTTTTTTTTATCCGGACAATAATTCATTGATTTATTTATAACAAGTTAACTCTGGTAGGTATCATTATTAAACTTATATAATTTACGAATGTGCTTTACTCTATCATATTTTGTTGACTGCTACAGTAAAAAGTCTTATAAAAGAATGTATAAATTCTGTGATATCTTTAAGTGAAAAAAAATACTCGTAGGATTCTTCTTCTTGCGGTTTGATCAACAACTCTAAACTAATTAGGTTCAAATAGAATTTTGCTACTGTTACCCCATTATCTGTGGCGTTCATAAGATCATCCCTTAAACAAGTAGAAATGTTATTGTAACGCAAAATAAAATTGAATTGAGTACATGACCTTTTTCAATGTTGTCGCGTCACATTTCAATTCTCCCGGCGCCGGCCCAGCACCCGGCAGCGCTCGAAGCTGCGGGTCACCCGGTGCCGTCCAGTACCAGGCAGCCGTCACGACTACGGCTCGCCAGGCAACACCCAGCACCAGGCAGCCCTCGTGACTGTAGCTCGCCCGGCGCCGCTTAGCACGAGGCAGCCCTTGTGGCTGCGGATCACCTGGCGCCACTTAGCACCAGGCAGCCGTTGTGGCTGCAGATCGTCTTCACGAGGCATGTTTTAACTTGATTGCACCACGAAAACCAGCCATCCATTGTTCTGAAAAACTCGCGCAAAACAAAAAGAAATGAGTGTAGGTACCCATAACCTAATAATTTTACAACAAACTACCATTATTAATTATCTTTTTGCAAATCTTACTTAGTAAGTAAGTAATCTCAGTACCTAAATCTATTTTTAGAATGAGTATTTGGTTGCGACGACATACCACATAGGTACCTACTACATGGCTAGCGATAAGGGGCCCTGTAACTCAACCTTAAACACAATACAAAGAACACCTTGTGAAGTATAGCGACGTAACGTAAACAAAACTGTAATGTGTTGCTGGAATGTTCAATCTTTAAGCGTACATATTATTATATACCTTTAATTTAACATTGCGTCATCTTGAAAATAATTAAACCAGTATAATATGAAAGAAATAAACAAATATTAATCATTCATGAATATTTAACATAACGCACAAAATAGAACGCTATCGGTGCCAAACTAAGTAAAATTAATAATACATAATACGCAACACACATTTTTGTTGTGCAGGTACTTTTATACATACATAAAGACAGCCAGACACATAGCAAACATCTATAACAAGTAACCAACAAACTGCAAATTTGTTTAATGTAGAATCGAACCCACAACCTCATCGTACAAAAGGCAGAGCTAAAACCAACGAAGTAGTGGCAATTTTACAACTACTTTTGTGTCTTATTTTATTTTCTTTAAACCAATATAATATGGACATTATGGACGTGTACTTACGTAATTTTCGGTAATCCCACTTCTGAGATGTAGAACCATCTCAGAAATAACAACCAGTGAAATAACTCAAAACTTATATTCATCATCATTATCATCAACAGCAAATTAACTCAATACATTAACTTAGACTTAATTCAAAACCAATCTTTAAACGCTATCAAAATCTAGTCACAAGTGTCCCGATCCCATGTCGGGTTCCGAATGCTAGCCCTCCCTCGTTCCACCGCCGCCGCCTCACAGCCATCACGATAGTTTGTTTATGTTTTAAAGTAATCTTTTGTATGAGAAATTCAGTAAACCTTACAATAGTATAAAGCAAAGTCGCTTCCCACGTCGTCCTAATGTCTGTAATCTGTATGTATGCTTAAATCTTTAAAACTACGCAACGGATTGTGAAGCGGTTTTTTTAATAGATAGAGTGATTCAAGAGGAAGGTTTATATGTATAATACATCCTCATCATCATCACTGCATTGCACCCGTGCGAAGCCTGGGCGGGTCGCTAGTTAATAATAATGACCTTAGTAAAAGTTATGTAGGTACTTCTGTTCATTATAAGCCTGAAGAAGTCCATTGCTGGGCATTTGTCTCCTCCATAAAGAACAAATTTGAGTCTACTCCATCCATTTATCTTTGTAAAAATCAGTCATATGGAACACTTATACACAATAGCTTTGGAATATATAATAACATCATCTTCTCTACAGAGAGATTGAAGAAGCCGATGATGCAGAAATGTTAGAAGATGAAGAAGAGATTGATGATGATTCCGAAGTGATCAGCAAGTTACTAGAAGCGGATGAGGACTCGGGCAGTGATGATGACTTCCTGTGCTCCGTGGAAGCTACTAAACACCGGCGGGATAACAGACCGCGTCGGTCTACGAGACTCTGCTCGTCGTACGGCAATAATGACAGTGACAGGTCTTCTCCGGTGATGGATGAAGAGGCTAGCAGCAGTAGCAAGTGAGTGTTGTTGTAACAAAGGCGTGTACCTTTAGTGCCGCGCCTAATTATAATTATTAGAAATGCATTGGAGATAACATCATGTACCTCACCCAACATATTACACAATAACAACAGCATGTTCATTTACTACGGTCTAAAAATTATGACTAACAAAATAAGAACCACCAGATAAGAATACAGCTATGCACTAAATTTAGTTTTCAATCTCCGCCAGGATCATATGTATCTATACAGTCCACAGTCGTGGGTCTCGGCTTAGCGGAGAAACCGATTGTCGAAATTCAATGACGTCACTACCCTTGTTCTTTGCACTGTCTGTAGGAAAGACGTCACGAGTAACTTTAGCTATGGTCCGTGATCTTTTTATGACGTGCTCTTGACCGTTATTTTTAATTATCCTTAGAAACTTAAGTGAATGAAAGTGTGTTACTTTAAGTTTCAACCGCTTCAAATCAAAGCCTTGATTACGATTGAGTCGGATCGCAGATGAATACGCTTTTGTTCTGATTGCAAATAGGGTAAACTACCCTAATCTTGGCACCCCCACCATCTGTTGGCACCTCTCTGATTTATCCTATTTACTAAGAAAAAGCCACGATGTTTATCATTATGTTAAGTTGTTGTTTATATAACAACATCGTGAGGTCTGGCTTTTTCTTAGTAAATAGGATAAATCAGAGAAGTGCCAACAATTGGTGGGGGTGCCAAGATTAGGGTAGTTTACACTACTCTCTGATAATTTGTGATGAACTTTCAGGGCTCCTGCACGCAGATCCTCCAGGCGGGCGGCTCCTCACGCTCTCGACGACAGCGACAGGTAAGCTTCCAAGCAAGGTTCCTGCTAGATTGATCCAAGTCCAAATCTTTTCACTCGTTCCAAGCCTGTTTCAGGTACTATTTATTTTTGTTTATCCAAATCAGTCAAGGTCGGAACATAAAAATGAACTATTTGTTAGGTACTTACTATTTTTCTAATAATGGCCAATTTTGTTCTGTTATTAGGAGCTATCGCACGCGCCGCAAGAAAAGGGTGTCTCTGGCAGAAGATGAAATTGAAATTGAGCTCGAAGAAGAAAGGTATACTACGCAGTTTTAATTGCATTTCAGAACTTATTTTTCTGTGATAATTAAACTAATCTCCGTATGAGCGAATAGTTCATTACAGAGCTTATGCACACATTTTGAGCGTAATACGTGCGCCTCATGCACGTAGGTACAATGCATTAAAATACCCTGCGTATTCAAGATCGAAGAATCACTGGTCAACAGCTGTGTCGCAACCTGTATTTTTCCACCAAAGACTATTGACTCATCAGAAAAACTAATGTGTGTTTGTTGATGATTATATTTAACTAGCCGTCGTCCGCGGCTTTGTTCGCGTGGTAGCAGCATACGCATTAATTGGTTAAAATCTTTGATCTTTAGGGTGCGACTTTTCAAAATTCCTTTCTTAGTGCACCCCTACACTATATAAGGATGCTACCCTCCAAATTTCATACTTCTAGGGCTTATAGTTTAGGCTGTGCGTTGATTCTCAGTCAGTTTCAAAAGAGTTTTATATATATTGATGATGATTTCCTTAGTAACCCGGCGGGCGGTGACGAGGGCTCTGAAGCAGCGTGTCCATCGGAGCAGGCCAGTATAGTCGCCACGTGCTACTGCGAATCACCCAGCAATATGTTTGCGGCTATGGATGACCTTACTGGTAACTTACGGCTTTATACGAAAACCATCAGCGGTAGTATTAACTATTAAACTAACTAACTTTTAGTAGAAATGGAAGTCCAATTGCAACCCGCGGGTTGCTTCACGATAATTTGAAGAATAAATTATATTTTCTCAAACATGCTTGGAAAGCATTATTTTGACAACCTTCCTCGATCGAAGATGCAGTACTGGCCAAACACATGCGAACAGCGGCCAGATAAAAATGTATGAAAATCCATTACTGTCGTGTTTAGCGGCCAGATAAATTACATACAAAACTCATTGCTGGCGTGTAATTTAAAAATGGAACGATCTTTTACTCCATAACATGGCAACCAAGGAGGTAACTTATCAAAGGTTTTATTCAAATTTCGAACAGGCTTTCAAATAGAAAGCTAATTATTGAAAAAAAATGAACACTAACTTTGTTGTTCGTTAATGGTTTTAAAAAGTAATTGTATCAACTAAAAAGTTTATTAAAAGTTTATTAAAAAGTTTATATTGCTATACTCTAAGCAGGGTCCATGAGACATATCTATTTACATCCACCACCAATGTAAAATTTACCTAAACCATGTGAAAGCAATAAATATATTGAGTATTGAGTTTTGCCTAGGTACTTAGTTTTAATTTCCACGCATTATTTGGGAAAAATACTATACAAGCCTTGGCCACAACTAGGCAATGAGGGACTCACGTATGTGTGCCACGTCTTCGACTCGGCCCACATTTACACGTTCTTCCCTCATTGCCTCTGTTACAGGCCGCTGCAGTAATGTACTACATGTATAGACCAATAAGCGACATTAGGATCAGGGAAAACACATAAAATATGATCTTGTAAAATTACGTCACAACAGACTTGTGCTAGTTTTATTGTAGTTTGGTCCAGTTTATCCATAAATCAAAGTACTATTTCATGTTTTTGAATAGTCTTGTAATATCCACAGAGCCAGTGTTCTGCCAAGCCATCGAGATAGTTGACGGCGTAAGGGTGGGCTGTTCTCACGGCGCCCGCAAAGCCGAAGACGGTAGTTTGGATGCACTCGTCCGGGCTGGGCCTAGAGCGCCTTACTTCTTGGCTTGCCAACTCCATGCTAGGCAGTTGGCCAATCACATGTGCTGTCCGGCTTGTGGCTTATTTTGCACCCAGGTAAGCATAACATTCCTTCACAAAAAGAAGTGTTATAAAGATTAGAATTCCTTGGCAAAGGCAACCTTCTTAGAGCGCATTTCTTCTTGGCTTGCCGATTCCATGCCAAGCAATTAGCTATAGTAGGTGCCAAATAACACTGAAATACAGGTCATTCACCCACTTTCACCACGATGTCGCAAAATTCAATTTATGAATGGCTAATTCTGTCGCTTTCCATACAAACCTGTCGCTAAGACGGTAATCGCTTGAATCTCGTAGTACTGTTTGTTTACCATACATAAATTGAATTTTGCGACATCGTGGTGAAGGTGGGTGAATGACCTGTATTGCGGTGGTATTTGGCACCTACTATAACCACATGATTCTGCTGTTCTGATCGCTCAAACGCATCTCATTGATATTCGTACTGCATGCTTAGCGTGACAGGTGACCTACAAATGGTTTCATTCCCCTGTACTTGTCACGCCAAATTACCTCTTATTCTCTCCTTTGCAGGGTATATTCTACCAATGCTCGAAAGGCCACCTATTCCACCTGGACTGCGGCATCAGCGAGTTGAAGTCTAAAGCCGGTTGTCCTCATTGCGGCGTGTTTTCATACCGATGGCAGCCGGCAAACAGAGACGTGTGCAAAATCAAACTACAGATGAAGTGTAGCAATAAGACTATTTTCATGCCTGATCAGCGGGAGCACTGGTGAGATATCTGAGGATTATAATTTTTCAACAAAAGACATACAATTATTATTCTAACGTCTTGGAATTTTAGTCAGAACTTTTTTGTAGTGTATCGAGTAAGCAAAATGTTAACAAATCACTTTTCTCCAGTACGCCAGCTTATCTTGGCTTCTCCACATTACCCGTTCCTGACTCGTCGCCCGTAATACCGTCGGAGCTACTGCCTTCTTCGGCTGACCTCAAACTACTGAGTGAAACCCCCACTGGGACCGTCAAAACATCTGCGCAGACGCTTTGCGACGCCATTCTCGCTGGAGAGAGTATCAAACTTCTCATGCCTAAGATAGGTACGAGAGTGAAATAATTATAAAAGAGAGACCACATACTTAGTGGGGATTTCTGGGAAAAAAATATACCAAGACCACCATCATTGTCACATACCTTTACCCGACTACGGCGAAGCAAAAAGGAGGGTTACCACAGCTATCCTTTGAACATAACATTCTGCCTTCCGTCGTGGGTTCGATCCCCACCGAGAACAAACATTTGTGTGTAGTAAACACAGATGTTTGTTCTGTGTCTGGGTGTTTCTATGTATTATAAGTATGTATTTACAAAAAAATAATATGTATATATGTATTCTATCAGCCATCTAGTTTCCATAGTACAAGCTTTGCTTAGTTTGGGACTAGAAGGCGTTGTGTTAAGTGTCCGTGAATATTTATTTATTTATTTATAACAATTTCAGATGAAAATATTTACATACACATATTGCGTTTCAGTCCTTGAACTTACTGTTTATGAATGATGTACCTACTATGTACGTACAATGACGTACATTACTTACATAAAAGTACTTTTTTCAGTGTCCAGTACAAGCATAAATAAAACGCTAAAGTCTCAAAATGGCGGCACTTGCTTACACGTCGCAGCAAGATGTGGCCATTTAGGCGCGTTGTATTTACTGCACAACGCGGGCGCTAATCTAGATGCCATTGATGGAATGATGCGAACACCGCTTATGACTGCTGTTGTTGGTAAGTTTATATGTACCTACTGTACTTCCCACTGTCCACTAATATCTACTGTAAGAGGTAATGTTAATTTTAAGACTATGCAATAAATATTTTTATCTTAGCTTCGTACGAGTTAGTTGCCGCCTTAATGTCTCCGTCGGGGCTTAACGACTGCTAGAGACGGGAGCGACAGTTTAGCGCTCAGCTGTAAATGCCACTAACGGTCACCCATCCAAATTGTGGCCGCGCAGAATGTCGCTTAACTGAAATAATAGGTGAAGATTGACTCAGCAAGCTACGCCATGAGCGCTTCAAGCGGTAAAATTATAGGTGGAGGGTCACCATCTAATCTAATCTTCACAGAACATTGAGGAGTTGGGTTCACTGACATAGGCGCTTCATATTTCGTAAATCATGACACTTTTGTAGCCAATGAGAATAGCAGTTTACTCGCTGAGTCTGTTTCTAACTTACTCTCGCCAAAACTATTGTGTTTTAAACTTCGACCGAAAAGAAAAGGGTGGTATGATGTAGGTTTGTGGTCTTCATCATCATCATCAACCTATATCGGTCCACTGCTGGACGTAGGTCTCTCCCAAGACGCGCCACTGAGCCCGGTCTTCGGCTCTTCTCATCCAGTGTTTGCCAGCTACATGTCTCAGATCGTCACCCCACCTAGCCGGAGGGCGTCCTACACTACGCTTGCCTAAACGCGCTCTCCACTAGAGAATTAGTTTGCTCCAGAGATTGTCGGTTCTGCGGCAAACATGGCCGTCCCACTGCCACTTCAGCTTACTTATCCTCTGAGCTATGTCGACTACCTTGGTTCTCTGTCGGATAACCTCGTTCCGGATTCTATCCTTCAGAGAAATTCCGATCATAGCCCTCTCCATAGCTCGCTGAGCGACTTTCAGCTTGTGGACCAAACCTACTGTCAGTGTCCACGTTTTGTGGTCTTACAGTGAGAGATTTTCAACATTGGCGGTTTTTATTTTGTGGTAGCATAATCTGGTAGATTGGTACTAAGCAAGCAAGTTCGTATGAGCTAGTGGCCAACTCTGGTGACGGAGTTTTTAGGCCGCCGTAAGGCCTCCGTCGTGGCTTAACGACTGCTAGAGCCGGGACCGACAGTTAAACGTGCCCTCCGAAGCACGGAAGCGCTCAGATGTAAATGCCACTAACGGTCACCCATCCAAATAGTGACCGCACAGAACGTTGCTGAACTTAGATAATCGGTGAAGATTGGCTAAGCAAGCCTAGCTTCGAGATTGGATTTTTACATGTTCTGACTTATATTGAATTATTGTTATTGAGGAATGTTCTTTATATATTCTTTATACCTACCTATGTATCTTGTTCCAGCCATGTTAGACAAGCCTGAACCTAATATCAAAGACAAGCCAAAAACAGACGAAATAGAGGCAGAAGTTGACTCTGTGAAAGAGCAGGACAGCGATAAAGAGAGAGATGACAAGACTGATGAAACGTCACCGAAAGACGAAGATTTACTCAAAGTTATTCGATATTTAGTAGCGGCCGGGTGTGATGTTAATATTCCTGTGAGTTAATTACAATGGCATGTCTGTTTTCAACAACCATATTAAAAAAAAAAAAAAAAATTGACAACTTTGCACATTGTCAGGACCAACCGGAATCAATGACACCGCTTCACGTGGCCGCGCATAACGGAAGCGCAGAAGTAACCACCGCCTTATTAGCCGCTTCTGATGTGAATGTGGATGCACGCGACCAGGGCGGGTGGACCCCTCTAGTCTGGGCCGCTGAGAACGGACATGAACAAGTTGTGAGGTCAGCTTATAATGGTTATGTCGGTTATTTCTCTAGGGTTACCTAGTTCATTATCATAATATTATGTCAGCATAATGTACCTGAAAATATTTGTGTTACATCCTATCCTACTAATATTATAAACGCAAAAGTTTGTAAGTATGGATGGATGGATGTATGGATGGATGGATGTTTGTTACTCTTTCACGTAAAAACTACTGATCCGATTTGGATGAAACTTGGAATATATATTGTCCGTGACCTGGATTAATACATAGGCTACTTTTTATCCCGAAAAATTAACGGGATCCAACGGGACGCAGTCGCGGGCGGCACCTAGTACAAAATAATGAACTAGATTTATTTTCCCTACATAATATATTATTATAATTGACCTACCCCAAGTAACGGAACTACCAGTATCCTCCCGCTACCCATACCAGTCCACTGTTAGACCGCTTTCCCAAGACACGCCATTGAGCCGGATCTTCGTCTCTTCTCATCTAGTGTTAGCGCTACTTCAGATCGTCGTCCCACCTAGCCTAAGGGCGTCCTACACTACGCTTACCTAAACATGCGCTCCACTCGAGTATTAGTTTGTTCCAACGATTGTCGGTACTACGGCAATAATCCCCCCACTAATAATAGTAATGTAATATTCCAGAATTCTTCTATCTCACGGCGCTGACGCGACATCGACAGACAACGAGGGCAACAGTGCAGTGCATTGGTGCGCTCTGGCCGGTGTCAGCACTGTGCTACCGCTGCTGCTGACACATGCGCCACATGCTACCGCACTGCTCAACAAGCATGCTGACACGCCGCTGTAAGTACTGCTTAGGTCATCCTTCTATGATCTAAAATGAGAATTACTATCTGTTATTATTATTTATTTTCGGTCCTTTCAAGTCGGTAACTTCCATTTGTTCTATAGGACGGTTACGTCATAGAACTGTAAAACTTTTTTAAATCAAATCATTTATTCCAATTAATTAATTTCAGGTTGGTAAAGGTCTTAAATTAATTATAATTTCTCTAAAATCTGCCTTTACAGGCGTATGAATAGGTGTTGCCCCTGTAGTTCAATGGTAGGACTATTGAAACGAAAACTAGCCCATTTTTTCTATGGAACTAATAATATCTGGTAACGGAAGTTACCGAATTCCGAATGAATGAAAAATGAACAATCTGAACATAGAGTGAATGTTCACTCGCATTCCGCCATTTTGTTTCAAGCTCGGTAGCAGAGGCACGTCCCGTTGCGTCACGGAAAATTGGCAGCAAAATGACAGATGAACGTTCTTTTCTTTGTCGTTCGCAGTAAGTCGTGTGAACATGAAATGAAAGAAATATAAAGCATTCATTCGTGTGAGCTGGAAGCGCAAAGAGCCTCTCAATATGTTCATGCTCACCTTTGACAACAAAGAAGACATCAATAGAGTATATAAAATTAAGTCTATACTAGGCTGCATGGTAGAAATACAGGCGCTCAGATCGACGAAGTTAATTCCTCAATGTAAGAGGTGTCAGGTCTATGGACATACTCAAAAGTATTGCTCCAAAGAACCTAGGTGCGTTAAATGCACTGGGAAACACCTCACAATAAATTGTAAAAAATCAGCTGAAGAAAAGCTAAAATGCGTTCATTGTGGAGAAGCACATCCGGCTAATTATAGAGGCTGCATTGTAGCCAAAGAAATGCAGAAAATACGAAATAAAAATGACAAAAAACCAGCAATAGTGACGCGTCAAGCCAATAGCGATAAGCCGCCCTCAACTAATCAACATCCTAGTGTACCTAAAGTAATGCCAATATTAAACAGAAACGTGAGCTACGCTCAAGCTACAGCTAAAAATACTACAACTGCGCCTACACAACGCAATACACAAGACACCAACAACAACAAGCTGGACGAAATCCTTAGGTTGATGTCATCTTTCCATGACCGCTTGAAAAAAATTGAACATGGCAACAAAACAGCTATTCATAAACCATCACAATGATTTGTAACCTAAAAATAATGGCTTGGAACTGTAATGGGCTACAGAAACATCAAAACGAACTGCAAATAGTCCTGGACCTAGAAAATGTAGACGTGTGCCTCATATCTGAAACGCACTTTACAAAACATTCACACATCCAATTAAAAGGTTATAAAATCTATCATGCTGTACACCCAGACAATAAAGCGAGAGGGGGCAGTGCAATAATCATTAAAGAAAACATCAAACAACATGAGAAAACTAAATACGAAGAGCCTGACATCCAATCAGTCGCCGTATGTATCACCACTAAGCAATATACACTTACTATAGCATCCATATATTGCCCGCCTCGTTACACTATAAAAAAAGAAAAATACAAAAGTCTTTTACAACTTCTTGGTGAAAGATTCATACTGGGAGGAGACTTCAATGCCAAAAATAAGTATTGGGGTTCGAGATTAACAAACACAAAAGGCAAAGAACTTTTAAATGCAATGAAAGAGCTGAATTGTGATGCCACATCCGCAAGGTTACCTACGTACTGGCCAACCGATCCGCACAAAGTCCCTGATCTAATAGACTTCTTTATAATAAGGAACATTTCATCTAATTATCTTAGAACAGAACAAAGTTACGACATGAGCTCGGATCACTCACCTATATACTTGGAAATTAGTGAGAACATTATATTCAAAGAAAACACTCTGACTTTAGTCAATAAACGTACAGACTGGGAGAGCTTCAAGAAAGATTTAGATAATAATATAAATTTAAGAGTACCACTCAAAACTGCAGAGCAGCTAGACTTAGAATTAGACAACTTTATAAAACTTATACAAAAGACTGCGTGGGAAAATACTCCAATACTTAAAAGAAAGATTACACGAACCACCTACCCTGAATATATTAAACGCTTAATAAGTGAAAAGAGAAAGCAAAGAAATCAATGGCATCAATCCAGATCGCCACAAGATAAAACAAAGCTTAATAAACTCACTAAGCAATTAAAAAGGCAAATTCAAAGCCATATAGATGCCTTAACTAACACCTCCCTCCAAAACCTGACCAGTGACCGTAGTACAGACTACTCGCTCTGGAAAGCAACTAGAAACTTGAAACAGCCAATTACCCAGATCCCACCAATAAAAATAGGACCCGGTGAATGGGCAGTTAACAATGAACAGAAGGCCAAAAAGTTTGCAGAGCATCTTGAAAATATATTCAAACCAAACGAACCTCTAATAAACTGTGAACCCCTTGTACGCAAGATTTGTGATGAAAGCCTAGACATAAAAACTGTTTCACCTCGAGAAGTAGCAAGTGAAATAAAATATCACATCAATCCAAAAAAGTCCCCGGGGTTCGACCTTATCCCTGGTGAGATTCTTCATAAACTCCCGAGAAAAGCCCTTGTTAAATTAACAAACATCATCAATGCTGCATTGAGGCTAAAATATATACCAAACTTATGGAAAGTGGCAGAAGTAATAATGATAGCCAAGCCAGGAAAACCACCACAGGATGCATCATCATACAGACCTATCTCCTTATTGCCAATCATGTCAAAGTTATTTGAAAAGTTGCTACTTAAAAGGTTAAAACCTATACTAGAAAATAAGAACCTTATCCCAGAACATCAGTTTGGTTTTCGAGAACACCATTCTACTATAGATCAAGTCCACCGAATCACCAACATAATCGAGAAAGCCCTGGAGGATAAAAAAGTCTGCTCTACGGTATTCCTAGATGTAGCACAGGCTTTTGACAAAGTTTGGCATGAAGGCCTTATGATAAAACTACGCGAAGTGCTACCAAAACATTTCGCAGATATACTAGAATCATATTTAACAAATAGAGTTTTTAGGATAAGGCAAGAAGATGCCTACTCAGAAATTAAGGAAATTAAAGCTGGGGTACCACAGGGAAGTGTATTAGGTCCGGTCCTGTACCTACTATACACTTGTGATATACCTGAATTTGAAAACAACACCATCGCAACCTTTGCTGACGACACTGCCATAATGGCTGTGGGAACCACCCATGCAGAAGCAGCAGAAAAGGTTCAGGTAGCAGTAAATAAAATCCATGACTGGACCATTCAATGGAGGATGAAACTCAATGAAGCCAAATCAGTTCACATTAACTTTACCAATAAAAAAGAGCAGTACCATCCAGTATTTATTAACAGCATTCTCATTCCATATGAAAATACTGCTAAATACTTAGGTATGACGCTTGACGCGAAACTTCGCTGGAAAGCTCACGTCAAGAAGAAAAAAGATGAGCTAGAGATAAAATACAAAAGAATGTACTGGCTGCTTGGAAAAAAATCTACTGTAACGGTACAAAACAAAGTGTTACTATACAAACAAGTCCTTAAACCAGTATGGACCTATGGTATACAGTTATGGGGCTGTACCAAGAAAAGCAATGTAGAAATCATCCAACGATTCCAAAACAAAGTACTCAGAGGAATAGTGAACGCACCCTGGTACATACGAAACGACGATCTCCATCGGGATCTTAAAATAGAGTTCGTTGATAAAGTTATACAAAAACACGCAGAAGCTCATGAGCATAGACTTCTTCACCACGTCAACGTCGAGGCTATCCAGCTCCTCGATAACACAAACATAATAAGAAGGCTCAAAAGGCAAAAACCTTTTGAGCTAGTGTAATTTTGAATAATCAGTGATATGTAGTGTGAGTGCAAACTAGTGCCACCTAATAAAGAACACAACAACAAAGTGTCTTCGCCTTAAGTAGTTAGAGACAATAAGAAAAGTGCCAATGGACACATTCTTAGAATAGATTACGTTTAAAAATTTATGTCAATGTAAAATTACTAATTAGCCTGCCTTTTGGCTAGATCGTAATATAATTAGGGTATAAGTATTATCTGTTAGTACAAGTACGCTAAATAAAAAAAAAAAAAAAAAAAAAAAATCGTGTGAATGTTCACTCGAGTGAACCGTCTGATATCACCTTAAAGAACAAATGGGAGTTACCGTTTCAAGTTTCCCTATCCTGTGCTATTGATGGCCACTCGACCAAAACTGAGATGGCGGAACGATCTAGACTGGCTGTTAAAACTACAAAATACTATACTTATGAATACTAAATTTATATTGCCTTGTATTGTAACTCTAGATAGACTTACAAAGGATTATTTTATAATTATTATTTTATGTCTCCATCATATCCTACTAATATTATAAATGTCAAAGTTTAGATGTGTTGCAATCAAGCTGCAACTACTGATCCGATTTGTATGAAACTTGGAATATATATTGTTCATAACCTGGATTAACCCAGGCTACTTTTATCCCGGAAAATCAACAGGATCAATCAAACGGAAGTCGCGGGCGAAAGCTAGCATGAGTTATGTGAACAAGGGCTTAAACTTTTTACTTTTACAGACATATTGCTGCAAGACAGGGCCATTACGGTTGTGTGGTCATTCTGCTCGCTCGTGGAGCTCGGGTATGTCACTTCAATCTAAACTCTATTACCTTCGTTGCAAAGTTGATATTTGATCATTCTTTCCGAGCGGTGTGGTATTTCTAATTTGTAACTTCAGCTTTGTTACAAGCTTGGTAAAGTTTATTTTCGTGTGTTACAGAGTGACGTTGAAAACGCTGCGGGTGAAATGCCCATCGATGTGTGTACGGAACAATGTCAAAGCGCTATCTCGTTGAATATGCAAATGGCGATCGCGAGGAAAGGGAAACTAACACCGTTTAAATTACTCTCCAGGTTAGTTTTTTTTTTCTGTGCTAAAAAGTAACCGGCAAAATAGTATATTTATGCAACTAGTGAATAAAAGACGGATTTAAAGCGAGGGCCATAAATGAAACACGAGTAAGTGAAGGATTCTAACGACTGAATCACGACTGTAGGGAGCGATTCATGATGATATTCAAGTGTTAGAATCCTGAACGACATGAGTGGTTCATGGCCCTCGGTATAAATCCGTTTTATTCAAGAGTTGCATACTATACTTTATACCATGACTACGAGAAAAAGAAAGATTGGAGGTTGTATAGCTAGTGCTACACTGCGCAAAAACAATAATTAGATGGAGGTCAAATATTATTGTGTGTTCTAAATTCAAACACCGAATTGTAGTGGTAAAGGCGAATTGTAGTGGTCTGCTATCACTTTTAGGATGGTGTTGGTACTGTCTCGCACTCTGCTGAGCAGTGAGGCAGTTTTCTTGCGGACGATGGCATAGAAGCCATCGACCCGTGCCTTTTATAAGTTGTAATAACTTGGAGCGTATGTCTATTTATATTAAGTAAGGGATTTCTATTTGCCTTGTAATTATATATTTGTATTTGGCAGTGACATATCGAACGGACGTGAATTCTACCCAATTCCTTGCATCAATGAAGTGGATGAGGAACCAGCGCCGTGTGACTTCACGTACGTGACGCAACATGTCACGCCGCAACCTGTACACATCGACACCACCATACAGAGTCTGCAGGTATTTGTTATTTTAATTTACTATAGAATGGCCCCACGTTGGGCGCCAATTTGACAACTAAAACGTGACAGAAAATTTATAGGTACATTAAATACATAGGGGGACAATGCAGAATACACCCCGACGCGGGACGTCAGTGCGAATCTCATTCCCCCACGACGAATTAGAATTAGAAATACAAATAAACAAATCACGGAACTAACCCCAAAGGGTGACTACAAATCCTACAAAATTGGGGTACCGGTCGCTTACTACGCAACTTGCTTGTCCACGGAGGTCTGGCCGGTCAATGCACGCATAAAAGCGTGGATAGTCTACCAGAAACCAACGGGACCGGGACTGCAGAAACCCAGTCAGCCCTTTCGTGGGGCACCGGCCACGTACTAGGCTCTCTCGCCTTAACGCCTACTACCAGAATGTCCGTGGCCTAAAAACTAAGCTTACGTTGTGGCGAAATAACCTGGCAGCTCTTGAACATGACCTAGTTGCTGTGACAGAGAGTTTCTTAGATAATTCAATAGAAGATCAAGAACTGACATGTGAAGACTGGACTATCCTACGTCGCGATAGGAAAACCCTGTGCGGGGGTGTACTACTTGCCGTGCGGTCTCCGCTAGTACTACAACGACGCCAGGATCTGGAAACTGCTATTGGAGAAGACTTGTGGGCCTCTCTTACGTGGCGCGGACACCCTTTATGTGTTTGTGTTGTCTATATTAAACCGAGCTCAAGTGACAGCGACTATATGAATTTTTTCTGCAAAGTCGAAAGCTTTATCAGTACATGTAAAGCTACGGTGCTAATCTTAGGAGACTTAAATCTAAAAAGTGCCTCTCAGAATGTAATCAATTACTATTGTTATTTTATGTCCTTTTGTGATTTATCAGAGAATAATGTTGTGAGTAATCTTCATGGTGGATTATTGGATGTTGTCCTCGTTCGGGAGAGCATTGGTGCGTGCGATGTATCTGTTACAGCTACGGAGGGAATAGTCCCCCCTGACGCGTATCATCCGCCCTTAGATATCGAGGTAAGAATCGACACTTCACATCACTCTTACACAATCGAGCCTAGCAACATAGACATGACTAAAGACTGGGATTTCAGGAAATGCAACTATCGGCAGTTGTATCATCTGTTATCCGAAAAGTCCTGGTCTGAGGTCTTGGAGGCTATGAACGTGGTTACAGCCTGCCGATTGTTTTATGACACAATATATAGGATGTTCGATCTTTGTGCACCCAAAAAACGTCGCGGGGGTGCCGTGTGCAGGCGCTATCCTGTTTGGTTTACTTCAGAAATTATCCAAGATACAAAGCGTAAATTGCGGCTGCATGTATTATGGAAACGCACCAATTCTACAGAGGCGTATGCTGAATTTTCTAGCCTTAGAACTGAGCTGAGATCTCGCATTGCGTCTGCATATTGTGCTTACACAGACGAAATCGAAGGTAACATTAAGCTAAACCCACGAACATTCTGGCAGCATGTTTCTAGCCTGCGGTCGAAAGGAGGATTTGAGCCCAATATCACCTACCAGGGCTCTACCTTTTCCGGTGTAGAGGCGGCCGAAGCATTTGCAAACTACTTCGCCAGCGTCTTTCTGCCTGATATCCCTCGACTGAATCCCAATATTATAGGACTAAGTAAAGTGACCGACAGTAATGATATTGACATTTTGGAAATAACACCCGTTGACGTTGGCTTTGCAATAAGCAAATTAAAGCCTAGAAGCTCTCTAGGTCCTGACAACTTTCCCTCCACTATTGTCAAAGATGCTAAGAACCTGTTGTGTATTCCGCTTTGCCATATATTTAATCTGTGTCTTAAAACAGGGGTGTACCCTCCGCAATGGAAGTTATCAAGGGTAATACCGATACCAAAGAGCTCCAATAAATCTGTTGTGGAAGAATACCGTCCGATTGCGGTGTTGTCCTCTCTAGCTAAGGTATTTGAAAGCGTACTACACAAATATATATATGCACAGGTCAACAAGTATCTTTGCAATGAACAGCACGGCTTTAGAAGCAAAAGATCCGTAAACACCAACTTATTGACCTTGGTAGAGTACGTTTCTGCCCGCCTCGATCGACGCGGTCAGGTTGACGTTTTGTACTTTGACTTTCGCAAGGCATTCGATAGGGTCGATAACGACATTTTACTGGCTAAGCTTGCATCCATTGGTTTTGCCCCGAGTCTCCTCCGGCTCCTGGCGGATTATCTCCGCGATCGTCAGCAATTTGTCAGGTTAGGTGTGTATGAGTCTCGGCCCTATCACACGCGTTCTGGGGTAAGTCAGGGTTCTATACTTGGGCCCTTATTGTTTCTGCTGATGATAAACGATCTCCCGTCATGCGCATCCCAAGCAAAAAGCCTACTCTATGCGGACGACTTAAAGCTCTTTAGGGAAATTAAGTCTCCAGCTGACTGTTTGGCTCTACAGTGTGATGTTGATGCGATATATGAGTGGGGCATCACCAACAAAATGGATTTTAACGTCGGCAAATGCTATGTGATGACCTTCGGTCGAATGTGGCACCCCATCCTCTTTGACTATAAGCTAAATGGAGTACCTATCACGCGAACGAATGCTATGAAGGACTTGGGAGTCACATTTGACCGAGGCCTAACCTTTCATGATCACGTGACTACATTGGCGAAGGAGTCATTCAGGCGACTGGGCTTCGTTTTGAGGAACGCTCGCGACTTCCGTAGTGATCGCGTAGTATGTCTGATCTTTGGCGCGCTCGTCCGCAGTAAACTCGAAGCCAGCGCTTGTATTTGGAACCCACATGAGATTAAATATGCATTAATGCTTGAAAAAGTGCAAAAAGCATTCCTGAGGTTTCTCTACAAGCGCAAATATGGCTGTTACCCGTACATGTATCCCACAAAATTTTTGCTAGGCTGTCTTGGGTACAACTCGCTGGAGACGCGGCGGGCCTTTGATCAGATATCTACTGCGTGTAAGGTTTTCCGCGGCAAAATAGATGTTTCGGACTTGAGTGATGTGCTGTGTCGATTTTTTGTTCCGAACAACTACTGTCGGGGGCGGAAGCACAAGTTATTTGCCGTGCCGGAGTGTTGCACAGTGGCACGAGCCGCGTCACCTATCCCGCGCATCCTCGCCGCTCTCAATGCTCTCCTGAACGCCAGCCCTGACTGTGACCTATTCGCAGATACTTACGCCGAGGTTTTATCGGCATGCTTCAAATTGTGTGAGCTAATTAAGTTATGATAAATTGTATTTAATGTATCTTTTGACCTTGTATTATTATTGCTTTGTTTTTCAATTGTTATTCTATTTTATTCTTTTTGACTATGTGATTAATTTTTATTAACTTAACTTCGATTTTGTAATTAATTTTTATTAACTTATGTATTATTTCTAACACTATTTCTATTTTTAAGGTATGTTATTTTTCTTAATTTTTTCTATGCATGTGACTTATTATCTCTTTAACTAATGTAATTGGTCTAACCGTGTTAGTTAAAGTAAAAAATAAATAAATAAATAAATAAATAAATCTTACTAGGTACTAATATCGAAGCACAGCGGCATCTTTGTTGTAATGGCTCGGCTCTGGATTCAAAGAAACACTCTCGCCTTTAAAATAGTTGTTCGCTCCTTTGGTAATCAGTAGATAGACACAGTAGATAGTGCTAAATAGCATTAAACTCGCCTTGGTGCGCCTTTGTTTTTTAACAAGGGCAATAAAGAATTTTGTAATCTAACCTAATCTAAACAATCTTATTGTCCATGATTTATTGTACTTGTTTTGTGCCAGGGTTGCAACTGCACAGACTTGTGCACCGGTTCAAGTTGTTCATGCTGCGTGCTGTCGGTGCGCGAGTGGTGGCGTGGAGGACGGCTGTTGCCTTCCTTCCCGTACCGAGACCCTCCCATGCTGTTCCACTGCACCGCGACTTGCCGCTGTGACGCGGTGAGACATTACTTGTACAGTTATTATTGAATGTTGAGATAATTATTGAAAGTCTATTCCTATCAGAAGGTTCGGGGTAGGTACTTGAGTAGAAATTAAAAAACTGGTATAAAATTCACTTTATAGTCTATTCTTACGATTGGTACACGTTACATAAAAATCGACAGACGTCATGGCTCAGTCGGTAGTAGCTCTGCCTTCCGTGCTGTGGGTCGTGGGTTCGATCCCCACCGAGAACAAACATATGTGTGTGGCAAACATAGATGTTTGTTGAGGGACTCACGTATGTCGAATTCACTCATTGCCTCTGTTGCGGACAGTAATGTACTATTGACATACGATTCTGATCGTATAAAATGTACCTAGTAATGTACCTAATGTAACTAACCAGTGTTTATTTCACAGAAACGCTGCAACAACCACACAGTAACCCGTCTGTCGTGTCTCGGCGCGCAGTTCGTTCGCGGCACCGTGTACCGCCTTCCCGGCGCAAGAGGCTGGGGCCTGCGCTCCGATACCAGAGTAGTCAGGGGAACTCCTGTCGCCATCTACTGCGGGGAACTGCTGCCGCTGCAGATGGCAGACTCGCGACCTGATGATAGCTACATGTTCTCACTGGACGTGAAGAGAGACCTACTAGAGGTACCTACTTACTATTAACTAGCAAGCAGGCTCGTATGAGTTAGTGGCCTACTCTGGTGACGGAGTTTTTAGGCCGCCTAAGGCCTCCGTCGTGGCTTAGCGACTGCTAGAGCCGGGACCGACAGTTTAACGTGCCCTCCGAAGCACGGAAGCGCTCAGATGTAAATGCCACTAACGGCCACCCATCCTAATAGTGACCGCACAGAACGTTGATTAACTTGGATAATCAGTGAAGTTTGGCTAAGCAAGCCTAGCCACGAGCACTTCACTTGCTTTGCTTACTATTAACTGGAAAAAATATCTGGGATTCCATACATAATGAAATTACTTGAGCTTATTTTTTTTAGCTGATTCTGTTCTATAAAAAAATTATATATATGAGTTGGTACCTACTTCACCTTACTGGTCGAAACACTGGTCTTATACCCGGTATATAATGTGTCTGATGAGTTTATAATAAGTATTCTATCTGAAATCTGGTTCAATAACAATCTATAATACATTATTATTAATCTATGAAATCTCTACCAATACATTTGGATGGATTCGGTCCCACATTTTTTTAAAACTTGCAATGATAGAACTTTGTTATAATACACTACAATAACAAAATAATCTAAAAACTAACGAAATGTTCGCAAATCGGGACATGAAATGCTCCAACGCCTTTGTGTAAGTAGCCGCCTTTAGGTAAGACTAATCTTATAAGTAAACTTTGTTCTAGCAATGCACAGACAAAACCCAGCTATGCGTTGACGCGCGCCGATACGGCAGCGCGGCCCGCTTCATCAACCACAGCTGCCGGCCCAACCTTACGCCAGTGCGCGTGTTCACTGCCACGAGGGACTTGCGCCTGCCAACCGTCACACTGTTCGCATCAGAGGATGTCGAGCCGGGAGAACAGTTTACGTGAGTACCATATGAAAATACGAATCTCTGAACAAAGAATGCGGCCAATTATGTCTCTAGCCCCAAAACTGAGCAAAGCTTCGAACTAGATTGCTGATAGAATACTTACATACATATTTTTGTAAATACATACCTACATTAAATGTGGGTATGTATTTGCAGTCATAAATAAGCAAGCACATATGATTGAGTGGCCAACTCCGGTGACGGAGTTTTTAGGCCGCCTTAAGGCCTAATAAAATACTATTGTATTGTTCCAGATTCGACTATGGTGATAAATTCTGGTCGGTGAAGTCGAAATGGATGAAATGTGAATGTGGAAGCGCTGATTGCAGGTATCCGACCAAGGCGGAAGAAACTGAAGCTCAAACTTGATCTCACTGGCTATACAACCTCTTTCGATATCTGCCTACTGAGTAACTAGCCTAGTATGTAAATCATAACCAATTCTGTTGTACCGTTGGTAACAGTAATCGTCCATTTATTGAACCTGCATTTTTGGTTCTAAACTGTAATCTTGGTTTCATTTGTTGATTGATACCTATTGTAAATATTTATTTGCTATTGTTATTAGCTTTATGCATAGTTATGTATTTTACACATTTATAATAATCATGCGACTGTTTATGTTTTAATACAGTTACTGTTTTAGAATAAGTACCTACCTATGTATCTACAACTTACATAAATAAGAATATTTATAAATTACAATTACTAAGGAATATTACGTACATTTTAAATATGAAAAATCGAAAAAATGATTGTAACAAAGAAATTCAAACATGAACCTAAAGTATCATAAAACTAAAGATAAGGAATAAACAGGCTTTTTATTTATTTTATTTTAATAGGTAGGTACCTATGTACATTACATTGTTTTATTATTTCTTGCTTTCTAGTCATATTAAATTCTTTGTTTCTAGTTTAGTTTTTTTGAGGCGATAAAAATTCAAAGTAGGTATCAAAATCATATTTCCAGAACTTCATCAGTGCATAATTTTTTTCCGTGAGAGGTGAATGTCTATTTCTTTTCAACTTCAACTTCTTGGTTTGTGGCTTTTGTGGCTAATTGTCACGATTCTGCCAGTGTCGTCTATTTCATTTGTCTTGTCACATTATGTTGTGTTGTCACTGTCAAACGTCTGTCAGGCATGTCTGTCATAATTATTTTCAAAGTTCGTGCTCAATCAACGGTTTTGTATAGTTTGTTTTGTGAAGATAAGTTTATTGAAAAGTGACTAAAAACGTGCGTAATTTATAAACCAGGGGTTTAGAGTACTGTATGTGGAAAATATAATGGAAACACAATGAACGGGAACACAGAATCTACTTCAAACAGCATGAAATTCGCTCCGATGCCTATGTCTGCATTGCTCGCGAATTTGGTGCCTCTGCAGACCCGAGAAGACAGTCCCGACTGCAGTTTTAGCTCTGATGATGACAGCGATAGTTCCTTTGTTCAAACTGTAGCAAATAAACCGTCCGTAGTAGCCAAAGTTCAACCAAAATTTCGTAAAAACACAAGCAAAGAATTTTTTACACCCAACTTAAAATCGTCTCAACCGAAGGACATGAAAGCTTTCGTATCAGAAAAGAAGCCTTTACGGAATGATCGCGATAAAGAAAATACCGCTGATAATTGGATTTCCAATCAGACTTACCCAAACAAGGATGGCTACATGCAAAACCCTCCAAAGCCCAGTGTCACCAATGAGCACTCGAGTACCGAGGTAAACAAGCGCAGTGTTCTAGTGCCGCATAATAATGTAAGGACACAATGCTCAGTTACAGTTAAAAGAACACCAGACATGGCCAAGTTTCCGAGCCATATTCCAAACCCTGTACCAAAAACAAAAACTCCTACCCCAAAGATAAAAACAGGTATTAGAAGATTTACACCAGGTTCTGCAAGGAAAAGTCATAAAAAAACTCCTCAGAAAGCTCCCTTACAGATACAGAACAGAGATAAAGTGAGGTGTGAGCTGTTTACTCCGAATCACAAAAATGATGAACCGAAGATCCCACTATCTAGGCCAGAGCCGGCACCTGCTCTCATGCCAGTGCCTGAGACTCCAATGAACAGGAAACCAATGTCTACATCATATGCAGCAACGCCATCATATCCACAAAATGCTGGTGGAACTAATCCAAAAATACTCTTCAAAACTACAAAAATTAAGGACAAAAAGTACATGTTTATAAAGATGTTAGGAAAAGGAGGATCCAGTGAAGTCTATAAGGTGGGGTTCTTTATCTACTCTTACTACAGAAACTAGCAAGTACTTACATATTTACCATTTATAATATATAGCCTGTTGTGCTTTGTCAAAAAGTAAAATTCAAATGATAGTAGGTGCCAAATAACACCGCAATACAGGTCATTCACCCACCTTCACCACGATGTCGCAAAATTCAATTTATGAATGCCTAATTCTGTCGCTTTTCATACAAACCTGTCGCTTAGACGGTATCGCTCAAATCTCGTAGTACTGTTTGTTTACCATATATCAATTGAATTTTGCGACATCGAGGTGAAGGTGGGTGAATGACTTGTATTGCGGTGTTATTTGGCACCTACTATAGCAAAAAGCTGACACCAGATTATTAAAAAAAAACTAGGAAACTGTTTTTAATTCATAAAGATAAAAAAAATCTAACAATTTTGTAACTAATCAGTAAAAAATACAATAATACTGAGTGTCCTGGAACTAGTATATTATCCCGAGGGCAGGTGAGTTTGTGACTCTATTTTAATCATTTTTTCCCAGGTGCTAGAAGTTAGTACATCTTGCGAGTATGCAGTGAAGAGTGTGTACCTCGGTACAGACCAGGAGCTGGCTCAGGGCTATATCAACGAGGTGCGACTGCTGCGAGCACTGCAGAACTCGGACAGGGTTATCCGGTTGTATGATTAGTAAGTACACCTTCAATTACGAGAACCTTGTTTTGGTCCAAATTGTAAGATTCTATCCCAAATATCAGGTTTCTCTTTAAAAAGTAAATGCAGGAGATTTAGTAATATATAGGTACTTAGCTCCACAGTCACTAAATAAAACAAAAGTTATCTACGCACTTTTGCGCCAATCAAGCAAGCTCGTATGAGTTAGTGGCCAACTCTCGTGAAGGAGTTTTAGGCCGCCTTAAGGCCTCCGTCATGGCTTAACGACTGCTAGAGCCGGGACCGACAGAACGTGCCCTCCGAAGCACGGAAGCGCTCAGTTGTAAATCCCACTAACGGTCACCCATCCAAATAGTGAACGCGCAGAACGTCGCTTAACTAGAAAATCGGTGAAGATTGACTATGCAAGCTTCGCCACGAGTGCTGTGCCAATGGGCCAATGCATTGTATCTATATACCTAAATTAATGTTATATTCAAAATAGCACCAGCATAAACCAGTGAGTTTAAAAAAGTAAAAATAACGAGTGTTGTCATTAACCACAGTGAGTACGACAAAAGCAACCAACTGTTGCGAATAGTGTTGGAGGCGGGAGAGACCGACCTGTCCTCATTCCTGAAGGCGCGAGGCACTGGCCTGCCGCCCGCGCTGGTGCTGCATTACTGGGAGGAAATGCTGCATGCCGTGAATTACATACATGAACATGGTGAGTTTAGAGCCCTCCAGCCTGTATTGGCTTTACATAAGTACTTAATTAAGTCTATTTAAATAATTGCAGTTGAGAAACTGGAATTAGCAGAAAAGCCAACTGACTGGAATGTTTGAAATTTTTTGTCGCAATCTAATTGACGCCAAAATGAATAATGTATAAAGTTATAACTTGAATTAAATAGAAAACCCTTTATTCTGCCCATAGTCTGTATATATTTTCATTTCATTTATATGATTCTGACCTAATATCTACTGACCGTTAACGTCTGTATCTTCGCATTTAGACTTTGAACTATTTTGATTTGAATTGAAATATTCAGTGTCTGTTCCATATCCCAGGTGTAATCCACGCGGACCTAAAACCCGCCAATTTCCTCCTAGTCTGCGGTCGACTGAAACTGATCGACTTTGGCATCGCATCCGCTATCAGTAGCGACGCGACGTCTGTGGTCCGATCGCAGGCCACGGGTACTTACTCTTACATCTCTCCTGAGGCGCTCATGGGCGGCGCTGGCGGTTACGGCCTGACGCAGGGCGACGGGAATGCTCCCATCAAGGTATGTTGGAATTGTGGTAATCAACCACCATTGAAAAAAAAAGTGACCTTGCATACACATAGTACCTACTGTAATTAAATACATAGCAAACGACAATAATGTATAGAATTTTATAGGGTTGCGTAAAGATGATAGCTGAATAAATCACATCCGAAGTTATAACCATGTTGTGTTATCGAACTTTCAACTACTACCTTGTAAGTACAAATTTGTCTGTAAGATAAATCCTTTTTTGTGTAACGAGCATAAAATTTAAAACTTCTTGAATCAGATCTCGTTCCGGTCGGACGTGTGGTCTTTGGGCTGCATCCTATACTCGTTGGTGTTCGGCCGTACTCCGTTTGGTCACATCCCAAACCTCGCGAAGCTAGCCGCCATCCTCGATCCTAACCATCGGATCGACTACCCGCCTGCTGAGCGTGAGTATTATTTCAACTCTACGTACTGATTCTACTGATGATGATGTGTGCCGATTTCGACCATGGAAATCAAGTGATTAATCTCAGTCAAAGTCCTTTAAAAAGTATAGTGCAAAGTTGAAAAAGAACTACTGCTTCCGAAAACTAAAACTTTTATCTTGTTTTTCTTCCAGCTTATAATCATTTACGTACGAGTACATGTAGTATGTCTGCTTGATGTTATATGGTCGCCTTGTATATATGACCACCCAGTCAACTATAAAATATTCACACTTTTTTACTACAGACCTCCCTGCATCACTAATCGCGGCGCTCAAATGGTGTCTCACATACAACGCTCGCGCGCGGCCGTCCGTTCATGAGCTGCTCGCCATTCCCTACTTGCAACCATCTCGGGCGGCGCTGCCGGCGCAACTTTTAGAGAAACTGCAACCGCTGGTCACGGCACAGGAGTTCAGACTGCTGCAAAAAGCGACTATCCCGGATAAAGACTGTCAGAGGTGACCAACTCCGTAAACATAGTCGTAGAGCCATGATCCAAAACGTCTGACTTTCTGGGGAAGTAATTAATTACGCCACTACAGTGATTTTCATGTAAGAGGTCTACCTCGCACGATCGTGTAGTGTTATTTTGCCAAAGTCTACTAAACAATTTACTTCTATAAGGACTCCATTCATGAAAGTGAATTACATGAAAGAAAAAAATTTCATTTGAGTCAGGATTACCTAGTATTGAACTTTGCCTGTTATTATGACGACAAATAGATTGCGAGAGTTTGACTGGCGCGGGGGTACCGACTACTGTGAATTGAAATGTAGGAGGTACTTGTTTTGACGTTTTTTGGAAAGAGTTTTGTAAATAACATAATATTTATGATAGTTTTATTTTTCACATGCTACGAAGATTATGGCCTATGAATTATTATAAACTTTGCTATGTAATATATTGATATTCAATTTATGCTCGTACATATTAGAGAAGTCTTAGAATTAATTGTCGCTAATAAGTACCTACTAAGTCTTTTATATCGCTCCCTGAGGGTTTTATTAGTCAAATTGTCCGACAAGTCCCCTCATGCCTTCTCTGAGACCCCCCCGCAGACTCTGATCGGTCAACAGTTTGGATACTGAATCTTTGTTATGTGCGTATATGTAAACGTCTTCATACTGATTAGAACCCAACCAAACTATCAGCTTGTATTCATTTCTGTGCTATCAGTCAATCAAAAAGAGCAGAGGGTCTTATAGTTGACATGAAAATGAATATTATAGAGCCGCTATAAAGTACCAGAGAATAAATAGTGTAAAATATTAGTTAAATTTCACAAGCCTAACATTATGTACCTATATGTAACTATTATGAAATAGACAATAATTTAGTCTAATAAAATAAACTATTTAAATTATAATAAATACTTTTATTGGAATAAATGTGAAAGAGTACAAAAAATAAATAGAATCTTAGCAAAGTGATAACTTGGATAAAATGCAAAATGTAAGTAATAAATAACTTCTCTTAGCTTATATTACATTATTAGCAGATTAATAGTTATGAATAACATTAAAATGTGACATATAAAGCTGATTGTAATAACTGGCAGCTTCATATTTCTCTGCTTGATTCAGAGAAAAGGAATTCTCAGCCTTGTTTTACCCGACGGTAAGATGGTTCTACACAAAAGTAGCGATACCACGATTTCAAGCTACAGTTCGAAGTCGCTTCCGCTTTCACATCGAAAGACGCGCGCTCTTCCGAACCGACGCACACAATCAGCTAATTCTCGAATGAAAATTCAATAAATCTCATAAAAATTTTGAAAATGCTATTCAGTCTAAATAATCATCCAAAGCAAAGAAAGCTAGCTGCTAAATATCCCGCGCAGTACATAATAAGGTGGGTAGTTTACAAATCAAAGACATAGTGTAGTTTATAAGCTTATATTTAGGCAGTACTGCGCGGGACGCCGCGGCGAGCGGACGTGCTTAGTTCTGGAAGAGCGTGCGCGTAAAGTCGATGTAATCGAGCGCATTGGGAATGGGGCGCTCCGTCTTCTGTTCCACGTAGGGCTTCATACGCGCCATGCAATAATCCGCCATCTCCTTCGTCAGGTTCTGGAAACAAACGTAACAATTAATGAAATATTCGATGAAATACCCTGTTCAGTAGAGAACCAATGAAATTAGTTTTTCCTACAACAAACCTACACCACACCCGTTTCCTATTCAGCAAATAGGTACGGTAGACTCACCACTGTTAACAGTACACGTTCGCAATGAACCCTACTATTATGTATTTACTCACCGCATAGAGTTCGTCCTTAGTGACGTAAGCACGGTCTTGATGCGCGGTGATTGCACGGAATGCGTTCTCGATTTCCTCTGAAGAGTGCACGTTCTCAGTCTCCTTGCTGATCATAAACGCCATGTACTCTTGGAGTGACACCTGCCCGTCGCGGTTCGGGTCAACCACATCTGTACAACAAATGACAGTCACTTATTAGCCGCCGGGAACAGCAAGATTATGTGACCGAAACAGGCTAAGTAAAAATGACAAGGACAATAGTTTTATACTTGTTGAATTTATGTACTCAACCAGTACATATTTGTAGCTCAACTGATCAAAATCAGTATTAATCAGAAGAATGTTCAAAACGCTGACTGCATTGCCGCGTTGAATGGCAATGTTTATGTGGTAGGCGAGATACTAGCCCTTGGGAAGCCTGCAATAGTTTTGAGTATCCTAAAAGGTACTCGGTAGTTTTGCTGACACATAATTATGTAGAATGCACTAGAAACTTACTGAGTATCTCCTCGAACTCGGGGTCTGGCTGTCCTTCCTCCACCATAGGTAAATCGTATCCGAGCGCGCGCAGACACGACTTGAACTCGTGATGGTTGAGCCGACCCGAGCGGTCCTTGTCAAAGTGCTTGAACATCATCGAGAACTCCTTCAAAGCGTCCTCGCTTACACCTGTAAACATTACTACAGTTAGTGGTGAATCTATACTAATATTATAAAGAGGAAAGATTTGTATGTAGTATGTTTGTAACGAATTGGCTCAAAAAGTACTAATCCGAATTGGATGAAATTTGGAATATATATTGTCTATGACCTGGATTAACACATATGCTACTTTTTATCCCGGAAAATTAACGGGTTCCAACGGGACGCGAACGAAGTCACGAGCGGAAGCTAGTGTCTAATAACGGTATGACTGTATTCAGTCATGAAAATGGACGAGGCTAATTTGTCTGAAGGGCCATAATGGAGACAAACGAATTATATTTGTAGAATCACACCTCTGTTTTGACGTTAGCTTTGAATCTAGTACAGAGTATATCGCTATCATGAGCAACAGAGGCTATAGTAGGTGCCAAATAACACCGCAATACAGGTCATTCACCCATCTTCACCTCGATGTCGCAAAATTCAATTTATGTATGGTAAACAAACAGTACTACGAGATTCGAGCGATTCGAGTCTTAGGTTTGTATGGAAAGCGACAGAATTAGCCATTCATAAATTGAATTTTGCGACATCGTGGTGAAGGTGGGTGAATGACCTGTATTGCGGTGTTATTTGGTACCTACTATATATCATCACATCAGATAGTCATTTTCATAACAGCCTGGCAGAGACCACTGCGGGGCATTAGAGCTCACATGATTACACTACGAGTATGTGCTAAAAGAGACTGTCTTAGAATAGTTGCATATCCACCCGAGTGGAGTTCCCATATGTATAACTCTTCAATGGATAACAACTAAAATGTGTACAAAGCATTTGTTCTGTTATTTGGTTTCAATATCACTGACCTGAGTGGTTCCTGGCCTGGATCTGCTGCTCCAGGTTATGCTGCATCCGCATGGAGAGCTGGTCCAGCTGGTCCCACTGCTGCGCGAGCCCCACCGTGCTGTGCTCCGTGTAACGGTTGTCGAGGATCAGGTGCTCCTCCAATGCAGCTCCTGGAAACAAAAAAAACACTAATCAGTAAACATGCTCTGGATAAATAGCCAAGTCATTCAATTTGAGTTTTCTTTCAGACTAGTGGCCTAAAAAATTAAGTAGTATGGTTAGTACAGTATAATAAATAAGTTTCCATCAAAGATATAATAATTATGTAACATCTGCATTCCTGTTTTTTGTTTTCTGCGTCTGGGATTTGAATGAGGCAATAAACTGGCTGTCATACTAACTTTCTTTCAATAAATATTCATGGGCAAAAACGGTAAATGGTTGAGGACAATCCAGTCTTGGCTTTACTTACCTAATTCCTCAAGTCGTCGCAAGTCGACGCGTCGCGCGCGCACTTCGCCGGCGCGTTGGCGCAGCGTTGCCAACTGCTGCTCCAAGGAACCCGTGCCTTCCATCATCGATGTACTAGAAACAACCACTACATTATAGCATTGTGTTGTCATTATCAAGCTGGTAAAGGTAATAACAAGACAGTGAACTCAACTTGTATAGCACGGACATAAGAAACTAAGAGTTGGCAACATTATTTTTAACTATTTATAACAGCATTGCTATTCAGCGCGGCAATGCAGCCAGTGTCTTGGGCACGCTTCCGATTGGCACTGATTTGGACCAGTTGAGCTATCTATAAATCGTTTGCAACGGTCTGTAGATAGCTCAACTGTTTCATGTGTACTTTTTAAATACTGTATTAGTTGTAATTTCCTTTGAGAATATATTCACTCACAAAATAGAGATATGAGGAAAGAACTCCCTGAATTATAGTTAAGGAATGTACATTTTATGAGCAGAAGTTTATCAGTATAGATAGACATGTTAGAATGTGTATTTTGAAACAGTACCAAATACATTCAAAGCCAATTTTAGCAGCAAAGTAGAACTGATACGAAGATACATCGATAACGAACAATATGTTTACAACAGAAACACCCAGCGTTTTATTTATTAGTTACATTGAGCGAACATATCATATCTGCCAACATATTTGGGCTTATTAGACCCATGTTGTTTAGTACACAGATACACGACACTAGTTACTTTACCCGTCGAATCCTAGCAGCTGAAACCTGTATATCATAATACATTTCATTATTGTAGAATCATTTTGATAACAGATGAAATCATTATATAGATGGACATGCCACTCAATGTTTTCTTTGTTCGTTTGGGAAATTATCGTCTAACGTGTATGCAAAGAGACCATGATTCCCGCGAATCGATTACCATGAGATATGTCTTTTTGAATAGTGATAAGTGAATAGTTACCGCGTCTCAGTGAGCCACTGATGGAAAGTGTTGGCATGCTTCGCGAACTCCTTGCGAAGCTTGTCATTCTCTTCCTGTCGCTGCGCCTCCTTAGTTAGTTCCACGTCGCGTTCCGCTGTAAATGTCATGCTATTTTTAGGAAGCGGAATCAATGCTCACTAACTTTGTGCCCTCAAAGCTAATAAGGATAGGGAAGGTGTCTGGCCGTATAGCATGCAAAACGCTATGCTACTGTTTTTATGGAGCGGACTAAGGTCCACGGGATTTGAAAGATATCAGCCGTGTTTGGAGTCAAACAGACCAATTTTTCACTCAATGAACTAATAAAAATCAAATTTGCTAAAAAAGTTTGCGTTTTTCTTATTGAGTAGGTATAACTCCCTTAGTCTGCGGAGAGTCGTTGGATCTCTGTGCGTCTTCTACCGTATCTATAATGGGGAGTGTTCTGACGAGCTGTTCAGTTTGGTGCGTGCGGCCGATTTCCACCACAGCACCACACGACGCAAAACCTGATTTCATCCAAACCACCCGGATGGCTGGTTTTCCACAACTTCTCGTTTCACGCGGTCTTTTCTGCCTCGTACGTGTAAGTTGTGGAACGAACTTCCTTCTGCGGTTTTTCCACGGAGTTTCGAGATGGGGTCCTTCAAAAGGCGGGTTTATCATGGACACCTTCAACACCAGAGGTGATGCACTAGCATCACCGCTGGTGTTGCAGGTGTCCATGAGCGGCGGTGACTACCGTCCATCAGGTGGCCCGCCTGCTCGTCTGCCAGCTATAGCATAAAAAAAAAACAAAAAAAAACTGACCGATAATCTTGCGCAGGTTGCGCCAGGTTTCTTCGAGAGCCTCCATAGTGAACCAGGTGTAAGGATTGGCGCCGACGTTGAACGACTTGATCTGTTCATCCAGTGCCGCCAGGGCTTCGAAATCACTCTGCGCCGATGATAGCGACGCCTAAAAACCAAACTATGTTTAGTGTTTGTTACAATAACAGTGCTAGAAACAAACGAAATATATTTTTATGCAGGCTCCGTCACGGTTTTAGCGCTCGCCGAAAACGGAGAATTGTAGGGTGCCTGCCTACCATGCCAGTAGCTGTACAAAACATTGTTGTGGGCACCAACTGAGTATGGGACTCATAGGTACTTACTTGGAATTGTGCGTGCGCATCCCTGAGCGCGCGGATCTCTTCGATGGAGTTGCATCGCACCGGATCCGTAAGGTCCTCTTCTGCGTTCTCAAACCAAGAGTTGAAAGCGGACGCCTGCAGACAAACACATCAATTACTACCTGTTTTACGGACCATCGGCTGTTATCTATCTAATACCTTTAAACAAGCAATTCTTGTAAATGTATTTATCTCTGAATCTCGGAAACGGCTCCAACGATTTTCATGAAATTTAGTATACAGGGAATTTCGGGTGCGATAAATCGATCTAGCCATGACTAGTTTTCAGAAAAATGTCGTTTTATTCGTATTTTCAAGTAAACACTTAAACAGAAAAATGTGACTCTTCCCGATATCTATTGGCGAATAAAAACAAAATTTTTTGAAGTTATACTTCTAATCGTTAATAGATGGCAGTGTTGAGCATAGAACCTTTTCTAACTAAATAAGTACTGCATATTGGTTATGTACATAAAAATAAATACTAAAAAAATACTCGGTCACCAGCTGGTAGGTATCTAAATAAGGATGTAGGATTGTAGGTAGAGCATACCTTCTTAGCAAAGGTGAGGTAGAGCTCCTCAATCTGTCGGAATTGATCCTGCAGCTGCAGTAGGCGTTGCTTCCTGGCCGCCGAGTCGGCTAAGAGGCGTTGCCAGCGTGCAATGACGTCACCGTGACGTTTCACGATAGCGGGAGTTTGTTCGTGATTCGCGTCGACTAGTTGTTCCTTGAGGGACGTGATGTTTTGGATGCCCTCGTGCTCAAAAGCTGCGAGACCTGAGAAGATTGTTGAGTATTGTATTTTGTCAGTCTAATGGGACTCCTAGACAGTACGGTGGTTGGTTTTGCTGCTATAGTCCATGATTTACAGGCATTTATGCCAGTCATTGATTGTAAAGGGAGTTCTTCAAAGCTCATTGCTCTGAACATGGAATTTTTGTCTGCAATCGGACTCCAAGCACATCAGCCTTCTAGAGTATCTGTAAGAATAGGATCTTACCAGCATCAAAAGTATCCTGCTTAGTAAGCAGAGTCTGCACAGTAGAGAGATCCCTTCCGAACTCATCGCTGCGAACATGGGTCTCCTTGTCGGCGATCCAAGACTCCACCACATCAGCTTTCCAAAGTAGTTGTAGGTAAAGGGAGTTGTCGACTAAAGCGGCCTTGCGACGCGCGCCTAGGGATTCCAGCTTCTCGAGTTTAGCCTGCGAAAGAATCAGTTAATTGTAAGTGATATTTGTTTTTTATAATTTTTAACTTATTTCGGTCAGTAAGTAATATCTTCAGTTGCTTCTGGACAAGAGCACTCTTTTTACTGTTAGTATATCTCACCTGCAGAGCTCTGATGCGATGCGACAAGGCGTCCGAATGCAGATTCCCTTCAGCCAGTAGTTTCTCCCCTTCAGCAGATAGATCGCGAACTCTGTCGGCTCGTGCTGCGAGCTCCGCTTCTAATGCTTCGTGCTTCTTCAGTAAGCCTTGCACGGCAGCCATGCTGTCGCCACATTCGCCTACCACTACCAGTTGCTGCTTCTCGCTGCAAAAGAGACATTAATTTTAGGAAAGTATGTAAGGTCTGAGATTATAAAAGTTCTATTGTTGTGTTGATTACAATATGGTTAGGGGTCTGCATAATCTGATCGGATCTATTCGAGTGTCCCGGATTGGATTGGTTCCAATCTTGGACTAATGAGATTTTCTCTAAGATCTTGTATTGATTACCAGATATACTCTACTCATTGAACACTAGGAGATACTTTAATGCTAATCTCACCTGATCCAAGCTTCTTCTTCATCAACCTTAGCAAGGAACTGTTGATAGGCGAGCGACTGTTGCAGCTTGGCTCCCCTCTCGGCTGCTAAAGCTTGCAATTCCTCCCAGGCCGCTGCTAAAGCCTTCAACCTCTGTTCGATCTCGGGAACGCCGAGGTTGGATACATCCATGAGTTTCTCTCCTGCGTCCTGCACGGCTTGTATGGCGGGCTCGTGGCTGGCGAGCTCTGCTTCGAGCCGCTTGTGCTTCTTGAGGAGGTTTTGAACTCCAGTGAGGTCGCGCCCGTAGTCGTCTGACGCTACCAGGAGTTTCTTCTCCCTATGGACATTTTTATTAGTCGTATAATACTAGATTGCTTAGTTTTCATTTTTATTTGTAATCATTTTCTCACAGTGGAGACGAGTCGAAAACTGATGATTTAAAAAAAAACACTTGTTTACTATTTGGTGTATGTAATCAGATAAAAATGTTGTAGATCAGTGTTATGTCAAGCAATGGTAGATTAATTCTACGAGCCGCTTTCGCTAACTGATCCTCGATAATATTGTGGGTTCGGTCCAGGGAATGCACAAGAATACGATGCTCATTCGTTATAGACTGAATCGAACCACAAAGTAGTATAATCTAAAGTTACGAATTGGCATACGATGTCTCAAACATCGCACGCAAGAACATGAAGAATAATAAAATGTTGCACGCATCTAACTAGAATTGCAAGGGTGTGGAATTGTTGCCTTTTTTGACTCCAAACAGAACAAAACATTGCGCACGTCTAGTTGGTAACTATTGGCAGGGGTGCAACACTATTGGCTCTTTCTTTTCCAGTAAAATATCCAGCTGTGGGTTCTACATACTTGATCCAAGACTCCTCATCAGCAATATCCCTGAAGAACTGATGCAGCGTGTTAGCTTCATGTAACGCTGCCCGTCGATGCGCGGCCAATGCTCGAACCCGCTCCATGCGCGCGTTGATAGCCTCTCGCCGAGCCCCTATGCCGGCGCTGTCGAACTGACCGCTCGATACTAGGGCTTCCGCTTGTGTGTTCATGTCTAAAGAACAAAGGATTATAACAGCTTCTAAGCATACTAATAACTTGACGATTTTTTAAGTCATCAGGCATCGGACTGTCCAAGACAAGGATATTTTGTCAACAAGTAAAACTTACCGTTGATTCTGTCCTCATGGGCTTGGATATCAGCCTCAACCAGCTGATGTTTTTTCATCAGATTCTGAACGGACGCGAGGTCCTTGCCAGAATCTTCGGATGTCAACAGACTTTCGACCTGGAAATAACATAGAAATAGGGAAATCCTAAAAGACTAATAGCGACGTTATTCTACTAAGGGAAGGGTCGAAGATGAACATATTCCAACACTCGTAACGTGATAACCATTGTTTTTGAAACAAATTGAACAAATTTTTTGTATCATTTTGGGCTTTAAAAAAAAAGATTTAGTGAGAGTGGGAGGATTAGAATAAAAATTGTTATAAAAGTAAGTTTGTAGTCATCCCGATTCTACATTTCGTGACGTTAACTGGTACAGGCCAAGACGGGGTTGTGATGTAGTGTTTTAAAATGTTATATTACCTCTCCAAGCCAGAAGTCCAAATCCTTGACAGCTGCGATGTAGGTGCGCTGTTTGTTGGCTTCCTTTAGTTTCAGGGACTTTTCAGTTGTCTTCTGCGTGAGGAACTCCCATTGGTCGGCGATTGAAGCCAGACGAGCCTAAATCACAAACAAAAATCGTTACAAAGGTAAATTGAGTAACCCCAATATTTTACTGGTTTAAAGTGTGAAGCTGTGGAAGTATTATAAGCTCTATTAATATTATCATAAGGTTCATACCTGCACTGCATCCTCGCTGCCGCTGCATTGTCCACGTTGAACGAGATTGCCTCCCATAGCCAACACGGATTGGATACGCTCAGCGTTGGCGGCCAGTTCGGCTTCGAATGCTTGATGCTTTTGGTGTTTTGATTGGATGTTAGCTGGATCCTGTGAGAGAAATAACAATGTATACCAATTTGACGAAAACAAGTCTTGCAGCTACGACAGGACGCTATAGTACATGATATGTTGCCACCTCCGAGAATGAAAATGAATAATTCTGACAATACACAGTGTTAAGACAAGGTCAATGGCTGACTAGGCTGAGAGCATGGTATAGGTGCTGGGTAAGCCGAGTCCATCTAAAACATTGTCCCAGGCACTACAGTGTCCCGTTAAGTGTAGGCATAGGTTGCCTCCTGACGCTGTATAAATCATCTTCAATAGATGTAAAGGCCTAATAAATAGACAGTGTTATCTGAACCTAACGTATTCGAACATTTGTGCAAAAAGTGGGACTAGTTTACCTTGTAGCTCTCTTCAGTAGCGAGTTGCAGTTTCTCCGCGATCCAGTTCTCCATTTCATCGGCATCACGAGAGAACTGTTGCAGGGTTTGTTCGTCTCCCAGTCTAATACAAACGACAATGTATTTATTACAAGAGTACAAACAGTGGATAGTAACATTTACAATGCTAGTTCCTTGCCAATAAATACTAGAATAACTTCGTAGGTCAGCCAGGTTCAATCACTAAGGCCCTTATGCTGAACTAATACAGAAATCGTCACTCAAGCATAGATTTGAGTAGAGAACTTCATGCTTGAGTCCGGATCATTGCTTGAGTAGTAAATCAGCATAAGGGTCTAAGAATGATTCGACAAAGCAGTTCAGCTATCTTTCCCTCCTAAATCAATGTGTTTTGTCTGAAGAATCTGGATCGGCTGGTCCGCTATTGTCTGCAGTTGAGTTGGAACCTGTAATTACCTGGAACGCTTCTCGATAAGAGCCTCCTTGAGATGTCGCCAGCGGTCGAGCACCTGTCGTCGCTTCTTGTCGATCGGATCCGCGGCGTAGTGGTCCGATGCGATCAGCTGATCGGCCAGTGTTTGCAGTTGAGCTATCTTCTCCTCCTGTGTAATAAAACATAGTTTATACTATTCCCCCTCTAAATATGTCACTTTTACTCACTGTTTTGGTGTTTGAAATTAGAACACACTAATATATTTGACCTCCATCTAATTATTGATTTTGCGCAAGGAGGTTGTATAGCATTGGTTGTATACAAGGAGGTTGTATACAACCTCCAATCTTTCTTTTTCTCCTAGTCATGGTATAAAGTATAGTATGCAACTCTTGAATAAAACGGCTTTATACCAAGGGCCATGAACCACTCACGTCGTTCAGGATTCTAACAGTTGAATCACTCGCTGCGCTGGTGATTCAATCATCATGAATCACTCCCTACGGTCGTGATTCAGTCGTTAGAACCCTTCACGTGCTCGTGTTTCATTCATGGCCCTCGCTTTAAATCCGTCTTTTATTCACTAGTTGCCTATTTAACTATTCATAACGTGTTTCGCTCTTGTTTCTTTCGCGCAGATATTATTTTGCTCATTTGTTAACATCTACCAGCTACCGAAATGAGAAACGGCCAGACACGACATATTCGATCGACGAACCACGTTATTTAGATCGCAGAAAGTCCGTGGATAGGAGCAGGGTCAAAATTGTTTTTTTTGAGAATGTGTCTAACTGTAGTGGACATTTTTAAGCATCTATCATTAAAAGTGTAGACATAGAAGATTTAGGTGGAATACAAAGGAATATTTTCCGTGCCGATGTATACAATTTACTAGGTAGAATACTGAAGTATAGGTAAAGTATGAGAAACTTACATGAGCATTGATAGCCTTGTCAAAGTCCTCGTGTTTCTTGATCAGCTGTTCCACATTATCTGGCTGCGCTTGTTCCGGGTTATCAGTTTGGTCTGCAGCGGAAGGCGCGAGGAAGGCCTCACGAGCCGCCATCCAACCCTCGGCTTGTTCACAGTCGCGGTAGAACAGCTGCAGCTCTAGGTTCTGATCGAGCTTCATGCGACGGTCTACCCATGCTCTGAGGATGAATATAACCACTAGTTTTGATACCATGTTATTAGGTTTTTTTAGGTTGTTGGGCTCTAGAACCAATAACCGTTGGAAAACAAAAAGTATAGTCGAATAGCGATCACGGAAGACGAAGACATTGTAGGTCGATACCTCAAAATATAATCTTTCAACAGCCGACATTTTCAGACTGCCAGTGAATATCAGTCAGCTGATTATACAGACGAGCTTGTCTATCCTGTGGACTTTATAAGCAAATGCCTGTCTATGTCTATAAGGTCGAATAGGCCGAAAGGATGGTACATGCGCTGGGCAAGCCTACTCCATCTAAACTATGTCCCAGGTACTAGTACTGCGGCATCGCCACGTTCATGGATATAAAGTGGCCACTGTAAGTAGTTGTAAAAATGATGCAAAAATCAGGGAACTACTAAAGTATGGAAAAAATTAAATTGTGTACCTACTTGCTAACCTACTACCTATTTTGCAGCAAAACATTGATACAAACTGCTATTTTGTGGAGACAAACATATTAGTCTGAATAAGCCTAGTTTGTCCTAAGTAAACCAGCAACTTACCTACCTAGCTCTGTAATCAACTGAATTGATACCTACCAAACCTGGGTAGTAGGTATTATAACTACTTGTAGTACTAACTTGTACATGGTGTCTTTATTTTATGTACATCGTTTTAAGCAAATAAACTATTTTGTATTTGTATGGTGAGAGTGTACTAACTTCTCAAGCTCCTGCCTAGCGTCGCCCATGTTATTAAGTTTCTCCTGGATATCGAGGCTGGCGTAATGTCCGCTCTGCAGCAGTTGTTGACCGAACAGCTCCAATGCCTGGAAGGTGCCGGCGCGGGCGTCCATCTCAGTGCGGTGCTCCTGTGGTTGTTACAACATTAGCTGGTGTTTGGACACTTTGGTTAAAATGGCTTGTGTCTTGTGTTGTTTACTAAGATGCAGGTGTTTCGTAGCACTGGTTTTGCTTGGTATTTTGCGACTTTGGGTCGCTTGGGGAAGAAACTTGTTACCAAGAAAGGATCAGTGTAGTCGGCCTTTTTAGAGGCGTCGTGGATCAAAAATTGGAAACTATCGGGTTAAGGAATAAATCCGCTCTCAATTTCAATGTCCTTTTCAGTTTAGAGTACTTTTAGGGACATATTTATTTGGTTTATTTTTATTGTTAATTTAAAAATGAAAACACTGAACACCACAAACACAGTGAAAAGAAAATCACAACACACAGAATAGAGAATTTTGAAATGTATACAAGGACAATAGAGTTATAAAGAAGTTCAACGACTTGTTTACTTTTGAAGTAATCTTATTTGAAAATAGCATTACCTACCTTTATCACAACACTTATAAATCTAATTGCAGTTAGATATGTGGCTTTAATTGTATAGTCAGTAGAATTTTGAGATTGTTATACTTAGGTACTTTTCTTCATCTTAACGTTATATTGCAAATCAACTGGAGTGTACAAAATTATTCTTTTAGATTATTATTTTCATTACACGCTTCGCAATTCATACATTTTGAGCGAAGTCGAAGTCAATCAACATTTTACAATTTCTTTTGTAAATTGGCTTTCTCCACCCTTCACCTTTGTTCTACTCGATTCAGATCACATATAAAAGACGTGGAAAGTTAAGAGCCACTCAAAATGTACAAAGTGAAAGCATAGATGTGACTACTGCGTATTGTAAGTAAGGCTGTCACACATGCGTGCATCTGACCTGCGGCATAATGCCGTAACGCGCGTCTATCTCCAAACGCTGGCTCTAAAAACATTCAGGGTTGTTACTAAAGGACGCGCCACAAGCAACATCAAACTAAGACATGGGTCAAAATAACTAGCACACGGAACAAAATGTGTAAGATCAAACATAATTTGATATTTTTTGTTTTACCAGTCTATGCCTCAGTTTATTTTGGTCATGGCGTGTGCTTTAATTTCTTATTACATTTCACTACCATACAATGTTGGTAAGTTAAACTAATGGGTCAAATACATGAAAAATTAAATCCATTATAACAATGATAAAAACATAACACTATGTGGAGGTGGTTTTTTTACAGTGAAAACTGAATACTTATACAGATTTTTATGAGGGCAGATCTAATTCTTATCAGATTTTACTGCCAAAAATACATGGCTATTATGAATTTCTACAAGAGTAAATCAAAACAAATAATTAATATGATCAGATAAGCTATAACTAAACATACGATTCTACTAGAGCGGAACCAATAGCTCTAGTACATAACTTCATCTTGTATTGTATGTTTTACCTGGTGTCTTTCAAGCAGAGCTTCAGCGCCGGTGACATCATTGGCAAGCTCGTCCGAGCTAACTAGCGCCATCATTGAATTGATCCACGCCATAAGATCTCTGTAGTCTGATAGGAATCTGCAAACATTTCAGGAATGAGTTTCTTTCTTTGAAGAGTGAACCTTCGTATTCATCTCGACCTTGTAATATATTTTTTTTTTAGATATAAAGGATTGGCGGTTTCTGCAAAGGGCCTGTTTCATTGAGGATTCATAAAAAATAGTGTAATACCGTTGAAGATCGTAGGAGTCTAGAAGCTTCTCCTTCCTAGCATTGGCCCTGGTCTGCAGGTGTTGCCATGCGTCAGTGATCTCGCGTTGCTTGCTGTAGGTGGCGTCAGCGGAGTCGCCGTGTGTAGACATGAGGCGGCCGGCGGTGTCGTCCAGCTGACGGATCTTATCGCCGAGGGCAGCTAGGTCGCGTTCTAAGCCTTCATGCTTGCCTATAAATAAAGGTTTTAGGAAATTAGTATTAAGACACTTCAAGAAAAGTCCTAAGAATTGTGACGTCATAACTTGACGCTCTTCTATCGACGCACGCTTCGCATTTCTGTAAATTCGCATCGAAGCTATTGACTAGGTTCTGCTCGCGACTTGGTCCGCGTCCTCTTTGATCCTGTTGATTTTCCGGGATAAAAAGTAGACTATGTGTTAATCCAGATTACGTACTATATACATTACAAGTTTCACACAAATCTAAACTTTGACATCACTACATAGTATAAAGCAAAGTCGCTTCCCGCGTCTGTCTTAATGTCTGTATGTATGTATGCTTAGATCTTTAAAACTACGGATTTTGATGCAGTTTTTTTTAATAGAGTGATTCAAGAGGAAGGTTTATATGGATAATACCTCATCATCATCACTGCATTGCACCCGTGCGAAGCCGTGGCGGGTTGCTAGTTTATAATATAAGTGGGATAGTAGAGGTATACTCACGTTGCAGAGTCTGCACGGAGCGCAGATCCTTGCCCAGATCGTCAGTGGCTAAGGCGGCTTCCTTCTCCGAGATCCAGTCCTTGGTTTCGTCGACGTCGCGATGGAAGCGCTGCACCTCGTGCGCCGAGCCGAGCTGCGCCGCGCGCTCCGCCGTCAACTGCTGGAGGGAACTCCACTTCGAGTTCAGCTCCTGGATTCAAACAGTCATTATTATCAGTCAAAGTTTGCCTTCACATTTCATTGCACACTTCTAAATAGTCAGTAGAGTCCGCGCCACCACTGAAGTCCGTTAAACGCTGCGCTGCTTTCGCAGAAAGCATCCTTATTTAGTTCCCACTTTTGCCGTAAGACTTAAGTGGTGGCGAGCACTCTAGATATAAACTGTAGAAAGGATCATCTTTCATTAGGTGCCAATGAATTCTAGGTTTGTCTATGAAACAATGATAATTGTATTGTACGTACACCCTATACGCAGATTGGTGGGCATGACAAATAACTACAAAACCTATGAAAAAGTGTGAAAGAATTTTAAAATTTTACACATACAAGTAATGCTAGCATTTCTACCAGTTTTCCTGGTTTACTTTTCCCCAGCAAGGGAATAAAAAAGTACCCGGATGATCACATACCTGCATCTGAGTTTTGATTTTCAACGCCGCCTCCGTTTGTCCGACAGTCATCAACTGTACGGCTATTTCGTTCATCTCAGCGAGGCGTACTTCGTTAGCGCGCAGATCGTTCTGGAAGTCGTCGAACTTCTTCTGCATCACCTCCACTTGCTCCAAATCCTCGCCGACGTCTTGCACTTGAGCGTGCATTTCCTGTGAAGGTAAACTGCTTTGTAGGAACTTCTAGTAACGATTGTCTTTCAGGTAGTCCATTCCGAAAAGTGCTAACGAAAAGACGTAAAGGTTTATTTACATTTTTACAAGTAAACACAATTCATAAGATAGAAGAGATTGTACAACGTAATCGAGCTGAAGTATTGACGTTTGAAGGGTTAAAGACCTATAAATAAATGGCGAATTACTTTGAAAACTTTCGCTCAGAACTGAGGTCCAATTGAAGAGACCGAATAGTATATTACGACTGCAACAGGATAATCATAAGAGAACAATTTAAAGTTCATTTTTCACACGTATGAATTCATGCAACAATGGACCATGCCATGCCATCTTGAATTTATATAGACGAGACTGATATTTGAATAAGTCAACAATAACACGTAGAATACATAAAAGATAAAAACACCTTGTGGTAAAACACCTAGAAAAGGATAAAAAAATCAAAACACGTTACGCCATGAATACAAAAATACCGGATTGATTTTCTTGCCTGTCCCATCCTTGGCTACGGACGCGTTTCGAAAAGATTAAATAATTATATCATACACGGTTAATGATTATAAAATAATTCTTACGATTCTTGGTTTCAATGAGTTTCAAACAATCTGGACTTATAAACTAGGGTAAATTGTATTTGTTACTAAAAGGAAAAAACATAGTTACGTATGTCTTGCAAGACACCAAATACGCCGAAAAATAATGCTTATAAATCATAAACATTTTTGTAAAAATACTCCTACAAAGCAGAAAAAATGGCGCATACAATACAAATATATAATAATACCTTGTCTTTGATCCAGGTGTGCAGTTCTGCAGCCTCCCTGACCAACACGTAAGCCTTGACGGTCTCATTGAGCTTGTTCTGCCGCTCGCGCGCCAAGCCCAACAAGTTGTCGTATTGACCCTCGATCTGTAACAGAGGTATAAGAGATAAACAAACCAGTTGAGCTTGATATGATAAGCTAGTGGAAGTTCAATTGCAATTTATAGGTCGCACGTAATGTCAATAAAACCGGCTTGAAAAATCTTGAAAAATCATAGAATAATTGAAGATTTTACAAGCCGGTTGCCGATACAGAAATCGTTACTCAAAGATTTGAATAGATTTTCACACAAAAACCTATGCTTGAATCCGGATCAGAAAGATGTAACAAAGTCCTTAGATAACAAAAAGGTACAATATAAATGAGTTGCTATGCTAGTTAACTAGGTACCTGGTTTTGCCTGGCGGCGATGGAACTGGAATCAGCGAGGTTTTGCTGAGAGGATGAGAGACCGGCATCGATCTTCTTTACGTACGCTGCGGGGACGAATCCTTGACGATCATTCACTTCTACCTTCCACCAGTCCTGTGGGAGATATGTTATATAGAAAAAAACGCTTTCGTATACACCGGTGGATTCTATATTATTCGTCACCAAAGAAATAACTGAAAAAGAAATAGGTACCTACGTAGAATTCGACCACGCTAAGCCTGCAGCGCAGCTAAATAGAAAACCTAAAATTAATTACCTACAGCACAGTTTAGCGTGACACGAAAGTAACCTCTGTAAAATGATATCATGTAAGAACTGTTTGTTTGGGGTTGCCCGTTAATTCTATTGCAGACTTAGCATGGCCATACTTTAGTAGACGACATTATACTGTTTTTTATTCAACGTACACTGAAAATATTAAAATGTCACATCTGTTGTATAGATATTCTTTGGTTTCCATATATATAATTGAATAGGACATATTACACGCTCCACTAGACCAATTGTTTTCGTCGCCACTCCTAAATGAATACATAGTTATTGTTATACTAGCCGTTAGCCTCCGGTTCCTCTCGTCTAATAAACTCCATACCTCTATAATTCCTTAGAACAGTTGATAAATCTAATGTTTGTTATGGGAAGGGAAGACCAACGGACCCATTACTAAATTATTTTCAAAAGTAACTCTAATACCAGAACTATAACTGAACCAACTGGTTCAGTTATTCTTATCTAAGAATACAACTCCCTACATATCTTACAAACCTTAGAATTTGTTTTATAATGATTGTTTATTGACCTATATTATAGCTTCGAAATAATTAGCCACCGATTAGCGATGATAACTTACATGTGTTATAATTTTTCTCTTATCGTTCTTCCTATGATAACCAAAAGCATTCTCAAACACTATCACACACAACCAACATAAAACTATCATTTTGACGACTACTACTAATATCACGGTTATATCACAGTTTATTTATTGATTTACGAGTTTTTAATTTAAATTTTATATTATGCAGGTGTTTTTAGCTTTAAATGCTACAATTATGAAGTAGCATTTATAAATTGTTTATTTGATTGAGATTCGTATCGATATTTTGTATACTTTAAACATAACAAGATGTCATCACTAAACAGCTATTTACTGAAGAATTTAAACATCAAACACGTTTTACAATAACCCTCCTTTTTGCTTCGCCGTAGTCGGGTAAAAACGCACTTTCATTTCACCGCCTCTATTTCGAAAAATACTGATTCCTTTACTATAGGCCAAAAATTAAACCGACAAAATTTTGCGATCACAACACTTCAGCTTATTTGATGATAAAAACACGTTCGTTCGTTTGAAGAGAGAATCTCGTGTGTCGTCATTTAGCGTTACATACGACCACGTTTATCTAGATAATAATAATATAACAATGAATCAAGCGTGTTGAATGTACAACATACAAGGTGTGTTGACATTGAAGTATTAGGTTGATGGACTGAATTTTTGCGTGTTTCGTCAAAATCGCAGGCCGTAAATGGAAGAGACTAGCTCAGGACCGCAGTGGATGGCACAAACTTGGGGAGTCCTATGCCCAGCAGTGGGTAAAGTCGGGCTGTGGATAATGTGTTTCGTTATGCTTTGTATCTATTTGAGCAGCCTCAAGCTGAGCAAGTTCGACTTGAGGTAGTGGCTGCCTACCCTGGGGGACGTTGTGGACCAAACTGGGTCAACGCGATCCAGTTTAATGCGAATACGCAAGGAGGAACAGTTTGAGGGCAGGTGAATGATGGACGTTTATTTATTTAGATTGTGGTCTATGTTCTTCTGTATATTTTTGTTGCTTGACAATGATTGAATTCAATCAGAATCGATGAATCGTTTTTGTGTACTTGTACGATGTGTGGTGATAGTTTGTCTTATCAAAATAAGTGTTTTATTATTTTGTCCGTTTGTGACAATTATTTCTTACTAACAAGATGTGATTGTTATCTAGCAACTTAACTACATATTACAGTTTTTGATGGCAAAATATGATAAGACAATTAAATTAATTAACCACCTACTTATAATTCCAACATCACAAGGACACTTCTGTGGTATTGTGATTCCATTATTTCCCAATTGTTTTGTATCTTCACGGTTGAATTCCTAATGTCTACTCGTATTTAGCATTACACAAGATTATTGCGTCATACGTTTATTTCGCATACAGTCACTAAAGTAATGTAGTGCCTGATGATCATCATCATCATCATCATCATCATCATCATCATCATCATCATCATCATCATCATCATCATCATCAGTGACGATTTAAAATCTATTTGTCGGTCTAGACCAGCCACTCAAAAACATATCTACATAAATATTTCTGCACGTCTTTATGCAGTGTCTATCCATACAAGTTTTGAACTGCAATACCTGGTAATTATGATCCAAAATAATAATTATGTAAATATAATATTCAGAAAAATAGGCTGAAAAAATTATTTGGGTCTTACCTTGTTGTTAGAATTGAGTAGAGTGAGCACATCGCCTCTCTTCATAGAGACTTCACGCGGCGACTTCTCTGCGTAGTCATAGAGTGCGACCACGCATTCCTTGCCGGACACATCAACGACCGGCGACTCTTGTTGCTACACGAAAATAAACCTTCTTTTTAGAACGCTATGTGCATGTTGTTCTTCATGTTTTCTTCGTGTTTTTTTTATAAATCGGCAATGGATATTATTTGTTCAGCAATGAATGCAAACATTACGTTGGAAGTTCGAAATATTTTCAAATTCAAAGTATTGTAGCATAAAATCATTATTCAAATTCAAAGTTTTTATATCAGAATTATGCTGTTGCATGAAAAAATCATATTGGAAAAGACGTCATCCAATTTTGAATTACAATATTATGCAACTAATTCATAATATTATAAAAGGCATGAAAATACAAATAAAAAAATAAAACAAATTTAAAATAAAATAATTCACGGGTTTTCTAGTCATCAGAAAAAAGTTGCAAACTTGCAAAGTAACACTATGTATTCTGCACAAAAAAAAAACAACATTTTCCATAGTCTACTACAAACGGTAAATTAAATAGTTACTTACACGACAAGAATCAGCCTGCTCCCTCAGCGACTTGATAGTATTCCCGAACGCTTCCAAATCGGAGAGAAGCGCTTCGTGTTTCTTGAGAAGCGCTTCTGAAGAATCCTCGTCCTTGCCGTAATCTTGCGTGTTCGCCATCGGCTCCTTCTCTCTCATCCAGGATTCCGCTTCGTTTGCGTCAGCGAAGTATTGTTGCGCTTGGAGCGAGTCTTCTAGGTCTTGTTTGCGCTATGATACAAATGATGTCATAAAGATTAAAATTGATTAAATCACATACAGGGTGGACGCTGGAAAGTCGAGTTATCGTAACGCGAGTCTTCACAATAGCTTCACATTACAAAATTGTCTATTGTAAATATTACCCGAAATTTCAAAGTCTAACGGTCTATCTTATAAAAAGTTAGAGAAGTCATGATTTTTTTATACAACAAAGTAGACAAACTAGCGTACGGCCTGTCTGATGAGAAGCGGTTACCGTAGCCAATGGGCGCCTACAACACCAGAGGCGACACACGCGCGTTGCCAACCCTTGAAGAATTTTAAAACACCCTTTTTGAAGTGCCCCATACTGTAGTCATAATGTCTTAATTACCATACGTAAAAGGGACATAATGTCTACTCTAACTTTTTATAAGATAGAGGGTGATCGTATAGGTTGGTATCTGGTCACGTGGCTAGTGGGTGCATAGTTTACCTGCAGCGCCTTCTCCTGCAGATGCGTCCACTGGTGGTGCAGCTGGTGCATGCGGGTTGCGATCTCGTCCTTGGCGAAGTGTCCCTGGTGACGTGGCTAGTGGGTGCATAGTTTACCTGCAGCGCCTTCTCCTGCAGATGCGTCCACTGGTGGTGCAGCTGGTGCATGCGGGTTGCGATCTCGTCCTTGGCGAAGTGTCCCTGGTGACGTGGCTAGTGGGTGCATAGTTTACCTGCAGCGCCTTCTCCTGCAGATGCGTCCACTGGTGGTGCAGCTGGTGCATGCGGGTTGCGATCTCGTCCTTGGCGAAGTGTCCCTGGTGACGTGGCTAGTGGGTGCATAGTTTACCTGCAGCGCCTTCTCCTGCAGATGCGTCCACTGGTGGTGCAGCTGGTGCATGCGGGTTGCGATCTCGTCCTTGGCGAAGTGTCCCTGGTGACGTGGCTAGTGGGTGCATAGTTTACCTGCAGCGCCTTCTCCTGCAGATGCGTCCACTGGTGGTGCAGCTGGTGCATGCGGGTTGCGATCTCGTCCTTGGCGAAGTGTCCCTGGTGACGTGGCTAGTGGGTGCATAGTTTACCTGCAGCGCCTTCTCCTGCAGATGCGTCCACTGGTGGTGCAGCTGGTGCATGCGGGTTGCGATCTCGTCCTTGGCGAAGTGTCCCTGGTGACGTGGCTAGTGGGTGCATAGTTTACCTGCAGCGCCTTCTCCTGCAGATGCGTCCACTGGTGGTGCAGCTGGTGCATGCGGGTTGCGATCTCGTCCTTGGCGAAGTGTCCCTGGTGACGTGGCTAGTGGGTGCATAGTTTACCTGCAGCGCCTTCTCCTGCAGATGCGTCCACTGGTGGTGCAGCTGGTGCATGCGGGTTGCGATCTCGTCCTTGGCGAAGTGTCCCTGGTGACGTGGCTAGTGGGTGCATAGTTTACCTGCAGCGCCTTCTCCTGCAGATGCGTCCACTGGTGGTGCAGCTGGTGCATGCGGGTTGCGATCTCGTCCTTGGCGAAGTGTCCCTGGTGACGTGGCTAGTGGGTGCATAGTTTACCTGCAGCGCCTTCTCCTGCAGATGCGTCCACTGGTGGTGCAGCTGGTGCATGCGGGTTGCGATCTCGTCCTTGGCGAAGTGTCCCTGGTGACGTGGCTAGTGGGTGCATAGTTTACCTGCAGCGCCTTCTCCTGCAGATGCGTCCACTGGTGGTGCAGCTGGTGCATGCGGGTTGCGATCTCGTCCTTGGCGAAGTGTCCCTGGTGACGTGGCTAGTGGGTGCATAGTTTACCTGCAGCGCCTTCTCCTGCAGATGCGTCCACTGGTGGTGCAGCTGGTGCATGCGGGTTGCGATCTCGTCCTTGGCGAAGTGTCCCTGGTGACGTGGCTAGTGGGTGCATAGTTTACCTGCAGCGCCTTCTCCTGCAGATGCGTCCACTGGTGGTGCAGCTGGTGCATGCGGGTTGCGATCTCGTCCTTGGCGAAGTGTCCCTGGTGACGTGGCTAGTGGGTGCATAGTTTACCTGCAGCGCCTTCTCCTGCAGATGCGTCCACTGGTGGTGCAGCTGGTGCATGCGGGTTGCGATCTCGTCCTTGGCGAAGTGTCCCTGGTGACGTGGCTAGTGGGTGCATAGTTTACCTGCAGCGCCTTCTCCTGCAGATGCGTCCACTGGTGGTGCAGCTGGTGCATGCGGGTTGCGATCTCGTCCTTGGCGAAGTGTCCCTGGTGACGTGGCTAGTGGGTGCATAGTTTACCTGCAGCGCCTTCTCCTGCAGATGCGTCCACTGGTGGTGCAGCTGGTGCATGCGGGTTGCGATCTCGTCCTTGGCGAAGTGTCCCTGGTGACGTGGCTAGTGGGTGCATAGTTTACCTGCAGCGCCTTCTCCTGCAGATGCGTCCACTGGTGGTGCAGCTGGTGCATGCGGGTTGCGATCTCGTCCTTGGCGAAGTGTCCCTGGTGACGTGGCTAGTGGGTGCATAGTTTACCTGCAGCGCCTTCTCCTGCAGATGCGTCCACTGGTGGTGCAGCTGGTGCATGCGGGTTGCGATCTCGTCCTTGGCGAAGTGTCCCTGGTGACGTGGCTAGTGGGTGCATAGTTTACCTGCAGCGCCTTCTCCTGCAGATGCGTCCACTGGTGGTGCAGCTGGTGCATGCGGGTTGCGATCTCGTCCTTGGCGAAGTGTCCCTGGTGCTGCAGCGCGGCGCCGGCGGCGCGCACGGCGTCGACGCGCGCCTCGTGCTGCGCCATCTCGCCCATCACCGCCTGGTGCTTCTTCATCAGGTTCTGAACGCCGATCAGGTCGCGACCTTCATTATAAAACAAACAAATCATATACCTATACTTATCCTACTAATCCATACTAATATTAACTAGCGACCCGCCCTGGCTTCGCACGGGTGCAATGCAGTGATAATGATGATGTATTATACATATAAACCTTCCTCTTGAATCACTCTATCTATTAAAAAAACTGCATCAAAATCCGTTGTATAGTTTTAAAGATCTAAGCATACATACATACAGACATTATGACAGACGCGGGAAGCGACTTTGCTTTATACTATGTAGTGATAGTGATGCGAAAGTAACTCTGTCTGTCTGTCTGTCTATCTCGCTTTCAAGCCAAAACTACTGAACCGATTTAAAAGGTCGAAGTTGGCTTTTTTGCTGGAGAGCACGCTTAGCACGAGCATCCTAGACAACATTTATTTCTACTGAAATAATTGCATTTCTTCCTTTCTTTTGCTTGACAGAAGAAACTTCTAAATGTACAATCTAGGTATTTTCAAGGCAAGAGTGAATAGATGTCTTCTAGACTTTCCTGCTTCATGGTCGGCTTCATCGTCATTTACAATTAGGTGAAATTGTAGCCAAAGAACATTTCTATCTCATATAAAAAAGAAACACGTAAAAAGTTGACTTTTTTATTGTAGTCTGTTGTACCTCATAATGTATCTCACCTCTATTAGTAGATGCAATGATAGGTTCCTTCTCCCGGATCCAGGCGGCCTCGTCATCTAGATCACGGAACAGTTGTTGCGCTTGAAGGGAGTCCAGTAGGCGACGCTTGCGGATCGCCATTGGCTTGTCCAGTGCTGTGTAGCGAGCTACCAGACCATCCTAATACGAGATATTACAGTTACAAGGGAAATTTTAATGCAAAATGTTGATTGATTTGAGATGTCGTTGACTACGCCACCTGATATATAAAACATGACATCTAGAGATCCCTTAGAAACAATGGTCTTTGAACCTCCTTACGATAAGCAGCTAAAAAGCCGTATCGAAGTTAAAACTCACTATACACAGTAACAAACATTGTTGAGAAAAACAACCCGAAAAAGAAAACAGCGCACACAAGGCCAGTTCCGTGTAAAAATATTTATCAAGAGAGTTCTATAAGTTTACTTACCCGTTTAGCCCGAATATTATCAGCATCGAAGTGTCCTTTCTCAATGAACTGTTCGGCTTGATTGCGGATGGCATCGATACGCTCAGCGTGAGATCCCACGTCGGCTTCCAACAGAGCGTGCTTCTTTTGCAGATTCTGAACGCTGGTCAAGTCCTGGGAATGTACAAGGAGTTAGTAATTTTGTAGTTGATTTGAAACATGAATTTCTTGTTTGTGTGTTACATGTGACCAATCGCGCAGAAAGGATCGCGCGTTTCATGCCATTGAAGCGGAGAGGAAAATGAGTATCAGGTGAATAACGCCTGTTTTTTTACAGTGCAGTAGGATATCTGTCTGTCTGTGCTATATAGAATGACTGTTATAAAATCAGCTCTGGACATAGTGAGTTATCACCAAAAGCCAAAAAATATTTCAGACTGTGATATGATTACTGACCTTGCCATAGTCCTCGCTAAGCAGCTGGCCTTCTACCTCCGACAGCCACAGTTCAATATCTTCAACAGCTCGGTTGTATTGCTGTTGTTGCGCCGCTTCTTGTAGCTTACTTCCCTTCGTCTCGGAGGCTGCTGCCAGCCTTTCCCAGAGACCGCCGAGTTCACCCACGCGACACTCGATTTGATCTGTGACAAGTTTTATACTAAAGATGTACCTAATGATTATATTAATTAAAGATGTGGCAAGTTAAAGACTAAATATGCAAGTTAGTTCACAGAATTGACTGTCGCAAAATTATAAAGTCTGGAAATGGGCAAGTATTTACATTTGAGCGGTTCCGTGCTTCGGAGGGAACGTTAAACTGTCGGTCCCGGCTCAAGCAGTCGCTAAGCCATGACGGAGGCCTTAAGGCGGCCTAAAAACTCCGTCACCAGAGTTACTAGCTCATACGAGCTTGCTTGCTTACTGCCTATTCCACGATGCCAGCGGCTCTTACTGCTCCTTGCAATACACTTACTTCTAGCAAAGTGCTCCTGATCCAACAGCTTGCTGCTGCTAGTAAAGATCTCATCGACGCGCGGCTTGTTCGCTTGCAACTCCTGTTCGAAGTTCTGATGCTTCTGCACTTTGCCGTTGAGGTTCGTCGGGTCCAGGTAGTTGTCGTCAGTCGCGAACTTTAGCTTCTCGTTTATCCAACCTGGATAAATTAAAAATAAAAGTTTTATAAATGGTTTTCTTTCATATAGACATTTAAAATAGTGGCTTCATTCTCATTCAGTACCTTTGGTCTCGTCGCAGTCACGTTCAAACTGTTGATACTTGTAGGCGTCTTCGAGCAACGCGCGGCGTTGGTTCGACTTCTCCAAAAGGGCAGCGCGACGCTCCAAGAGCTGTTATACAAACCAATGATTTTACAGAATATACCATCATAAATATCAAACAAGCAACAAAATGTATCCAAATCTATAAGTATCTATATTATAATATTTTCTATACCATTTCTCGTCTCTGTGCGACGTCATCGGCCGCGTAATGTTGTCCTTCGATCAGTTTAGATGCGAACTCGTCAAGAGCCTTGATCTTCTCTTCCTGTGCCGCGAGGGACTTCTCAAAGTCCTCGTGCTTCTTCAACAGCGCTTCCACCGAGTCTAGGGAGTCGCCCACGTCTTCGTTTGCGAGGAAAGCCTAAGAATTGAACAAACATCATTGCTTAACATCAGGTGAGATTTTGATCAAACGGTTGCCTATATTGATAAAAAAAACGTAATAGATATGTAACGGGATAAAATCGTGTCTATTTCTTTTCACACATTACTCAATAGGTGACTTTCTAGTATATTTGTAGTAAGGATGAGCTGGTACTGGAACCGTGAGCCCACATAACTAACAGAGGGAGCACGGTAACTTAATTCCGTCTTTATTTGTCACGTGTGTTGAATATCTCACCTCTTGCTTGTGCATCCAAGCATCAGCCTGCTCAGTATCGCGGTAGAAGAGCTGTAGATCCATGCATTGCAAGTATAGAACCCTGCGTTGGTCCCACAATGTGTGAAGAGCTGAAGTCTCCCGTTCCAGGGTGGCGAGTGCAGTGGACACTTCTGAGGAAGCGCGATGTCCTGACTCCACTAGAGCTTCGCCGCCGGCTGCGCATGCGCGAATGACGTCAGAGCGAGCGTCCATCTCACCCTGATAAATAAAGATGTTTGGACGTTTGGATCGTTGGTGGTCAAAAAATGAATTGCATGTGTTGGTACAAACAGTTTCATTAGTACATTACTGCAGCGGTCCGCAACAGAGGCAATGAGGGAAGAACGTTTTATGTGGGCAGACTCGAAGACGAGACACACATACGTGAGTCCCTCATTGCCTAGTTGTGGCCAAGGCTTGTATAGTACTTTTATCAAATAATGCGCGGAAATTAAAACTAAGTAACGACGCACAACTTTTTAGTTGGAAATACTATTACTTTTTAAAACCAATAACGAACAACGAAGTAACAGTGGCTTTTTTTCAATAATCAGCTTTCTATTTGAAAACCTGTTCGAAGTTTGAATAAAACGTTTGATAAGTTACCTCCTTGGTTGCCATTTTATGAAGTAAAAGATCGTTCCAATTTTAAATTACACGACAGAAATGAGTTTTGTATGTAATTTATTTGGCCGCTAAAACGCCAGCAATGGATTTTTATACATTTTTAACTGGCCGCTGCTCGCATGTATTTGGCCAGTACTGCATTTTCGATGTATCTCGAAGAAGGTTGTCAAAATAATACTCTAATTTCTAAGCATCTTCTTCTTCCTGCCCTTATCCCACTAGGTGGGGTCGGCACAACATGTTCTTTTCTTCCATTCTCCTCTATCATTCGTCATCTCAGTGTTCACTCCTCTCCTATGCACAATCCATCTTTTACACAATCCATCCATCTTTTCTTAGGCCTACCTCTTCCTCTATATCCATCCACATTCATACTTAGCACTCTGATTTCTAAGCATGTTTGAAAAAAATACCTTATGTTCCTGATGCCTCTCCAACAAGGCCTCAGCGCCGGGCACGTCCTTAGCGAGGTCATCGGCCGCGATCAGAGCGCGCATGTCGCACACCCACGACACCAAGTCCCGGTAGTCGGCCAGGAACCGATGCAGGGCGTGGGCGCTTTCTAACTCGCCGCGACGTTCCTGGAACAATCAACTTTATTAACATATGCTTGCATATGTTGCTTTGTTTTGTGTTTTTCTTTAGAGTTTGAATGGATGTCGATAAAGTAGACAAAAATTGAATACTGAACACAGTCGGCTGACACAAAGAACACAGAATTTTCTCTTTTGTTTGTTTCCGTTTTTCTATCAGACCCTGAAATAAAATCTAATGTGATATTGTTGACAAAGCCAAGAGGATGTACCAAATGGTTACAAAGCCCACAATGTTTTTGTAAAATTGTTTGAAAACACTTCAACACTTTGAACCATTCCCTAATGATTAAAACGAGAAGTTTCTGCTACCCGCCACAAAGGCTGCAATGTCTTTGTAAAATTGCTATGAACCATTCCCTAATGATTAAAACGAGCAGTTTCTGTTAGATCTAAAGAACTTTTGGGGATAACATATTTTGTTGTATGACGAGGTTACCTGCGCCTTTTGAACAAGTTTCTGCCAAGCCTTGGTGATCTCGTCCTGCTTGGAGTGTATGGCGGGCGCGTGGTCCGCGTGGATGGCGGCCAGGCGCTGCGCCTCGCCGTCCAATGTCGCCACCTTGTCCTCTAACGCTGCTAGATCGCGTTCTACACCCTCGTGTTTACGCTGTACAAAACCATACATTTAAAAATAAATATAATAAAGATTCACGGACACTTAACACAATGCCTTCTAGTCCCCAACTAAGCAAAGCTTGTACGATGGAAACTAGATGGCTGATAGAATACATACATACATTTTTTTTTGTAAATACATACTTATAATACATAGAAACACCTAGACACAGAACAAACATCTATTTTTGCCACACAAATGTTTGTTCTCGGTGGGGATCGAACCCACGACCCACAGCACGGAAGGCAGAGCTACTACCGACTGAGCCATGACGCCTGTCAACTATGATTAATTATTTAATTATGATTATAAGTAGATTTGAGGATCTTTAGATATACTAGAGTGTCTGTCCACGCATGCCTAGAGGTTTCAGTTGCGTTTCTATTTTTATAGTACAGTTTAAGTACCTATAACATGATTTTCAAGAGTTGCAGGACGAATAAACGTCTAATTTATCTGTTTGATGCCTTTTTTCCTCTGAAACAGAAAACTCAAGACAGACCCAACTAATGCAAGTTAACATTATTTACCTGAAGGGTCTGAACAGTAGCTAAGTCCCGTCCATAGTCATCGGAGCCGAGAACGACGTCCTTCTCGGAGATCCAGGCGATGGTTTCATCGGCATCGCGGTTGAAGCGTTGGATCTCATGAGCTCCGAACAAGCGCTCTTGACGCATCAGCGCCATTTGGCGGAGACGCTGCCAAGCTTCGTTCAGTTCCTATGGAATATATCGTTTAAAATTATCCATATATTGATATAGTTTAGTGAGTGACCGATTTAGAGAACCATATGACGGTAAAATCGCACTATAAACTTAATATGAAAGATTCCCAATCAATGTTGACTTCGTGGTTCTTGAATAGATATCACGAATAGCAAGTATTACTTGAGATTTGCCTAGCAGTGGATTTCTTCAAACTTCAGTAACACAATTGCTTAATCTTGATTCGAAAAAGAAAATACTTTATCTTATTTTTTTATTCCCAGGTTATAACGTCTCTATTAGAAGCATTCTGGTATAGTTCTCGGTTTTATTTATCAAAGATATCTCTTCCGGTCGCAATAGGATCGCCTAGAATAGAATGACATACCTAATAGTCTTCAGTCTTCCTGAAAATACTTACATCCTTCCGTTTGACAATAGTCTCCCTCTCAGGATGTCCCTCGAGCACGAGTCGCTCGGCGAGTTGATTGACCTCGGTCACGCGGTACTCCTGCGCCGCCATATCCTTTTGGAACTCGTCAAACTTGCGCTGGAGTACTTCCACGTGCTCAAGGTCGGAGCCGAACTCGTCAGCAGATACGAAGGTTTCCTGTGATAAGATAAAGTAAGTCAAGAACTGGCAAGTGAATTACTACTTGCAGTAAAAAAGTAATGGGCTGATCAGAGCATGATAGATTGACGTTAGCAGCGTCAATGAGGGCAGTTTAAGATCGTGTGGTATGACAGTTGGCAATAAGGTCTTTGTTAAACAATGGGACATAGAGCAAATGTGTGAGTTGTGAAGTTTGAGCTTGACTATATTTGGGCAACATAACATCGATTGGACGAATAAAGGCAAGCGTCCACAGGCCCACATCGCACGCATCGGACGCATCGCACGCAACGGATTTTAGTTTGCCTTGTCTATAAACTCATACAACTGCGTCCAGTGATCCGCACCGTACGGACGAGTTTTTATACAAGGCAAACTAAAATCCGTTGCGTGCGATGCGGGCCTGTGGACGCTAGCCATAAGGCGCTGTCAAAATATATTCCAGAAGCCATCTTGATAATTATAATTTCAGTGACTGACCCATTGCCATATATCCATTTGACCATTTACTATATATGTACTTCAAATCAATAAAATGCAATTTGTCATCAACACGTCATTCTAAACCCACCTTATCATGAATCCAGAACATGACTTCATCGCAATGCCTCAAGAACTGCACCAGCACTAAAGCTTGCTGCAGCTTCATGCCCTTCTCGGCCAGTCTCGACAGCAGCAGTTCCCAGAGACGATGAAGCTCATCTAACCTACGGCGGATGGTTTCAGACGCGAAATGTCCCGCGGATATCATCTCACTGCCGGTGTTGTCGAGGACCACGATGGCATTGGAGTGAGCAGCAACTTCCGCTTCGAAAGCCTGGTGCTTTTGGATCTTGGCCTGGAGGAAAGAAACATTGTTTAGTGAATACTTAACTTACTAACTAGTTGCAAATAAACGCTTTGATTTAATTTTTAAATAGGTCTTGGTTCAGTTGTTTGCGAAATATAGTAGAGAGATTGAAATCCTGGCGACAATGAGTTTGCTGTTTGATATAACTAGTCTATCATCCCTGACTAAAAACCTTGTGATATTTTTGATGCGAAAGCCAACGAAAAACAAAGCCCCTCACAAGATCGAGAAAAGATGGGACTAATGAAATTATAACGATCACGCGATATCGGTGAACGGAGAATGCTCCGAATTGTCTATTTTGGAAATCTATGGCATTATTAGAATTCTTATTAAACTTAGAAGATTATGATGATTACCAATCTGAAAGATTTTTACCTGCAAGTTGGTAGGATCTTTGTAGCTCTCATCACTGGCGGCTTGCAGCTTCTCCTGGATCCAAGACTCGAGCTCATCGGCGTCACGCTTGAAGTACTGGAAACGTCTCGAGTCTTCCAGCTTCTCGCGCTTCGCACGGGCTTCTTGCTTGAAGTCCTCATAGCGGTTCAGAACCTGTTAAATGTTAGACGTATGTATAAGCACACACGGTAGTTAATGGCTAAACTGAGTAGCAGTGTTTGGTAACCATACGAAGATTTTTGTCGTAGTGGCCACCAGGCCCTACCCTTCAAGTTCGAGGCCAACCTACCTCGTCACATTAGGTAGGTCGCACCAGGCCAATGCTAGTTATAAAACGTTACGTCACACAATGTCCTAAATACAGACTATTATCAAAATTGGTTTTCTTTAAAAGTTTCAATATATCTTGCTGCGTGTATGATCGTGTCAGATCAGGATGTAAGAGAATCACGTGGGCTGCGAACGACACTGGCTCATTAAATTCTATTGCTTAAAACGAAACACCGGCCGCAGCGGCGCGTCTAGACAAATGTTCCCACATCTGATGATACAATACAGTGGGTAATACACCTACGTCATGCACGGGTGTGCTATAGGTACCTAAACTTGTCCGTCATTTTACCAGTTATACTCGTATCTTGGCATGCTTTATTTAGATCAATGACTAAAAACGTGATAGGTAGGTATGAATCTCTCTTGCAGACTCGGCTCTACAGTGTAAAAGGGCCTTTCTCTATACTGTACAGGAAGGCCCCCCAAGGTTTTACAACGGTTCTATTACGTGTGTACCTGTTCACGCCGCTCTTGAATGTCCTCTGCTGTTTCGAGGATTTTCACCTCCTTCGGTGGTGGAATTTGCTCCATGGTGAATGTTTCTATTCAACTGTAACAAGACAAAGGAACCTTATTATAAGTATTAAATCTTAAGTGAGCATCGACGTAAGGCTGAAGACAGGATTGTTCTTATAAATTAAGAGTTTAGCTACCACATTATTTCAGCAGGGAAATTATCATAGTCCATGTAAGGTAACTGCGTATGTCCTTCAACCGAAGGATAAACTAAGCTTAGGTACGTATCGAACGCGTCTACCAAATAATACGAAAGTCTTTCAAACCTTTCAAAACATCCTTTTTAATTACACGAAAGAACGAGGAAAAACGTGAGTTATTTCTATGTTTGTATTTCAACAATGCTGATCTAAAAGTAAATCTACAATGGCCCCATCACCACGCCCATCCACCAGCTAGGATCAATAAATCGCGCTCGCATGGCGCATGGCTAGTAACACAACAGATGACCTCATTACGCAATGCACAGTGCACCATGACTCACACAGTTTGTACTCAATGATCAGCTGATCAGCTGAAAGTTAAACGTATTTTTTTAGGCGAAGGCGAAGCTTAGCTCGACCCGACGGACTGGCAAGATTGTTTAGATCGCGAGAAGCCAGTGGATAGAGAGAGAAGGCCTCTAGCTCTAGGCCTTCTTTCTAGAAATTGATGGTGTACGCTTATGCCCATTAGTGGACTTCTAAGCGCTTTATTGACAGTATATTCACTAAAGCTATGTAGAGTTACATCTAATACAACACATTAGTATACTACTAATATTCTGTCTACTCGTGTTACTTACGGACTTTTTGACGACCCATCCATTATGTTACCAAAACATATGTGCTAGTTCCCCTCTATAGGAAGTGCCATGAAAGTTACCACGTCACGTAACGATCTACACATCTATAGTACAGTGTGGTACAGTACAGACATAGGTTTGTAAAAAGCCTCGGATGTTCAATGTATACATTTATTATTCACGTTCAATGTCGTTTCTGAGGCCATGTGCCATTTGTTATCAATTATTTATGCAAGAGTACAGCCACACCGTATCTGTACCCTTCGGGAATGTATTCCGAGAAACTCATATGTAAACAAGGGTTGTTCCCCTGTGTTAAAATTCTAATATGAGAACGCCATAGGGATATTTGTTTTAAATTTAGTTGAAACTTTTAGTAAGTTTTGTATAGTTGGCTCATAGCTTGGTTACCTAGTTGGCTGTTTATACATGTCTAACACTAGATTTGGCCTACAGACAGTGTTGTCTATGATTTGATCACTAGCTTAGAACATACATTATGCTTACAGATAATAACTGCACTGTCCGGTCCACTTATTACTACACAAAGCACCTCACATCCCCAAACACGAAATTAATCTGATCTCATCTCCACAATCGAGAAGGTCACTCACTTGACATCACCAGTCACAGAATAGTTAGTAGTTAGTTACTGTTACAAAACAGGCAATAACAGCTGTAAAGTAACGAAACTCTTATGTCATGCGTTTTATTTAAATTCAGTGAGAATGCATCTTGAAATTTTTTTTGTACCTTAGATTACTGATAACTCTGTAATGGTGGGCATACACGCTACGAGAAATCGTTACGATCAGACTGTACAGTTCGAACGGTACCGATAAATCGCTACATGATTGTTCTAAAAACTGTACAGTTTTATAACATACATGTAGCGATTTATCGGTACCGTTCGAACTGTACAGTCTGATCGTAACGATTTCTCGTAGCGTTATGCCCACCATTATGCGTAATTTTTTCGAGTGTTTATTCATACTCGAAACAACATTTTGTGATACAAATGAATGAGTGAACCCGAGCAAGCTTCCGAAATAAGAGAGGAGGTCCCAATTCCAGCTTGCTGTAGGAATTTCGTTTCTATAGCAGATAACTATTTTACCTAAAGTAATAGTTAGTATAGCAATTACGTCATAGTCGCCGGCCTTGTGACTCAGATACAATGTTATCTTAGTAATTATGATTTGATAAGGTTTTGTACTTTTTGGAAGTAATACTTAGCACAATGCTATCTATTTTTACGGATTGGTATTTGACGTTCTACTAAAATGGTAGTTATTTCTATGGTATTTTTTAGTTAGCAATTATTTGTTGTGTACAATTAAATTCAGACTAAAGTAACTCAAACATAGATTTTCATAAAACTGCCAAAAAATCAAGTGCTTGAGTGTAATTTGACAGGCGTCATGGCTCAGTCGGTAGTAGCTCTGCCTTCTGTGCTGTGGGTCGTGGGTTCGATCCCCACCGAGAACTAACATTTGTGTGTGGCAAAGATGTTTGTTCTGTGTCTGGGTGTTACTATGTATTATAAGTATGTATTTACAAAAAAAAAAGTATATAAGTATTATATCAGCAATCTAGTTTCCATAGTACAAGCTCTGCTTAGTTTGGGACTAGAGAGCATAGTGTGTAATGTCAAAGAATATTTATTATTAATTCAGATTTGAGTATTCTGTCGGCAATCCTTAGATTAGACTTTACGTATTATTGTGATCCATTAAACAAAGGGGTTATACCCAAATTTATAAGTATAGAACTAGTCATCTTTAAGCAGGCTCGAAGGAGTCACCGAGGTTTAATATCTGAGTTTCTTTTTACTAAAGATAAGTTTGCTGTTGGTGCAAACTCATTACTTTGTTTACAAAACCATTACAATTCAATGCAAATAATGTGATTTTAATGATGGTGATTAATAGTTTAATGAGTCATCAATATTTAGGTAAATTTCTAGTAATAGTACATTTCTACCTTTCCTTGTACTCATACAGTTTTGGGTAAAGTTGGAATCAGCTTGACAAATACAAAAAAAAACCGGTGCGTGGAGTCCCTCCGCGCGGAAGAAGTTATACTTCGAGTGCCACGCATTCACTCTCGCTCTGTGTTTAATGTGAAATTAATTTAGTATTTATTTTTATGTACTTAACCAATATGCAGTACTAAATGTTCACTTAAAAATAAGGAGTAAAAAATTTCAAAAAATTTATAATGTCGCTTTGTATTTGAACTTGCTCCCGTTGTCGGTTGTCGTAGATAATGCAATAGTTCCTAAACTGGTGCAAAATGCTTACATTTTGACAGAACGACATGACAAATATCTCGCGGTGCGCATCTTATGCCCGCAGCACTTTTGTTTAAATAGTACCAGCTTGACTTAGTTTGGGACTAGAGGGTGTTGCATGAAATGTCCATGAATATTTTTTTATTTAATGATGTAATGATAATAATTATCATAAGCAAAGCTTGTAATATGAAATTATGTAACATGATATTGATTGCAATCTAAAGATTCTAGAGATCACTAGAATACAATGGTAGCATAGAGACCCAGAAGCAAATTTTACAGCGAATTTACATAAAGAGCATGGAAGCGCTCAGATGTAAATGCCACTAACGGTCACCCATCCAAATAGTGGCTGCGCAGAACGTCGCTTAACTTAGATAATCGGTGGAGATTGACCAAGCAAGCCTAGCCATGAGCGCTCCAAGTCTTGCAAGTGATACAGATGAGTGCACTTGCAACATTCCTTGGAAATCAATATGCATGTAATCTAATCTAGCTATCTAGGACAATGCAGATATAATGTCTATCAGGTTTATGCCTGAAATATATTTTTTATTTATTTTTATTTTATTTATTTTTATAAAATACTACAAGTGACAAAGCTGAAGCTGAAATGATGAATGTTAGGGGAGAATGGAAGAAAAGAACATGTTGTGCCGACCCCACCTAGTGGGATAAGAGCAAGAACAGGAAGAGAAGACAAGTGACAAAGCTCATAATATTAAAAATATTGAAAACTGAATGTAGGACATTAAAAGCCATATTAAAATTATTTTAACTGAAATGTTACTTTGATTATGACTTAGGAGGCCAGATACAGATAGCATTGATGGACCATATAACATTAGATTTACAATGATGCAAAAATGCTCTGCTTTACGAATTTATTCATACAGACTAGGCTCTTTAGGACCTAGGCCAGTCCTAAAGAGCTAGTGAAGTGTGTAATCCAATTACAAAACCACTTTATTCCTATGAGTTACAGTTCAATTTTATTAACTGGTAGAAGACAATACCAGACATGCTATGAAAGTGTGTCAATGATGGGAGGGGTCCATTGTACAGGAATCATTTATTTGCATGAGTTCAATGCACTCTATTCTATAAAAAATAAAAATTGCAAAAAGATTTAGTTAGATGTCAATTTGTAATACTTTACTACCCTTGTGGCTTGTACCAACTATAATGTGATGTTTCCAGACATCACATTATAGTTACACAGATTAATTTCTTATTTACCGAGGTTCTAAAACTTTGCTGTTGATAAAATACAGTAAAAAAACAGAGATAGGTAGGTACTTACAGCTAGAATTTTATCAATACGCGTGAAAGTACCTAGGTGCACGCCCGCGGTGGCACTGCGGCGCGGGCGTTTCACTAATCTAGATACTCCGGCGGATATACTGCATAGCTCGCAGTCGCCGATCGACTCTAGACTCTCTTCATACATACAATGACGTAATGCTCCAAAATAAACCTAATAAGGACCACTGCGGCCTGTTTTACACTTCCGCAGCAGAACGCACCGTCCCAAATTAGAATAAAAAAGGGAGCAATCTTTGGGGTTCCCGAAAGCTCACGGTTCACAAAAGCTTGCCGATGGAAAGTAGGGTCAGACGGAGTTTCGTTCGCTGGAATTCGCCGATACCAACATGGGTGTGTCATCCCATCCATCAAAAACAGTTTTTTTATGAATTTTAATGCCAATTTCCTAAAGTATAAATACTATAAGATTGTAATGCATCTTAGACTTACCTGCAAAGCAGTAGAAAGTCACAAAATAATAGATTTCAATCAATAAATATGGTTTTTCATGTAAAATCGTTCGTTCGACACGGAATGCACTCGCTCGCGCGCGCGTCACTTTACGTAGTGTTGTGAGTTTCAAGTTTTGATGTTCCCTAGTTCGTTCACAAAGTCTGATTCCCTAAAAAATAATTTATGGAAAACTAGTTGGTTTATATACGTATTATAATTACCAATGTAAAATAATGGAGGTTACCCACCAAAAAATCTCGTAAGCCCAGGGCCTCAATCGCGCTAAGTTGTAACTGCTCAGCCGCTTCCGTTACTGCTTCGTTATGGCCGATTTTCACAGATATCGTATTGCCTTAATTTTCTGACCGTAATTGATCCGTCAGACGCTCGTTGCTTCTACTCTAAACATGTCGGAATAACGTTTGATTAGCGTGCTTGAAAAAGTACATCGGGAGGTACTTTTTGTGAACGTTGTTGCTACGTTACAGTGTTTTAGAATTATTTGTGACTGAAATTCCTTGAAAATAATTTAAAAGTGCACTTGTAAGGATTTACTAGTGAGGGCAAATTAATTGGATGCGTTGTCCAAGCCAAGAATGCAAGATACATCTATCTAAAGTGCGGAGTGATCAGCAATTTGTCGAAAAGATACCTACACTATAATGGACCCTTTTGGACTACTTGCCTCATCAAATGTTTAGAAAGTTTACTCATCACTTGCCACTAATCGTACCACATCACATAATATGTTGATACTTCCTTCAAACAACGCTACAAAGGTAAGAATGTTGTGTTTAGGAAAATTTCTCATCTGTGGACTCAGCAAAACTCTCACTCTAGGCTAGATGACTAGATGATTTACCTTTTAGTTCCACTCCATACTCCACAAGTAGACAGTAGATAGATAGGTCTAAAGTACCTATCTAGGTACATAAATAACTACAATTTCTGAGATTTTACATCTACATAGGTAACCTTGAGTTTACTTAGGTACCTACTTGCCTACTGACTTTCCCATTACAGCATGATGAGAGGGAATCCTATAGATACTTACCCACCTTCATCTAAAAACTATTTTATAGAACTATCCATCTATCATTCTACAATAAACTATGGGTAAATAGGTTATAAGCTTAATGTTGTGTAAGTTTTTCCTGCTAATTAAACTTTTCTTTATTTCAGGTCTTTAACAAGCTTGAGATGCAGAAGTATACAGACCTACATCCAATAGGAATAAAGCAGTGCCAATCGTTTTAGGTGAGCTCATGATGAGATGAATCAATTCATAGAAGAGTGAAGAAAACCTTGAAGAAGTTATAGACATCCAGGTACTTACAGAATTATTAATATTAAATACTTCCTTACTACTGATCAGTTACCTATCTTTACAACTTACGCTGTTCTAAAATTGTATTAAGCTATTCACCGATCAGTTCAAAACTAACTATACCCATACCTCATGGTATGATATTTCTGAAGGGCTACATATTCCATATTATATTACAAGTATATCCTACTATAATTTTATTATGTAAGTTCATGATAAATGAATTTTATTTATTTCAGCTTCTTTGGATGCAGATTGAAGACACCTATCTTAGACCCGTAACCTAACATGCTTGAGGTTGTGAATTACACTTAGGTACTACAGAGTATAAAGTGATGCCCATCCATTTTGCAAAGCAAGCTACCACTGTGAGCTAATATACTAGCAATACATACCTACAATGTGACCGGGGTAGTAAGACTAAAACTCTTGAAATAAAAAAAAATTATAATCAATGTTATTTTATTCAGTTATAAAACCTATAGCTAAGCTTACTTTACTAGGCGGTTAAGAAAAATATGAAAAAACTAGCAAAGTTTGTGTAAGTACCTACTAGTCACATCACTTGTATAGCCGATGGTGGTATGCAAATACTGAAACAAAATAATATAGGTAAGTTATCTTGAATATGAATTTGATGTACCTAGCTACATTTCATTCATAATAACTCTATGTTATTACTAATATAAAATGGGATTGATTTGTCTGAAACTGTTTTTGCACCCAAAAGATTTGCAAAAAAACATTGAAATGTTCTAGTGCCTAACTACTAGGAAATATAGGTAGGTAGATGCTTTGTATACTTACATCGTCATAGTCTAGTTTGTCCTGTCTCAGCAGGAGACGGGGAGAGGTACACCTTCCAACATTGTTTTTGCGTAGGTATTTATTTCCATCAGTCAGGTTAGGATGTTGGGTGCTATTTCTTGCTAGCTATTTCTATTTAGCATGTACGGTAGATAACCTATAGCACCAAATTTGCACTGACACAAGAGTATTTAACTATTTAGTGGTAGTTACATTCCTGTAGAGAAAAACAATTTGTTAGATGGGTAGCATTTCACAAAACAATTTATATTGTTATAAATATGTAGGTAATAACGTTACACGGGCTCTTTCTTTTCTTGTTCTAATAGGACATTATCAAGTTTTACAAACCACCTCCTAAAATTATGTAGAAATAGAAAGAGTTTCATGAAATTGTTTGTTTACAAAATCGAGACAAAAACATACATTACCACAGAATACGCATTATGTTCTATGTACACATTCGACATTTTCTTACTATTGTCACTGTCAGCCATCAAAACTAGGGTTGGACACTGCAAAATGATGAATCGATTGACCGGTTTTGCGAAATTGTAAAGAAGAAGACGTACATATTTAACGGCTGAACGAACGGTGGACCACGGCAACGAACCAGCAGCGTAAAAGCATGATAAACGTATATTGAGCTAACGCAATACTGATTTCCGGAAAAATTAGAACGCTACGTAGTTTGGACGTACCGTTACTTGCACGTTACGTCTCTCACGGTCGACCGTGTAAATTTAGCGCAATCGGGGCCCAGTTATACGCCGGAGAAAGTACTCCCTATTATAGGTAGGAAGGAAAATAATCGCGGGTGCCAAAATAACAATAAAAATTGTTTATGTTTTGTTGAATGCATCTCTACACATATTTACAAAATGTAATAGGGCTTGCGTGGTGATTACCTACTTTTAAAAAAAGTATTTTTTGTTTAGTTACCTAAGGCCCGTATTCCGAGACAGAATTTTCATACAAAAATCTATGCTTGAGTACGGATTAGTGCTTGAGTAAGGCTACGGAATACGGGCCTAAGTTTGAGATTTCGCCATAATTTTAAACCTAATAATAGAAATTGATGCTTAAAACTCATTTTTTTATGATTTTAATTCCTAATTTACACTTTATTAACAAATAAAATTATTTTATACATGACACAGTTGAGCTATCTACAAACCGTTAATCATAACTCCCCCAAAAAAGGGAGAAATCTTAAAAGTGGAAACACTATGTGGCCATGCCATGCAGCTTTTCCCCAGCCATAGCCATAGACATAGGTCACCGACGACGACGTGCCATGCCTTGTACGTTGGCACTGTTGGCAGTAATAATAATCTGCCTGTCGTCGTCGTCGGCCATTCGTCGGCCGAGTCAAATCAAACAAGACTTCGCAAAAAGACTAGTATTCGGCGCGGGATAAATCATTCAATCGTTCAGCTAGAATAGTCCAGTTATTTAGCTCAGTTCATTCCAGTTCATTCAATCAAATTCATTTTGTTTTTATGTCGTTCAAGCAGTTCTCAGTTCATTCAAGTCAGTTGTCAAAAAATTTCGTTCGCTGGCTTGGTTTGCGCTCGATTTGTGTTTGTTGTACATATCAGTTTGTATGTCAATTATCAATTAACCCTCGTTTATCGATGCCCATTGATTATTAAAAGGCAGTGCTCAATTACGGTACTATCGATGTGCACCACATAGTAAAGTAACAATGGCTACTGGTGGCGAGGATCTGTGGCGCGAGTGCGCGTCCTGGCTGACGAGATGTGGGCTGCTGCGTCCTGACCACAAGGCCAACTGGGAGACGAGCACCATTCACGACCTGGCGTATACACTGCGTGACGGAGTGCTGCTCTGTAACCTGCTGAACGTGCTGAACTCGGGATGCATCGACATGAAGGAAGTCAACCAGCGGCCTCAAATGGCACAGGTACGTAACGGAGCCCGGTCACGACCTTCGCTCTAATTACTTTACAACTATTATTTTATTTCGGCCACTAGCGTGACCACTAGTTTCATTATGATTTTATTTTATTGACCAAGGTAGGTAAGTTTGAAATGCCTGTGTGTATATGTTTTAGAAGCATACCAAATGTACAGTTAGCGTTATTTGATTTGGCATAAATGAAAGGACTTCTTCCTGCCAGTGTCCTATGTTACTATGGTCATGTCATAGGATGTAGTGTGTATTGATAGTTCATTATGCATGCAAGCATTGAATGGCTTAATGCCATTGATGTGTGTTGGACTATCTATATGCAACATACATAATGTTTATGTATCTGAATTGCAAAGTAGTTGCATGAAGGGGTTGCTGATATCTCAGTTGATAAATTCATGTTTTATAACTGCATTGTGATGTAACTTTCAACTTGGTATGAATGAAATGCTGATGTAAATAATACACATTTCAATTTATAATGTCGATTCATTGTTGAAAAACAAAACTTTTACCTAGTTCTGTTTATCAGTAAGTATATTGTAAGTTACGTGTAAAAAGCTAGAAGTTTGCTTAAAAATGTCAAGGCTTACAACAACACATATGTCAGTCAACACAGGTAATAGTGACACATACTGCTGAGCCATTTTCAACACAATACTGAAAGATATAGGTTCCTGCTCTGACTAAAGCAAATTTTTCGTTTCAGCTCACTCATACAAATTGCATAACATCCTTGAAATAAATGAATTAATCTTTATAACATGTTGCAAAACTATACATTTGAAACTATTTGCTAATTGTAGCAACAAACTGAAAGTCAGCCTTGTGCATTGCGCAAGTTTCAAAATAATTGAATGAACTGGTTGAATGAGAGTAAATAACTATCTACTTCATTGGTTGTGTGATACCTTTCATATTATTATGGTATTGAAAGTTCACAGTAGATTTGAAACTATTTTATACAAGACCAAAAAAATTACTAGAAAGTACCTTCAAAAAATAGACCAGGTACTTTTGGCTGTATGGTTATTTATCTACATAATATCTGGTAAAAAGAAGTATTTAATTTGCCAACAGTTCCTCTGCCTGCGAAACATCAGAGTGTTCTTGCGGACCTGCCATGAGGAGTTTGAACTCCGGGAGATGGATCTGTTTGACCCCTCCATGCTGTTTGACTTGTCTAACTTCCACCGAGTGCTGTGCACGCTGGCCAAGCTCAGTCAGTGTCCTAAAGTATTGGTTAAAGATATCAAGTGAGTACCTGTTTGTTTATTACATAGATTTTGATCAGCATCTCTAAATAGCCATCTACGCTACTACATCTACATCGCCTTAGCAATCTAAATAACCTATGTGTTATTTTACAGTTTGATAAAATCCCCTTTATGTCAATATATATAATTAGGATCCGATTTTGCTATTTAACTTATGTTTCAAATTTACCGCGAAAAGTCTCGTAAATTGGTAAGTTCAACTATAAATATTCCAAATGTCAGCATTCTCTGCAAATACACAATCTTTGACATTCATAAAACTGGATACAGCTGGAAATAGATGACCCAAAAAGTGTATACAAATCAATTCCGCTTATCGAGTTTCCTTTCATCACATGATTTATAATAAAATTCTATTCTGTAATGTTATTTCTAAGTATACTGAATGAAATAAGAAAAACTGTCAAATACAGACTCGGCAAGTAAACAAGTATGATGTAGGTAGGTACTTGTTTCTATGCTTACATAAATACCTCTTCTATCATTAGGGTTGCCCACTCAAATATTAAATGATTTTCAGACCATTCTCAGCTCAAAGAACACTATCTGAGGAGGATATATACAAAGATCTGCAGTCGGTGTAAGTACCTAGTTATATAACCATAACTAGATATAGGTACCTACTTTACTTATTATAATGATAATGATAACTTACAAATGATATCTAATTGAGCCATAATAGAACTCTGATATAAATGTGTGTGTCTGAAATAAATGTCAGTAGCATATCTCGATATGAATATTCACGTTGTAGTTCGACAAACGCGTCACTAGAGATGGTCCCGTACAACAGTCAGACGGCCGCGAAGCCGGCTTCCGACTCGCCCTGGGTTCAGTTCACGATACCCAGTGCCGCCTGCGAAGAGCGAGTCGAGGAGATCTACGAAGATCTCTGCTACGTCAAGTTCGCGACAGACTTGCCGGAGGTGGCAACCCTATTGTATAAACGCTTGGTACACGATAATGCTTGGACATTTTTAATACACGCTTTATTCAGTAGTAATAGAGTACACGCTTTAGGTGTAAATAGCACTTGTTGCTTTTAGGGTTTTATTGGCGCTTGTACAATAATATCGAAAGATGGTTGACGAGCTTTGAGACTTACGGCTCTAAGTATATTCAGTTACTATTTATGGATATAGATTTCTAGTAGGTACAAATTATGTAACAGGAAACACTAATAAAACAAAGAGATCCCGGAAAATACTAAACGTATTATAGTTATAGCATTTATTGAAATTGATTTTTAATAATGCTTAGGTATAATATAATATTCAGTATTTATTTTAAAATGATTTTGTGACTTTAATAGTTATTCAGTCGTGTAACCAATCGCAATGTTGTTGTGTCCGAGTATAATGTAAGTACGGCATTAAAATAAAATTCGTGCGTGATATACGAAACGAGAAAACATTAGAATTACAAAACCAAGCAATTGCGCCAGTGAAATATGAATAGTCACGTATCCAAATCTAATACCTACCATGGCTTCAACTATCTCGCAAGCAAGTCCAATCAGTAGACAGAAGTATCTACTGGCGCATAGAAACGAAACTCCGGCTGCGTTGTTTTCATCTTCGGTTGCTCTCGTCCCACGCACTGTGTTTTTGACATTTCCTGACAGGTGATTATGGCCTGCTGGCCACATAATCGAGTGGCGATATATTTACAATGTTTATGTCCATAGTGTAATCAATAATTCATTGATAGCTGTCACGCAACAAATAGTTCGCCAAGACCCTGGAAGGCAATTGTTAAATTCTGATTGACGCTGAATACACTTCTATGTATTATTATTAGAGCTAAGACATTCCCCTTTCAATTAAAACCAATTCGCGGAGCAACATGCAATGCATCGCTATACGACGCGTCTCAGTATTTGCATAAAACAAGACTTGTTTCAATGTTTTTTCCACTTAAATAAACAGAACTGTGCCTGTTTTCTGTATTTATTGCACAAACATAAAAGCAAAACTTTTTACTATAGATATCTTTGGAATACTTTTGTATCTGGAAAAGAGTGCGTTGAAGAGTCGAGGTGAAAGGAGGACCATTCGCTATAGTATTCCCATTTGAAAAAGTAGTTAAAACCATTTGTGATAGGGATGCCTATACCCAGTCATGGTCAACTATGCAGCCTTCAAACTCATGATGGAAATACGGATACCGCCTGGAATCCAAGCACATCCTGTGCCTTGTAAACCACTGCATTGCAGACGTCATGTGTCGCTTGTTTCCATAAATTACTTCAACTACAGATATTTACAACTTTTAGAACCAACTAGTGTTATTTTTGTCTAAGTTTGATAGTCGATGAAATTAATTTAAAAAACAATTTGTTTCCGATTTGAAGTCTATCAAGTTATTAGTATTCCTATTCTTTGTAGTATATTAGTTTATTATTCTGCTGCGTATATTAGTTTTTTGTCTTGGTTATCATTTTTTGTCAGGGCTCCGCCTAACAGTAGCAATGATACATCTGATTGATGTAGCCGATTGACAATGGACTTAAACAATAAGGGTTCTTTACTAATAGTTTCTTGGAACCTCAGAAAATAGCAATACCGTAGGTGCTTTGACGTAAACCGTTGACAAGGAACTCTCAGACATCAAGTACCTATGACGTAACAGATTCCTAGAACGTACATGGAGATACAATTTCTCTTTTGTGGGAACTGATAAAAGGCTGCGATAAGCTTAGTTCTTGTCTTCCGCGAATCCTCCTTATTATAATATCGTCGATGACACAGATTAAATCCTAGCTCTTACCACTACAAATAAAAGTTTCACTCTAGTTTCTAAACTAGACTAGTTTTTGTATTTCCGCGTATTTGTTAGTTTGTGACTTCTTTCCTCTGTAAAGATCTCGTTGGTCTCGTTTGCACAGAGATGCTTGCAGTGCAATCTGTATACATACGGACATAGAGTAACCAATGGGAAAATACCATGGTTCCAGTTCCATGGGAAAAATAATCTACGCGGATAAAGTTCGAAGGCTACTTAATAATGTCTCTATCGTCATGATTGGTTCATTTGAAATGCCAGATATAACTACTATAGTATTTTTAGTTAGAAGTCTAATAGCAGTGATATAGGCACCCCTGTCCTTGCCCACGCCTTTGCGTGGTCGTGTGACTTATAACAGCAATTTACTAGTAACGCCTACGATGAGAAACTACTGCCTATTTCTATCCTTATTTTTCAGAAAAAATATGAAATCATCTCTAGGGTGAAGGAGAGTGGGTAGTAGCATAATCTTTATTGACATCAATTATTATAATCACTGGATATTTAGTCGTAGCGACGTATATATTACTATTCGGATTGTCAGATCTTGGGTTAGAAACTAAACAAAATAAAATTGGACGCTTTTCTAGAGCGAGCGTGTAGGCTCTGCATTGGTTGTCACGTTGTCAGCCAGCGGACAACAGTTCTATAAAATTTAGAAATTATTTCCGTAAATAAACTTAAAGCTTCACAGGAACTTTAATAATAAAAGACGCGGAAAATGCGAGCCCTTGTTAGAATAATAAACAGTTCAGTTTTGTGAGGCTTATCAGAATTCATAATGCAATTTCCATTTTGTTTGCGCTCAGTTTAAACTTGCTATGCTCAATTCTTACTGCTTGAAATTCAGGGATATGTTTCTCAGCACATGTTTGTTAGTTAACCTCGGAGGAGTTGTATTTTAAATAACTAAGCATAAATAAATTAAATAATGCTGCAATTGAATAATTAGATAATATTAATAATAATATGTTTTTCTTTTTCCCGTTGCTATTTAAATCTAGTATTAGGTAGTCATCGTATGAAGATGAAAACACGTGCTATTTTCAATATAATGCCTACAAGATGTTGCTAACTTAAAAATGTTTGCTTGAATCATTAAATACGTACCAGCAAAGATTATGTCATGACTGTAGTATTAATATTGTAATTAGATGACTACGAATTACGAACCATTTAATCCTTAAATAAATCCGACAGCGTGGAAGTTACGCTTTCACGTCTAAAGCTGAACTGTATAAATAACCGCGTTGTAGAATGGGGCTTGGACCTAAGGAAAATATCAAGTAGAAAACGAAACCCACACGGACGAAGTCGCAGGCAATGATACCAAAAAATTATAATAGTAACCGGATTATTCAGAAGTTGACGCGTTGTCGTGTACCAAGCGCACCTAGACCGATCCATACGATATTCTTGTATTATTATACTGCTAAAAAGATAAGTTTTTCAAGGAGCATGACACATTTTATGATTTGCTTAGAGTGGTTTTAGGTGTGAACCGTTTTCGTAGAAGTTTCATTTTAATTCTGTAGCGAGCTTATTTATTATTGGTTGCTCTAGGTACGTTAAATATTCACGTGTTATCGAAAAAGCAGTTTTTACACACATCCTCTATTTTGTTATCATCCCAGTTAGTAGGCATTATGCAACTATTGTTTTCGTACATCTGTATCGCAACGAAAGTTTTTTTTTCTATAATTTTGTTTGATTTATTGACTGTATTATTTTGTAATTAGCTTACCAATGCATGTTGCTGGAGACGATAATCCTTCTCACTGAAGATAAATGTACTCGGTGAGAAAGATTCAACGTTTCTGCGGGACGGCATTTCCACTTCTACGACTGGCCACATGCGTACTTCAGCACAATCTCAGAAAACTGCATTCTTGTAAACAGTTTTTACAACGATGGCATAGTCGCCTTCAATATGAAGTGTGCATGTGGCTGTTTCACCGGCCTTAAGGAGAAAACCTAACCCTAATAGCTATATACTTACAAGATTATTATCCTGGCACGTTTTCAGTCTCAAAATATCCCATTGTACGGATAGAAACGATTAAGAGTGCCAAGCTTCGTAATAACTTTTAAAAGAAAAAGGAAGAAATGCTAATTTTATCGGTTCAAGAAGTCGCTGTTTCTTAAAATCTTGTAGATAATAAAATAAAGAAAGAGACTCGAGATTCAAAAGCATACATTTTGAGACACTTCTCAAAGAAACATGGTTGGAGAATAAAAACACTATGCTTGAGTCTCGCTTCAGACTTGGTCATTGTGGACCTAAAACAGTTCGATCCAAACCTAACAAAAGAAGCTTCTATAAAACGATGGCATATTAGGGTGGTAAGGCCGGTGCATGTTGTGGAAATGTCACCTAACGTGTGGGTCGGCGCAGCGGCGTGGCGGTTCCCCCCCGGAACGCGGACTCGGAGTACGACAGCTACTGCGCGAGGCTGCACGACGAGGAGATCTACCACGACCTGTGTGCCGTGAAGGCGTCCGCACGCGACCCGCCGCTCCCCGCGCCCAACCGCGCTTTAAATACTGTACGCTCGGTTTGTTTTACTTTATCATTTATAGTCGTGCTCTGAGATATCGTCATAACCTTATTTGAATACAGTTTAAACATACTAATAATAAGATCCTACTGACTGCGCCAGTATGTTTTGATCCTACCGGCTACGCCAATTCCGGTCCTACCGGCGCGACGCGACTATCTTCGCCAACCAATTCTGTTCCTTCCGACTGCGCCAATCTTTCCGTAGGCACTTCACTTGTAAATATCCAATCATTGTAGATTGCAGTAATAACGTTGACTATAATATAGTAACTTACTACTGGGTACTGCGATTAAACAACCGCTCATTTGAGTAACTAAATGCGAATACTTATACCTCTTTTACGGCCTAGCTATCATCCACGTTATGAAACATTAATGTTATAGTTCCTCTAGAGGGCAATAACATGAACCCGTTTCATTTTATTCTGCCTAACCATTAGAGACAAACAAGCTAAGGACGAAATTTTAGTTACCAACTTCACTGTTTATTCAAGGTCGAAACCTTTGACCCTTGTAACACATTTATGCCGAAAACTCCGCTAAAAGGGAAAATAGCTCGGCGACTGAGTTTGACCTACATAACCGGATTCTATTTAAAAACATACATACCGAAGGCTGTGTGTGTATAAATCAAAGAATTTGTGCTTTCTTATTCTTCAGAGGTATAAATGGTCACAGTATTAAGACTAGTTTACAATAATAATTGCCCATTTTATTTCGACGATCGATATATTTAACGGTTCGCTTAAACCGGTACAATTATGAAATCGCACACAACGTAATTTTTTAAAACGTCACAAATTCGAATACTTATCTTTTTCAAAAAAATAGTTGAATTGTAATGTCTAATATGTGCCTGCCCGCTCTTAGCGACGCGCGGCAGAAAACTTGTAGAGGCCCGATCCCACTGACTTCAATTACTCGAATTATCTCAAGTAATTCGCTACATTACCGCGAGAAACACCTTTCCAAGAAAACAAAGCGTCGTGTCCAACATCCGATTGTACACCGATGCAAGTAAAAGTTGGCGAGCCGTGCCGGACATCGACTGAATTATTCATGGACTTATTATATCTCGGATCACGACTACTTTTTTCACCGGTAGTCAATACGCTGTCACACTTTTTACAATTTTTTGCGTAGATTAATGGTGTAGAATGGTCATTGGCTTTGCTTTTATGCCTGCGCTTATTGATTTCCTTTTTTGTTGGCATTCTTTTACGATTTTCTCTTTGCGAATTTTCAGTTAGCGACGTCGTCGCACAGTCTCGAGAAGAGGGACTACGTGATACGAGAGCTGGTTGACACCGAGTGCAATTACGTCGATGTTCTGAGTAAAATTATCAAGTACTTCCTGCGCCCTCTAACCCCATTTCTGAAACAGAATGATATGCACATCATATTCTTCGGCATAAAGGTACGTTTTCTCAAACTTTATGTATACATAAACAATCTAAATTCAATTTCAAGCATGTTAAAGTTAATGTTACGATAAAAAATATTTATTGTAATTAGAATGGACAAGCAAAGTAAGGCGAATTGTGTTACATAATTGGCCCCAAAACGTTTCAACTTTTTAGATACGGTACACTACAAATTATCAGCGATTTGTCATAATAGTGTCTCCAAAATCCGGGTCCAGAGCAAAAGACAAGCGAACTTAGCTTTACTCCAAGTAAACGTTAGGACGTCTATCTCGTTTGTTTGGGCCTTCGCTTGCTTTAGTTCGTTTGCCCAGCAAACTAATTATTAGAGACGATTTAACTTTGGCTACGGATTTCTGAATTCGTTCAGCCCGATATTTGATAGTTACGTTGGAAAATCCGATAACCGCAAATCGCCGAACCCAAAATAGCGTAATACAAATGAAAAGGTCACATAATATTTGTATTTAGATTGTTTCGTAATCCGTGTATCTATTTTCCTTGATCACATTACCCACATACAACAGAAAATATAGGCTGCAAATTCATGCTGTTTGGCCGGTCGTCGACGGCATTAGTATTTATGAAACCCTTAGTAAATTACATCATAACTTGTCCTTGAAGTATATCGGTATTTCTTCCCCAATTACCTATTTAATCTCCGTTCCTTTCAATTATTTCCACGTTGTGAATGATTTTCCCTGTACCATAGTGAATTCTGCATGTTTGTGTGTACCCAATTACGGTACTACACTCGCTATCTTTTTAGTTTTTTTTAAGTTCATTATCGCGCAGAAATAAAATCGGAAATAGTGCAGTCTGCATTGTTCCAGTCAGTGAGGCAGAGTCTAGTCTAGTACATTTGGAATTATCGGATGTGGATAAAATGTGTATAAATATTTAGAAATTCTATTTATATCTGCTGATTTCAAAGCTGTGAATAGCTAAACTTACGTTTCGGTTTTGTTCGAGACGAAAATATTCGCGTTAGGTTTTCTATATGTCGGTAGAAATTTTTTAAGATATCTGACGTTGCTTTTAAAATATGACGAAATATTAACTTACTAGCTTTAAACCAGGCTGGTTTGATCGGAAACACAGGATTTTATCTGTTTCAATCGAAATTGAATAGATATTACTTACAATGCGAGACTATTCCTTTTAGTTTGTTAGCCGTATTTTGTAACCGGTGTCTTGCTATACCAAATACAAAATTTAAATTTCTTTATTCCGAGGTCATTCTAGATCCATTGATTTTGTCATAACTACAAGACCACGATGGGAACCGTTTGGTAAAAGAACCTTCGTTCCACAGGAACTGCACGAAGTTCACTCAGGGCTGCTCCGCCAGCTGAAGTTAGCCACAGAAGGATGCGTGCCAGGGAATGGGGCTCCGCGCCTCGCCGATGTATTTCTAGTGTGGAGAGAACGGTTACTACTGTATGGAGACTACTGTTCCAATCTAACGCAGGCACAGGATACGCTCAAGACTTTGGATGCGAGGGATTCTACATTTTGCAAGCAATTACAGGTGAGTTCTTCTCTTCAAACTGTTTTCACTTATTTCAACGTTCGATGATCGATGTGTGAATGCAGTCTTTTTTTTAATGATAAAAGTAATGTAACAAGCTGATAGCTCATCTGATGTTAAGTAGTAACTCCTGCTTATAACAATCTTTCCTAGATCTTTGATCTTTCATGAAAATCATTGTAAAATGTTGTAATTCCCTTACAGAAATGCCAAAAAGAACACAGCGACGGACGGATCCAGTTGCGAGATATACTATCGGTGCCCATGCAGAGAGTCCTCAAATATCACCTTCTTTTAGACAAACTAGTACAGGAAACACATCCGGTATGTTCAATACACACCTTAATTGAGTAGTAGTAGAGTTTCAATTCGTTTAAAAAAAATCGTAAAAGATCAGCAATATTTACTGGCTCTTGGTTATACAATACATTTAAAATGTGTACTACGAGTGTTGGTAATAAAAATTGTTTTTGTTTGACAGAGTCACGAGGAGTTCAGAGGATTGGAACGAGCTAAGGAGGCGATGGTGGATGTGGCTCAGTACATCAACGAAGTGAAGAGAGATAGTGAAGTGCTAACTTTATTAGCCAAAGTACAAGTATGTACCTAGAATCCTATAAAATCATTGTGGAATACGCTTCTTTTGATTTTCTAAGGACTCGATTCAAACTTGCTGCATATATGTGTCTACTGTCTGTTATTCTGAAGCACGTCATAATAAATAAATAGATTATTTACCAAAACACAGAAATTATGAAATAGGTAGGTAACATCCGGTCAATATAGAGTATAGACATTCGAAGGTGCATAAAATCACAACAAGCTGAAAATTAGTAAAATTGTTCAAAATATAATTATAAATAATAAATTTAAGTTCCCCATCATTCCCGTGTATGGAAAAAAAATTATTCGAGGTCGAAAGGTAAAAAAAAATAGTTTTCAGCAAAACGGTAAGTTTTATCATAAAGACAAAAACTGAAGATCATAAAACCACCATCACTCTAATTGTTTGGTCTAAATTGACAAGACCAGTAGGTACAAATTATTGTTAAATGGGTTTGCCAGCGAAGGCCAAACTAATGTTATTATGTGATCTGTACAGGAGAGTATAATAGACTGGGAAGGCGCTGCCCTGGGCGCGGGCGGTGCCGGACTAGCGGCCTACGGGCGACTACTGCTCGACGGCGAACTGAAGGTCAAGGCACACGAGGATCAGAAGCTCAGGACCAGATACGTCTTCGTGTTTGATAAACTGATGCTGCTTTGCAAACCTGTCAAGGTAGATATATAAATAAATAAATATTCACGGACACTTAAGTCCAGGTACCGTACAACCCCGATTTCGAGTTAACTCCTTCGAAGGGGTAACCCCTTCATTGGGTTTGCAGTTGATGGGGTTACCGTTTCATTTGATAAACCGCCTCCCTACCCTAAGTGAAAGGGTAACCCTTTCATTGGGTTTTCAGTCTATGGGGTTACCCTCTCATTGAGGGTATCCGATTGAATGAGGTTACCTCTTGATAGGGTTTTTTGGTGTTACACCATGGTTATCATTCCATCTCACGCTGTGAGGTGGGGGAATTTTTAAATCAAGAGTATAATTTTATTTTCAAAATTCCCCCGCTGTGAGGTCACAGTGTGAGATGGAATTTAGGTTCTATTCTAATATGTCTAGCATATCCTCGTGCTCCTACCAGGGACCGTTTCGGTTACCCCTTGAAGGGGTTTTCGATAGGGTTTTTCCAAGCGGTTAATAAAAAACCCTCTCCTTAGGGGTTACACTATTGTTTGATAAGCTGTTTTAAGGGGTAACCCCCGTCAAAACCCTATCGTTTGTGTTACCCGATCATAGGGTTTTCAATTGTATTGGGTTTTCGTATTATTCAAAAACCCATTCGTGAGGGTTACCCACTCGACAATTGTAACAGGGTTATACTTTACAACTCGAAGCATTGTAATTTGCTTTCTATCTACTTTATATTAGGTTCATAATAATCATAGCACGCGTCGAGCCACCGCGGCACCTCCTCGCGGCGAGGCGGCATCTTTGATCTATTTTGCTACAGAGTTGAAGAGACAAGCGATTATGGTTATTATATGTAGTACACTAAAGTTCATTTTTATTTTTCATTCCTACTGAGCATACGTACGAGAAATGGTGTGATTGTTTGCATCGATTTATTAATTAGTTTATTATTGTCATTTGCCACTCGAACTGCTTGCATAGAAGTTGGAAGAAGAAATAAAAAAAAGGGCTTGACATGCCACTGCCGAGACATGATGCTGTCCATCGATATTTTCAATACGACCCATCAAATAAAAACAGCAAGTGTGTGTTATGTGGGAATTATATGAAGGTGAAATAAAATCGATTACTTATACCTAGGTATATTAGTAGGTACCTACCTAGCTATGTACTATGTAGTATGTGCATGATTAGGTACGAGTAAGTGTAGAAAGTACCTACTTTCAACACTTACTCGTACCTACACCTACCTAGCTATGTAGTATGTGCATGACTAGGTACGAGTAAGTGTAGAAAGTACCTACTTTCAACACTTACTCGTACCTACACCTACCTAGCTATGTAGTATGTGCATGACTAGGTACGAGTAAGTGTAGAAAGTATACTTACTTTCAATACTTACTCGTACCTACTTACCGGTCCCTGCCCGTGGTCCATCTACATAGTAGGTGGTTAGGTACACCTGGCTGTACCCAGGGGCATTTTTTTCGACCGTTTCCACTCGCTCCTACTCGGTTCTCCTACTGGTAGGAGCACGAGGACCAATATGTCCCTATGCTCCTATCGTGACCCTATATGCAACTAGCTGATACCCGCAACTTCATATGAAGGTATAGTAGGTGCCAAATAACACCGCAATACAGGTCATTCACCCACCTTCACCACGATGTCGCAAAATTCAATTTATGTATCGCTAATTCTTTCGCTTTCCATACAAACCTGTCGCTAAGACGGTAATTGCTCGAATCTCGTGGTACTGTTTGTTTACTATACACAAATTGAATTTTGCGACATCGTGGTGAAGGTGGGTGAATGACTTGTATTGTGGTGTTATTTGGCACCTACTATAGGATAAAATCGATTACTTACCTACCTAGCTATGTACTATGTAGTATGTACCTATTGTTGGTACTTACTCGTACCTACCTACTTACCGGTCCCTGCCCGTGGTCCACCTATATAGTAGGTAGGTACACCTGGCTGTACCAGGTGCATTTTTTGTATAGATAGATTAGTAGGTACACATAAGTACAGAATAAGAGAAATAGTTTCATACAATCAAAATTTTATAAAACTAACCTAACCTAATATTAGTACCTACATATATATACAAATGCTACAATACCCATGTCTAATGTTTATATCCCCATTTCCTCGTAATAAGTTGTCTCCTAATTTGCAGTTCCGGGTGTCGTCATAGTATTGTCAATGACATCACCATTAACATCAAGTCCGGACTAAAGCCTGGCTATAAAGTACTAGCTCAAACGAATTTACTTTCTAATTACTTACTATTTCGCAAGAAAAGCTCGATAATTAATAAGTGACAATATTTGTTGTAGGTACGTGACTGTCCATTAGTAGGAAGGAGCACGAAGATGTGCTTGTCCTTATGCTCCTACCGCATACCGGTAGGAGCATAAGGACATGAGAACCGAGTAGGAGCAAGTGGAAACGGCTGTTTTTTTCTTTCCGTGGTGCACCTCAAGATAACTGGGTATTCCTACCTATCTAGGTACTTAGTACTTACTTTATAAATAACTAGCCGTCCCCTGCGGCACTGCTCGCGTTAGAATGTGACTTTTCCAAATTCTTTTCGTAGTGCACCCCTACACTATACAGGGTGTCCCACGGCCATGCCACATGGAGGGAAAGTATCTTAAATAATGTAGATAGAACATTTTACTCAAAGAAGACTTTATTTTGATTTTAAAAACAATTTAAACTGCATTGAAAGAATTTTGAATAATCGCTTGTCTGAACCGGGAATCAAACCCACCAAATTGAAAAAACATAACACCTGTTATTTTATGATACCAATTAAAATAAACACAATTTATATGATTTATTCAGTTAAATGTTTGTGACAGAATTTATAACCTGACTAGGTATATCTGTGAATTCGTGATGTAAGTAAAATATACATGTTACTAATTAAAATTTGAATCTTTATTGTAACAAAACTTCTCACTAGGTAGGTATTGTTGTTTATATTCAATTCATTTCATGACCAAGTGGATTATCTCTTGCATACAGTTTTTACGCCGTTCTTCATCCATCTTGCACAAGTGTTTTGCCACCAACATTGAAAATGCATAGCACTCATGAACAATGTCTTCTCTACTTTGTTCAGTTTGTTCATTGTTGAAGGTATTCGTCTCTTTATCCATCATTTCTTTTTTTAACGTTACATCAAAAGATACTCTTGAAGTAGAGTCTGATAAATCTGGCGTAGATGCATTAGAGTCTAATAATATAGGCAGCATATTACCCGAAGCCTCGTTTTCTTCGATTTCTTCATAGTCGACCGATTCATCTTCATCCGAGTATTCGTCACTCTCGGGAATAATTATTTCTTCTGAAAATAACAAGAATAACTAGTGAAGTCGTGCTTAGGCGGTGCTACCTAACCTAGATAGGTACCTACCTACGTAAAATAATATGAAAAAAACTAGCTAACAACTGCAAAACGTAGGCATGTGCCAATGTAATGTTTGGACGTGCCTCTGACTCCCACCTTGGACATCTAAGATTTGAGTGCCTGGAGATTTAAAAAAGAAAACGTGACGGATGGCAATCCCATCATTCGATCGATAATTATTATAATATTAGGCACCTATGTACTATACTACCTAGTAAGTATCTATAGTATGTGCCAAATAACACCGCAATACAGGTTATTCGGTCATAGTACAGCAAAGGGTGTGCAGTAGAAAAAAATTATGTATGTATAAGCACCCCTTTTTATGATTGCATCCTGTAGGGGGTTTATAGAGGGATATCTTTTGTTAAGGTCATTGACCTCTGAAGTCAACCATAACAGAACTACGGGCTAATAACGGTAAAAAAAACTCTGCTGAAATTTCTATAAAAAAAGACAAGAATTTTGAACAAAAAAATTATGTATGTATAAGCATCCCTTTTTATGATTACATCCGGTAGGGGGTGTAAGGAGGGGTATCTTTCGTTAAGGTCATTGACCTCTGAAGTCAACCATAACAGAACTAGGGGCTAATAACGGAAACTAAGCGATGGATGGGCTCGCTTCGCTCGCATTTTTTATACTAACCTAACCTAACCTAGGCCTCCCTTGGTCACTCTAGGTCACCTGAGGCTATTCGATCACTCTAGGTTTCCCTAGGTCACCCTAGGCCTCTCTAGGTCACCTGAGGCTATTCGATCACCCTAGGCCTCCTAGGTCACCCTAGGCCTCCCTAGGTCACCTGAGGCTATTCAATCACCCTAGGCCTCCCTAGGTCACGCTAGGTCACCTGAGGCTATTCGATCACCCTAGGCCTCCTAGGTCACCCTAGGCCTCCCTAGGTCACCTGAGGCTATTCAATCACCCTAGGCCTCCCTAGGTCACCCTAGGCCTCCCTAGGTCACGCTAGGTCACCTGAGGCTATTCAATCACCTTAGGCCTCCCTAGATCACCCTAGGCCTCCCTAGGTCACCTGAGACTATTCGATCACCCTAGGCCTCCCTAGGTCACCCTAGGCCTCTCTAGGTCACCTGAGGCTATTCGATCACCGTAGGCCTCCCTAGATCACCCTAGGCCTCCCTAGGTCACCTGAGACTATTCGATCACCCTAGGCCTCCCTAGGTCACCCTAGGCCTCTCTAGGTCATCTGAGGCTATTTGATCACCCTAGGCCTCCCTAGGTCACCCTAGGCCACGCTAGGCCACCCTAGGCCACGCTAGGCCACCTGAGGAAAGGAGGCTTATACATAATAAAAAAAATCTTCAAAATTTTTCTAAGTCCTTTTTTATCGAAATTTCGGCAGTCTTTTTTACCTAGTACTGCACACCCTTTGCTATACTCCAACCGGTTATTCACCCACCTTCACCGCAATGTCGTAAAATTCAATTTATGTATGGTAAACAAACAGTACTACGAGATTCGAGCGATTACCGTCTTAGCGACAGGTTTGCCATTCATAAATTGAATTTTGCGACATCGTGGTGAAGGTGGGTGAATGACCTGTTTTGCGGTGTTATTTGGCACCTATTATAATAGATAATTACTCAGTACAGTAAGTACTACCTATACTGAGTAGTTACCTACCTACCTAAGTAGTAGCGGTCCTATAAGTCCGAATTTCTTCCAAGCAAAACAAACATACAAACTTACCTTACAAACATTACCGCTTTATAATATTAGTACCATATTATATTGTAATATTAGTAGTATATATTATCTACCTACTTAGTCGAAAACACTTTCACTTACCTTTGTTCATTTTTCTTATGTTTTCACGCAGTGGCGCACCTCTTTCTTAGTCCAACCAGAACCCAACAAAGCGATCGGGCGAACGAAACTAATAATTAAATGACACAAATCAAGAGTATAATTTTATTTTCAAATTCCCCCACCTCGCTGCGTGAGATGGAATGATAACCATGGTGTTACATCAAAAAACCCTATCAAGAGGTAACCTCATTCAATCGGATACCCTCAATGAGAGGGTAACCCCATAGACTGAAAACCCAATGAAAGGGTTACCCTTTCACTTGTGGTAGGGAGGAGGTTTATCAAATGAAAGGGTAACCCCATCGACTGCAAACCCAATGAAGGGGTTACCCCTTCAAAGGAGTTAACTCGAAATCGGGGTTGTACGGTCCCTGGCTCCTACTAATGTCACGTACAACGAATATTGTCACTTATTAATAACCGAGTTTTTCTTGCGAAATATGTAGTAAGTACATAGAAAGTAAATTCGTATGTACTTTATAGCCAGGCTTTAGTCCGGACTTGAAGTCCACAACTTTTGGATGTAAAATAGTATTCCTTGAAGTACATAATAATATAGGTAGACACTTTATAAAATAGATGCAAAAGTTTGGATGCTACCTACTTACCTACTCAATCACGTCGTAATAAAGTTTTATAATCGTAGAGATGAATTGTTTTGATGTATGGATCATGACTTCCAATACTCATTACCTACTCATTAAGACTTGCTGACGATTCGGAGAAAAAAATTGGGAGAAATTCTCCCAATCGTCACTTTTGATTTTAATAATTTTTGTTGTGACGATTCGGACAACTTTAAAAATAGCTGCATTGTACAGTCAGGTAAACAATTTTTAAGCAAAATGTGATATAGCTATTAAGGTGGTTCGATTTCCATATTAATTTATTTTACCAATTTGGGGGAAATTATATTATTATACCTAACAAGCAATTTTTATTTATTTCTTGAATCATAGAACTTAAAATCAAGATCTATTTTTTTTAACAGCCGTCAAACTTCAAACGCCCATATCTCGGAAACTACTCACCCTAGAGTTCTCGTTCCAAAACCAAATGAAAGGTGTGATCAAGATCTATTTTTTTGATGACAGCTGTCAAACTTCAAACGGCTATATCTCGGAAACTACTCACCCTAGAGATCTCGTTCCAAAACCAAATGAAAGGTGTGATCAAGATCTATTTTTTTGATGACAGCTGTCAAACTTCAAACGGCTATATCTCGGAAACTACTCACCCTAGAGATCTCGTTCCAAAACCAAATGAAAGGTGTGATCAAGATCTATTTTTTTGATGACAGCTGTCAAACTTCAAACGGCTATATCTCGGAAACTACTCACCCTAGAGTTCTCGTTCCAAAATCAAATGAAAGGTGTGATCAAGATCTATTTTTTTGATGACAGCTGTCAAACTTTAAACGGCTATATCTCGGAAACTACTCACCGAGTTCTCGTTCCAAAATCAAATGAAAGGTGTGATCAAGATCTATTTTTTTGATAACAGCTGTCGAACTTTAAACGGCTAGATCTCGGAAACTACTTACCCTAGAGTTCTCGTTCCAAAATCAAATGCAAGGTGTGATCAAGATCTATTTTTTTGATGACAGCTGTCAAACTTCAAACGGCTATATCTCGGAAACTACTCACCCTAGAGATCTCGTTCCAAAATCAAATGAAAGGTGTGATCAAGATCTATTTTTTTGATGACAGCTGTCAAACTTTAAACGGCTATATCTCGGAAACTACTCACCCTAGAGTTCTCGTTTCAAAATCAAATGAAAGGTGTGATCAAGATCTATTCTTTTGATGACAGCTGTCAAACTTCAAACGGCTATATCTCGGAAACTACTGACCCTAGAGTTCTCGTTCCAAAATCAAATGAAAGGTGTGATCAAGATCTATTTTTTTGATGACAGCTGTCAAACTTCAAACGGCTATATCTCGGGAACTATTCACCTTAGAGATCTCGTTCCAAAACCAAATGAAAGGTGTGATCAAGATCTATTTTTTTGATGACAGCTGTCAAACTTCAAACGGCTATATCTCGGAAACTACTCACCCTAGAGTTCTCGTTCCAAAATCAAATGAAAGGTGTGATCAAGATCTATTTTTTTGATGACAGCTGTCAAACTTCAAACGGCTTTATCTCGGAAACTACTCACCCTAGAGATCTCGTTCTAAAACCAAATGAAAGGTGTGATCAAGATCTATTTTTTTGATGACAGCTGTCAAACTTCAAACGGCTATATCTCGAAAACTAGTCACCCTAGAGTTCTCGTTCCAAAATCAAATGAAAGGTGTGATCAAGATCTATTTTTTTGATGACAGCTGTCAAACTTTAAACGGCTATATCTCGGAAACTACTCACCCTAGAGTTCTCGTTCCAAAATCAAATGAAAGGTGTGATCAAGATCTATTTTTTTGATGACAGCTGTCAAACTTCAAACGGCTTTATCTCGGAAACTACTCACCCTAGAGATCTCGTTCTAAAACCAAATGAAAGGTGTGATCAAGATATATTTTTTTGATGACAGCTGTCAAACTTCAAACGGCTATATCTCGGAAACTAGTCACCCTAGAGTTCTCGTTCCAAAATCAAATGAAAGGTGTGATCAAGATCTATTTTTTTGATGACAGCTGTCAAACTTTAAACGGCTATATCTCGGAAACTACTCACCCTAGAGTTCTCGTTCCAAAATCAAATGAAAGGTGTGATCAAGGTCTATTTTTTTGATGACAGCTGTCAAACTTCAAACGGCTAGATCTCGGAAACTACTTACCCTAGAGTTCTCGTTCCAAAACCAAATGAAAGGTGTGATCAAGATCTATTTTTTTGATGACAGCTGTCAAACTTCAAACGGCTATATCTCGGAAACTACTCACCCTAGAGATCTCGTTCCAAAACCAAATGAAAGGTGTGATCATGATCTATTTTTTTGATGACAGCTGTCAAACTTCAAACGGCTATATCTCGGAAACTACTCACCCTAGAGTTCTCGTTCCAAAATCAAATGAAAGGTGTGATCAAGATCTATTTTTTTGATGACAGCTGTCAAACTTTAAACGGCTATATCTCGGAAACTACTCACCGAGTTCTCGTTCCAAAATCAAATGAAAGGTGTGATCAAGATCTATTTTTTTGATAACAGCTGTCGAACTTTAAACGGCTAGATCTCGGAAACTACTTACCCTAGAGTTCTCGTTCCAAAATCAAATGCAAGGTGTGATCAAGATCTATTTTTTTGATGACAGCTGTCAAACTTCAAACGGCTATATCTCGGAAACTACTCACCCTAGAGATCTCGTTCCAAAATCAAATGAAAGGTGTGATCAAGATCTATTTTTTTGATGACAGCTGTCAAACTTTAAACGGCTATATCTCGGAAACTACTCACCCTAGAGTTCTCGTTTCAAAATCAAATGAAAGGTGTGATCAAGATCTATTCTTTTGATGACAGCTGTCAAACTTCAAACGGCTATATCTCGGAAACTACTGACCCTAGAGTTCTCGTTCCAAAATCAAATGAAAGGTGTGATCAAGATCTATTTTTTTGATGACAGCTGTCAAACTTCAAACGGCTATATCTCGGGAACTATTCACCTTAGAGATCTCGTTCCAAAACCAAATGAAAGGTGTGATCAAGATCTATTTTTTTGATGACAGCTGTCAAACTTCAAACGGCTATATCTCGGAAACTACTCACCCTAGAGTTCTCGTTCCAAAATCAAATGAAAGGTGTGATCAAGATCTATTTTTTTGATGACAGCTGTCAAACTTCAAACGGCTTTATCTCGGAAACTACTCACCCTAGAGATCTCGTTCTAAAACCAAATGAAAGGTGTGATCAAGATCTATTTTTTTGATGACAGCTGTCAAACTTCAAACGGCTATATCTCGAAAACTAGTCACCCTAGAGTTCTCGTTCCAAAATCAAATGAAAGGTGTGATCAAGATCTATTTTTTTGATGACAGCTGTCAAACTTTAAACGGCTATATCTCGGAAACTACTCACCCTAGAGTTCTCGTTCCAAAATCAAATGAAAGGTGTGATCAAGATCTATTTTATTGATGACAGCTGTCAAACTTCAAACGGCTTTATCTCGGAAACTACTCACCCTAGAGATCTCGTTCTAAAACCAAATGAAAGGTGTGATCAAGATATATTTTTTTGATGACAGCTGTCAAACTTCAAACGGCTATATCTCGGAAACTAGTCACCCTAGAGTTCTCGTTCCAAAATCAAATGAAAGGTGTGATCAAGATCTATTTTTTTGATGACAGCTGTCAAACTTTAAACGGCTATATCTCGGAAACTACTCACCCTAGAGTTCTCGTTCCAAAATCAAATGAAAGGTGTGATCAAGGTCTATTTTTTTGATGACAGCTGTCAAACTTCAAACGGCTAGATCTCGGAAACTACTTACCCTAGAGTTCTCGTTCCAAAATCAAATGAAAGGTGTGATCAAGATCTATTTTTTTGATGACAGCTGTCAAACTTCAAACGGCTATATCTCGGAAACTACTCACCCTAGAGATCTCGTTCCAAAATCAAATGAAAGGTGTGATCAAGATCTATTTTTTTGATGACAGCTGTTAAACTTCAAACGCCCATATCTCGGAAACTACTCACTCTAGAGATCTCGTTCCAAAACCAAATGAAAGGTGTGACCAAGATCTATTTTTTTGATGACAGCTGTCAAACTTCAAACGCCCATATCTCGGAAACTACTCACCCTAAAGATCTCGTTCCAAAACCAAATGAAAGGTGTGATCAAGATCTATTTTTTTGATGACAGCTGTCAAACTTCAAACGCCCATATCTCGGAAACTACTCGCCCTAGAAATCTCGTTCTAAAACTAAATGAAAGGTGTGATCAAGATCTAAATTTTTGATGACAGCTGTCAAACTTCAAACGGCTATATCTCGGAAACTACTCATCCTAGAGTTCTCGTTCCAAAACCAAATGAAAGGTGTGATCATAATCTATATTTTTGGTAAACGTTTGAAGTTTGACAGCTGTCATCAGAAATGTAGATCTTGATCACACCGTTCATTTGGTATTACAACGAGAAATCTAGGGTGAGTAGTTTCCGAGATATAGCCGTTTGAAGTTTGACAGCTGTCATCAAAAAAATAAATGTTGATCACACCTTTTATTTGGTTTTGGAACGAGATCTCTAGGGTGAGTAGTTTCCGAGATATAGCCGTTTGAAGTTTGACAGCTGTCATCAAAAAAATAGATCTTGATAACACCTTTCATTTGGTTTTGGAACGAGATCTCTAGGGTGAGTAGTTTCCGAGATATAGCCGTTTGAAGTTTGACAGCTGTCATCAAAAAAATAGATCTTGATCACACCTTTCATTTGGTTTTGGAACGAGATCTCTAGGGTGAGTAGTTTCCGAGATATAGCCGTTTGAAGTTTGACAGCTGTCATCAAACATTTAGATCTTGATCACACCTTTCATTTGGTTTTGGAACGAGAACTCTAGGGTGAGTAGTTTCCGAGATATGGGCGTTTGAAGTTTGACAGCTGTCATCAAAAAAATAGATCTTGATTTTAAGTTCTATGATTCAAGAAAGAAATAAAAATTGCTTGTTAGGTATAATAATATAATTTCCCCCAAATTGGTTAAATAAATTAGTATGGAAATCGAACCACCTTAATGTAACTACACGCTCGCAAAGCAATTTAAATAGCTAAATCATATTTTGCTTAACATTTTTTTACCTGACTGTACTCAACGGCTTCCTTAATTTGATGTTCTCCGAATCGTCACAACAAAAATTATTAAAATCAAAAGTGACAATTGGGAGAATTTCTCCCAATTTTTTTCTCCGAATCGTCAGCAAGTCCTCATTAAACTCAAATGCAGTAAGTAGGTAGTAGGTACATACATACCTACCAAAGAAATCAAGCTAACCCCGCAATTTGAATAGAATAGAATAGAATAGAATAGAAAATAATTTATTTGCAACACAAGTAAAATGTGACATAAGTAGGTAGACTAAACCACAGATTATATAATACACTAAACTAAAACATAAGATATAAAAATAAACAAATAAAAGAAACCAAAACGTAGCTAAAATAACAAAACTAATCATCGTGCTGCAAAATGGATCCTAACTCAGCATAATGCGGGTTGAGAACAACCCACGCTGGTCTTCCGTTAGGACCAATTTCGATGAGCGGACGTAAACTATGGAACTAAGTGTAAAAACAAGAACAATAAATAAACAATAAACAAAAATGTGCAAAAAAAGAATAGCTAAAAAAAACAGTCAAAACAAACTCAAAACCTATAACTGTGGAAGCTCTATGTAGTAGTAGGTTCTTATAAAAACAAAACTGGTTAGGTACTCCAATCTATAGACACACCAAATATTTTTATAAACTAAATGCAAGCAACAGTAATGTAATGTAACAGGCATTAAACAAGTAAGTAGGTATGTAAGTAAAAAATGTTTATATAGCACTTGTATCATGTAAATGAAATTCCTGCTTTTTCTGCCAGTCTAATAGAAACATTTTCAGTTTGTTTTTAAACCCATACGAACTCTGCAGGTTCCTGATCGGCGGAGGAATGTTGTTCCAACACTTCGACGCAGCGTAGCGAAAACAGCCTCTAAAAGCAGCTGATCTGTGCCGCTGTGTTGAAAGCTGCATCGAGCATTGTCGACGTTTGCAGGATCTTATGTTGGGCAACTTCTTAATTTTGTCGAAAATATACTTAGGCGCGCTGTGCTTCATAACCCCAAATAAAAGGCACGCTAGGTGCAGCTTGCGACGATGCTTTATTTTTAAAATATGATGCGCATTTAGGAATGGGGTAACATGACTTCTAAATGGGATGTCAAAACAAAAACGAGCACAAGCATTCTGTACTCGTTGCAGAAGTCTATGCGTTTTGGCCAATAGTCGCGGTCCGAAAACTACATCCGTGTAGTTTAGTTTAGATAACACCAGTGACTTCACCAATCTGATACGTAGTTCCTCCGATATAAATGGTCTCATCCTGTATAAAACTTTCAATCTATAGAAACAACTTCCAACAGCCTCTGCAATGTGGTCCTCAAATCGAAGAGCACAATCCATCTGAAGACCAAGATTACGGGCTTTGTAAACCCTTTCAATAGGCTCACCCATAACCATAACATCCAAAGACGGATTTAAGCCATTAAGGTGAAATTTACTACCAAAAATTAAATATTTAGTCTTAGTGGGATTTAATAAAAGGCTATTATTCTTCGACCAGAGAGCTATGTTTTCCAAATCAGCATTAAGTTTGGTGATGGCTTACACATGATTTGCAATTTGCAATAAGCAATTTGGTGGGTTCGATTCCTGGTTCAGACAGTTGATTATTAAATTTTTTTTATATTAAAATAATTATATTAATATTAAATAGAAAAATTACTTAGTTTGTTTCAAATTTAGCATGTCCCTAAAATACAACAAAAGTAGAATACGAAAGGTGTAAGTAGGTGGGGAGATATCGTAGGTACAAAATACCAGCCTCTGAAGCCACATTTAAAGAAGTAGGTAGTAGGTACCTACTTAAGATTTTGCTATAAAGTCAACGGGAAGCATAGTTTGTATGTTGCTTTATTACTGAGTCCCACGCGGGCAAAGCTGCAGGCGCTACAGCTAGTAAACAAATAAATCAATGCATCAAACAATCACGCCATTTCTCGTAGGTATGCTCAGTAGGAATGAAAAATAAAAATGAACTTTAGTGAACTAAATATAATAATCATAATCGCTTGTCTCTTCAAGTCTGTAGCAAAATAGATCAAAGATGCCGCCTCGCCGGTCGCCGCACAGGCGAGGCGGTGCCGCGGTGGCTCGACGCGTGCTAGTTAAAAACATGATATTATGAACCTAATGTAAAGTAGATAGGAATCAAATTACAACTCTTCGAGTTGTAACGTATAACCGTGTTACAATTGTCGAAAGGGTAACCCACACGAATGGGTTTTTGAATAGTACGAAAACCCATACAATTGAAAACCCTATGATTGGGTAACCCAAACGAAAGGGTTTTGAAGGGGGTTACCCCTTAAAACAGCTTACCAAACAATAGGGTAACCCATAAGGAAAGGGTTTTTTATTAACCGCTTGGAAAAACCCTATCGAAAACCCCTTCAAGGGGTAACCAAATCGGTCCCTGCACTTAACACAACGCCTTCTAGTCCCAAACTAAGCAAAGCTTGTTCTATGGAAACTAGATGGCTGATAGAATACATACATACATTTTTTTTTGTAAATACACACTTATAATACATAGAAACACCCAGACACAGAACAAAAATCTATGTTTACAACACACAAATGTTTGTTCTCGGTGGGGATCGAACCCACGACCCACAGCACGGAAGGCAGACCTACTACCGACTGAGCCATGATGCCTGTCATGGCTCAGCTGGTAGTAGCTCTGTCGGTAGTAGCCTGATATAGAAAATTCGAGGTGAATTTAATGCTAAATACTCACTGATTTAATATTTTAAGCATGTTGCCTTCGCCTTTAATTGTGGTGGCACTTATATCTATAATTTTGTAATGAATATTTATCTTAAGGTTGAAGAAGTCGCTGTCAGTCGCACACCTTTCCATACAAACTTGAAAGGGTAACCGTAAAAAAAGTTTTCATTTAAAAAATACAAGCTAAAAATACTTTCCATACGAAAGTTTAGAAGCTTGTGTTTTTTAAATGAATACTTTTTTTACGGTTTGGGATGTATACAGACATAGATTATGACGAGATAAATTGATATAATCCTTAGTTTTGGTTGGGCAACGTCAAACAGTGGAGTGGTTCCACGTTTGTATGGAAAGGTGTGCGACTGACTGCGACTTGTTCAACCTTAAATTTGTGTACACTGTGTTGGTGATCTAATAAGTAAATAAATAAATTTGAATCGTCTACCAGCTAACCAGGTAAACTATGTTATGTAAATATGTTGGGCAAAAATCTATTTACCTAAGTATTATATCATCAATCTAGTTCCTATTGTATAAGCTTTGCTTAGTTTGGGACATTTGGGACTAAAAAGCGTTGTGTAAAATGGCCATGATATTTTTTATGACTGTCGGTTGCGATTGACTTTAGAACTCAGTCTGTAGGAGCTCTTCACAGCTAAAATCAAAAGTTAAAATTTCTAAAAGTCCAAGAGAGTAACTCTTTCTTCACATTTACACAGTGGACATTAAAAAAACAGAAGTTTTTGTCTACAGAAGAATAGACTAAAACTGTTAAACTGTTCGTCTTTACAGTGAAATACAAGAAACGGACGAAGCTATTTGTCTTCTTTTCGATAGAAAGTAGCATTGTCAAGGCGTATTTCACCAAAAAAAACATAAATTCTGTTTGCAGGATAACCAATACTCATACCGAGTTGGAATCCGATTGGCTGAATACAGGGTAGAAGAAGGCTGCAATCGACGTACTCTACGAAACGACGGACGGTGGACGTCGCATTTCTACCTAGTACGACGAACTAAGGACGCTACCTTTACTCTCTACGCACGCACTGAAGATTGCAAGAGGAAGTGGGTGAAGGCTATTCGAGATGCCATGTGAGTATTGTGTAGAGTAGCTTCTGTCTACTCGCAGAGGCATCAAGCATAGATCTCCAGGCTCTTAAGAGACTCGCCCTATTAGGAGTACCCACTTTTACACACACCCTCACACGCACCCTTCCACCCTTACAACTTCTCTCGCATCAACACAACACAACATAAAATTCACTCACCATAATTATTATTTTTTTCTTTCTTTTGTATTCTAGTGACTGTCGTCGATTTTTGCTTATGTTATTGTATTTAGAATGTAAATCCGTGTTTGGCTATCTGCTTTAAAATTAAGATTCACCATTATTCTTAAGAGCTGTGGATTTTATTACTCAATAAAATAAAATAGGGTAGGTTGTGGAAAGATAGACATCGTATTTCTATAGCTAGCTAGTTCGTATGAGTTAGTGGCCAACTCTGGTGACGGAGTTTTTAGGCCGCCTTAAGGCCTCCGTCGTGGCTTAACGACAGCTAAAGCCGGGACCGACAGTTTAACGTGCCCTCCGAAGCACGGAAGCGCTCAGATGTAAATGCCACTAACGGTCACCCATCCAAATAGTGACCGCACAGAACGTTGCTTAACTTAGATAATCGGTGAAGATTGGCTAAGCAAGCCTAGCTACGATCGTATTTCTATAACTAGCCTATAAATAAAAGGTTTTTATTCCAATTATTATTTTGTTCTTCAGAGAAAATTTGGAGCCGTCCGGCTGTCGGAGTACGAACCACAAGTTCGTGTTACATACATTCGAAAAACCAGCCACCTGTCATCATTGCTCGAAATTCCTCAAGGGTCGACTATTTCAGGTATGTTTTTGTGCTATGGTAGTGTGAATAATTATGCATCTATCGCCAGGGATCTTGGCTATCAGATGGTCGAGCATGGAGTTGGGGGCCAAGGCGTTGGCGTTACCTTGGCTAGGATTTAGACAGATCGCTGAGTAGCAGTGAGAGTCAGTATGATAGGGTCGTGTTGTGTGTATGTTGCAGGGTTACCTGTGCACGGTGTGCGTTGCGCGCGTGCACAAGGAGTGCATCGCGGTGTCCGGCCGCTGCGGCGGAGGAGGCGCGCCCGCGCCGCCGCCGCCGCCCATGCCGCAGCCGCCCGACCACGCGCTGCACTACTACATGTGGTCACTATACTATACTGCACTATACTATACTATACTATACTATACTATACTATACTATACTATACTATACTATACTATAAAGGCCATCCGGTCTGTATTTGAACTGTCACTGTCGGTTGTCAGGACTGACAGCCATCACTGATTTTGTCCTATATAATAGCCACAGGGACTTAGGAGGCTATATTAAGCCTAAAAACTCCGTCACCAGGGTTGGCCACTAACTCATACGAGCTTGCTTGCTTGCTTACTATACTATACTGTACTACTACACTAGCGGTGAAAGTCGCTCAGCGAGCTATGGAGAGAGCTATGCTCGGTATTTCTATGAAGGATAAAATCAGGGCCTCTACTGTAAAAAATGACTTACGAAGATTCAGTAGTGACGTTTGTGTTACACTGCGATGACGTGGGGTCTTGCGAAGTGACAGCGTCATTGCGCAGTGTAACAAAAACGACGTTACCGAATCTTCGTAAGTCATTTTTCACAGTAGAGGCCCAGGAACGAGGTTATCCGACAGAGAACCAAGGTGGTCAACATAGCTCAGACAATTAGTAAGCTGAAGTGGCAGTGGGCCGGCCATGTTTGCCGCAGAACCAACAATCTCTGGAGCAAACTAATTCTCTAGTGGAGAGCGCGTTTAGGCAAGCGTAGTGTAGGACGCCCTCCGGCTAGGTGAGGTGACGATCTGAGACATGTAGCTGGCAAACACTGGATGAGAAGAGCCGAAGACCGGGCTCAGTGGCGCGTCTTGGGAGAGACCTACGTCCAGTAGTGGCCGATATAGGTTGATGATGATGATGACACTAGCGGTACGAGTTGCCAGCGGACGACGTGTCGCGGCGACACTACTGGTTTCTATGTATTTCTATGAAATTCGACGCAACGCGTCGCTAGCTTCGCGTCGCTAACTACGGAGGGAATTTCATAGAAATACATAGAAACCAGTGGTGTCGCCCGTCGCCTCCTCATGTCGTCCTTTACCGTCCCTTCTTCGCACGGCTATTTAACAAACTGGTAGCGCCATCTAGCTCGCTACATGACAAACGCTATCCTAGATCGCACAAACAAAGTTATCACGGAGCTTGAACACAAGTAATACTACCGAATACCAACCATTGGTCCTCGGAACCCGAGACAAAGGTCGCTCAGCGTGGAAAATCGATCTTCCCTTTTCGTAGGAGGACACATCCTACCGTGTCCTCCTTACAAACATTTCAATTTTTTTAGATCATTTTAAGGTTACATTATTAGAATTTTAGTAATGATCCCTAATTTTTTTGAAAATATAATATAGCCTATGACCGCGGATAGTGTAGCTTCCCACTGGTGAAAGAATTTTTCAAATCAGTTCATAAGTTTCGGAGCCTATTCAATGCAAACAAACAAACAATTAAATTTTTCCTCGTTATAATATTAGTATAGACAAGGATTTCAGAGGGCTATATCAACATTTTTTCCAATATTGATAGATATATTATAGCAGTGATATTATTGAACAGGTATGTAGGAGAGATGGGTCGTGACACCGCCACGGCGCGGTTAGAGCGGCGAGTGGATGGAACATTTCTACTGCGAGTGAGGCCCCATCCCGCACTCACGCCCACTGACACACACTACGCGCTATCACTCAAGTTAGTGTGACACCCGATACGATACAATTAAATTTCATGTCTTTATGATATAATTTCTTTAGGGGCTGCTTTATCAGCGTCAAGCTAGCTTTCTCCAAGATAAAAATTGACTGATATAACCATCGATAAGATATAACAAAAACTCGTTCTCTAATATAATAAAAAAATATATATGTATGTTTACCATCAGCAATCCAGTTTCCATAGTACAAGTATTGCTTAGTTTAGAACTAGAGGGCAGCGTGTGAAATGTCCAAGAATATTCTATATTGTTATTTTCAGAACGGACAACACAGTAAAGCACATGCGAGTATGCCGGAAGCCGATCGACTTGGTGCCGCATTACTACCTATCAGAGTCGCGTTTTTTTCGCAGCATTGTCGAACTAGTCTCTTATTACGAGAAGACCAGCCTCTCTGAGAACTTCGAGGGGTAAGAAAACAAAGGCTTTTTCATAAAAAAAATATCCACTTTAAGTCCTATTTTTTATAAAAATGTCCGTCATGATGATTTGCAGGTTAAATTCCAACTTACGCTGGCCGTTCCGCCGGTTAGTCGCCACGGTGATCCATGACTTCAGGCCTCTAGAGTCAACTCAGTTGGCTCTGAGACCTGGCGCCAAAGTGTTAGTGCTTAGCAAGGAGGGCGACAGTCGAGGATGGTGGAAAGGACGGTCGCTGGACAAGGTATGTCAGATATTCGAAAACATTAATATCACATATATGAAAAACACTGTAGAACTCAAGCTTTTAATTTGAAGTATAATTTTATTAGAGCTATGATCCATTATCTGAACATCGACTACACGTTTTCCGGGTGATCGATCTTGCATAATAGCAATCTTTGCTAGCTCTTTCTTCCAAAATGACACCGCACCAGAGCTTCATTAGATATTATTTTATAAGAAAGATCATATAAAAAACTAATAGAAGGTCCAATAAAGCAATGCATAAGGAACCAATGGCACCAAGCAATGGCTTAGTGCCATTGGTTCCTTCTTAAACTTTCTAGGTCGCTGAAAACTGGCGCATAGATTCACATAGTTATCTAAGTGATCTTTGTAGATTCTCTGACTAGATTTTGTTATGTAAATTCTTGCAGGGTGACAATCGTTCCGGCTATTTTCCAAAAGAATGCGTGCGCGAGGAACCGGAATGCATCGGCGCGCTTGACTGATGTCTGCTGTGCGCGCAATCTCGCGCGCCTTACGATGATACCGATAACGAAGATCTTGTATAAAACATACACACATCGGCAGACTGGTCGTTGTGGGAACAAACCCATCGGCAGACTGTTGTAGTGTGAACACACCAATCGGCAGACTGTTGTAGTGTGAACACACCCATCGGCAGACTGAATTAGTGTGAACAAACCCATCATCAGACTGTTATAGTGTGAACAAACCCATCGGCAGACAAAACAAACTACATAAATTGGTAGACTCTTGTAGTGTGAAACTGAACAGAAGGTGTTTACGTTACAATTAACACGTTAGCAGGCTCTCTATGCACGATGGCATGGGAGATGTTGATAACCTGTGTGAACAGAAAAGTACAAGCAAAACTGTCATTGCTTGGTGATGGATTGTTATTGAGTGTGGATAGTGAAACTAGGATGCCCGTTGTTTCCGTATAACGTTATACACGATATTCTGTAACACAAGTGGTTACACTACGCCAGAGCAGAACCGCGGACGATTCTAGTTTTTTTTATACAACTGAATGATAGATCAAGCCGATTGCCCTGATGTTAATATTACTCGTACACTTGTGTGATTTGAGAGACTGAGATACGTGGTTGATACTGTTGTCGAATAAAGTGTGGAACTTTGGATTATACAATATAACAGTGCATCAGGGTAAAAAGCGTGACGAAATATGGAAAATATTAATTTTAAGTAGTCTAATTGACCTATGGCGGCTGTGCCGCAATTTCAGCCACGAAGATTCAGGAAATCTCGTGAGCTGTAAAACTCAAAATGAGTTTGGCTGCGCCATATTTTAATTGGCGCAGTCATCCTTCCAAAAAAATATTACACAGAACAAAAATAAAGTGTGTAATCTGTCATAATCAAATAATATTTAGGTTATAATGGTGGTTTAGATTATAATAGGTCTATAAATAATGGACGTTAAATAAATAAAGTAGTAGAATAATCAAAAATCAACAGTTTTCCAACAGTTATTGTAACGTAAGTTTACAGAATAGCCATGCTAAGTATAAACAGTGCTTTTGTGTGAATCTTGTCTTAAGTGTTGCACTATTCTCAACAAAAATATCTATTAGCAAATATTTGTAGGCATTTGAAGTGTGGTTTCATTATAATGTGACAGAGAAACACATTATAATCATGTGTCATAATAATATAACAAGACATTAGTCTGTAAATTGTAAATCAATTCCAGATATTGATATTAAAATGGCAATTGGTGTAGCACACTTTTATAACATTAAATGTTCACTCGAGCACTTCTCTTAGAATAGATATTGGACAACAGTCCTCGCAATAATATCTACAAAATTATAGATACAGTATATTTTTCTTACACTCTTCTTAGTATACAGGCAAGGAAAGTGTTAAAAATCGCCCTATATTGGGATTTGGTGGCTTTTGAGGCTAGGCAGATGGTATTTTTTGTATTTACTCAAACTATTGCTAGGAAAAGATATTGAACTCTTAGATATTAAATGTTATTCGCTGTCTACAATATAAAATTAAATTAAAAAGTCTATATATTTATTGTATATAGAATAAAAGGTGCATTAAAATATGCCTAGTGTAAGGATACGAGCTACCACTAAACGTATGATACAACGCTGGTCAATAATTCGTTAGTCGTCGAGATATTTAATGGATATTAATAGCGTTAAAAAGAGATCTAGTTATTTTTGACAACTTAACCACCTTAGTAAGTATAGTAGAATATTATCATATTATGCATGTGACATACTTTTATATGTTGCATATATTTCTTTAATAATTTACTACATGATGGATTATAAATAATATACCTAAAATATATTCTACTAAGATTACAAAAGTGTAGATATCTTGATGTTCGTGCCTGATAAAACTTATAATAGATATAGTTGGTGACCTGAAATAGCTATTTTCCGTGTAACCAAATGTACACACGAGTGGAAACTACTTCATACCTAACATAAGGTATTGATTCCTTTTACTTAGATAAAAACTATTTGTGTAAATAAACTTGATGTAAGCTGGGAATACTCACAGGTCATATAAACTAGAATATTTAAACAGTGTTTTGTCTTTTACATTGACAAGCGAATTCAAATAATATCGAATGGTACTAAACACGGTGTAACTACATCCATCAAGTTTATTCATAGCATTTGTATTTTTTTTAATTAGGTAATTAAAAGTTGCGTATTCAATATTTTCTTAGAAACTTTTAGCTCTCTAGCTCTTACTCTCTTACTCTCTTTTGGCGCTTTTTTTACTTCTTTATCGCACTTTACTGCCCTATAAACACACTCCTCTTGTTAGATATCTGATGTTTAAACCATAGGTACTCCTAGTCCTACCAATTGAAATAGAAGTTGCTAAACTGGTTAAATAACACGACGTTTTCAGCTTATAAAAGTTGTGATAGCTCTGTTGAGTTACTAAAAGTACTGCGAGGTTTTTAGGAGCCTAGAATTATTTGAAGTTATCACTTGACACTGAAAATATAGTCAGGTTCTACCGTAAACCAGTATTCTTTTTCAAAATTGTAAGTTTCAAACAATAAGCTGTGAGCTTTAAAAAAATCATGGCGTAACAAGTCAATTTCCCACCATGACGAAATCGAATGCTCAAAACTCATAAAATGTATTGTATTATCGTCGTATGCAAACATACATAACATGCATATGCAAGTACATAATTAATTAAGCACATACCTCATCTCGCTTTTGCATTTACATTCCATTCACATAGTATTATTAGAGACAGGACAAAATAATCCAGCTAACTAATAGCATAGCTTTGCAACTTGTCATGCTTGCACAAAATACGTACAAAATATTGCATTTTCTGCCAAATTATTGCGACCTGTATGTGAACGCTTCAATGAGTTTATTTTACCTTGGCAATCTCGGTAAAGGCCCTAACTATTTGGAATATAAATATCTTAGGTAGCGCGGTTTTGAACCAATATCGCTTCGAATAACACAATATACCTAATAGGTCGATTATAAAGATAGGAATGCACTGAGCATTTTACTTATAAAACTATTATAAACTTCTACAATGTTATATTGATCTGTATTTTCTGTAAATAATGTTAACTTATTCTACTTATTGTTGATCTAGTACAATTCTAAGCTACATACTTGTTAGTAGTTTTATCGCAATTATTTCAAAGCACAAAATAGCTTTCTTCCAACTCTTGAAGAATACTGTTAGGTTGATAAAATGAATGTTAGGGTTAAAAGAGTCTTAAATAAGTAATTGAATGTACCTATTTAAACTATATAATAACAAAACATGAATGTTTAAAAATATTATATAAAAATACTTTTACTAAATTATATGAATTATCAATTTATAATATAGATGTCTATAAAATGTATATTCAAATATTAAAGCGTTACTTGTAGTCAGTCTCCTCAAAAGTGCATAATAGCGATGCTAAGTAGCGATCAATTTACTTAGATCTGTGAATTAAAACTCTACAATCCACATAATTATAAACCTAAGATATGAATCATCTCTTGATGTTGTTGACATATTAAGTCAGAATATTATTATATAGATAATAAATTGACAAATTAAGTAAATCGATATCTAGTAGATAATAATCGTTGTTGTATCATAATAGATTATTTTTTCTATTTAGTTTGTTGAAAGGAAAATAGTTGTTGACAGTGTTTAAATGTTAAATTCTAAAGAAATAACTGGAAAGTGTGATAGATAGAAGTTGAGATATAAAGAAACTAATTAAATATATTGTTTCTCTAATACCATTTGTTAAAATATTTTTATTTATGTGCCAAAAATATGTGCAGTATCACTGATCTCTTTGTACCACTTGCACGTTTTGATCGTATTTTACGTACGCACTGAATTATTTTTATACAACAAATTTTCAACACACTATTTTCGGTGCCAATCTTGTGCTCCGTTGTTTTAACCACGCACATACGATTTTTTAATTTTTATGTAAACATTTTGACATCTGCAGTGATCAACCTCTAGTTTGATTAGTTTGTTGTGGTGCTAGTAGTTTTGTGTTTGTTCGTATATAACCACAGAGCTTTTTAACAGTTCATGAAGGCATGCAATAATATAATTATTTATCTATTTTTTCTCGCGCTACGAGTAGGTATGTATGTCTGTTACAAATAATTATTTTTATAAATGTTATGTTTATAAATGCGCGCGGTGTGCCTCCACCCTAATCAGTATTGTAGTAATGCAAGCAACAGATGGAAAGTAAAAAAAAGTATTTTTATATTATTTATGTTCATATTTGTAAATATAATATTATTATACAGAAATGGCATATCTCACTGTTCGTTAGTCAGTAAGAGACTCCGCAATAAATACTATGTGAGAGATTTTATTGTTTTAATTTTAATTATTTTAACCATTTCAAATTGTATTTAGGTAGGTGAGTCATCCCTAGACAAGTAAATACTATGCTTGATAAGTACATATTTATTAGGTAGTATTTAAGATTACGTTTATAAATTAGGTACAAAATATACTTTTCCTACAGTGGTGTAGATTCTGTTGTCGCATTTTTCTAAACTAATCTGACAGCGCTAAAATTGTAGCCGTCTTTATCGTTTTATTTTATGAGAAAGGAACAGCGACATTTTTAATGCGGTCAAATTACGTTAGTCCACAGAATCGACCCCATTATTACCTTAAAATAACTTATTATACATATAACTACTATCAAATTCGCAGATCACTTCAAATCGGGTGTACTACTTCCTAGATAAGTTCTGAGATCAGTGACGGTGGATTTGATCAGTTTGGCCGGTATAGAGGGCCGGTTTAGCCGTTTGTAGGCGGCATATCGGTGGCAGCCGCCGAAACTGTAGTAGTAGTCACCGCCTTCCGAGCCTGTGATCCAGAGGATGTCAATAGGGGGAACTTTGCCGGTTTCTTCTTTCTGAAATTGATAAAGAAAATGCTCTGGAATACTGTATCATGATACAATAGACCTTATTACCTACCTATGCCGTACAGAGTTTGTCACACAGGGTATATATTTGTCCCCACTACTTTACATTATTTGCAAGCTACGCGACTAATTTTGTGCATGTTGCATCATGAAACTTGGTGTTTCGTGCTACCCCTGATTGAAATAATGGTTTTATACATGTTTATTCAATATACAATGCAGGTGTTAACCTTTTATAACGACCCATTTATAGAGGCTGCTCACCCTGACTGCTTTAGTACTAGGACAACTTTGTAACCATTAAGTTCCTAGGTCGTAGATTTTTTGATTTGTGCTAAATTAGGTTCTTAGATTGATCGTTGACAAGATTGGTAACAGTAAAACTAGTTTGAACATTATTTTCAAGGTTCTTTTACTTCCGCTCGCGGATGTCGACGACGCGGTCTGTCCTATAAACTTGAGGTCCTACAAGTCGCCCACCTTTCCATACAAACGTGGAAGGGTAACTAGGTACTCCACTGTTTGACGTTGACCAACCAAAACTAAGGATTATATCAATTTATCTCGTCTTAATCTATGTCTGTATACACCCCAAACCATAACTTGTTCACCCTTAAGACTTGAATCCCCTAAAAACTCATCTTTGGTTCCATGACAACAAATACCCTGAGAACTCTTCATAGAAACGTAAAAAAAAGATACTAGAGCAAAGGTATCTACCTGGATAGTTTCCATCAAAGACTCCACCTTCTTCTCATCCAGCTCTGGTATGAAAGGACGGATGATCACCGACATGGGGACATCATGTACCTCATATTTATACGCACTGTGGACGCTGCTCATCCTCGCTGCAATTGATAACAGGACTAATGACCATGTAACAAGACTCATTTTACTATAGCTGTTTTGTTAACAGGTCGGAGTTCTTATAGCTGTGGAAGCAATGTAGAAGATACGGTTTCCTAATGTATGTAGAATGTCGCAATATGGTTAAGTATTGCAAGCTTGCGTTAGTGTACCTATATTTTTATCAATAATACTAGGTACCTAACATTGCACTTTATAAATAGTGATAAATCGAAATCCACATTTTTACATCATCATTTTAAGGAAAAACTTCACATAAAAAATTGCTGCATCATCATGCTAAACATAGATAATAATACTAGGTGCCGCCCGCGACTTCGTTCGCGTCTCGGGATGAAAAGTAGCGTGTGTTAATCCAGGTCACGGACAAGTTTCATACAAATCGGATTAATAGTTTTTACGTGAAAGAGGAACAAACATCCATACTCGCAAACTTTCGCGTTTATAATATTAGTAGGATGAGCACTACCACAGAAGTAAACATTACTACAAGCTGCCTCTGCCTAACTAACCGACCTAGACCTACTTTGGACTGAATAAAACAATAAATCAATTGGTGATGAATTACAGAGTAGGTATTATAGGTAGGTACTTACAGAATCTCCCTTTAGATATTCTAGTAACAAAGTAACCGACACTTTTCAGCATAACCCGACACAAGCGACTCTACCGAGGGATATCGTCACACTGTCTTTACCTACCTACAACTATTGTATTGTATGTACTGACACTAGTACCGCGTCACCTGATTCATACATTCCAAGGTCGTCGCGACCGATAAATAAACAATGTTTTTTTTCTGTATTTAATCTAGGATATTTGTTGTTTTTGTAATTGATATATATAATCTTGGGCTTATAGGGGGGGTCTAATCACTCGATAATCACTAATGATAAGCAAGTATTATCAAAAATAAATTGAGTTTTAGAGTTTCTCAAAATATGTTGCTTACTGTACATACGTAAGTAGGCAATGTAAACGCTTTATAGCCATGTTTTCAGATCACACGCAGTTTTACTTGTATTGACTTGTATCTTCAGAGTTTATTTGGCAGCTTTGTGAGCTAAAATTTCAGATTACGCTGGGAACATGGACAACTTAAAAGTTTAGTCACAGTCATTCAGCAAAAGTAATAATATAAAAAAAGGTTTACTGAAATTCTTTTATTAACAGAATAGAATACCTAGGTAAATAATATATTAAGATGTAATGACCTAATTTAGCTGTATTTGTAGTTATTATGAGATGGGTAAATAAAACGACAAATTGTTAACTACACAAAAATGTATTTAGTCAATTTGATGGTCGCAAATCGCAATAACATTGAACTCGTCTTCGTATACATGGTGTCCGCCGCCGCACACTGCATTATTATTAATTTCATTAAAACAATCTATCACTTATTAGTTATTACATACTATTGTATACATTAGTGCGATAAAATTTAAAACGCGGCGGCGCGATTTCGTTCCACGGCATTTAACATTTCAATTTAAAATTTTGTTTTTCGTATACTGTTTCAGATATTTTGTTTTAGAAGACATTAACTTAACTCTAGCGAATTCCTTCAAAAACTATTGGAACTAGTGTAAGATCTGCTTGCAAGTTCGGGGCTATCAAACAAAACTTAAAGCATCAAGTTTAATATAAAAAATATAGTAGTGCAACGAATAGTAGGTAGGTATAGCACCGCGTAAAACTGAGTTCTGCCATTCGCGATCTCAAACCTATGTCTTCGCATGAAATATTGAACACGCTGCATGATTAGTTGTTTATCAAATGTTGTGGTTTGCATATTATAATAATGCTGCGAAACAAAATAGTCTCAATGATATCAGTCAGTAAGTATTATCTCTTTTTGGGCAAGTCAATGGCAAAGATTTGAGATCACCTATCCAGAACTCAAAAACAACATTAAATTACAATATGATTGAAGTTTCTCAGACCCGAACATTCCATGTGCGATTACTAACACAACCATAGCTAATATTATAACGTATTAAATTGCACACAAGTTCGCGCGTCCGCAAAGAATTGGCTACGATACCGCACTGTTCCTTTACCTTACTAATTTTTTGTTAAGATATCAGTCAATAAATACTAGAATGTTGCTTTAAAAACAATTGAATACATTATCATTGTAATCTTCAATTCTTCTATTTCATATTCTTTATACTGGGGTTTTAAGTTGAATACATACAAGAAACAGCGGCGATCGTAAAATTTAGTATACATAGAACGGACGCACACACATAGACATTCAGCACAAAATATCTGAATACTTACAACTAATTACACTACATATCCTTACAACTATCGTATAATTATATCCACCATAGACAAGTTAAATTAGTGAACGAATATAAACGAGATCCCGCCAATCGATGTCAAGAACATTATTGTATAAAATTACTAATACTGTCCAAATAATTACTTTTGAATTGAAAACCGAATACAAACAGTACAATAAAAATAATACTATAAAACTATCGTTTGAAAAAAATAAAATTGTATAAGTAAAAACAACAAAATACTGAGTTGCCAGTCATAAAATTAAATATGAATACAAATAAAATACATTTCATTTACATGTCCGTCCAAAAATACAATCGCTACATATAATATACGTACGTATGTAATGCAATAGTATACAATGTCCTAGTCCTAAGGCGTACCGTGGAGAAGCGGTCCACGCACATAAGTATTATATCGTAGTTCAGCTACTAACGTAATAATTGTATGTTATGTAAATGGCGAATCTGTGGAAGCTGCACGATTGTCATTGCTCGGCACCTGCAACAATGTCCAACATATTACAATATCTTACAGGGGAATGATAACACTCAAATATGCAAAACTTTAGACCAAGTTGTGTTGAGGTGCAGTTTTATTTTTCCTGGAACTCTTTTGTTGCAACAATATATCTTCTGTTGTTATATTGCAACATCATTATAATTATTTTTATTATTCCCTTACATTACATTTATAATTTACTTATTCTACTTTTATAATAAATAACGTACTTTTACAAAGCCAAAATTTAGACAATTTCAATTATTACAAAAAATATACAATAAAAGTTGTGTTGAGGTGCAGTTACCTGTGGGGTCCCTACGGGGACAGGTCCTGGTGCATGGGGTCATATCCGCCCATGGAGCCGTCGTACCCCGGCTGCGGCTCGTAGCCGGGCGCCGGCAGCGAGTACCCCATGGAGTCCTGCGTGGGCGCCGGCGACATGAGCGGCGTGGCGGTGCCCGACGCAGCTCCCATTGAGTAAGGCGAAGCGCCCGCTGCCGACCGAAATAACATCATGCCATCCGTCGGAAGACGGAGCGGACCAACACTTGATGCCTTTCACTGATCTTTCTTTGAGCCATGTTACTTTATTGGACCTGGGCCTCTACTCTGAATAATGACTTACGAAGATTCGGTAGTGACGTTTGTGTTACACTGCGCGGTCATCTCGATGACGTGGGCTCTTGCGAAGTGACAACGACATTGCGCAGTGTACCAGAAACGACGCGAATCTTCGTAAGTCATTATTCAGAGTAGAGGCTCTGATATAAAATACTACTATAATCGTCTACTGACTACAGAATTACAGGACTAATGGTGCTGGTTTCTGTTGACCGAACGCGCTCCATCAATACAAGGGCGCTAAGATTGATAGGCGATTTGAACTATCATAAGCAGTCGTATTAATAATAGGATTGATCTTGCTTTTGCTTACGAAATTATCTTTCTTTGAGAAACTTAGATGACTTCTTTCAGAAATCTTTCTTCTGTAACGAGAATTGACCAGTAGTTCGTACATATTCTGTTGAAAACTTTCATCAAAATCACAATACGAAAGCTAAATTGCAAACGAACAGCTATTTATAGCGTGCTATAATAATATGCATTGGTTGAGGTTAGAGGTTGTGCGTTTGTTTACCAGCTACCGTTTCGAAATGACTTTACCAATTGGTTTTATTTGCTGTTATTATATGAAACATCTGATGTTGAAAGGGGGGAAAATATATATTTTGTTATTTAAAAATTAAATAACCTTTCTCATTTCAAAGTGACTTTGTCAATATAATACATTGACCAATTGACTTTGAGTCGACGTTTGTACTAACACAAAGAAAAGATTAGAGAATGAAAGATATAAACCTAAAAAGGTGTCTTATCATATCTTATATTTAAAACTGATAGATTACTAGCCATTTTAAAACGAAATATTTGTATCGCAATTTCATTGAAAAGGTAAATAAAGCTGAGAATAAATCTCTGACGGTACTTTAGACTCACTATTACGGTTTACACTCAAACGTGCCTAAATCTATTTGTGTACTATTGTGATCAATCCAGAATATATTTAGCTGCTAACAAAAATCTCTGCCATAAATATGACATAAACATTAATTCCATTTCAGATAAGATCAGTGAAAGGATCCTAATATCTAGTGTAATATTTAATCAACGTAAAGTTGCGATTTATTATTTTACTCTACAGAGACTGAAGAGTCTTAAAAACACCGATGTGGTTTTCAGTCGGGATGAAACCCATGGAAGGTATTGTCATAGATTTTATAATATTATGTGTTGTGAAAGGCTACGCCTGTTAGTGGTAGAAGCAATGAATTATTGTTTACTGTAATATGAAGACGATCTGGCCTCGGGGGAGCTAGCGTCACGCCTCGCGCCCGTCCAAGGCAAGTCTGTGTGCGGAAATGTATCTCTTACTTATTCATTCACTACAAACTATACACTTTATTGCTATAATGGATCGTCCCACTGTTGGACCAAGGTATTCCCCCATTCCTTCCACACATCACAAGCTCAGGACTGTACGCCCAGTCCGTCAGGAAATGGTGAAGCTCATTGTTCCGCCATCTACGTCTAGTTTTGACTGGCCTACACCAGTATATCACCAAAGCTTTTTCATTTACTATCACTGAAACACCTACTTATAATAAAACTTTATAGTATCGAGGTATGGGATTCGAACCCACGACAGTCCCAAATCCTTATACTTAGACAGTGAGACGGATAATATGCCATTTGATTTTTCGCTCATCAAATGCAGCTGTAAGAGATAAAAGATCTTGTTCACGGTTGTTGTGATGGCGCATCGTTGCTATTGATCCAAGTTTGCATAGATAATGCTTTACAAACCGATGTGCAATTACAACAGTCGGAAACTGTAACTATGCCAGTCTAAACTCACTTTCCCCACTGTTTCAAAAAAAAAAAATTTAATTGGGTTTTTGACCCCAAATACACAACAAAAATACCAGGGGAAGACGTCGCTCTCGTTGCCTCAATTTTGTCAAAGATTCATCCAAAATAATAGAAAGATAAAAAAGGCATGAGAACCAGGTCATGAGAACTTTCAAGTAGTTCTTTTATGCATGTGAGCACGTAGAATTGATGTAGATTCACATACGTTATAGAGCAGATTCACAAAGCAGTCCAGTGATTTTATTGAGTAAAGAAATGTAAGTACGTATATTTGAATCATCCTACTAATATTATAAATGTCAAAGTTGAGACGTTTGTCTTTCAATCACGCTGCAACTACGAGTAAAGGTCCGATTTGGATATAATTTAGAATATAATATAGTTCGCATCATAACCTGGATTAACACATAGGCTACTTTTTATCCCGGAAAATGTAAAGGATCAACCGGGATACGGACGAAAGCTAGTAATTTATAAGTCTTTGATACCCAGACTTATTATTTCATTATTTCAGTTCTCTAGAATCTTTCTGACTTTTACAAGTGAGTAAAGAGATGGCATAAGTCACAGGGCTTTACTTGTTCCGTGTATAGCAGTGGTTTACTCACCGGCGGCCTTCTTAGCGGCGTAGAGATTAGCCTCCTCCTGCGCTTTACCGATGTTCTTCTTGTAACGAATGCGCTTGTTGCCGAACCAATTGGACACCTGCCGAAATAATGCAATTGTTACTATTGCATAAAAGGTGTTGTGAGCAAGTTATGATGCAGTACATAGAGTTAAATTTTACAAGGACTTAAAATCTTTTGATCTAGGAGTTTAACAAGGTTTTCCAACTGTTTGTTGCGAAATTTACAGAAACAGCTGTTTTGTTGAGTAAATAAGAATAATAAAAAAAAAAAAGATGTTATGTAATTGTTGATTTAGTGTAACTAACTGGATTGATTATTATAAATAGTTTGATCTTTTTCAGAAGATACCACAATATAAAATTACGCTCCTACGGTAAGAGGCGCCGCCAGTAAGACAATATACGTTTTTTATTTAAAAATTGTGACTATGTATGTGGGGATGACGGCATGGTTTGGTACGGGAAAGTATAATTGCTAGATAGGCCATCCCGTTTCTAAAATCACCCGCGTGACCGAAACTTTACGAAAATGGGCAAATAGAGTCAACTTTTTTATTGATTTTATCTACGGCGAGGAAAGCAAGGTTTTATAGTTGTATCAATTTGAATGGTGCAATCATAACTAACCAGTTACGTCTGCACCATTTAGGCCGCTTGTACACTCACGTTTTTTTGACCGTACGGCGTGTTTACCGTGCCGTAAAAAAAACGTGCTAGCATGTACATGGCACGGCAAAGCTACCGGTCGAGACAACGGCGAGTTGAAATAAGGTTGAAATTAGCGCATTTAGTCGGTCACTAAAACGTGAAAACGTCCGGCGTCGTAGACACACTCGGGAAGACTGCGATACAACACTGATGAAATTCACGTTATTCACGCCGTGAGTAACGTGGATGAAATTCACGTTATTCACGTACAACACTGATGAAATTCACGTTACTCACGCCGTGAGTAATGGTGCAAACGCAACCGCGGGGTTATGGTTTGTTATTCACCTGCGAGACAGTGATGCCGCACTTGCGAGCGAGTTCCTCCTTGGCCTCTTCGCTGGGGTAGGGGTTCGACAGGTGCGAGTAGAAGTACTCATTGAGGATCTCTGACGCTTGCTTGCTGAAGTTGCGCCGTTTGCGACGCGCGTCTAGGAAACTGGAAACAAAGAAGATACAATTATTTTAAGTGAAACAAGAAAAACCACAGACTGCAGTTGCGTTTATTGAAGCTGATGGTGTATACGCTAATACGAGACGCTGATGCAAAACTTATCGACGAAATCTGTTTGGATCACTTAGATACTAGAAAAATAGACAAGCTTACACCCACACTATGAACCAATTCAACCGATAAAGAGTGAAAATTATATTATCGAGTTTAGGATTTGTTTGAGTGTGAATTTGGTTTCTTATTTTTCAAACGAATCCCTAGTAGAATTGAAGATATGTGACGGCAAAATCAGGGTCATAATTTGTTGTGACACATTGTTGTGTTGTCAGAGTGTGTGGCGTTTATGGAAGTGTAAATCAGCTCTTATGGCATAGGTACTTACCGAGAACGCAAGATCATGACGGCCTCGCACGTCGACTGTTTCAGCTGCATTTGGATGGAGCTGAACTTCTTGTGGATAATCTGCACCATGCGCTCAATTTCCTAAAGCAATATAATTTTCATGTTAGTTGATGAAGATGGGTTTAAGCTGTCCATGTTTCTTGATGCCTGCTAAGCCGATATCTTTACTGCTCTGATCCAGATTCAAGCATTGACTTTTGTATGAAAATTTCTACTCAAATCTATGCTTGAGTAACAATTTCTTTATCAGTACAGGGGGCCCTAGAATGCCCTCTCAAGTGCTGCGCTGCAAACCACTTATAAGAAGACAAGGGTTTTTGGCCTCCGCGTGGTTTAACGACTGGTAGAGCCGGTACCGACAGTTGAACGTGCCTTCCGAAGCACGGAAACGGTCAATTGTAAATGCCACTTACGGTCACCCATCCAAATAGTGACCGCGTAGAAAGTCGCTTAACTTAGATACTGGGTGAAGATTGACGAAGCAAGCTACGCCACGAGCGCTTCGAAACTACTTATAAAATTAATATTTAATTGTAGTGGTACTCACTCCTGACTTTTTAGAACATAAAGTCTCTCCCACTATCATCATCTCCTTGCCCTTTTCCCATTTTACGTGGGGTCGGCACAACATGTGTTTTTCTTCCATGCTCTTCTATCAGCTGTCATCTCAGTTGTCACTCCTTTCTTACCCATGTCATTCTTCACGCAGTCCATCCATCTTTTCTTTGGCCTACCTCTACTCTTATACCCATCTACATTCATATCTAATACTCTTCGTGTTACATGACATTCATCTCTCCGCATAACATGACCATACCATGCTTACCTGTTGCTTATTATCTTTTCATTCACTGGTGCCACTTTCAAACTTCCTCTGATATACTCATTCCTGATCTTATCCATTCTAGTCACTCCACACATCCATCTCAACATTCGCATCTCTGCTGCATGTACTCTTCTTTCATCCGTCCCTTTCGTTGCCCAACACTCAGACCCATACAAAACGACAGGTCTTATGACCGTTTTGTAGATCTTCCCCTTAAACTTTAGGGGCATTCTAGGATATAAAGAATATAAATATAAGAATACATAATATAAAGGTACCGAAAATCGGAGCAGACTGGTAGGGATACACCATCTAAGGCAATATTAGAGAAACTGGATGGACCACCGAAGTCACAAAAGAGGTGTTCTGTTTTGGTTCTGCTAATCCTCAGTCCGACACTCTCCAGCTTCCCCTGCCATTTTACCAGCCTGCCCTGGACCTCAGTTGCGTCTTCGCCGACCAGAACAATGTCGTCGGCGAACAGCATGCACCAAGGTGCCTCCTCCTGTATGTTTGATGTAAGTGCATCCATTACCAGGAAGAACAAATAAGGGCTTAAAGCCGATCCCTGGTGCAAGCCTACAGCCACATTGAACTTGTTCGTAACGCCAGCTTCGGACCTGACCTGTGTAATGGCTCGATTGTACATGGCCCTAATAAGCTGCAGGTACTTTCCAGATCTCCCACTATCCCATAAGTATATAGTCTTCAAAAGTAAACATCAGAAACTAACCTTAGGTGTAATAGGTCTGGTGCGGCTCTGTTCTCTGAGCAGGTTCATGACATGGGTGGTGAACTCGTTGCAAGCATTCTCATACTTGTCCAGCTCCTGATGGTAGATCTGGCGGATCTGAGCGAGCTTCGCGCGGTAGTCCGAGTGCTCGATCGCATTATCTGCTTGACCAGTAGTAGGATTAAGTTGACGCACGGTGACAGCGCGCAGAATTAGCAAACGCCGTTGCTACCAACCACAAGTTTCAAGCAAAACTTTTCTAGGGGTGAGTAGAGCACACATTACCGAAGTATTTAGTTGTAAACCTGAGAGGGGTAAATTGTAAATTGACCCTTTGCACATATCCAAGTGCTCAATGGTACGGTCTGGTTATGCCTCTTTGGGCTTATAGGGTAATTATGTAATACCTTGTATAAATAGCATAATAAGTGTGCCTAACTAACAAATTTGTTAAAAGTTTTAGTCCACATGCACCCTTATATATGTACATACAATAAATCAAATAAATGTTCCCTTTTGGATGCTTTTGAGAGATATAAAATTATTATAAACTCACCCCATTCCCCAGCGGCTGCAGAGGCTGAGGCAGCAGCCCCAGCGCCACCTCCCTTTTCAGGACCAGCAACACCTTCAGCAATTAACATGTTGTCTAATCTCATTAGCTGCGGATCTGGAGGCTCCTCTTCTTGCGTGTTGCGGAGAGATAATACTAATGACAAAATAAAAACAGCATTAATAACAAACTTGAGGGAATGGTATGGAATAAAAACAAGATTATTCTGTGTATCTCATAAAATTCATAGACTAACATTGGTTTCCTTATACATATCCTGCATCTTGTGTGTGCTAAATATGTATCGGGTTTTCACATATAATTTAATTTTCATTGTACATCGGCATTTTGATAATAATAAACAATATTCTACTGAGAATCTCCTTACCAAGCTGTTAAGCTTTACAAATCAGAGCCTGATGTAAACCTGTTTGACTGCTTTGGAATGCTGGCACAGTAGGTACAGAACACCTTGGTAGCTGAAGTGAATACCTACATAATGTGTGTACAATGTGGTATTATTTCACAAACCTGTTTTCTCTTTGATTTCACACAACACTGAAAATAGGGCAGGTTTCATTCTGTGACAGTTCAGTGTGTGTTTCCTCGCCTGTGCTTCGTCAAGGCTCTGATCCGTAATGTTCATGATTTGCTGCAATATCTCCCCGATGTCCTGCTTCCTTGCTTCGCCTTCTCCCGAAGGGGGAGTGCTTTCGCTCCCGGGAAGCCCGTAGCCCTGCGGCCCCATCAGCCCGCCGCTGTGCGCCATCATTCTGTTTGGGTCGTCCATTCTGCTCACTCAATGCATAAATACACATAAACTTACACTAAACCGTATACTGTTTTGTACGTAGGTGAAAACTGTGATTTAGAAATATAAATCCAAAAATACAACACAAGTGGGGTAAAAAGCTACAGCTTTTCCCCGTTCAACAAACCAGCAATAAAATGGCCGCCTCCTTTGTGCTGTCAAATCTAAATTATTTGCAAAGAAAACAAATAATTAAAACTAGTTCTATCACGCTTCATCTCGTAATAATTTAGGCTGTGATTTAGATGTGGAAAAGAGACAGTAAATACATTTTTTTTAGTTTTGTGTTGGTGCTGGATACTTGTTCTTTTTGCCAAGTCTTATTTAAAAAATATAACTTTTCGCACTTTTTAGAGTGTTTCTATGACTTTTCTATAGCTTTTATTAATCAATAAAGATGTAAAAAAAAATAGTAAATCATCTCTGGAAAATTTATTTTCATAAATGAGTTTATGTACATGAGCCATGAGGTAATAAAATAAATAAGCAAAGGTATTCGTGGTATTTTAGGTAACTTGACGCTCACGTAAAATAATCATTTATAAAATGTACTCTGTGATAATCTCAGGTTGACGCTGACAGCTGTTGTGTTTGTGGCTGGCTGACATGACATGACTCCTTGTTCTTTGATAACTTTGACAACTGCACTGCAAGAAAGAAAGAGGGTTGCGGTCTCGTTTCGTCATCAACACGCACGCGATCAAAAAGTTAATAGTAACCGGCTAACAGATGGATTATTCAGTATTAGTTCATTGATTTTTTGTAGATAGAGGTATCTAAATGAGAAACCTTCTTACCTTAGTGTATAAGTGTAGTGTTCATAGTAAACGTTTGCCTGCAGTCTGCCATCAATTCAGACTTTCGCACGATCACCACTGGGGCAGCAATAAGCTCCACCGAAAAATCAAAATCACCAGTCCTCTGCGAGAAATAATCATGGCTGATCCTCGGGTTGAAGAAATCTTGGCGCCGCTACGAGCCCATGTCAAGGAACAGGGCGATTTAGTTAGAAAACTGAAGGAAGAGAAAGCACCAGAGATTGACATAAAAAAGGCTGTAGCAGAGCTGAAAACTAGAAAGAAAGTGTTGGAAGACAAGGAGCTGAGTCTCGCGCCCTCCGAAGAGCTGTTCGACCGTGCTAAGATGGAGGATCTTATCAAAAGAAGATTTTTCTATGACCAGTCATTTGCTATTTACGGAGGCATCACTGGCCAGTTCGATTTCGGACCAATGGGCTGCGCACTGAAGAGCAATATGATCCAGCTGTGGAGGAAATACTTTATACTGCAAGAGCAGATGTTAGAAATAGATTGCTCTATTTTAACTCCAGAGCCTGTACTGAAAGCTTCTGGCCATGTCGAGAGATTCGCCGATCTCATGACCAAAGACGTGAAGTCAGGTGAATGTTTCAGATTAGACCACTTGATAAAAGCTCACCTTGAAAAAATCAAGAGTGAGAAAACCACAAAACCAGAACTGAAAGTCGAAATTGAAGATATCCTAGTTAAATTAGATGGTATGACAGCAGATGAAATGTCAGCCCTGATGAAGAGATTTGATATGAAATCACCCATCAGTGGCAATGAGCTTACTCCTCCCATAGAATTTAACCTTATGTTCAACACTATGATTGGTCCTTCTGGCCTGGTTAAGGGCTTCTTGAGGCCCGAGACAGCTCAAGGAATCTTCGTTAACTTCAAACGTCTGCTGGAATTCAACCAGGGCCGCTTACCATTTGCAGCTGCTCAGATCGGTAACTCCTTTAGAAATGAAATCTCACCTAGATCTGGTCTTCTCAGAGTAAGAGAGTTCACTATGTGTGAAATTGAGCACTTCTGTGACACCAAAGACCACCCTAAATTTGAAACTGTCAAGGACACCCAGATGCTGTTTTACTCTGCCGATAACCAGGAGCAGGGTAGAGCTTCAGAAATTATGTCGATTGGTGATGCCGTGGCAAAGGGAATTGTAAATAATGAAACTCTAGGATACTTCATGGCTAGAATCTATATGTATTTGCTAGCTGTTGGTATTGACCCTAAGAAACTGAGATTCAGACAACATATGGGCAACGAAATGGCTCACTATGCCTGTGATTGCTGGGATGCTGAGATCCTCTGCAGCTATGGCTGGATTGAGTGCGTAGGATGTGCAGACCGATCAGCTTACGATCTAACCCAGCATACTAAAGCTACTGGCATTCGATTGGCAGCAGAGAAAAAGTTGCCAGCTCCCAAGCAAATAGAAGTTGTGGAGGCTGTTGCCAACAAGGCAGCCATTGGCAAGGCATTCAAGAAGGATGCGAAGGTCATCAATGATTCACTAGCAGCTTTGAATTCTGCTGCTTTGGAAGAGTTGGAAAGCAAATTAGCTGGGGATGGAGAATATGTACTCTCAACATCCAATGGAGATTTCAAGCTCACTGCTAATCTTGTCAGTGTAAAGAAGACCCAGAAAACTGTCCATGTGGAAGAAATAATACCAAGTGTCATTGAACCTTCTTTTGGAATTGGCAGGATTCTCTACTGCATTCTAGAGCACAGCTTCAAGATGAGGGAAGGTGATGAACAGAGGACATACTTCTCATTGCCTTCCACTGTGGCACCAATGAAATGTGCTGTATTGCCTCTCAGTGGCAATGCTGAATTCCAGCCTTTTGTAAGAGAGTTGTCTCAGGAACTTATTTTAGCTGATGTCTCCCACAAGGTTGACGACTCTTCAGGCTCAATCGGCCGCCGCTACGCGAGAACCGACGAGCTTGGTGTTCCCTATGCAGTGACTGTAGACTTTGACACCACTAAAGAGCCTCACACTGTAACATTGAGAGAAAGAGACAGCATGGGCCAAGTGAGACTTCCATTAGCTGATGTGTCCACTGTGGTCAGAGATCTGTCTAACAGTAAGATATCTTGGGCTGATGTGGAACAGAAATACCCTAAGTTTGAGCAGCAGGAAACTAAAAGTGCTGCAGCATAGAAATGCATAATAGCATGACTTTTTTTAATTTCCATTTAAATGTTGTATTTATTTTAGCTAAGCTACATCTCTTTTGTATTGAAAATGTTTTAAAACTGATTTTGCCAGATTTTATTTAGCAATAAAAAGATAAAAAAATGTAATTCATTGTTTTAGTTGTGCAACTGTTTTGAATCGTTTTATCGAATATCAAAGGTACGTGATTTAATTACAAATTAATATTTGTTACGAAACATTGAGATCATCGTAATGTACCTAGATAGATAGATCTTGGTTAGAGCATAACTTTTAAAACATACCACGCTGATTCGCCCAATAGTTGACGCTTCTAATGAAACCTTAGCTCGCGTAATCAAATAAATACACCAAATTAGACAATAAACAGAAAGTCAACAAAAAGTACATAAACATTATTTATTCTCAAGACATTTCAATCATTTGCATTATTGAGCTGGGCGTAGTATTATCTATAGCGGCGGTCTCTGGAGCGCGACCGGCGTCGTCTGTCGCGCGAGCGCGTTCTCTGGCGCGGCTTGTCTCTGCGGTCGCGGTCGCTTCTGACGCGCTCTCTGTGACTGCGGTCGCGATCTCGGTCGCTCCTGTCGCGGTCACGGTCCCTTTCTCTGTCTTCACGTTTTGCTCTGTCTTTTGCGTACCTAGAAAAACATTGAAGTATGTGACTGTAAAGTAATGCATGGTTGTGACTACCTGAGTTGTGGTGTGCAATAAAGTATCTTCTATCTATCTATCTATCTACCTTAACTCGTAGATGTCTTCAAAATATCTCTGGTATGTATGTTCTTGATAAGTAAGCCTCAGATAGTCTAATCTAAAAGATTTGAGGGATGTCTCTTGTTCTATAATCAGATGTCTTACCTATTAATATCGTCGGCATAATCCTTCCTGTCCCGGTCATCGTGGTCTCGCCGGTCGGAGTCCATTCGAGGGTTGTAGTTGTTAGTGGTTCCGCTGCCGAGCCCCGGTCCGTTACCGCTCCCTCTGGCGTCGTTCCGGGGCACATCGCCTCGGCCGGCGGCGTCGCGCTGGAAGTTCTGTGCTGGAGGGTTTACCGGCGCATTCTGCCTATTGTGCTCTGCTAACCTACATTTGAAAAGAAACTAAATTTTTAAATTGTTAGGTTTTAAGTTGTACAGTTGAAGTACTTCCTGTGGCTGAAAAGGCGTGTCTCGTAAAGCCGTTGGTTTGGTAAATATACAATAACATGGTGATGATGCAGCACCAGCCAGCTAAACTGTAATGCAATACAAAAATAAAATGTATTCGGTTTTGGTGAGCTTCTGAGTGACTTGATAACTCTTATGAACCCTAACACTTACTTCTGCTCAATTTGCTTTTGTATCGGTACGGGTATCCTCGGGAATAGAGTGCTGAACCAGTCGAGTTTAATCATCATCTGTCGGACCAGGGCTCCGATGGTAGTGGGGCCTCCACCGCCGGCGCGAGGGTCCACCTCCTCGTCGTCGTCGAGGTACTCCGAGTACCAGTCGAACAGATCAGCGGGAGGCTGCGTGTAGCGGATGTACATAAAACCTGAAAAAAAGAACCCGTGACTTGGCTGGAAAATATGATGCCATTCATTTTGAACTTTAGCGACGTTCAGCCAGAAAATTCTACGCGTGAAATTCGCAGCGACGACGATGTCCTTATCGTCCTAGGTAGGTAATGCAATTTCAAGTAGCGATTGGCAGTTCAGGATCTCGTATAGCAGGAGTGGAGATTGATTAATTCAAGATCTCGCCAGTCAAACTATCGAAATCTAGGTAAATCTCAAAAGTATCGCGATCTCATTTGCATTGCCTTGCCTAGATTTAGGAAGTTTTTTTACAAATTATAGGCAATGCTGACCGCTATCTCATCTGATGTAGAATTCTTCAGAAATTTTTCACCGTACAGTAGGTATCTGGGTCACTTTCACTTACTAGCGCAACGCGCGGAGGTTCGCTATTTTTTGTTTCTTTTCTCTCTAGGTTTATCCTCAAAGAATGCATGGACAAAATCATGCCCAATCATTGTGTTCACGAGCATAAAATCTACCTTTATAATTTAATAGACAAAACAACAGCTTAATGAAATAGGATTTAAGGTTCATACCTACCAAGCATTCTGATGTACGGTGAGTCAGTGTGCTGTAACAGTCCATTGAGCTGCTTCCTCGTGAGTCTCAGGGTATACAGCTTGTAAAGCAAACAGAATGCTGTGGAGACAATACCCCCAGCACCCACACCGCGCACCTGATGGTCAAACCATATCTGCTTTTAGCTATATTCTCATAAGTCTGGAAAAGCAATCTTAGTCACAAAAAACACATGCTCAGGTACCTACCAATGCATTATAATGGGCAGAGATAACATCAGGTAAAAAGATATCCTAATAATATTACAAAAGCAAAAGTTTGAAAGGATTTATGTATGTATGTTTGTTCCTCTTTAACACAAAAACTACTGATCAAATTTCGATGAAACTTGGAATATATGTTGTCCTAGATTAACACATAGGCTACTTTTTATCCCGGAAAACCAACGGGATCCAACGGTACATAACGAAATCGCAGGTGGAAGCTAGTCTCTCATAAAAAAGCAACATGTTCATGTAAGAAGTTGAACAACATACTCACGCCGCCACACATGCCCGTCTGGCCCGCAGTCTTCCTGCTGCCACGCTCCCACGGCTCCAGGTGCTTCACCTGGTAGTAGATCTCATCCACCACCTCGTGGTATGTCTTGAGTTTGAACAGGTGAACTGTTGGCATAGGTGGTTTATTGAGTATGAGGTATTGAGTCATTTAGTTGAAATATTTGTAGAGAATACACTCAAGGAATCTATTACAAGTATAAATTATCTAGATTTTCTTATTTTTACAGCTAAGGTGAGCCTTTAGGGCCACTAAAACTTAGAGCAAGTTTGTATAAAAACATTTTTAGACTGTACTTAACTATTCTGGGAAATATAGATATAACCAATGTAAACTAAATATAATCAAATGAAGGTGTGTACAAGCGAAGTCCAAGCTCCTCTGTGTTGGTCGTTATGTTTGCTTACCTACCTTTGAAGTAGCTAGAGCCCTGAATATTCGCTAAGATAAGAGGATTCAGGTTCATAGACTGTTCATTACCCCATACTGGTAATATATTATGCTGCTTGCCAGTTTTACCAGGTTTTTGCTGGTTGTACTCTGAAATTTGATATTTAATCAGTGACACAAATTCATGGCAAATCATCAAGGAATTGGTACGATACACACCTTCGACATCAGTCATTTTATATACTTATCGCTTATAGATCAAAGTTGACGACCCGTAAAAGTTTAAAGCACCGATTTTATTTCAAGTAAAAGCACTGAGGCATTGATATTCAGATCCAATCTTATTTCTGTTGAATAAAATTAGTAAACAACACAACGCAACCACAATGGCGGGCATGAACGAGAATGAATGAATGAATTAATTAAACTAAACAAGTTGATTGATCGAACGAAGCAATCAAACCACACGCATTGCCAACAGTCCGAACCACAGACGAAGTATCAAGTCCGAACAACCGGAAATGTATGTTTATTGCCATTTAAATAAAATTAAATTCTACCATACAAATCAAAACGGAAATGTATTGGGTGGAAATGGTGTAATAGAAAACTATCTACCTACTTATTCATACGGTGTTTAAAAAAGACCGTATAGTGTATATGCTCTAGCTAAATAGGTACTCGTTAAGGTGCATTAAACCTAGCATAGATATTTATACATAATATAATTATGCACTCTACAGTAGGTCCTGCCAGCTATGTGAACACATTCAATTCAGTTTCAGTCAGTGATGAAATATAGGGTGTTCTGTGGTGTGGTTGATGAACCATTCATACACATATCATTAGATATGGAGAAGCACTGTGCAATGCAAATCCATTACCTATGTATCTAGGCAATTGTTTCAAAGTAGACTTACCAATATAGGTAAAATAAACCACATTTCATTATGTACAAACTTTTACTTATATTAAAAATAAAATTAACCATCCAATTATTGATAGTAGAGTTCGAGGTTCATTCCATCATGTATTTCATCTGTGACAAAATGCTGAGGAAACTATTGTGAAAATAAAGACATCATGGCATAGAAATTAAAGCGGTAATTATATCTCTTACAAACTAAATTAAAAAAAAATTGCTAAATAACCGAAACACTAGTTTTATTCAGCATTCATCTGCTGAGTGTCAGGGTCAGTATGAAAATAATTTCCTGGTAGGTACATGAAAATAGCTAACACTTACTTGCTACACACATTATCATTACATACATTAGTGAATGCATACATAAGTAGGGATAAAGTCGTAATGAAAGGATACAGTCAGATAGCTTGATGTGGTCCTTGAAAACCGTGTACCATTTCTTTAGCACTATTTTATCATATCTGGTGCCAGTCTGTGCTGCTATTAGCTTTTTCAGATCTCCAACAGTATCGTCTGGGTTGCATTTTACCCTCACTTTCTTTCCAAGACGATCATTGCATGTGACTTCCAGCATTTTCACAGATCTTCTAAAACCAAAAAGGTATTATAAATTAAAACAGGTTTGTGTGTTGTGTGATTGATCTCCAGCTATGGGTAGAGGTTATGTTGCGTTCACACTACGCCACAGTCGGCATAGACTTGGGCAGGGAAGTGGTCACGAGCATAGTGTGAACAAGATAATGCCTCTAACCCGGTTCCCGGCCCAAGTTCATGCCCTTGCTCTCTAATAAGCATAAAGGCGATGTCGCTGTGCCAATAATGCCGGCAGCGGCATGGCATAGTGTAAACGCGGTATTAGAGGTAGAGCACTTTTGGAACACTTACCAAACAATGATTCGTACCCTTCGTACCTTGTTCGTTGGGTATACCTGTTCCGTACAATCTTGAGCTTTTGTGGTAGTACCAAGTTTTCTCAAACACATTTACACGTAACTGGATTTAGAGAGATCATAAATCCACAGAATACGGACATAAATCTCATCAGGAATTAGCGAATTCTTGGATATTTTGCAAAACAATAGCTTTTTGAGTCCAAAACCAATTATTATACTCTTTGACCAAATCCAACCAAAACATCAAAATCACAAAATCAAACCACACACCCACAGATGCTAACGCATGAAACACTTTCCCTTACTCTATGCACCACACCCACAGATTACTAGGATGCTAACACCACACCACAGACGTGCCACAGACAAGACAGACAACAATGTCACAGAGCATCCACGCACATCCACAACTAGAATAACACAACTACAGACCCACAGACTATAGAAAAAAAACCAGAAAAACCTCGGAAGATTATGAATAGGGCACATGCATACATATAAATATATAAACCTATGAATATATCATCCACTGTGCGATATGCCAACACCAACATAAAAAAGACAATGTTGACAAAAAGTCACTGTTGACATCAAAACATCCTGTAGTTGATTATCTTTTTTACTTTTTTTGTAGAATATCATTAGTCCAAGAATTTTAACTATTTGCGAAATTAAATATATTTTTAAGTATGTATAAAACCACAATATAAGAGGTCTTTTTCTTTCAATATAATCTAGCAAGTAAACAAAAGTCTACTAGAAAGAGGAAGCGGATTCCAACAGTCCCACGTCATTTGACATTGACAACCAGCGAGCGACGGAGCGACGTGACGAGTTTGCGGCAGATTCTCACCAAAATTTTAATTTCAGTGAATGTTCTCGTGATTGTGTATTGAAAATGCTAATTCCAAATGAGTATGTGTCAACAGCTGAAGACATTGCAGATCAGGTATGTAGCTAACTAAATTTAACTACCTACCCTGGAAAAAGTATACTCCCCAAAGAAAGACCTGTAATTTGGCATGTACTTTAGATGTGGTTTGTCACGTCACCGAACTTTCTTGTTGGCTCCTTCCTACATGGTTCTAGACAATTTAAAGTAAAACTTGTATTGAAATAGATTTGCAATGCTGCCAAGCGTTTTCGTGGGACATGTAAATAAATCTCTGTGCAGTCCATATGTCTATGTTTGTTGTTGTTATTTCCTTTAGGGCTTTTGAATTTTTCTACTTATTCTGCTTCTATACCGTAAAACGAGGCGACTTTCAAATTACGGGGCGTCTTTGATGATAACAAAACGGAAGACGGGTCCTAGAAATATCGGTATTCGTATTCGGTTTTGTTATCATCAAAGACGCCCCGTAATTTGAAAGTCGCCTCGTTTTACGGTACCTATTTACACTGTTATGGCCCAAATACACCATACCATTTTCTTGTACATACCAGTGCATTACTTGAATGCAATTAATTAATTGCATGGTGTAAACAACACATAACATTTTTGATCTGGTATACAAGTTTTGCTTCAAAACTTTCCCTGGTGGTGATCAATAATTGCATTCAACTTTGTTTAATATCCGCGTTGAAAAAGTTGCTTACAATTCTTGAACGTCAATTATGGCGCTTCAACTATTGCATTCAATTATTGCACTGGGACATACAAGAAAATGGTATGGTGTAATTGGGCCTTTAGCTCTACAAAAGTTATAAACACTCGGTTATATCTCTTAGTCTCTATGCAATAAAATAGTGATCAAACCTTTCCTGATTTAATGTTAATAATTCTCGGTATTACCCACTATTACAGTCCGTTTGCCACTGAGCTTAGTAGGTATGGATCCAAGAAGACACTTATAGTGATATATTGAATCTGTCTGATCATGGGTCCTGTATCTACAACAAATAATCTACCAAGACTGGTAATGAAAAAAAATGAGCATTACTCCTGAATACGGAAACTGTTCTTGGATTAAGTTCATGCTAAAGTTATTGCCATCTCTTACTAATAGGTAAAATAAAAGAGGCTGGTCAACTTTAAGTTTAACTCAAAATATAAGTGGTGTTTAAATTTTATAGTGACATTCAGGGTTCGAGGATATAATATCAATAGATATATATAATGATATAGATCCGATATATATCATGATATATATCCGATAAACGGTTTTTTATGATACAAAAATTAATACAAAATTAATACATCAATACGAAAATTATTTAATTTTTTTATATTAATAAGTAGTTTTTGACGTTTGTTTTTGTATTTCTACTTCCCAAATGTAGATGGCGTTGGAGTAGAGTTAAAACATACTCCCTAATAGTAAGTTCTAATCCATAAGTGGCAACACTTCTGCCGGCATTAATGGCGTCAGTCGTGTCAGAAAAATTTCGTTTCGAAAGATTAAGTTTTTTTCGTGTTTTACAAAGAAAGTAATTGACAAAGTGCAGAAACGATTTTACTTTATTATTGAGTAAAAGAAGATTTTATGTTTTGGTTTCATTTGTCTGATTTTAAGTACCTAAATAGATAAAACCTTAAAAACATTTTAGTTTTTTTTTAATAATGTATTATGTTTATGTGACCCATATGCAAATAGTATACATAAATAATACAATAAAATAATAATATGGCTTTCATACAAAATTGATATATATCAAACTTTTGATATATATCGGATATATATCATAAATGTCCGATATTTTGATACTTATAATAAATATCGGATATTTTCGAACCCTGGTGACATTAGAATATTTGGGCATTAGAGCAACTCAACCATGCTACAATTATAAAATTAATTAATTATTTAATTTTATATCACGAAGCCACAAGCAGAAACCAGCTTATAATAATCTCTACCCATGTGTTTCACTTTAAGTAGATATTATGTATTCTTCCAAATCTCGCATCTACATAATTAAATTACTACAGGTAATTACATTATTATCTTAGTTGCTAAAACCTGTGTATCAGTCCTGGATTTGTCAATAAGCCGTATAGGCTGCAGCCTAGGGGTGGCAGATTTCAGAGGATGCTCACTCGATTTCAGAGAATAAAAGAAGTCAAACAAGTTCACTGGTTTTGTCTCGAAAATAAATAGAAAGTATTTGTATCGAAAATTATGAATCCTATGTACCTACTGTTAATTAAGTGAATCGCTCGTGGCTAGGCTTGCTTAGCCAATCTTCACTGATTATCTAAGTTAAGCAACGTTCTGTGCTGTCACTAGTTGGATGGGTGACCGTTAGTGGCATTTACATCTGAGCGCTTCCGTGCTTCGGAGGGCACGTTAAATGGTTGGTCCCGGCTCTAGCAGTCGTTAAGCCTCGACGGACGGCTTAAGGCGGCCTAAAAACTCCGTCACCAGAGTTGGCCACTTACTCATACGAGCTTGCTTACTACCTATTTTTTATAATAACCTATTTTATATATATTATGTTAGAAAGGCACATGGGGCGGCAGAAATAAACTGGCCTTCACCCATCTCTCTCTTCCCGACTATTGGTTCCCACATGGTGGTGGGGTCAGCCTACCTCACTTTCTTCCTCCACTTCGCCCTATCCATGACGTCGTCATCGGAAACATTGCATTCCTCCATGTCGCGGTTTAACACGGCTGTCCAGCGGGCCTAAGATGCGCACCGCGAGATATTTGTCATGTCGTTCTGTCAAAATGTAAGCATTTTGTACCAGTTTAGGAACTATTGCATTATCTGTGGTACCTAATGATGTCCACAAAACGCGCCATAATGTACACTTTTGACACTTGTTAGTCGTCGTACCTCTCTGAGGACGAGATAATAGTCATGCAAAAATGTCAAAAGTTAAAAATCCAAAGGCGCGGTTTCTCGACATTTTGACAGAACGACATGACAAATATCTCGCGGTGCGCATCTTAGGCCCGCATACCCCATAAAAAATATAAATTTGGCACTGCAGTGTATAAATTAGTTGACAATAGTCTACAAACTTAAACTCACAATATCAATATTTCAGCCAATAGACAAACACCACAACATCCTTGGCCATGGTTGGCTTTTAATTTCACTTCTTCAATGTGTTGACTTTCACTTTTTACTGTTATGTGATGTATTTGTGAGTCATCATTTTCACTTTCGGTACTATAATAGCTAGGTATCTACAGTGTGTTCACAGTCAGTTTATTGCCCTACCTAAAAAAGTTTATCTGATCTCTGTGTTGCAAAGAGATAAAATTACTATGAACAAACACATAAGTACCTTATCCATATAATATTAATCCTAATAATATTATAAACGCGAAAGTTTGTAAGAATATATGGATGTTTGTTACTCTTTCACGCATAAATTACTGATCCGATTTTAATGATACTTGGAATATATATTGTCCGTGACCTGGAGACGCGAACGAAGTCGCGGGCGGCACCTAGTATGTAATAAAATAAATAGTAATAAAAGTATTTTTATCTAAAACTCATACAAATAGTTATTACATTCTTCTCTATGGTAAAAAGATATCAATAATACCTAAATCTCAATTATTTTACAACAAAAATGATGTAAGTTCAACAGTGAGGTTTGATTATTTGATTAGAAATTCTATTTTACAACTTATTACAATACAATTATTTCTCCGTTTCTTATCATAATGGTACAATCACTATGATGTTTCAAAACATTAACACTGCATACTATCATTATTTAACATGATAACAAGTAAGGAGTCTTATCACGTCATCATTACATAATTTATTTTACTATTATCGCATGTTTTTATTAATTTCTACGGAAGCTATCTATGTACTGTTATTCTGAACGAAATGATTACCTAATTTTATATATGTGGTGTTACAAATATTTTGAATTTATTATTTTGAACATTTGTGGCTTTGATAAGCAGTTGTAGAGAGATTGAGCAAGATGGGACTAAATTAACTGGTGCCACAGAGTAGATACAGTATGCCGGCACCTTTACCTCGAAACTCATGGTAAAATGGTAATGGAGTTCTGTAACAAGGTAAGGTTGTAAAAAATATAACAAAAAAAATATATAAGTAAAGTTTTACTCATTATATTTTACAACCTTAACTGAAATAGGGAATATTTATTAGCAACTGGTTTTAACTTGGTCAGTGTTACTGGTTATAGATTTTGCGAATATTGTAAAAATAGCAAGAGTTTTTTTTTTATTTCCTTTACCATTTCGCTTCGCGGTAAGGGTGCAAATTCGTAATTTACGTTCCTACTATTTTTTCAAAGTCCATGATTAAAGATACATGTTTTCTGTTACGTAAACAGGTAATTCGAAAAGGCAAGAATGTCCTGCCGACTGTCGCGCGACTATGCCTCATCTCGACATTCCTCGAGGACGGGCTCCGTATGTGGTTCCAGTGGTCAGAGCAGCGTGACTACATGGATATGTCGTGGGGCTGTGGCAAATTCCTCGCCACTATGTTTGTTGTAAGTACTAAATAGTTTCTACATGTTTTAATCCAATAATTCAAATTCAGATTGTAGGAATTCTTCTCAATATATTTTGCAAACTTATTTATGGCTGACTGATATGACTATAGCTGGATCTTGCTGCGTAACATATAGGCTGGTATTAGATCCGTATTCGCATTTACTTCTCAAGCACTGATGTCGACTCAAGCAGAGTTTTTTATGACAGTTTTTTATGAGAATCACTATATTAGGTTCATTCTGTGTCTTTAGAGTAACTGGGGCCTTATTCACTATGACCAATACAAGCGCGTTACGCAGCACGACAAGACAGCGGCGTGAAATCGCCCTATGCCTATGCCGTATTTCCTATGCCATAAATGTCATTCCTTACGGTGACGTCATACGGTTACGGCAAGGAATCTCCTAAGTCATACAGAATAATGCCCCTGGTAGGTAACCCCAGTCCAGTTATTCATCAAATAAGACTTCATCAATTAGGTCTTACCTATTTGTATTCTTCATCAATAGTTATTTTAGAGACTCTCGAACTCGATAGCATCGCGAGGAAACTCGCAGCCTTACCGTGGATAAAACCAACGAAGCCTGCACACTGTATGTATACCGAGGATGGTAGGCGTAATAGTTATCTGAACCGATAGTTCTATACTTAAATCATCTGCAAAGGCCAATGATGATGATGATAATGAGTTCTATACTAGTACTATAGGACCGAGTTTTATAAGTTCCTAGCAGACATCCTAAGCCCAGATTGTAGTAACGGACTTATTCAATACGGATCAGAGATTTCACGTTTTATCGGTAGGTAGGTATACATTTACAACCTTGAACTTGTCTCGCCGTCTTCGACTCTAATTTTAAGCTTTCGATCAGCCATGAACCTTAGAATATACCTATTGATAATCTGAGCAACGAACGAAGATTTCTTGTACCTATACAATAATTGTATAATTGACGATACTTTCTGCTCACTTTACACAGATAATTGAAATGAAAGAATAAATTATTCTCTGTTTAGAATCGAGTCTGCATTTTTTGTTGCCTACAGAAAGACCACACATTGCTCTTTTAGCAACTGATAAAATAACCGAAACAAAAAGTAGCTCATTAGCAAATTATATGTACATATACCTAAGCCGTGATAAAAAATATTAGGAAAAAATTAAGATACTGATTGATTTATGTAGTTGTGAGAACCTTTGACAATGATTAAGATACCTACTATTACTTAAAAAAATAGGTACCAAAAAATATCTGTATTTACAAAATACATAAATAGAATAATACTTTCAACTAGCCTAACTAAACTATAATCAGAAAATATTTTTAATATTTTAAGATATAGTTTCCGAAGTTCCGAATCAAAGTAATGATGAACTTAACAACAGATCTTTGTTGGACTCTTGGATCTGTGACCTAAGGCCCGTATTCCGAGACAGAAATCGTTACTCAAGCATAGATTTGAGTAGAGATTTTCATACAAAAATCTATGCTTGAGAACGGATCAGTGCTTGAGTAAGGCTACCGAATACGGGCCTAAATCTGCATAAACCGTACCGATTGCGTATTTGGACAAATCTAGCGGAATACCGCTCTGTCATGTTCACATTGTTCACGTTTCAATGTGCCAATGAATGGGCGAATTTTTTTTTTCCCTTACTATCGTAATTTTGAATTCAGACAATTTGACTAAGATGGACAATGCAACAAAATGAAGTCCACAAAATTCCGTTGCACCTTCTGTACTTAGTTTAATTCTGTTACAGACCATTTGTAAGTGTATTATAGTGATTAATTTATTGCGTTCATTTGGCACTATCACTCTCACCCGTACACGTGTTATTGTTTGCATTTGCACGTTCGCACAGTTTGTTTTGCAACAATTTATTACTGATTCAAATACATTGCTTTTATTACTTCGTCAAAACACAAGTCACTTCACTTCCTGGCTTGACACATGAAAATCATGATGTCGTCTTTGGTAGTGTGTACCTACCAATACCCATTCAAGATTCTTTGCGATTGTCTAAGAACGTAGAGTTCTATTCAACTTATTTCAGGCAAACTTGCTATACTTACTATACATAAAGACAAATATAGTAAATAAATACCTCACAGACTATATAAAACCAAATATAAACTAAAATTTTGGTAGAGCCACGTATAAAACACTACATTTGACACATGCCCACAACTCGTAGCTCGTAGTTGGAATTCGATAAGCTTTTCTGATGTAAATAAGAACACAAAATTCAATTAACGTACAATAGGCATCCTGATTTTCGATACAAATTGGAATACAATAAAAAGTTGAATGAGTTCTACTTCTCTCTTAATCATTAGTACTTACATCAATTCACAAGATTTATTGTGAACGTCTGTTCCACGTGGCCTGATTCGCGACGCGAGATGAGAGTATATGAGACTTGAGCCATGACAGGCGTCATGGTTCAGTCGGTAGAAGCTCTGCCTTCCGTGCTGTGGGTCGTGGGTTCGATCCCCACCGAGAACAAACATTTGGGTGTTGTAAACATAGATGTTTGTTCTGTGTCTGGGTGTTTCTATGTATAATACGTATATATTTACAAAAAAAAATGTATGTATGTATTCTATCAGCCATCTAGTTTCCATAGAACAAGCTTTGCTTAGTTTGGGACTAGAAAGCGTGGTGTTAAGTGTCCGTGAATATTTATTATTATTATTTATTATTAGTATGTCTACCTAACGTAATTTTGAAAATGAAATCTCGATTTTTCTCTTTTCTGGTTACAGATAATAAACTTATTCGGACAGCTAGGAGGCTGTGTGATGGTACTGTTAAGGCTAAAGGTCGACATTGCGTGCGGAGTTCTATTCTTCATTGTTGTACTTCAGGTAAGCTTTTATCGTGCATACTATTATTGTAGAATGTTTCAGCAACTGCGTCATCGGTGTAATGTAACCCATATTTTGCGCCATTTTAACTGAGGATGTAACACGGAATAGTAACCAAAGCAGACGAGCATAACGCATTTGTTTATGATCAGATTGGTCAAGGCACCATGTTATCAACATTGTTGACAACCGTAAATCGGGTTACGTAAATACTGATAAATGCACTGCCATTTACCTTCCTGTGCTTCAATAAATGCATGAGGGCACATAAGTACTTGTACACGATTAATAAATACATAGTAACATGTTCCTTGTTCCTACCTATCATATCCTCACCTCACGCGCTTGGAAGTGATGATTCCATTTTCATCGGATTGATGTACCTTACCTAAAGAGATCTCGTCCCATAAATAATAGAGTAGAATTCTCTTACAAGTCTACAAACTGTATAAGAGAGCTCAACATCATAGTCCGTAGTTTGCTACCTAAAAACCGTCCTTTATGGGAGTAGAGTCAAAAAATATAATTCCTTTGTGTCAACCGTATTCTACAAGTATGTTGTATGTTCCAGACATTCGCGTACAGCATACTATGGGACATCCAGTTCCTTCTCCGGAACCTAGCGCTCATCGGAGCTCTACTGCTCGTGCTTGCGGAGGCGCGCGCTGAAGGCAAGAGTCTGTTCGCGGGAGTACCTTCGCTCGGTGAGAACAAGCCGAAGACGTATCTGCAGCTCGCTGGACGAATCCTACTGGCGTTCATGTTTGTGACGTTGCTGAGGTTCGAGATCTCGTTTTTGCAGGTGAGAATAAAAAAAACGGGTACTTTTAATTAAAAAAAAAATTAAGCCATGGTCTCGCGATCGTAACGCACAAGGCTGCGGTGTGCGGCACAACGCAGAGTACCGCGTTTGCTCCTCGCCGCTGACGCAGACTGCGACGTAACAAAAGACCATACCTACTAGACATTTCCATACATTTGTGTCCGGCGCTGCATGCCGCATACCGCTGCGTTGTGCGTTACGATCGCGAGAACAAAGCTTTATGTGGATGTGTACACCGGTTACTTCTGAAAAATTGGTCCAATTTTGATAGGTGTGTAGAGTAGAGATCTTGAATGAGTTTCATTTGTTTGCTAAGAAGTACTTCTACCTACATTTTTTTCAACTCAACATAATTAGAAGGTGTTCATATTTCTAGATAGTATAGCGTAAAGAGTTGCCTCCTTTTCATCAAATTAAAAAATAATTTTGCATCGCAGCTGCGAAAAATTAACCACTGTGCCACGTGCAACAGGTAGTCAAATACCTAGGCATTGAATTATGTAAAATTAAATAAATGATGTCATAAACGTGACCCACATTGCCGAATCGTTCTCGAAACGCAGACCGGTTTATTAAATGTGCTATTTTAAAGATGCCTGCGTTTTCGAAGATATTTAACTATTTTTTTCTGACTATCCATATAAGAGAGATCAAGGATTTTGAGTGGGTCGTCGTTGGTCTAATACTCGACCAGACTATCATGCGTGTGCGTGTAGGGACCACAGAAAACGCAATACTCTTCTGTGGTAGAGACATATTTCATGCATGTGTACAGTGTAGGTGCAGGCACCAGAGCGGCGGCGCGCGGCGTTCTATTCATAGGAGGATGGGTTAAATATGGCCCCTACGCTATGTAAATAGTTTTTGTTACATGTATTACGTAGGTACCAACAGTATCGTAACATTTGATCTTTGATTTGCAGATCGTGCAAGACCTCCTCGGAAGCTGTTTGATGATACTTGTGACAGTCGGATATCGAACCAAGTTGTCAGCTCTTATGCTAGTCCTAGTGCTATCTGTGCTGAACCTGTACCACAATGCATGGTGGAGTGTGCCATCATACAAGCCGCTACGGGACTTCCTCAAATACGACTTCTTCCAGGTAAGATGTGTTTAGACGCGCTATGAAATCGGTGAAAGGTAGAGAAAGTTACAATGAGATAGATAGATCGTGTGACTTGTGTTTAGTGGCAACAGATATGCCACATAAGTGTACATTGATTTGTGACGATGCACAAGTCGTATATTTTATAGATGCTAATGTGTTCAAATGGGAGTTAATGATTTGTGTCTGTTACTTCTACTTTTCTCACTACCCGATATGCCTAATATAACAAAGATGTTTTATATTCCCTACGCTTTAGATTGGTTCCATATACGCCAACCATACACTACTGTAAAATGTAACCAGCATTTTTTTACATATTTATCGATTTATTGTTGCAGACGCTATCAGTGATTGGAGGGTTGCTAATGATAGTGTCCCTCGGACCCGGAGGCGTTAGTATGGATGAACACAAGAAGAAGTGGTAGTATACGGCTCAAGTGAACAGACTCTTATTAAACATGGCCGCACACGGGCCACTTATAGTGCGTGGCTAAATACATGCCACTTATTTTACGCGGCAAAACAGATGCCACAGGTGTTACTAGTCGGATACTCGCGACACACCATATCCATTTACAATTAACTATTGTAGAATCAGTGAAGATAAGAGTTTTATTTAAAGTCGCCTAGAATTTTAGATCATATTGAGGTTAAACGCACTGACATGAATTTTTACTCTAACCAGACCTGTAAATTGAGTTAGATTGCTGTGGCAATTCGAAGTCGCCAAATTGACATTTTATATTGACATATATTGGGGCCAATGTACAATGAACTCCTGATTTTAGTGAAAACGTTTCGAAAATAATTAGCGGCAACATAAGGTATTTTCTATCTGCAGAGTAAAAATTCGAGGTCACTGGAACAAGGGTACCTACTTTTCACATACACATATATAACAAACATTCAAATTAGTTAACTCTGAAACTAGCTATGTAAGTGCCGCAGAAGATTTTAGATACATAGATATTTGTAGCTAGTTTAACAGAGTTTACAGGTCAGATTTTTTATGTTTAATAGCCCTGAAATGCCCTGAATTGAAAATAGCAGTATATAGAGATAAAATAGGTAAACACCATTTTAAGAGTTTGAACATTGGAACAACTTTAAATGTAACTTTTTCCTTCAAGTGTAAATCCATATTTCTTCAGCTCAATCACTAGAAAGGTGAACACTTTACACAATCAGTTTTCTATTGACATCCATTCTTTTTACGTGCATGAAATGCGTATAGCGATGTGCGCCGACATTTTTATAATCAGGTAGTACATAAATTATTGTAAAACAATGTATTTTCATAAGTTATATTATGTAGTGGTGTTGTGAATTGTAAAGTTTTTTTTTGTGAAATAGCAAGGTTGTGGCTTATCGTTGTTAGACTAGCGTATTCGTAATTCGCTAGTTTTTGTCTCCCCGCCAAGGGGCCCTAAGCTCAGAAGAGTTGGAAATGTTTTTCGTCATTAGAGAGATGACGTCAATAGGGACAATCGCTTTGAAATCTATTTTCATTCGAGATGCTACTTCCACATTTTTGAATGTTCTGAGCTAAGGGCTCCTAATTTGACGTCAACTTTGAATAAATTGTTAGGTTATATTATAGTTTATTGGTCCTTCCCGCAAGTGATATTCAAATGGTGTTAGATTTGCATGTAAGTAAACATTACAGACTGATATCCTCGCTTCTCTATTACTCCTTACAATTTCATTCCAAATTTTGTTATAAATATTGTGATGTAAATAGTGTATTTTGTACTTACTGACTTGAAATATATGTTTTATGGTCATTCATTAGGATTTTGTATTACTATTTATTCTCGTAACGATGCCACTCTTGTGTCACGCAAATATAATCGTTCCTTCTTCCAATACCTTATTATTTTATCAACAAAATCTATAACGAGTTTAAAAGACAAAAAATATTTTTGTATTCATATTTTTTTATTTATAAGTTCTAGTTTGATTATGACAAAGTTCCCAATAAATGTTATGACTTATTTTTTGTATTTCTATCTATTGCTTGGTTGCGTAAAAATGCTATTTGCCATAATGTTGTGTAAGTAAAATAAACATTCTTTTTATATTATGATTTTATTTGTAAAATAAACAGAATTTAATAATTACATAGGTACCTATATATTTTATGCTATCCTATTCTTGCGCTTTGGCTCTCTCTTTATCCTTAATTTCTAAGTATTTGAACACTTTATTAGCGAGACGCCGGTACTTTTCCGCGTGTATGCTATCCGGTAATGCGTAGATGGCTGGTTTTCCACTATTTATGCAATCAGACATATTCTGGTCCACTTCAAAGCTTTCTATGATTTCTAGGCCCATTTCTTGGGCAGCTTTTTTAGTTTCATTGCCGAATATATAGTTAACTGTGCCGCATTTGTAGCATATCGCGTGCGACATATTTTCGACCATACCGATAATAGGAACTTTTAGTTTTTGGAACATATTGACCCCGCGCTTCGTGACTTGTAAGGCCGCTGATTGTGGCGTTGTTACTACCAGTGCTCCTGAGAACAAAATAATCGATTTGTAACGTATTTTTTGTAGATCTTTGCTGTAGTATAGAATTCGTCATTCGGTAGTGGAATTAGGAATAGCAACTCACCATCTATTGGCAAGTTCTGTGCCAGTGATAAATGCGTATCGCCTGTGCCGGGCGGGGTATCTACCACGAGGCAGTCCAGCGGCCCCCACGCCACATGCCGCGTGAGGCGCTCCAGGGCTTGCATCACCATCAGGCCTCGCCAGACAACTGCGTTCTCGCCGCCTACTAGCAGACCCATTGACATGCTGAAAAGGATTATACTTTTTTTTTTATTCAATTTTGGTAGACATAAGAAAGTCAAAATAATATCCATTCAAGCCATATCTTTATGCAAGTCCAAATCATGATATTATAAAAAAGGCAAAGGACATAGTGAAATTAAATTTTTACTTATTTATTTTATCCTAACCATTTGACTCCATAATTCAGAAGTGGTTCAATAAGGTTGTCATCATTTAGCATTGGTTCTCCGCTGATATTCATCATCAGAGGTACTGAGGGTCCAAACACATCGGCATCCAAGAGCCCTATCTCTTTATCAGGCTCGATCACTTTCATGGCACATGCTAGGTTCACTGCAGAGGGTAAATTCTTTTATAGCTTTTGTGGTAATTCTCTTGTAAATCTAATAATAATGTAACAATATTTCTAGTAATAGTAAACATGGTAGCTGAATTACCCTCAGGTTATCATAGGTTAGGTGACGACGCTTATAGTATAGCTGTAATCATTCTTAGTAATATGGGTAAGTTTATGTACCTACATTTATTATTGTAAGGATTAATCTCAGTTGATTCTAAAACCTTACATCAAATAGTTGCAGCAGAGCTGGTTGGTACTTCATTCGTTTAGCACTATCATACTGGTTATTTGATTTCAATAAACCGGACTGTATTGCATCATCAAATTAGAACCTGACTCCACTACTGGATATAGGCCTTCTCTTATTTCAAAGAAGAACAATTTTGAGCCTTCATCATCTCTTGCTTCCTTCGATATTCGCAATGTTGTCAATCCATATGGTCAAGGATCATCCTGACTTTGACTTCCAGTTAGTGGTCATTAGGGCATGCAGTACTGGTACCATTCTCAACAGTACCAGGAATTACCAGTACTGTTGAAAATGGGACTGGTACTGCATGTCCTATACTGGTATTGTTGAAGAAAATGGTACCGGTACTGCATGCCCTAGTAGTTACCATTCCAGAACTTATTATTGCACGAAATTTAAATGTTATCGAGTCAATACAAACCAGCGGTTGTAGTCTTTCCAACCCCTCCTTTGCCTGATGCTACAAGTATGATACTCTTAACTCCATGGAGGGGTTTTTTCTCCGGCAGTCCTCGGCCCATCACCTTGGCTTGGTGCTGGCTTAACTCACCGCTACTGTGCTTCAATCTGACTGTGTGGCATGGTGAAGTCTGAGAGTTATAAGGTATGGATTATTCCAGGATATTGATATGGAACATTGATGCTGTGTAAATAAACATATAACTACAGAAACTCTACTGACAGAATAATATCAAGCCAATTAGAATACAGTATAACATTTTAATAAATCGAGTACATAAATACAGGCTTGAGCAAATCAATGAAATAAACAAACTTACGGTGATCACTTTACTGCCCAAAAGATGGCTAAAGATCCGTTGAAATGCTTTTTGGGCATTCATGTTGTTGTTCTTTACAATGCTTTACCCAATTTAGTATTAAAATCTAAAGTAGAAAAATCTTTTTCAAATACGAACACGAAGTACGAACCACAACAAAAGTCAAAACAGAACGAGAGTTTTGTTCACCGAACATCTATATCCGTTTTGTTCATACGGTGAACGAACCAAAGCTTCTCCTTTTTGTTTTTTTTGTTTAGGCTTTGTATTGTACGTACGATACGATACGTCTTTTTGTCAAGTTCTATTTGCTTCTTCTCTTCTCTCACGAGATGGTCGAGGGTTTACGAACAACCAGTGCTGGTGCTACCATCAAGCCCGGTTTTTTAGGGCCGGGCACACAATGGTGCACAATGGGCACGTCCACGGCGGCGATCCTGGTGTAGAATCAGTGTAGAATCGCACGCAAAGCAATTATTTAATCTGTGTTTATTTTCATCGATGGATCAATCAATAATGCTAATGTCATGCATGTCAATGTCAGGTCAGTCAAACAGTCAGTCGGTGCACGGTGCGCAATGTTAGAATATTTTTGCGACACATTTTCGAAAATAATTAGATTTTCTTGCGTTGTTATAGAGTGAATTTGTTTCCAAAAATGGCTATTTGTTTGCGCTCATTTTCGCACAAAATACTGCCTATAAATGGAATCGTTTCCACCAAAAACCACTCGAACCGGTTCTCTAGAAAAATCCCTTTGAGGACTCAGTTTTTGGAAGATGTGAGTACCTAGATACCTAACTACTGTCGTCGTATTCGTCTAAGGAGACCCTAGTAGGCTACTGTAAATCATGTCTGTAAAAAGCGAATGTCTATTACTATAAGACTTGAAGTAATAAAATAGAAATCGAAAGCTAATGCATTTGCGTGTAACTAATGATTTTATGAAACTCTTGGCACTATATCATGCATTCTATTTCCATGGTGATATAATAGTAAATTATTTCAGTTCCTCCACCAACGACGCATATCTAGCTGTCAACTAGCACCACAAAGCAACACAGAGTCTCACATAGAGGTTGCACATCAAGATGTGGCCAGTTGCTCGATTGGACAATCATACAAACTATCTAAGTTCAGTTACTTAGACCATGCTCGGGAGAGCTTTGAAAGTAGAGAGCATAGTTACAATGATGGTATTGGAATCAGGCACCTAGGCTTGACCAGTGATGACTATATTGAAGAAAGATTACCAGCTTACAGCCTAGATTTCTTGACTTATAATAATTTTAGTAATATTGATATGACAAAATTGAATAATGATGTGAGTAAACAATTTAGCTGTCACTATGGTGATCAAGTTTAAATTATTTATATTTTATTTGCAAAATTAAAATTATTAGTATGTATAAATCAAATTATACTCTTTTAAATCTTATATTTTTAAGGAAGATAAAATTAAATCCATCTTTATTTTGAACAGATACATGAAACAAACGAAAATGATACTTGCAGAAGTAAATAAGTAATAATGAAATATTGTGTTTTTAGAGCCTAGAACCAACCTGCCTGTCTGAGTTTGAGCGCAATGCAATCGCATACTGTCAGGGGCCCCCCACCGTCTCTCCGGCCGTGGCGCCCGATCCTGAGGGCCGGCCTAGTGAAGAGCAGATGCACAAAGTATTCAAAGTATTATCTGAAACTGTAAGTTTCTTATCACTACATAGTATATAAAAAAGTCGCTGTCTGTCCGTCCCTATGTATGCTTAAATCTTCAAAACCACTCAATGGATTTTGAAGCGGTTTTTTTTTAATAGATAGTGATTCAAGAGGAATGTTTATATGTATAATATTATGCATAATATTGTAGAGAAACACTAAAAATTTAGAGGTTTCTAAGGTGATGTCGTATAAACACATTTTTGCGCTTACATTGCAAACGCTGGCTAAACCCCACGAGATAAATGAAAATAATGTACTACAGTCTTGTACACCCTAAAAAGGTCAACAAAAAAGTCCTCGATGGTATATGTCTATCTCATAAGGATAACCCACAATAACCATTTTTTATCCTTTACATTTTACGGGAAAAAATGGCTTATTTACGAAGTGATTTTAAGCAATACAGCATTAATCCTTATCCAATTAAGTACCTTAAATACATTGTCCATTTAGTAGAGATCAATATGGCCCCTTACAGCATTTAATTTAAATGAATATTTCCGAAAGGGCTTAGATTTGAGCATTGAGTGTTTTTCTCATGGTCAATTATATGTCGCTCTTTCAAGAGTAACCTCTAAACAGAATCCCCCAAATTATGTTTCCAGATTTATCTTGGATCTAACAAAAACCGCCAAAACCCACGTGTGTTTTGGACTTAACCCCTGTCAATAAGTTGTCAGATTTATTGAACACAATAAATCTGACAACTTATTGACAGGGAACTAAGTCCAAAACACACGTGGGTTTTGGCGGTTTTTGTTAGATCCAAGATAAATCTGATAAAGTGGTTAGGCCCTATATGTCTAATGACAAAAAAGCTGTAAACGTTGTTTATAAGGACATTTTGTAGTAGGTAGGTATATTTAGTATCAGCATTGCACCCGTGCGAAGCCAAGGCGGGTCGCTAGTTGTATAAATACATAATGAAATATATATTTTAAAGATAAATACAACACTTATTTAATATTATTTTGTTGAGCGGTACAGTTTATTGTGTTGGTTTCATTTCAGATGCCAAATATGTTCATAACACCATTGGATTATTCCATCTATCATCCCAATCTAATCTTTGTGAACAACATCCGGGGCACAACTACTGTGTAAGTCATTTTTGACAACCACACCTTCTCCAGGATCTTCAATTTCTTGGTTTATGGCCTTTGCAACTTGTTGTTACAATTCTGCCAGTGTCTGTGGACCACATGCCCTGGCCAATCCTATTTTGCCGCTTTGTGCATGACATCGGTTACACTTTTTTTACTGAACCTTGGCAAAAGAAGAACCAAATAGTTTTAGTTTAGTTTATGCATTAATAAAAACTTAATAAAATATTGTGTTCCTGGTTGTAGAGGTCTTTTCCCGTACGTGAGGCAAGTAGCGTTACTGAGAACTGTTGGACATCTGAAGTTTGCGTATGTGAAGCTGGAAGTCATGAAGATCACACAGCATCCTGAAGACTCGTCAATCAAGTGTGTTGTACTTTTTTTTTTTTAACCCCCCGACAGAAAATCGAAAGAGGTGTTTTAAGATCGACGGCGTTTGTCTGTCTGTTTGTCTGTGCCCTCTTAATATAACTTATATCATTTCACTATTTGACATAGGTTTCCAGTTCTCTCTTAGGCTTTTATTAATTTACTTACTTTTGACGAATAAATAATAGAAATGACATGGAGTGCAATAAGGTAGGTAGTTGCTTTATTGGTAAGGTATTGGTAGGGTTTATGATATGTAATGGTAAAAATTCTTAAAACATTGAAAATGAATAGAATTCAAGATCTTGTTAGACATTTCGTTATCAAAGCGCTAACTAAAATATAGAGGTCACATTTTTCTATTTCTAACACTGACGTAATTTCTGTCTCTGCGTGTAGTACTAAATTCCCGCCGCGGTTCCGCTCTCGTGGCACCTACAGAAAATGTCTAATTTATTTCAGTGTCTATAACTATTCCAAGTTTCATCCAAATCAGTTCATTGGGTTCAAAAAGTGTAACATAATTGAGTATCTAACTAAACTGTTACATCTTTGTTGTGGTGCTTTTATGTTTAAATTTTTTATTTTTGTTTAAACACGAATCATGTTCTAGGATGCGTTGGAGAATCCGAGGTATTTCCGGCATCAAAGTCTTCTTCATGTTTTGGAAGTACAAACTCTGGGACATGAAGCAGGTCTTCAAAGATCAAGAGCTGTAAGTTATTTTTAAAAATTCTAAATATGTTCCCATGTGACCACTGTATGGACTATAGGTTCGAAAATAGTGAATAAAAGACGGGTTTAAAGCGAGGGCCATAAATGAATCACGAGTAAGTGAAGGATTCTAACGACTGAATCACGACCGTAGGGAGCGATTCATGATGATTCAAGTGTTAGAATCCTGAACGACGTGAGTGGTTCATTCGTTTTATTCAAGAGTTGCATACTATACTTTATACCCTGACTACGAGAAAAAGAAAGATTGGAGGTTGTATAGCCAATGCTATACAACCTGCTTGCGCAAAAACAATAATTATATGGAGATCAAATATATTAGTGTGTTCTGAATTCAAACACTAAAACAGTGACTAAAAGTGCTTGTTATTCACTGTTTTTGGTGAATAAAATAAGCTTTTTAGAGGGGGAATGGTATACATTTTTTTCTTTCTGGATCTCTCTCTTTGTCTACTCTGATTGGTGAAATAAGTGACAATATTTCTTTTTGCAGGTGGTATGATGGCTTCTCTACATTCTACGTGGGAGGCGATGGTCTTATACAGAAGCACATTGTTGATAAGGTATTAGTAAAAGATTTACCACAAGAACCTCCTTAGACATCAATTAAATATCTTGAGTTGGTACTAGGTACCAAGAGATATTTTTTTTATACAACTAAATGGTAGAACAAGCCAATGGATCACCTATTGTTAACTTACCAGTGCCTATAACTGTACATTGCCTCACTGAGCACATCCACTGTGGACGAGATGTATGAGGATGTCTAAACAAAGTATATTTTAATACGTACTAGGTACCAACAGATCTGACGATTTCTACTGTACCTAGCATCGAGTTAGAATCGTACCTAGGGATAAAGCCGTGGCACTATTTAAAAAAAAAAAAAAAGCTTTCAACTTTCAGAAATGATGTATGTCACATATTTGAAATTACCTATGTCTTTCTTATTTCAGGTAATGCCAGATCAAGATACAATAATAGATGACGAAGAAAAGGCTCCAATCGCCGCCAAAATTGCGCTTCTCATTGGCCTGATACCTCGGAACTACCTGTCGGACGTGACTCCTTATTTCAGTGGATCATCGGGCACAGCTGACGCCACGCACCTACCTTTCAAAGTTCTAGAGTAGTAATGAACACTAAATAAACCAAACTTCGAATTCTGCCGCGCTCGATTTTCGAAACGAAGCTGTTTTTAGAAGCTCTAAAAAAGTTAGATCAGTGTTGCCCACAAATAATATATTATGTCCTTTGTATTTGTATGAGCTATTTCCAGCTTCGGTTTTGCCGAAATCATGAGCAGGAGTTTTCAGGGGTGGTTCACTAACATTATTAGAATTAATCGAAAAAGTGTAAACGCAGTTTCGAGCTTCGAGTATTTTACCAATGAACCTGCCGTTGATTTTGATATGAATTTCTTATTTATTTATTAGTTCGGTATTATTTTGTTGAACTGTTCTGCAAGTGCTTTCGGATAGTAAGCATGGTTTAGCTGATGCTACTTCGGCATGAATATACTCGAAGTATTAGTGATATATTTGATAAACTGTGAACGCCTTTTATAGTAGGTAGGTACCTAATACTACATAATGTTATTATTGCAACAATAAAATTAAAGAAAATGTCAATATAATTTTGTGTTTTTATAACCCTATCATTAGCCACACAGAAACCAGACCAAAAACTATCGGCTCACTAGGCTATCTCCTCATCTATGTAGTAGGTACTGAAAGTAGTTAAGTAGGTATTGTCATATCACAGTGTATGTAAGCATATTTGTTCCGTTCCCTTTTCAGGAACGCCGCCAGTACAAGGTCCAAAATATATCGTTGATTTGATTAGCTAGGTAGGTAAGTGTAGGTACTTAGCGATATAGGTTTCGATATGGAGATGCGAAAATATTGCGAAACTCTAAAAACGTTGACATTAGTGTTACCAGTTTTTAATTTCGCATCCGGTAGAAAATGTGTCTTACAAGAGAAAATGTTTCTGATTGGCTATCGTCACTGTCAGTCGCTTTCGCTACTCGGTAGACTTCAACTTCTTGGTTTATATTGGGTTTTTGTGGCCTCTTGTTGTCACAAAAGGTCGTAAACATCAGGTGGGCCATCGGCTTGTTCTACCATTTATTTGTTGCTAGAAAAAAAGTTCTACCAAAAAAAAGTTCTGTCGAGTCCGATATATTTATGCTGTGCTGTGCCAGCCAGGCCATAGATAAAGGAAAAAATAGTAATCAATCTGTGAGTGAAGATAACACACAGGAGATAACACGAAGTTGGTTTTGGTTTTCTTTTGAGTGCTTTTGAGATCAAAGTTTTTTGTACTCTTTTTATCATAATTGGGGTTTTCCTCAATTATATTTAGCACATACCTAATAAATTTACGTTCACGTAAACATCTGTGTGCATTATCGGCCAAAATACTACCCATTCGTGTTAAGTTTTGAGTTCGTGACTATTCCAGGTTTTCATTGCTTCTCGTAGAAAAGCTCGCCGCTCAGGCTTCTGCACAGCAATCTTTGTGGATCATCGCATGATGTCATGACTACGGTGAGTCTTCATAGTTTCCCCTTGTTACTGTTTCAATGAGTACAATGGTTGTCCTATCCGTGGGGGTCATTGCTCGTGATCGTAGAGGGTCGAACGCCGACCAAGACCCGTAGGTACCGTAAATTATCATTTAGTTCTGGCGCGCCGATCGCGCGAACGTGTGCACTCGGTTTTTAGATGGAATATTGCCAAGTCGGTCGGCAACGTAGGTAGGTACTTAACCGCTGAGCAGCAAATAGCACTCGTACTGAGAATAGTAGGTAGGTAGGTAAGGTACTACCTACAGGAATATTTTCATTGTTAGCCAATAAGTGGTTGTACAATATTGTATCCTATTTGAATGAGGCTTGAACCATCTGAATTATTGTGTTTGTGCTTTGAATGGAGTGCATTCAAAAAACGAATGCATTACTTATAATTTTGGTGTTTTTCTCCAAGCAAGGTTTAGTGTTGGACAGACCATCTGTAAGTTTTTTAATTTAGCTTGTTTATGGCCCTATTCTATTTAATTTTGCTATTATTTTTTATTAAATACATATAAATGGGAAATAAATTAAAATGTACCTATTCTATACACCACAAGGCTTTATTCCTGATTCCTACAACTTGTACTATTCTGTGGTCATACCTAAAGTTCATCTAAAATACAGACCATTGCTTGAAAATGTAATTGATCTTCTATAACTACTTTTTAAATCTGTAAAATACAGTTTCAGTCATACAAGTGAATGAGCCTAATATAAGTATTCAATTACACATAGTATGAATATGATGATACTAAACAGTTATGAACTCGAAGACTGAAACTGGGTTAGTCATCAATTAGCATGCCTTTCAGAAGCTTGCAAGGTGCTGGCAATAAACTCAATTGGCTGAGTCTATGGGCCTATTACAAACTCAACACTCCTAGTCATAATCACTAACACAGTGACACACAATACATATAAATACGGAGACAGGCCTAATTCTCAGTTTTATGAACACAGATAAATAAAATCATACAACTTTATTCTCAACTCAAATAAGTGTTTGACATTTTGCATACTACAAGACAAGGTAGTATCCCCTGCCTGCAATCACAGGGGATGCTAAGGGGATTTTTGTACAAAAACTCCAGAAATCTTTGCGAGTTCCTCCTGCAAAGGAGATTTCTGAAGTTGTTGTCCAAAAATCCTCACAATAACCAGTGTGAAATCAGAACAATTATATGAGTATAGTATAGGGCATTGAGTCATTCTATGTTCTTTGTTGCAGGTGCTACTGACCCCTAGAGACTGATTTTAAACAAGACTGACTCTTAACTGAACATGACCTAACTGACAATGTCTAAAGTCCTAAGCGCGCTCGGTGGGGCTTTGCCCGATGAGAGGCCCCTACTCTCGCTTCAGATAGTCGAAAGCATTGCCAAGTGCCCTACAGGCTACTGGCCCGTTAGTCGGACCTATGATGAGGATGCTGATGCAGGCTTGCTGCGCCAAAATGGACTGTTTGGCAAGAAGCCCAGCCACTACATTTGTTTGTCCAAGTCTGAAGGTAAGCCATACTTAAACTTACAAGTCTAGGTAGTTCTAGGTACTACCTACCTACCTACCTGAAGCATACGATATAACCAGCAATATCAAGGTTTCGATTCTTGTCTACAAAATAATGTGTAGAATCAAATAATGTTTGAGCGTAACTGGAAAATAAAAACAAATAATTACTGCTGCTTCTACAGTTATATATTTTTATGCAAAGTAGATGCGAATAGATAGATCTACTAATAGATAGAGAAAAAGTACCTTTTCTTGCTTTAATCTGTGAACAGATTATACATACTCATCTCTTAATCCTTTACAAAGCTCCTTATGTCCATTGTACCCGGTAACTCTAGCTCATTGATTTTCCATCTAATTAACTCTAATACGGGTGTCTAAGGGCAGGCTTTCACCACACGTTAAACAGTGGTTATAGAGCAGACAACCAAATAAAAATTAGACTATTGCTTATACAAATCACATCCAAATTCAATAACTAGTATTGCTTACAAGGTTTTAAAAATAAACTTCAACCAACATGAGCACTGGTATGGTAGGGTACTAAAACTTTCAATTCAGCAATTAGAATTAACAACATTACAACATTTACAACAGCGAAGGCAACGCGGCGATCTAATAGAGACCTATAAAATTCTTAAGGGTCACTGCAATGTACCAGAATTAGCAAGCATCTACAACCTAAACGAGAACACAAATCAAAGAGGACACTCTCAAACTGGTTAGCCTACCAGGTACAAGCAACGCTAAAGACATACCTTGCCAAATCGTGTGGTCGAAGCCTGGAATAGGCTGCCAGAGACAATAATTAGTGCTCCAACAGTAAACACATTTAAAAACAGTTTAGATAAACCAAGTACACAGACAATGTTAAGTGATATACACATATCAGCTTTAAGCTGCCTGTGTATAAAATTATAATAATAATTCTTTGCCAATCTGTATTAAATTAGTTCGAATCTGTAACTTTTCCAGGTAACAATTTTATCCAATGGTTAGGCTATCTGCTGGTTTGTGTTGGTTGGTGCACAATAGTCCTAGTTTACAGGCACATTGGTGGTGTTTCGTAACTTGTACGTCTTCTATTGAACAATGATGATAAGTAGATAGTTTGTTTAGTCAGCTTCCAAGAATAAAAAATTTACTGAAAGATTAAACCGTGTTTAACCTATGCAGGATTAGTTTTGGGTAATGTAACGTCCGGCAAGGTGGGGCGACGATCTGTGAAATGTAGCTGGCGAACACTGGATGAGAAGAGCCGAAGACCGGGCTCAGTGGCGCGTCTTGGGAGAGACCTACGTCCAGCAGTGGACTGATGTATATAGGTTGATGATGAACGGCGATCATGATGAATGAAATTTGATTTATTTATTAGGCTTTGAACTCGTTCATCAGTCCACACAAGGGTCGTTCTGTCTAGCGTCAGACATGTCTCAACGGAGTTTACTTTTATTACCACTTAGCGCATACAACATTCACGAACTAACTTTTTATTTTTCGCGCCTACGTAGGTGGGTTCATAAGAACCTATATACATTAACGTATTTCCTTTCCTGCTACGAGAAACGAGGTCAAAGTACCGGGCACTGAAACAAAGCTGCAAAAACATTACAAACAAAGGAAATTGGACGACATAGGTTTAGTTCTCAGACTGTATCAAGTTCACTCAAATTATGCACATAGCTGCACGCAGTTGGCAGTTGCTAATCATAATATTCATCATCAAACGAACTAAATATGAGTGGCGATCGCAATAGGCCATCTAGGCCGCAGTGATATCATAGCCGCAAAAAACGAAATAGGTATTAGGTACTCACTAAGAACGAGATATTTTTACCGTGTTTCGTGAGTTTTATTGCTTTTCCATTTTCGGCACAGTTGCATTGCATGCACCGTGATCACGGGACGAACTTAAACTTATTCTGAAAATGAAAAAGTAGTTCAATATAACCATGATTGAATTCTGATTAACCTTTTCCTCAAGGACCTTTGGACCGATTTAGAGCAGTTAGAAATCCTAGGGATCTGGCGTGAATAAACTTTGTCTTTGTAACTTGATAGAATTTGGATAAATTTTAATTTGAAAACAATACATTTTTCCTAATATAGCACTTAAAAAAATATGAGGAAATTTTATATGAAGAAAATTGTATCTTTGACTAAAACATTATTTACAAAAATAGAATTAATGTTGCAAATAAATAATTATAATTTTCATTGTGGTTTTAATAAAACTTAACATTAAGTAACTGACTTTGACTTTGATCGCCAGGTTAAGCGTATTAATTACCTCATTACATACATAACTGCACACATGGCAGGTAAAAGGGTGAAACAATAGCATAGTGACCGCTTACTATTATCTAGTCTGTACTATTATAGTATTATATAATCTGTGCTATTATGTATATTCTATCAACAAGTGGGTCAGACAGCATACAATTGAGATATCGTCATAAAGTTGGGTAACAGTCAGTACAAAACCGAAGGGACTTAGATAAGAAATAATTAGTTCAAAGACCCATAGCTGCAGACGAGCTCAACTGTCTTGATGGTCTCTAATTAATTATCCTGTCCTGGAGGAAGCAGACAAGGTTTTCGTTCAGCCATTTGTTTTGTAAATGCTTGCTACCAAAGCGGTATTCTGTGTAAATTAATCGCTCATAGCCTAAGAACTTAGGGGTATATTCATATTGGTCTACTAAAGCTGTGCTAACTAAAATGATTGCTAAATCTGTTGTCATCTCTTTTCGTTGTCATGCTAGTGACAATGATAGAGTATTTTTTAAAGCCGCACTAAAATGATAGTTGAATATGAATAATTACTATAGTCACCAACTTTGGACCCCACACAGTTGCTGTGTCGTGGTATCTGAAACTGCAACTATCATAACAATTATTTGCAGAACATGCAAACATTAATTTGTGCAGAACCGGATACGCATCTCTTGCGTCTTAGGTACTCAGACTTCAAGTTCGCTGTTTATCACAATATGGTAATGAATTATGATTCACTAGCTTTCGCTCGCGACTTCGCCAACGCTCGACGTCCCGTTTGATCCTGTTGATTTTCCGGGATATAAAGTAGCTTATTATGTTTAACTCAAGTTACGAACTATATATATATTCGAAGTTTCATACAAATCGGACGTAACAAACATCGAAACTTTGGCGTTAATGCGTTAATGGGATTACCGTCCTGGTTCACCCGGTTCTGCGAATCTGGCTGAACGACCGTTTCTATTGTCCATACCATCAATTCATTTCATTCCAATTCGGGTATTCAATAATATTCAATAACTCTTAATGATTATTACGTAGTTATGTATGACCTAACGATGTGATTGCCATTACTTTATCCTCCATTGATGGCTCGTGAGAACATAGCTACCCACCTCTAGAATGTCGTGGGAACCTGTTTGTCTAGAGTATCATTATCCTACGTAAAAGTACGCGTACGCGTTCAAGGACGATGGTTTTTCTGTAGTTTCTGGTTTTGTCAAGGCGTTCAAAAAAGTATCGCTTTCCGATGACTCATTAATTTAGGTATCGTTATTGGTATCGATTCGGTTGTTGCCTTTTTCTAAACTAACCTAATTTGACAGCTCTAAAATTATAGCCGTCCTTGTCGTTTCAGTTTATGAGAAAGGGACGGCAACATTTTTAGTGCTGTCAAATTAGGTTAGTTTAGAAAAATGCAACAACCGAATCGATACCATTGTACACTCAACAGTGACTTTACAATGTTCTAGGTAGTAGTATCTTATTTCACTACTAAGATAATCTGAATCAGGACTGCCAATTTCAGTAAAATTGATTTTAGTAATTTAGCTTTTTTACCCGTACGTCATAAGCCTTTGAAAACACAATACATAATTAATTTGAAAAAAGCGCTCATTGGTCTGATTAAAATTGAGTCAAGTTTACAACGCATTAGTGCATACACGCCCTTTCTTAATGAACCAGATGAACATTGATGATACCAAGTAACTTTTGATCTGCTCGCGTCCATAATACCGCGTGCACAGTGCACAGTATGTCCATGACGCTGCCGGCATTTTATTTATTTATTTTTTACTTTAACTAACACGGTTAGACCAATTACATTAGTTAAAGAGATAATAAGTCACATGCATAGAAAGAATTAAGAAAAATAACATACCTTAAAAATAGAAATAGTGTTAGAAATAATATTAAGTCATTACATAAGTTAATAAAATTAATTACAAAATCGAAGTTAAGTTAATAAAAATTAATCACATAGTCAAAAAGAATAAAATGCATGTAAAAGGCATGCATTCCGCTTAGTGAGAATAAAGGCGATGTTACAGTGGCATGAATGCCGTGGACTTATTGCCACAGCAACATCGCTTTTATTCTCACTAAGCGGCATGAGCATAGTGTGCACCCGGTATAAAGCTCACAGACAGCTATAAAATATCAATCGGCGTTAAAATTGGCCTACAATATAAAATTCGTCACTGAATTCCAATGGTGATTCGTTTCAGTCGTAAAATAAACAAACACCTTGCTTTTACTTTCATCGAATTGCGCAGCAAGATCGTACTTGTCGTCAATCACGGTTACTCAATGGACGATGACGGGTAACGGCTGGCTTGTTGAGTTAGTTACAGTTACGAGCTTCGATCATTAGTGGCCTCGACCTATAATTTGAACGGGCTTGGACAAGTAGGAAAAAATATGTATACTAGCTGATACCCGCGACACCGTACGCGTGCGAAACTTTCAACAAAAATATATATTAAAAATATATCTATCACCAGCATACGATAAACCTCGTAGCAAATGGCTGCTTTTGATTTAGAGAGTTCAAGTTGTATCTAAGAATCCACGTCTTTGATTTCAATAAAATGCCTTTGTTTCAATCCGGAAAAAGGGCTTCCGTATGGTATAAGTTTCGTTGAAATTAGTCCAGTAGTTAAGGCGTGATCCGCGAACAGACAAACTCGATTTTCGGAATCAGAATCGTTACTTTAGTAGATCTGCATACTTAGTTTCCATATCTTCAATTTTAGTTAAATTGGGAACATTGATTAAACTCTAGCACGGTTTTAGAGAGTTTGAAATTAGATATAACTTATTCCAATAAAAACTCGAAAGCCTGCAAAATATTAAAGGGCCAAAGACCCAGACGAATTGAATCGCCAACCCAGACAAATCAATAGAGAACCGTCCTTTAGTCCTTTTCATCTGTAAGGCGTAGACTGATGAACCCTAGGTTTTTCATTATAAGGTTCATTATACCTACTATGTTTAAAGTACTTTAAAGTAGGTACTGCTTTTAGACGTGGTTTGGCGCCTAATAGTGATACGAAGTACAGAAGGGAAGGTTGTATTTCAACTAGATTTAAAAAAGTTCCGAAGCACTTCCTAAGTCATCCCTTGTGGTCAAACAAGTAAACGGCGAATTCAAAGCCCTTGATCCTTCTGATTTTATTGAATTTGACTTTGAGTTGTAAAGAGGTCAACCATTCGGTGATCGCGCTGAATGTCGCTGAACTTTTCTAATGTAAAGAAGTAACTACACCTCAGGCGTTTGATTTGAACTAGATGAACTTGTGTTGGGATGTTGAACTCCACTTTGCCGATGAACTTTCGTCTGAGACTTGAATTAAATTTCAAAATCTTTATTTATATTAATCGGCCAATGCTCGAAGTCTACGTACGCGCGACCTAGAATCAACTAAATAATACTCTAGCTGAATATGCATTTTTTGCTTTCTCTTGTGTGAATTACTTCTTATCTTTGACTGTTGAGATGTCTGTACTCTGTAGTGAATCATAGGAATGCATTGTGTTGAGATAAAATACCAATCTTGGATGCCGTGGCGGAATTGTGATGCCGATGTTTATTATCACTTGTACACAATCAATAACAATAACACAAGACATTTTTTTGTACAGCGGTTATTTAAACTTTAATTAGAGTCCATAAACGAGAACCCTCAAAAAACACTAATACTATTCGATAAGTTAAAAAAAAATTATAAAACACAACCAAGCTCTTATGGGTTTGGACGAATTAATCTAAGGTTAGTGGCCAACTCTGGTGACGTCACGGAGTTTTTAGACCACCTTAAGGTCTCCGTCATGGCTTAACGACTAAAAATAATAATATGGTTGAATTCTCAAATACGCTGTGCTGTGTTTATTCGTCCAAGATTCTGTTACATCATGTAGAGGCGTTCAGCTCTGGCTAAGGAGTTTCCATTGTTCGAACTTCTTCTTTTCAGAGCTTAGCGTTTAACACTCACTTTTTTCATCTGTAGGTGTTCCTGGCTATGTCATGGATGGCATGGTGATCGTTGGCGAAAGGGAAGCCGCCCCGCCAGGCTACAGCGTGGCCGGACGCGCGGGGAAGCGAAGACTTTGTACCAGAGTATCGCGTCCAGCTGTCACACCCTCTATCCCACCTGTCACTGACGTCATCGTGTGTTCTAAGATGAGGCAAGCGCCGCAAGGTTTCATTCTAGCCGGGTAAGGAAGCAAAAACTTAGCATCCATGCGTTCAGATATTACTCTCAGACACATCTCAGAACCTCTGTTCCTTCTCGATGAATCGTAGGCCCGTGTGTTGATACTCAAACACTGACTCAAGCATAGATTTTTGTATGATTAAATCTCTACTCAAATCTATGGTTGAGTAGCGATTTCTCTATTGGCATACGGGCTGTAGACTGTTTAAAGGCGCTCATACTAAGCATTGGCCTATTTATTTATTGAAATGCTTCTCATCTGTTTCAATCCCAACCACGTGCTATATCCTATTGTGCTGTCTTGACAATTAGGCTCAGTGCTTATAGGTATAACAGATTGTTAGTAAGACATGTTTCTTGTACTAAATTTTCAATAAACTTTTTTTTTAATTTTAAGTGCCTGTCGAGCAGTCCTGTCTGTTTTACAAAGGTTTGTTTAATTGTTGCAGTGAGATAAACGGCAAGGTTGTGTGCTATAAGGTAAGCGGCGGCAGCACCGACAACTCGCCGACTCACAACGAATATGAGAACTTAGTCACCAATATCACGCCAGAAGCTAACAGAAGGTGAGCTTATCTTATTTTTAGGGGCCATCTCCACGAGCGAGAGAATCGCTGCGATATTATGTTGCGTTCACACTATGCCGGGAGGGACTTGGGCAAGGATGTGGGCACAAGCATAGTGTGAACACGATAATGCCTGTCCCGCGGGCCTAAGATGCGCACCGCGAGATATTTGTCATGTCGTTCTGTCAAAATGTAAGCATTTTGCACCAGTTTAGGAAGTTTAGGCATTATCTGTGGTAATGTTGTCAAAAGTGTACATTATGGCGCGTTTTGTCGACACCATTAGGTACCACAGATAATGCAATAGTTCCTATACTGGTACAAAATGCTTACATTTTGACAGAACGACATGACAAATATCTCGCAGTGCGCATCTTAGGCCCGCAGGCCCAAGTTTATGCCCTTGCTCTCTAATGAGAATAAAGGCGATGTTGGCAATAAGTCTGCGGCAATAATGCCGTCAGTGGCATGGGCATAGTGTGAACGCGGTATTATCTTTGTGCCACGTATTTTTATACACTCTTTTGACACGTGTCTCTACACGGCGATGCTATCGCAGAGATAGTTTGTATAGAAATACGTGATATCGTCGCGATTATCTCGCTCGTGGAGATGGCCCCTAGTGTTCCGGAGTCTGTTTGTCATCTCTATATACCAGAGCTGAACCGTAGAAGCTACAGAGTTGATATTTGGAATAGTTAAGTACTATTACATAGTTGTACTATTCATTTTATTGCCATTTATATTATTTTTACTTATTTTTTTGTGATATGTGTCGGTGTACAATGTTTTTATACCTGCCATGCATATAATAAAGGAATTTTATTTTCATCCCACCATCTCGGAAAGAGTATTTTTGCACTAAGTTTGTGAATTAAAAAAACATTAAACCTATTTACTGCTAACTCTATGGTGCCGAATATATCATACAACTTTTTTTTAATTTGTTAAAAACTCAAAAAGCAACTTTGCACTCTTGTATAACAAATAACTATTATTCTGTGCAGTCATATAGTTATTGTTTATGCTGTGGGTGGCCTGACCTACTTTGCCTTGCGGTACGTAACTAGATACGGCCAGCGCGGATCGAAAGTGCAAGGCAGTACTTCCGGCAATACAAATGTACTGATAGATCAAGCCCCCCCCCCCCCCCAAATCTAAAGTCGTCGATCAGATGCACCTTTAGTTAAGCGGCTATTTCAGCCAATAACATTAAATCACCTCCATATCAAATGTTAAGAATATACGTATTTCGTCAGACTTCGCGCAGTTCCGGAACGTCCCCCGAAGCTGTCCCCTCTAGTCTCGGAGCTGAACCAGTTGAACCTTCAGTCAGGAGCGTACCCTCGCATCGAGGAGTTTACTTCGGAGCACGACTACGAGGCGCTGAGCCCCTCCTACAACATTAAGCCATCGCGACCTGCGCCTAGACCACCATCAGCTAAATCACCCATACCAGGTATAGTCACGTGACACGGTCACATGCAATACAACGTGCCAACATCTCGCTCATGCTTTTACTTATTACGACATAGAAATAGAAAATGTTTATTTTGTTATTTCTATAAATACACAATATTATTAAATTGAAACTTAAAATTATATAAAAATAACAAAAATGGCAACCACTCAGCATGGTGCCAGGGCAGGATATGCTATTACCGTGCCCGGGCGCTAGTTTTCAGTGGTTGGTTTCAGTTTTAAGTACTAGCTTTCGCACGCGACCTTGTCCACGTCCGTTGTGGCTTAACGACTGTTTGAGCTGGGACCGACCGTTTAACGTGCCCTCCGAAGCACGGAAGCGCTCAGATGTAAATGCTTAACTTAGAATCGGTAAAGATTGTTAAGCTACGACACGAGCGCTTCGAATTTAGTTACTGAAAGTACAATAAATGATTTTTTTTTCATTTTCCAGGATCTCCAGCAGCGTTACCAACATCGCCCACAGCACCGGCGCGTAAGAAAAACCCCGCACCATTACCCCGAAACAACACCATGTACCAGACCCTAGGGGGGTACAGCGGCATGGAAGGGGTGCCTTTCGTACTCAATCCCAAACTACGAGGGCTCCCTAGTGATGCACTGGTCAGTATATAACTATTTATCACTCATAATGCCTTGTAGATTGAATAGTGCTACTTAGTTATGGGTCAGAATCACAATTAAAAACTTGTGTGTGCACAAATGGACTTTTGTATTCGAAGAACAGCACTTAAACTGTTGCCATCCCTTTATCATGAACTGAAACAACAAAGACAGCTATCATTTTAGTGCCCTCAAATTAGTTTAGAAAAATGCACCAATTTTATTGGTGTCGATTCTGTTATTGCATTTTTCTAAACTAACCTAATTTGACAGAAAATTATGGCCATCTTTGTCGTTTCAGTTTATGAGAAAGAGAGGGCAACATTTTTAGTGCTGTCAAATTAGGTTAGTTCAGAAAAATGCACAAACAAAATTGGGGGCACTTACTCAATAGAAGGAATACCTTTGATTGATATTTTATCAATAGGTTTTATCTTGTTTCAGGCGATGTTGCCATCTATCCAGCGTCGCACGCGCTTCGATCTAGACCGCGATTATTCTTACAGTTTCTCAGTGGAGCGGCAAACGTGAAAACCTACCTTAACTACCCTGACATAAGGTTTACTATACCTTGTGCCTTCAAACTTATAAATCGTGACCATGAATATTGATCCCAATATGATTGTAAATTTACAAACCACGATTCGTTTCAGTAAACGAAATACATTTTGTAGGAAGTAATTTATTATGTACTTGAAATAAGTATTCTCGATAAATTTATAATAGACTGACCCCGCTAAGTTTGCAGAAAATCCAATATAGCTGAATTTGAAAAGTTATAGTTGGAAGGGATCTCTGCGAAAACGAATTGACAACAAAATGCACCACGAAAGTTACTGATGTAAGGTACTATGTACAAATCTTTTTGGGGTTAGCCTTTTACTCCATCGCAGGCTTACGTGGGCAGAACTAGACTGATTTCTAGACTCATGCTCAAGTAAGCGGACTGAGTTAGAAGTTACACATTGATGTTAGTAAGACGGCTGTATGACATTGCAATACATTTTGTAGTGTATTCATACTGCTCAATGAACTGATGGTTATAGCTCAAGGAATTAAAGTTGTGAGCGTCACAGGATTGTTCACGAACAATGTAAAATGATAATACAGTTGGTTGGGGCTCAACGGGAATACACTTGTTTGTTGATGAATTTTTGGAAGGAAAAAAAAACCTGTGTGTCAAAGAGAAATGGGGCAATGACAAGATGACGTTGAATAGAGAATTATGTAGTGCAATTATGTCTATGGAAATAGTAGTTTCCTTATATCGATCACTCAATGTTTTATATAATTTAATTAATTATTTTAAAGCTATTGAACTATGTAATTAGAGGATAAATTTATATTTGTCATTTAAAATGGTTGTGTAGTTTATGGTTCGATCACAAACGAAATTATAAACAAGTACGTAGATGTTACGTAAAAATATAGAAGAATGATTTGGCATAATTTTATCGTGTCATTTGTGTTTACTATTGTTTTGTACTATTTGTAATTTTATTTCATACCCAATTTAGGCATGTGATTATAGTATCTGTACGGAACCCGATCGTGGGCGACACACAGTTGACCAATTTAGTTTAACATTTGTGCCAATAAAAGTTCAATGTTTTTTGAAGTTTTAAAATGTGTTACCCAGCGCGGCGGTGCCAGCCAAGTTAGCTAGTCAAAAGAACAATAGTGATTACATAGTCGTTATAAATGCACGGAATAAAACCTGTCTAGTTTTTAACCGACTTCAAAAAAGGAGGAGGTTCTCAATTAGGTTGTATTTTTTTTATGTTTGTTACCTCAGAACTCCGTCATTTATGAACCGATTTGAAAAAATCTTTTTTATCTGAAAGGGTATGCTTCCAGATTGGTCTCATAAATTTTTTATCAAAATCAGTTGAGTAGTTTGGCAGTTAAATAAGAATAACTCGAAAAATCACGTCATTCACGTACACGACACTGCGTATTTGCTTTCCTGTGCCGTTTCTGTGGTGCTTACGATCAATAAAATAGTCCTAATGAACTGCTATCATCATCATCATAATCATCATTTGATGATGAATGCGTATCAAATTGAAGTCGGTTTTTCCAGTTTTTTAAACTTATAAATTATATCAACAATGTTCAAATTTGACCGGAATGGGTCCAAATGACACCGCTCACTCAAAATACCTACATACGTTTACTTTTTTACATTACATTGCTAAACTAACCTAAAGCACTAAAGTTACTGTTACTGCCAGCACTTCCTCATGAACCGAAACGCCAGACAGCTATAATTTTACTGTGTACTGTCAAATTAGGTGTCAAATCAACACCATTGTCCTATTACATTTCTATACATTGTAGGTAATTTTTTGATCACCCCTTTTTGGGCCTTTTAGTTAGCAGATGTATAGCCATGATAGAGGCTGTGGTCTGTCTCAAAAACTCCTTTTATATTGAACTTTTTCCGAATGAATGTAGTGATTTATTTACAGGGTAGTTTTATAGCATCAATCTCGCATTACAGCCATGCAATGTTAATGTATTTGATCACATACTTATTAAAAAAAATCACGTAAGTACCTAATCATTTGTTATTATGATATCGAAGTTATCAGGAATGTTGAATTATATTATTATGCCGCCCAACTTCTGTGCTATTTGTGTGTTTCGTCAATTATTTGTGTACATATCTAGATTTACTTAGGTTCCTAGTTTCACGTGTTTGTTTAGATGTTATGTATTTTATCGACGTATGATCTTGAATTTTATATGAATGCATTGAATATTTTAGAATTACGACATCTATGTTAATAAATGAGGAATTCCCTTCCTCGGTAATCCATTGAAATGAATAGAAAAATTGATAAAAATATGATAGCTGAATAATACAATTGTTACTAAACCAATAGTTTACACCTCGATGGTCGTCTACGCTTCACTCAAATATTTATTAGCGATACTTGTAAATATTCTTGTAAAATGCAATTAGATGATTAGTACGGCTTTTTTACGCACTAGAAATGTAATATCATTAAAATGTTAGTTATAATGGAGAAATAAAATTTAAATTATTGACTGATTACTCCTCTGTTTGTTTTTATAAATCCTACGATCGCCTAACTGAAAACTGGTGTTATTCCTTAATTTGGAGTTAATTCCTAAGGCTGCGTCCCCATCAGACACGGTGCGCCGTCCATTGCCCCTGTCAGTCGATATCAACAGCGAAATATCGACTGACAGAGGCAATGGACGGCGCACCGTTAACGGCACTGTGCCGTGTCTGATGGGGACGCTCCCTAATTGTTTAGAGACTAACTAGCCGTTTGTATGTATGAAACTTTCTTTCTCTTTATAAACTGCGAAATAAAATATAGCCAAATAATTTAACAAAAATAATTTTATAAAAATACCGTTTCATACAAAATATTTTCGCTTAAAATCACAACAAAATTGCTTAACGTAAACTTTGCTAGTAAATATCGATCTAAATAGAATAATATAGCTAATATAAAACATTTATAATATAATTTCTTTTATCACCAAAGTTTTTTTTAAATTATACATATTCTATTCATCTCGATACTCACTAGCTTTAATTTGTGTATTGTATTCTATATTGCTTGTTGAAATCGCTCGAATACAAAAAAAATATACATTTTAATACATTCATCATCCACCCAATAATTTCTAATCTACTCAACAGTGCTATGTCACAAGAAAATTACAATATAAACAAACTATAAATTTTCATGAACGCTAACATACAGGACACAAGAGATAACAGTAAGTAAAAAAATAGCGAATGTATGAAAAAGTATAATGAACATCGCTGCAACCTTTACTTTTACAATAAGGCCCCAACTACTAAGATTCGATGAAAGTCTTCATAGTCCTATTAGAAGTTATTTGAAAACTATTTTTGGCGCTTATTTAAGCATTTTATTATACAACGAATTTAACTAAGATCAATAAAGCTATCACGTTGGTGTTACTAGGCTATCGCATCCATACATTTGCATCGTAACTTACTATTATAATTTGACAAAATAATAAAAAAAAACATGATGTTACTCTCAGGCCTTTTGCACATTAAAAGATACTAACACAAGACAATAATTGTATGCGCGTGTCTTATCCAACATAATACAAAATATCTTATAATATGTATGGTCTCATATAAACAATCAAGCGACTGAATGTCGTATCGACATTTATAAAACACAAGAAAAATATCTTATTATGTGCAAAAGGCCTCATATGTTGCAAATGTATAGACAGATCACCTACACAACAATGTGCTCTAAGCCTTTGGATCTTGCTTTACGGTTCGTCAAAGTGTAGATAAGGTTAGTCCAGCCCGCACGTGCGCGGCAGCCGCTGTCATTGAGGAGGCTTCATCTGTTTCTGCTGCTCGAGTAGGCGCTCCAGGGGCGAAGGCCCAGGACCTGACCATAGCGACTGGAACAAAAATTGCAATTATTACACATACAAAAAAAACAAAAGCATAATCTGCACTAAATTAGCTCAAAAGCTCGAAGTTAGACCATAGAATGTTTTCTTTCAGGGTTTGAGAAGTTGCAGATGTATTACCTGAGGCGGATGATTCTGCGCGGCTCCCCATTGGGAAACATTAGGTGCTCCGCTAAACAGCGAGTACGTATTGCTTGGAGCTTCGCTTAAACCTTCACCATCCTGAAAAATCAGATGCTGATTTACAATCAAGTAAAAATCCAAATTAAAAGGCGAACCTAAACAGCAAACAAAAACTCACCTTATTCTGTTCCATATCCTTCCGCTCAAAATTCACATTCCTCTGCATATCGACGCCGTTATTCCCAAAACCCATATCCATCATATCTTTGGTCTGGTAAGTCGCCGGCTTCATTTGCATCGGCTGATACCCAAGCTTATTGCTGAACTGTGGATACATTGTGGAATCGTAGGTGACCGGCGGGTAGGTACTGAAGCTGCTTAGCGTAGAGTTGAAATTCGGCGAGGATACCAAGCTTTGTAACGATTGCATCGGCTGGCCGATAGTCGACGGCAGATACGGCTGGCTCTCGGTCTTGTTCTGAGATACTTGCGCGTTGTAAGGTAGGCTGGCGGTTTGGTAAGGTAAGTTGTTGACCGGAGCGAAGTAGGTGGGTTGCAAGGTCTGGATGTTAGGGGTGTAGTTGTAGTTGGGGGCGGTTTCTGGCTTCCACCATGAGGACTGCTGGAAATTTTCAGGCATCGGCCCCTGTGGCACCCAGTTGGAGCGTTGCTGGTTGAACATGGGGCTGGTAGGCTTGAAGTTATCATCTCTAAACTTGTTATCGTTGTATTGGTTCTCCTGAGCGTTTTGCCAGTAGCGGTATTGGTTCGCGAACCGCGGAGGTAGATCGTTTAGGAAGTTCTTCTTATCTCCCGATATTTGGTAGTTCGGGTTGAACTTGTGTTCTTGGAACATATCTTGGCGGGAGTTTTGCTTCTGCATGGCGGCAGATCTGACATCTATTTCTTTAGGGTTAACGACGGGCAGCCTGATGCCTTGGTTGTTGACGCCGGGTTGGTAGTTCGGGTTGTAACTGATCCCTGTATTCTGTAACCCGTAGTGCTTCTGGAAAGTCATTCGTGGCGCTTCGGAGAAGTTCTGTGAGGGGTTGGTCCAGTTGGGAGAGTGTTCACGTTTCGGCTGGAAGGGTTGGGTGGTCTGGCTCGCCTTTGGTTCTTTTTTGACTTCCTCCTTTTCTTTTTTCGGTTCCGGGTCGGTGTTCACAAGATGTGGATAGCCAGATTTGTCCTTGAGGGATAGAATGCCGCCGGTTTTCTTACCGATCGGAATGTTGGCGAGAGATTTCATGAACTTCGGTTGAATAATCTTGGTCTTTTCGTCCTTAGACTCTGTTGTGTCCGTCGAGGAGTCAGGAGTTGGAGGTGGCGTTACAAATTTTACCTGAAACACATCAATACCTGTAGGAACTTTTTCGCGTCGGTATAAAACTTTTGATGGTGGTAACTAGTTACCTGTTTATTGGTCTCCTCTTGTTTCCTCATAATGGCAGCCATCGCGATGTTGACTCGAGGTTTGCGAATTTCCTTCTTGTCGTCAAATTTACTGTTGTTGTCTTCGCTCCCTTCGTCGTCATCCTGTAGAGCATGCATTAGCTATTGATAGAGATATAAATATTGGTCGCGTAATTTCAATACAACTTGCCTGACCATACAACTGTTCAATGGTGATCAGCTGCATGAAATAGCAAAAATCTTTTATTAAATTTGGTCTACGGTAATCTTTTTATCAATAAGAAGTCAGTTGTGAGAATACAAGAATGTAATATTTGTTAAAGTAAATGAAACATGAATCTTAGCAATTTTCTAGTTTCTATAACACAGATAATAAGTAAATGTACCTGTAAGTCATCCTGTGTGGCCATGGCTCGCTCTTCTCGCGCTCGTTCCAACGATCCTTGCGGCTTCAGGATGCCGGCTCGCTTCTCTCGAACTGCGGATAAAACGCCTCATTTTAATGAAACGTACGTTTATAAAGGCAAAGGTAAAGGGACAGCGATCGATAACACTAATGGAACATGCATCCATGGAAACTGTACGTATCTCGTGGGTTTTTCATTTATAAATTGTTGCTGTTAGTAATCGGACAACACGCGATTTTCGACGACAAATTAAGGGACATTCGTTATGTTGAATGAATAAATGAACGAATGAAAATACTTTATTGTACATAGGTACATTAGGTACACCTTATAAACTACATGCGAGACAGCTTATACAGAAAATAAGATGAAACTATTACAAGGGGCGGTAACTATGGTACGCGATTAAAGCAAATATATGTCACCTTTCTCCCTAAAATCAGCTTCGGATATAACGACAGGCGGCTTGAACGCCGGCGCCTCGTCGTCACTATTGTCAGTAGACTCGGCGTCGCCTGCGACTGCGTTCTCCTTCGACGCGGATAGTTCCGCTATCGCGATGGAAAGCTCCTCGCCGCCTACTGATGCCGCTGTGAATGTTGTCTTGCCGTCTTCTTCACTGACGGTGTACAAAATATTTAAACATAAATATAAATATTCTCGGACATATCACACAACGCTCTCTAGTCCCAATTATTTAGTAGTAGTTCGCCCCCAACTGAGATCTAGTGATGGTCGGAGGTTAATAAAACACAAACAATTTTTATTGACCAATGGTTGCATTAACTTTGCAAATCGCATCGAAATCGCCGTCTAGCTAAGTACCAGTCTTACTTGAACTACAAAATCATTGAAACTCCAAGAATGTTAGCTCACGTTATACTGGGTTTTCCAATTTTATAATTTTTATAACAACCCAAAAAATATTAGACCTAGAATCAAAATAAAAACGGTTTTGGAATGTCTAAACAAAACCCTATCATATGACACCCCACTTGATATTTTTATACGACCTTTTTTTTACTCCCTTTGGACCCTCATAACTTCACGACCCTTTGACCGATTTACTTCATTTAACAAACCAGTAAAACTTAAGAGTACTATCCGTATACCTACCAATTCTGTGAAGATCGGATAAGCGGTTCAAAAGATCTCGACGAACAAAATACAAACATGCAAACATTTTTTGTCCAAGTTGTCACTAAGATCTCGTTCGCTTCGCTCACTCGATCAATTATATATTTTAACATAGTATAAAACAAAATCGCTTCCCGCGTCTGTCTGTAATATGTATGTATGTATGCTTAGATCTTTAAAACTACGCAACGGATTTTGAAGCGGTTTTTTTTAATAGTTAGAGTGATTTAAGAGGAAGGTTTATATGTATAATACATGCATAATATTGTAAAGAAACACTGATAAATTTACAATAATGTAACCCAAGGTGTAAAATAGTAATGTTTGAAAATTTGACATTTGAAAAAGACAGCTGTAATTTCAACCATGATAACAGGCTTCCTGTTGGCCAAAGGGTAATACCATGAGACTGCGGTCAGACCGACGCAAATTCAAATCCAAGGCGACATAAAAGCTTTTTGCAACTTTTTACTATTCTTTTTTTTTTTTACTTTTCTACCCGTGCGAAGCCGGGGCGGGTCGCTAGGTTACTATATTTATATTTAATTATCCATAAAAGCGCTCGTGGCTAGGCTTGCTTAGTCAATCTTCACTGGTTATCTAAGTTAAGCAACGTTCCACGCGGTGACTATTTGGATGGGTGACAAGCAAGATGATCTATAAAATGACAAATGTATTGACCTACCCTTCAGGAAACGATGACGTGAATGTTAACCAGTCACCTCTTACAGAGCATGTTTAAAAAGAACGTGCCTTGTGAAGCATTGCATTGCGTCTATCACTGTGAGACATACTGCTTCACCGGACATACTCTTCCATAAAAAGTTAAATGAGCTTTTCGAAGATGGCCTAAAGGTGCACTGAATTAAGAGATATTTAAATTCGACAAAAACCTTATAAACTAAAAAATAGGGTACAATGGTATCGATTCGGTTGTTGCATTTTTCTAAACTAACCTAATTTGACGGCACTAAAAATCTTGGCGTCCCTTTCTCATAAACTGAAACGACAAGGACGGCTATAATTTTAGAGCTGTCAAATTAGGTTAGTTTAGAAAAAGGCAACAACCAAATCGATACCAATATCTAAGTAAGTAGAGTACTCACGTGTAAGTAAAGTGGTCAGGCCTAAGGTCCGCCAGCCGCTTGCCCAACCGCAACAATCTGTGCGCGCGAACTCGCTTCTGTAACTCTGGCTCGTCGGCTAAACACACACTTGGCACTTCTGGGGGTGATCTACATACAGGTGATCAATAAACAATAAATAAATATTCTTGGACATATCACACAACACTCTCTAGACCCAAACTAAGCAAACCTTGTACCATGGAAATTAGATTGCTGATAGAACCACTACTCACTACATAGTATAAAGCAAAGTCGCTTCCCGCGTCTGCCCTAATGTCTGTATGTATGTATGCTTAGATCTTTAAAACTATACAACGGATTTTGATGCAGTTTTTTTTTAATAGAGTCTTTCAAGAGGAAGGTTTATATGTATGATACATCATCATCATCACTGCGTTGCACCCGTGCGAAGCCAGGGCGGGTCGCTAGTTAACAATAAATAATTATTCTTGGACATATCACACAACACTCTCTAGACCCAAACTAAGCAAACCTTGTACCATGGAAATTAGATTGCTGATAGAATACTCATATAAATTCAATAGAAGAATTGATGGAGGACATATCTAAAGATAATACCACAGATAATGCAATAGTTCTTAAACTGGTACAAAATGATTACATTTTGACAGAACGATATGACAAATATCTAAAGATACGTTCTTGAGGTATGTATTCTGGTCAAGCACTAAACCGGACTTAAGCATACATATGAATCTCTACTCAAATCTATATTCTATGCTTAAGTAACGATTTCTATAACAGAATACAGTCAGTAGTGGATAATCGATATAGGAAAAAAGTTTAGGTTAAGTCAAATTCAGAGTTTGAACGTCTTTTCTACATTATTCAATATAACAATAGCTTACTCATTGTGAATAGATTCTTGTATCGGCGAAGGAACGCGGTCTCCGTATGTATCCCAAGACGCATGGTTTGGAAACCGCAGCTTTTTCAACGAGTCTTCCAACGGAAGGAATCCGTGGAGCTCCTCATCTTCAGGTAATGGTACTGTGATGTCTAAAATACGAATTGAAGAGTTCATTTCTCATCTATACTAATAAAATAAAGAGGAAAGATTTGATTGTTCGTTTGTTTGCATTGAATAGGCTCCGAAACTACTGGACCGATTTGAATATTTTTTCACCGTTGGGAAGCTACACTATCCCCGGGTGACATATGAGTATATTATATTTTCAAAAAAATTAGGGATCCCTAATAAAACTCCAATAATGTAACCCAAGGAGTAAAAAATTACCTTAAAAAACCCGTGCGAAGCCGGGACGGTCCACTAGTAATTCATATAAACAATAACAATATTTGATCTAACTTATAAAAACGTATATAAATTAAATTGTACCTCAAACTTTTCTAAAGCCTGTGGCATCCCACAGGGACCGATCCATGGTCCGCTCTTAATTCTTCTAGACATAAATAACGAACATTTTTTATGCACGTTATTTGAACAAATAATCCTATAGATAGAGAACTTGGTGCCGTTACTAGAGTATACTTACTGGTATCTCTGGGCTCGGTGGCCGCCAGTTGGTTGAGTGAGTGAGCTAGAGCCGGCCAGAGCGCGGGTTTGGCGCGCCACGCCGCACTCGACACCACGACGCAATGCGCCAGCGTCCACTCGAGCCACACCTTTACTGGGAACAAAGATACTACTGTCAGAACGTACCTTATTTTTAAAGAAAGAAAAGAAAGAAAGAAAATACATTTATTTATGACACACCAACGGGCACAAACAAGAAATACACAGAGTAAGTAGAACACAAAGACAACATAAACTATAAAATGTGTATCTCCCTGCACTGCCCATCTAATGTTACATACATGTAACATGTAACTTTTACATGTTTCACCGCAATCTCACATGACGCTAAATGATGCAATCATAAAATCTGATATTCAAGTTTTTGGTCCACGCATTACATAATTTCTACGACACAATCTTGAATAAACAATAAGAATTGGACCGCGTACGAAGTTACAGCACGTTTCGGTGACAATATACCGGTTAAGAGTATTAATTACAATAAAATAAATGTACAAATTATACTCGGATTCGATTATAGCGGATATAGCAGTACAGTGCCAGAGACAGATCACAGTGGAAGATGCTGGAGGAGGTTTTTGCCAAAAGGCACACTGAACTGAGGGATATTTTGTAACACAAAAGAAACAAAAAGTTCAGAATCAAAGGCTTAAATAAATAAAAAGTATAATCTCGCAATACTCACAGGGCGCTAAAGTCCGGTCCGGCGGTGCGTCCGCCGTGTAAGCGGGCAGTAGAAGCGCCAACAATGCACCGATAGCCAGTGACTGACTCAAGTGAGCCGATACAGCCTCACACTCTGTCATACTGTTCACTTCCATTGTGAAGTCTTCCGTCGACGAGTGAACTAGCCAGATTAGGACGCACGCCATCTAACAAATCAAAGTATTTTAATATTATCTAGCGACCCGCCCCGGCTTCGCACGGGTGCAATGCAGTGATGATGATGATGTATTATACATATAAACCTTCCTCTTGAATCACTCTATCTATTAAAAAAACTGCATCAAAATCCGTTGTGCAGTTTTAAAGATCTAAGCATACATACATACAGACATTAGGACAGACGCGGGGAGCGACTTTGCTTTATACTATGTAGTGATACGAGTTCGTCCAGGGAAGTACTGACGCCAAGCAGTGATGCTCGTATTGCTGTGCCACAGTTTGAAGGGCATGGGTGTTGCATTGTTTGTGTAATTACATGCACATGAGAAGTACTGTAAAATCAATCAATCAATTCTTGTCTGAATGGCCTTTGTAGTGTTGCCCGTAATTTCGCCATTGTCACGTCTTACCTTGATAAGTGACATTGATTCAAAACTGTCGGTAGCGATTAGCGTAGTTAGCGATGAATTCAGGGAATTCACCAAAACTTTGGCTTTTTCTAATCTGTGTAAACAAAAAAAACGAGTTAGACGTACAAACAGACGGGTTAGTTTCAATAGACGTAATAATGAACAGAACATGGACTTCCAACAGTTTCTCGTCATAGTCAACCAGTATATAAAACTAAATTAAAAATAAATGCTACCTGTCGCTCCATGATAAAAATGAACTGAAATACTCACTCTTCATTAGTGTGTATGTAGTGTGCGGCGCGAATCAGCTCAGACACGTATGTGTGCGCGTCGTATCTGTGTGTGGTCGCCGTCGGCGCTGGACTGTTGGTTATTGGCATACCGGGTAACACCGGCATCGTTATATTGTCCTGCCTGTATGGTAGGAGGTATCAATTACATCAATGTCTGGTATCTAGTCAAATGCTTACATAGTCTTCGGGTCAGGACATTTGACAGTCTGAGGACGGCCTCAGAATAGCAAGTTTTAAAGCCCTCAAGGTTTCTAAGAAACTACTTTAACTAAAGAAAGTAAATCTGCGGGCCTAAGATGCGCACCGCGAGATATTTGTCATGTCGTTTTGTAAAAATGTAAGCATTTTGTACCAGTTTAGGAACTATTGCATTATCTGTGGTACCTAACAGTGTCGACAAAACGCGCCATAATGTACACTTTTGACACTTGTTACTCGTCGTACCTCTCTGAGGACGAGATAGTAGTCATGCAGAAATGTCAAAAGTTGAAAATTCAAAGGCGCGGTTTCACGACAACAATACCACAGATAATGCAATAGTTCTTAAACTGGTACAAAATGATTACATTTTGACAGAACGATATGACAAATATCTCGTGGTGCGCATCTTAGGCCCGCAGGTGAACAGAAGAGCCTGAAATAAATAGTGACAAGGCTTCAAATTACCAAGCAAGCAGAACTCTACTACAGGATGCGTTTAACCAGTGTAACCAGTTTAACCTTATCTACAAAGCGGTTCTGTAACGTACCAGGTTAGCAGACCTCGCTATGAAGTGGCTTTCCGAACATGTGAACATACTCACTGCGCGGCGGCATGGAGAGTCCGCGCGAGGTTAGCACGCGCTGGCGGGAATGGAGCTCGAACCATCAGCGAGCGAACGTGCCAGTATAATGCGCCTAACCGTCTTCCGCGCCGCCAGGCTACTAAAGCCAGCTGGTTGTACGGCTGTCCGCAGGCTACTGATACTACCAACGCGTGCCTGCAACGAAAAGTGATAATTTGAAAATACTTTTGTTAGAGAAGGCGCGTACGTAACATTGAAATTGCTAAGATATGGGCAGGATACGTTCTGTTTGGAGAACTAAGGGCGAGGCCCCATTAGTGCGTTACATTGCATCTATGGATTACAAGGTAAAAAAAGAGATGAAGAGAATAGAGATGTAGTCGTAAAGCTTCTAACCCAACGCAACGCATACCCAATGCATATACCTAATAAATACAACGCACTAATGGGGCCTCAGCAAAGCATAGCCAGTTACCTGTAGAAGGTGTGTGCGACGCGCAGCTGTTGCTTGTATCTTGCCAAGTCGCCGAGATGCACGAGGCAGTGCTGACAGATGTACCGCGCGGCGGCCGGCGCCAGCAGTCGCGCGCCGCCGCCTGCCTCGCCCGCGCTCCATCCTTCCACCCAACCCAGCAGGGACGCCCTGCGTCTGGGAAATAACAGGAGGTCAGCACCAATCTATATCATAATCGCTGATCTAGGGAATGTGTGCAGCGGGAACAACAGGTTAGCAAACAATCCACCGCTGTTTGCTTGCGTTTCCCGAGTCTTTTTATCAACTTTTTATTCAACGATTCCATCATTGAACATTATATCACTGTCAAGCAAATATATTATTTCTTAGAGCAGTCTATTTAGGCATAAATAGGTGGTAAGTGTAGTAACATTTATTTTAAAATCTTTAAAATAGCAAGAATAAAATTATTAGAAAATTCTTACCTAAATGGTAAATCCAGTTGGAATGTGGTGCATATCTGATGCAGCAGGCACAGGTAGAATCCAGCAGCTGTTTGGAGTACCCATGACAGCATCGCCTGACCCTCACTCCTCAGAGGATTCTGACCACAAATGTTTAAATGTCAATAGGAAGAACCATAAACATGGCTAACAACTTTACTCATTGTGTTAGTTAATTATGTCGACTGTAGATAGAGAGATAGAAAATACTTTATTGCACACCACAACTAAAAACTAAACATACAGGTAACTTTAAGTCTATGACATACAATGGGCGGTCTTATCGCTAAACAGCGATCTCTACCAGACAACCTTGAATGGAAAGGATTGTGTTGTAATCTACCTGGGGTACTTACTGCTGATAGTGTGCTATAGAAAAATAAATTATACTGTACCTAATTTTTTTTTGTTTTTTCTGTGGAAAACCCAACATGGCAAAGACAAGTAAATGAACATAATTAATGATACCTTCCTGTCCTTGGATATGGACTGCAAAGCCTCAATCTGCTGCTTGAAGCCAACATTCCACAGATCCTGCTCCACCTTTTTATCCAAAGCATAGTCTAGGTCCAGTACTAGTACTTTCTGGTAAATCTGGAACAGAGGACATCCTATTAATATTATAAACGCAAAAGTTTGTAAGGATGTATGTATGTATCTTTATTACTCTTTCATACAAAAACTACTAATCCGATTTGGATGAATCTTGGAATAATATATAATGTCCGTGACCTGGATTACCACTTAAGCTACTTTTTATCTTTTTATGAAATTTTGTTAAGGGTAAGTGCAAAATGGAGTTTACCAACAAATTTATTAATACAACTGAGTGGTATTTTTTGGGAACGTCATTGGCCAACTAATTCATTAGTTACCTACTGTGATTGTTTACCTACTGTGACATACATCTCCGATTAACTAATTCATCTTACAAATCAAGATTATACCCATTTTAATTGTGGAAGTCAAGTACCAAACTCGTCTGATCCTTCACTGAATTTGAGGAAATAAAGGGGTCACTTCACTTTATGATTGGGTTTTCTAATGTAATGAATAGCTAGGTAGGTACCTTCTGCAACTGCTGTTGTGTGGTCCAAAGACTACGATCTTGCAACATTGAAGTGCCACTTTTAAATTTGGATATCTTTTCCTTCAGCTCATCCGCTTCTCTATAAAGTGTAATAGAATATTATAAAACACTGTAAATAAATAAGGAAACCCTGAAGACGGCGCTAGATAGGCGAACAATATAAAAAACAGAATTTTACTTTGTGATGAAATAGGTTAAAATAATGCTCTAAGATTATCTTACCGTAGCATCTGCACAGCGGCGTTTAAAACCATATTGATGGAGGCTCAGAGCCTCAACAATCGTCATAGCATTAGGAATTAAATAAATAAATAGATAAATAAAAGCAAATTTCAAAAACAATGGAGGTTCATAGCAATCTGCACATGATTGAATGATTTTTTTTCTGCTTTGCTGTCAAATGTCATCGTGAATGACGGTCATTATAGTCTGACAGCGACAGAGGTTCGAAGAAATAAATCCAACCACCAACCATCTTCTGCTTGCTGCCATCATGCTGCCATTCAATTTTTTGTTCATTCTTCTCGCCATTCTTTCCGCCATTCTTTCACCGTCAAACTCCATCAAACATGCTGAAATAGATTAACAATGTCACTGATGAATTCCATTCCGGGGCTGCCAGATTGTGTAACTGGATACAAAATCTGTATAATTTGGGGCGTATTTGTTTGTATCGCGGTGTCTCATGTTCATGTATAATCGGATTGATAATACCATAGATCCAATAGATACCATAGATTTTTGGCAAGTTTTGGTGATTTTGAGGCTTGATGACTAAGGATGAAAGGTTTTCTAGAGATCAAACGCGGTTTTATAAATGAATTCACATTATTTTATTGAAGGACATCCGCCAACATCGAAACAAACTACCAAATTCAAATTAAATTTATTCATAATAAAATAACATTACAGATTACTCCAAGGCAATCTATTATGATAATCTATTATATTCTTTGTATGACTAGCAAAACAACCAAAAACAGTCACAACACAATCCTTACAAACGATTTGTTTTGTTGGGCTAGCTAGCGTTTCCACCAAAGTAGGTACAGACAATGCTTTCAGCATTAAGTCCACCCTTTGTAACAAATTTATAATTTTGTGCAATAAAGTATTAAATAAAAAGTACCTATGTGGATTGCTTGTAAAGATCTAATTATTTGTTGTACTTTGCGTTTCTACCGGAGCACAATATGTTCCACAATCCACACAAAGTCGTGTATTTTTTGTTATCAAAATAAATGGGTAAAAAATCGGTATCACTGTTTCAGCAGTAAATTTATACGAATACGGGCCTTAGGCTCGTATGGCTACATAAATAATTCAAATTCAAATTCAAATCGTTTATTGCACTTATGATGTTATGAAGATGTTGTACAAAAGTAGTGTAGCAAACATAAACCCTGTTAGGGCACAGCAATTTGTTGAGGTGTAGGTACATAGGCACTAGGTGGCATATTTAGGTATCTGAGATACAAGATACAATTTGCATAAATAATTGTTACAAATTAGTCTTAACTGTAGGAGGCATTTTACAACTTATATATCTTTTACAGGTATCATAAAACTTAATACTTAATATTTTGTATGTCTAAGTTTATCTTACCTATATAATAATTTAATATTGTACTTTTTATAATATTATATTAGAAATTACTCATAAATATGGCCTATTGGGTATTATTTCTACTCTCTGCAAGGAATTCTTGCAGTGAGTAGAAACAGTTTTGGATGAGAAACTTTTTTAAGAGAGTTTTATATCGATTGAGGTTTTCTTCATTTTTTATATCAGTAGGGATTTTATTATAAATGTTTACTGACATTGAATATGGACCGGTGTGGAAGAGTTGTAGATTTGAGGAGGGAATAGCTAATCTATTTTGCTGTCTTAAGTTTTGTGGGCGTTTATATTGTTCAAAAAGGTTCATGTTCTTTTTGACAAATATGCATGTTTCTAAGATATAAATACAAGTGAGGGTTAGAATGTTGTACTTTATGAAATAGGGTTTACAGCTTATCATTCCATCTAAATTATATATTATTCTCAAACATCTCTTTTGTAGAACAAACAGTTTCGAAATGTCGGTACTATTTCCCCACAATATTTACTCAAGCAGCTCGAGTCTGGATAAGTCCGTAATGATATGTACCGCGCGCGATACAAAAATCAACAGCCGACACGTGGTGCCGGTATAATTTAAAAATTTTAACTGGCAGCTCTGCCTTTTTGAGTATTATTTTGCCAAAAAAGATTTGGCAAAAGGACAAGCCTCCAAGAGGCAGAACAAAAAAAAAATCATGTAAGATTTGTTTTGATGTGTAGTTTCGTGGTTTAGTGAAAATTAGCAAATTTTAATCTACGAAACTTGCGAATACGAGAGAATGGAGGATGCTGGAAGCTTACCATTGTCACCAAACAAATCTCCAGCTGGGACTGATATGGTAATAATCTTGTATTAATCATGGTTGAAGTGAGGGTTGACGTCGGCCGAGCTTAGTCATCCGGTAACCCGCTATTGCACAAGTATGTCTAACCAAGGTAGATTATTAGGTAAGTATTGTGAGTACCTACCTATATAATCTGTAAATTGGTTCGCTGGAGAGATTAAAATGTATAAATTCTATTTCAGGATCCTACCAACGTTATTGAAGGTCATCGCCCATGCCAAACAAAAAATGCAAATTGGCTATGTGTAAGAGATATTTACGGTAAACTACACAGGCCCAACTTCTACGACATAGGCGGTACATACATAGACGACGTTCCAGATTTCTGGTTCAGTTGCAAGATAGAGAAAAGCTATGGCTTATTCCTTATGCATTTATTTGCTGGTAACCATATGGAAGGAAGGCAATCTGTAGGAGTGAGCACCAATTCTTTGATATTCAATGATAAGGACAATATTGTTTGCATGAAGGAAGAAATTGACACATTCAAACTGGATTGTAAAACAAACAATCACAGTTACATCACCACTATTAATTTCAAAAGTGCAGATGTTGAAGATGTCCTGAAGGGCAAGACTCTCCACATTGCAGTCCAACTAACAGTTAGAGAAAAAAATAAGGACCATAGATTGGATGATATCTTGGAATCTGTCAAAATGCATCATGACAATGTGGCACTCCTTATGGAACCTGTTGGATCTGATTTTATTATAAAAAGTCAAGATGGGGAAGAGTTTCCGGTTCACAGACATGTGCTCTGTCTGCACAGTGAGGTATTCAAGGCTATGCTCCAGGAAGACATGGCAGAGAGCCGAACCGGTCGTGTCACATTAGTGGATGTGAGGAGCGAAGATTTGAAGATATTGTTAGAATTTATTTATACGAGCACAATTAAAGTAATAGAGAACATTAACATTCCTAATATTATAATGTTGGCTGATAGGTACAACCTTGTTGGTATGCGGAAGCTATGTGATCACATACTTATAGATCAGCTGGCTCCTGACACCGCTCTAGACATCTTAGTCTTAGCTGACCGGTTTGACTGCAGTAATGTTAAGTATATGGCCTTACGGTACATCAAACATAACAAGGAACTGTTTAAGAATGCACAATATGACCAAGTTGATAGCATGTCTTTGTTAAAGAAGCTCTGTGCTGTAGTCATGACATAACATTACAAAAAAAAAAAGTAAAAATTAACTGGGATTTTTTTACATTGCACAAATAATTTTTTTTGACAACTCAATATTGTATGTACCTTGTAATAATGATTAAATGTGCTTTAAAAAAATTGTAAGTTGTAAAAGTACTTACCTGTCTAATTTAAGAACTTTGTAACTTTTTAAACTAATTTAAATAAAATTAAGTAATTACTGTGCCATTCTCATTACAATGTGAATTTCAATATTGAAATACTAAAGTATTTTTTATTTTATTTTAGTATTACTAAAGTATATTTTTGGATATTCTTAAAAGAATATCCAAAAAGTTCTGTTGTAGATTGGAGGATAAATCATGGGAACAATTATTTTTAATGTGCTCAAAAACTACTACAGTTGAGTTGTAGTTGAGATTTCTCAACAAGTAGCTAAATAGAACACCTAACAGTAATGGCGCCATTAGGGGTACCATTTAAGAGACTCCTAACAGTGATAAGATGTCATTATGTCATTGAGAAAATGTCATTAGATGATATAATTAAATCTTTGAGAAAAAAAAACTGTTACGTTTTTGACACTCCAACATAAGTTTGTTATTGTGGAAATGTACTATATAATTTATTCATATTATACGCTAAGGTTCATATGCAGGCAGGTTCGAAACTAAGCAGTAATGTAAGACCTATTCTCAGATACGAATTTACTAAATAAAAAAAAAATTAAAAACAATACAGAAAACGTAAAAATAAACTTTATTTAATTTTAATTAAAACATAACTTCTCAGTTAAATAGGAGTGAGTCATTCAGAATAAATAGTATAGTTAGGTTGTTAGGTGCGGGAGGCTGGCGCGGCGTTGTCGCGGCGGCAGCGCGGCGTGCGCTCACCGATAAATAATCATTTTGGAATGTTACTGGACGTCTTCGTTTCTGCGGCAAACAAACATTTTACTTCATCAAAATGTTAGTTCACAACATCTCAAGCTACCTAGCTGCAGATTGTTCAGCTGTTTCTTTTTTACAAGCATAAGCGACACTAAAAAGCCACGTTAGATGGTACTACGCGGTACCCCGACTGAATAGCATTCTACAATTAGCGATCGGTGTATTTACAGTACTGCTAGCTATTTTTATGTAAAATGTTACTACCTACTCTTTGAATCCTGTCATTTCATCTGCAGCGTCCTAACTAATTATCTTGAGTGGTAGACCTAGTACGCTAGTCCTGGTATGAACGAGTAGAGCTGGGAGAATGTGGTATCATGCAGGATAAGCAAGAAAAAGGCCCATATTTGTCTTATCATTTATTAGTGGAACCGATACATCGAATAAGGTATAACCATCAGGAAAACCGCGCAACTGAATGAATGCCTACATTCTGATGAACTTTGATATAAAAATAAAACATTACACTAACTTTATTTGTAAAATGTTCTACAGAAGTACAGTTTGAAACTATAATACTACCGAATGAATACACCATAATGTTTGAGTTTAATCTATTTACCAGAGCTAGATAGGTACTTAGCGGCATCTATGTGAAAAAGAATTTCAAATGTAGATATTAATTACTGTTAATGCTGCAACATTACGTAACTTGCTGTTGCTGAAATACTTTAGTAGCTAATACGCTACACAAATACAAAAATAGAGTTACTTTATTTTCTAAAATTACCAAGGTAAAATATCTGAAATGTACAATATTGGCAGCAATCGATCGAAGACTACGTTCCGAGTTCGACTTGAGAACCTCTACACTGGCATACGTAAAACAGCAACAGCCACTAACAAGTTTCATCGAAATATATTCAGCCGTGACCTAATTAACGGGACTACATAATTTTAAAGTTCATTCACACCAAATTGTTATTTTATTTGATATAGATATCCATTTGTTCAGTTACATACAACACAACCGATCTAACATCAAGGGATGATACCGTCAGACCGAGACGCAAGAATGGGGATAGAAGTTACTTTACCACACTGCAACTTGCTAAGCCAATGACTATAGTGGAGCGTGACTGAACCAGAAAAAGTGATTTTGGCAGCTTATTTTTGACTTCAAAGTTTAAATATGTGAATACTTTTGAAGTCACAACCTAAAGTTTTTGATCTTTATTATGTCATACTTAGGAAAGACTTCGCGACTGTAGTATTAATAGGATAACGGTGCTAATAGGTACTAGATTGAGGGCTTAGTTATATAGTTGATCGAGTGAGCGAACCGAACGAAGATCTTAGTGACAACTTGGGCAAAAATACTTTGCATTTTTGTATATTTGTTCTTCGAGATCTTTTGAACCGCTTATCCGATCTTCACAGAATTTTGTAGGTATACGGATAGTACTCTTAAGTTTTACTGGTTTGTTAAATGAAGTAAATCGGTCAATGGGTCGTGAAGTTATGAGGGTCCAAAGAGTAAAAAAAAGTCGTACAAAAATATCAAGTGGGGTGTCATATGATAGGGTTTTGTTTAGACATTCCAAAACCGTTTTTATTTTGATTCTAGGTATAATCGTTTTTGAGTTGCAAAAATTATAAAATTTAAAAACCCAGTATAACGTGAGCTTACGTTATACTGGGTTTTCTAATTTTATAACTTTTGTAGTTCGTAAGCTGGTACTTAGCTAGACGCCGATTTCAATGCGATTTGCAAAGTTTATTGCAACCATTGGTCAATAAAATATGTTTGGGTTTTATTAACCTCCGACCATCACGAGATCTCAGTTCCTGTATTAGTACCTACTCGTTTAAGAAACATTGCCAATCACAAAGTGGTGCTTATGTCTAACCAATCTCGCGTCTCGATCTTCAGGATTGTGTTAGGGGTCTAACAGACAACAATCAACTTTGAAAGCACACAAGTGAAGGTTAGGGTTCAGAAAATGTACATTCATTATTGCAAGATGAGTTTAGGATTATAATCTGACATTTTTGCAGGATCGTATGAAAGCTACTTTGTAGGGACATAGTGATGTTAAAAGCAACATACCAAAAACGTAACATGGAAAAAAAATTAGCCTTCTAGCGAGATGTTACTTATTTCATCAGTCATAATCATTACTTCTTGGGGCCAACAAAGATTAATAGATCAGTGGGGGCCACCATACCTCGGTTTGTGTTACGCTATATTAGCTGTACCTACTAATTAGTGATTTAATGAAAGTTATCAAAACCAATACGTATACATTTCGCAAGCGTATATCACTTTACATCATCAAGGTTTTAGGCGGATTAAAGATATTTCATTATTTTTTTAGGCCTCAAGGTATTTTATAAGGATACCGAATCATGCGACGAAAGAGTCGCACTCAAATGTTAGAATTGTAATAGAGGCCTAGACGAGTTAGGAGCTCGATTTGATGTACTTATTTACAAATTACACTAATGGGTTACGTAATACTTGCAATGATTTACTGATGTTAAAGTGAATAAGTTCATGAATGAGTTCCAAACTATATACTACGAGGCGCACTAATTATATCTGCGTCTTTATTTACAGTGACTTTGAACTAACTATGCACAAAATCTCGAATGCTTTATAACTTGGTATTACTCAGACTAACGAGTGTGCAGTATGGTGGCCCCGTAAAAAGCCGCGTGTGGCATTTACTAAAATAAACCAGTAAAGGAAGTATCTAAACGGATTTTTTTTTTTAGTCCGGTCCGGCCTTTGCTAATTTCGTGAAAGTGTGTTGTATCAGTAGGCCAACTACATCAGTATGATTAAAGCATTAGGATCTGGTAAAGGAACCGTAGTGTGCCACTATGAAAAACCATCTACATACCCATATTCTAATAATCGCTTGAACCTATGTGACCGACAACTAATACTTTGAAACAAGTCACAAATCAGCGCGACATACTCGTCAACGTTTTGAACATCTATCAGATTAGAGGGGAATTAATACCAGGCTTTTGCTTGCTTTTAATGTGATACACATGATGTTAATATCTCAAGATAGATCCTGAATCTACAATTTCAATCAGCGCATCTATAGGTAAGTTCGCGAGCCTATAAATATTGATGTTTCTTATAATTCTTTTAAAAAGTATATTGGTTTCGTTAACCCTTGAGTTGATAAACAATGTAGGGGCTTCTAGAAGCGGATTCAGGTGCTACGCAAGGCGAATGCTGGTTGAAACGGTTTGGCGGTCAGAAAGTGCGCTGGTTTCATAGAGTTAGTTGCCTATAACCTAGTCTAGACCTCGAACAGACGTACACGTGTGTGTGCCTGTGTGCGTGGCTAGCGTTTACCGTTGTTGTAGGTGAGAGCGCGAAGAGGGGCTTTGAAGTTCGCTGCCGCCTGCTGTTGGATTTGGTAGGCGAGCGGGTGAATCTTGAAGCCATACAGTCTGGAAGGAAATTGATCTCGTCATTCAGAAATAACTTCTAGTACACTGAAAATAGCGAACAGACTAACGGCCGAACTCTATATTTAACCCTCGGTAAAGTTTAAATAGCAATCTATAAATTTAAAGAAATATAAGATGCATTGCTATGGTAATATACCTTTAGTACAGGTTAAACCAGAGTTCAATAAGCCTACACTTCCAGATTGGTCCTATTCAATTTTTATCGAAATCGGTTCAATAGTTTGGCTTTTAAATAAGAATAACTGGAAAACAACACGTCATTCATGTACACGACATTGCGTTTTTGGCTTTCCTTTAACTATTCAGTAGTGTTTACGATTAACAGAACCATCACAATGAACTGCCATCAAATTGAAGTCTGTTTTGTGTGGTTCTTCTAGTTAACAACTTATAAATTATGCCTACCATCATCAGCTGGTTCATAAAGTTATAGAAGTCTCCTAAATAGTGGCCTCTGAAACGTAACACACACAACAGCATTGCTTGTTTACCTCGGCACAAACTGTGAGGCGGGTCTCTTGGGTCGGTACTCAGGGTGCACCATGAACACCATGTGCGGGAAGCCGGTGCCGAAGTACGCTCCGTCCGTGTGGTGGTGCCGAGACGACTTCGGCGTGTACACGTCCATGCAGCGCGGGCAGTACAGCTTCACCATCGCCTCGCCGGGCACGTCCGATAGACCTACACAGTTACATTACACCACCAGTGATTAGCAACTATTATAGCTAGTTCTTGAACAATAAATTTTAAGTAGGTAATATTTTGGATGCATACCTAGGTATACTTAATTATGATAAAATTTGAATTTAATTGTATTTTACCTACTGTGTGTCTATTTATCAAACTAATTTATTACTAGCTGATACCCGCTACTTCGTACGCGTGCGAAACTTTCCACCAAAATATCTGTCAACCAGTATACGATGAACCTCGGGCCAAAGGCTGCTTTTGGTTTAGAGAGTTCAAGCATTTTTATATCTAAAGATATAACAAATTTCATGTTTATTCACCTTTTAAACCTTCTCTGGACTTCCACAAATAATTCAAGACCAAAATTAGCCAAATCGGTCCAGCCGTTCTCGAGTTTTAGCGAGACTAACGAACAGCAATTCATTTTTATATATAAGATTTTCCAATGTTGTATAAACTATTAGCAGCGACATTAATGTAGCATGTCATCTCAATTTGCACACTGTAACTGGTAAGACATGTTCGTGTTACACCTACGAAAACCCTTTACGTACACTTGTTTTTAGCAAATAAACATTCTTTTTCTTTTATGTTCCTCTGACTTCCATGCACAATCCAAACGACTAAAGCTTTGGTCTCGCGATTGTAACGCACAACGTTGCGGTATGCGACATGCGGCGCCGGACACATAATCGTATGGAAATCGTCTAGTATGGTCTCTTGTTCCGTCGCAGTCTGTGTCAGCGGCGAAGAGCAACCGCGGTACTCTGCGTTGAGCCGCATTCCGCAGCGTTGTGCGCTACGATCTCGGAAAAGCTGCTTTAGGGTACACTCACAGAGGGTCCGTATTTACAGTCCTCGATTCACCACTGTTTAATAACAATTATCAATTTAGTAGTAGAAGCAACTCACCAAGAGGGAGCATAGGTTGGCACTCGCAATAAACGCGAGGGCAGTGTCCAAAATCACCCGCTTGGAACTTCTCTAGCATTTGTCCAATGCCTCTGAAATGTAATAAATAATAAATAAATAAATATTCCCGGAAAAATTACACAACACTCTCTAGTCCCCAACTAAGCAAAGAATGTATACTATGGGAACTAGATTGCTGATACTTATGATACACCAAAAAATTGAATTACTACAGTGGATTAAACTAAACAAAATCAGCACGAAGTTTTACAAAAGGTGATAGATTTTCAAAGATTTACAAAAATGCATGTTACAGTATATAGTATATAGAATAGTATAATTTTATTATTGTTTTAGATAGAAGATAGAAAATACTTTATTGCACACCTTAACCTAGGGATTACAAGAAAATAAAAACAAAACTTAAATTAATTGTACAATGGGCGGTCTTATCGCTATACAGCGATCTCTTCCAGACGACCTTGGACGGAATGGACTTTGAGGTATAATACAAAGGGTGTATAAAAATATAAAGATTTTACTTATAAAGTTTTACCGGTTGGTTAGAATGTAGCGAGCATGAATCAAGCCGTATAGTATCTCGGAGGCCTGCTCAACAAGATCTGACTGGTTTGGATTGTCATCAAGGTCATCATCTATAACAAGTAGCAATAGGATAAGTTAATTTTGGATCACAATAAAAACATCATTTTACAGAGCTTAAAATATCTATTTGGTTTGGGGACCAAATTTTTAGGGGACGAACCCAGTATTTGTTATCAGCTCTTTGTTAAGGTTACGTAGTGATTTGTGTAAAAACCTTTTTGATAAAATGTACTATGTTACTATTATCTATACTTCTATACTAATATTATAAAGAGGAAATATTTGTGTTACTATGTAATGTAAGTATGTATTTAAAAAAAAAATATGTATATAATTATGTATTCTATCAGCCATCTAGTTCCCATAGCAAGCTTTGCTTAGTTTGGGACTAGAAGGCGTTAGTATTTAAAAAAAAATATGTATATATGTATTCTATCAGCCATCTAGTTCCCATAGCAACCTTTGCTTAGTTTGGGACTAGAAGGCGTTATGTTAAATGTCCGTGAATATTTATTTATTTATTTGTATGTAAGTATGTTTGTAACAAATTGGCTCAAACAGTACCTACTGATACGATTTGGATGAAACTCGGAATATACATTGTCCGTGACCTTGATTAACACATAGGCTACTTTTTATCCCGGAAAATCAATGGGGTCCAACGGGACGCGAACGAAGTCGCGAGCTGAAGCTAGTGGTAATATACATTCATAAAGTAAACCAAAGATAGATTGAATATTCAGAATAGCAATAAAGATATAATACTCCTTTCTTTTATTTTGTAACATAGAAGTAAGAACTTTTTTATTGTGTTTTGATCTTGATTTGCATACCTATCTACCTACACCTTAATTTGTGAATGTAACTCAGCACCAGCTGAATCCTAGGGTGGTGTGCTACTTGTCAAGGATTTTTGATGATTACTATGGATAATGTTTGTCAAATACGTAGGTATTTGACTTGTGGCATACCATCCATAGTGACTGTTAGCAAACACTATCTCACCAGGTTCCAGGTCCAATATCATGTCCAAGGCTTGTCTGTAATGTGGTACTTGCTCATTCAAGCCCGTCAGGTTGAATTTATCATTAATATAATCTTCGTCCACCTAAAAAAGAAAATATATGAGTCGGTAAGGTAGCCAACAACCATCATTGGTATGTAGATAGGTACACAAAACACGTAGCAAATTTCGACTAACCTCGCAAAAAAACTCGTTTCCTCTCAGGGTACAAAACCAAGAGATCCATGATACTTCCTCTGAACTGCTCATTTTTCTAAAATGAGAGAAATACATGTAATTTTAGCCTTTTACATACGTCTCTGTGTCCACACTTCGCCAACAACAGAATAAACCAGGAGTTTCTAGCGATATTATTTATACTTACTGGACAGGGAATACACAACACTTTAATTTGTTTACTGTATTGCTCGAAATTATAGCAAAATTACTGTTTTAGGGAAGGTAGAAACTAAAATGAATAGGCACAATGATGCAAACCTCACCTTTTCGTGCCTTGACTAGCCACGCTTGACGGATGGAAGGAAGCAAGCAAGCAAGCTCTAAGCTCTTGTCAAACATAAAAAAAAAACTAACTTCAACTTCTTGGTTTATGGGTTTTGCAAGAAAAAAATATCGTCTATGTATCATTCGTCTGTGGGCACGTCACTTCGCCTGCCATGGACTAGACTAGACTTCGCTTGCTATAGATGTTCGGTGTCGCTTGCGAAGGTAGAGGATAGATGTTCGGTGAGGTAGAGTAGATACTAGTACTGAAAATCACGGCAAATTTAAAAATATAACTGTAGATTTCCACCAAACACATCACACTTCATGAAACTTTGTACACATATTCTTGAAGGTAACATAGGATACTTTTTATCCCGGAAAATCAACGGGATCCAACGGGACGCGAACGAAGTCGCGGGCAGAAGCTAGTTCACAATAAAGCCTTCACAACACAATCATTACAATCGATTTGTTTTTACAATCAAGAAAATCCGCACAAGATTCAAAATGTCAAACATGCACAAGGTTTGGCGCTGGAAACGCAAATCGATATCTATCTTCACGAGTTGTGCATGTTTTATTGTGAATGTTTTTAGTGGACACACCTACAGACAGTAAATTGTTGGGATACATGGAATAACGTACCTTGATACTTTGATATTATTTATTCTTTATACAAATGTACATTATTTTATTTCAGCCACATGTTGATTTGAAGATGATATTTATTTATCTATGGTGCATGAACATGAGCACTTGAGCAGTGAATGGGAATATGGGTGGGTCTTTATGTACCTACCTACCTACCTATAAAAGTACATTTACACGGTACCTACCTATCTGACTTTACATAACCTACCCAGCTTAGGGATTTCTGTAAAAAAAAGACAATTATGTACAATCTACTCTACGACCAGACGGTTTTATTTTTGTAGACACGAAATCCAACACACTCATTTAGGTTTTGGTAGGAAGCTTACAAATGGTACTTATATGTATGATACATGGGGGCTTGACCCAGATATTTAAGGGTTTTCTTTGACAAATCGTGGTCCACCCTTGAGTAAACTCAGAGCTTGAGTCCCATAGCCCCCTGGATCCGCTAGTGGTAGGTAAGTAAGCAGTTTCGATTCCACACAATAAATTTATAACCGTCTACTTAATAATGCGAGGGCACCTTATCGTACTTATGATTAAAATAAACCGGTACTCTCAATCCACAGGTTTCTTCGAAACATTCCCTTACATCGTCGGCATCCAAATCATACATCGCCAGTAACATCTCTTCGTTAGGACGCGTGGTAATGACAGTACGCTGCACCATATCCCCGTAGCCCACGGTGGCACTCTCATCTCCGTTGTACTCCAGCTTAAACTTCAGTCTACCATTCTTTACATGAGTGACGTAATGTTTGCCTGGGGTTGTGGACTTCAAGACCAGCTTGAGGTTGTAGTTTCTTTCAAAGGGAAACAGGGTGCAGCGGAACGAGTATTTTTCGCACCCTAGAGGTTTTTCGTCGATGAACCCATCCATTTCTACCCATCTCTGAAAAGTAATTCAATAAATAAGCCGGTATTGTAGGTACTTGTATACCTACATGCCATACTGGAAGTATTGCAGTTCGCTACGAACTAAAATCTCGCGAGGATTCAAGTGTGAGATAAACTTAGCAAATGGTTTCGATATTAAGATCTTAGTAAATGGTTGGCTACTTTGGGTAGGTATTACTTTACAAAACTATTGACTAAGGAATAGAAGCTAACGTTATAAGAATGTACCTACTAGGTACTACCCTATTTTTTTGTACGACTTGGTTGAACTTTTCTAACTTTATTATTCCTTGATTAATTTACCTACCTCATAAGTATCAAAAAAGCCACATGATCTTACAGAAATCTCGTTGGATAATCTCTCGCTATATAGGCTAGAGGCACATTGGGTTCGGGTTTTCATACAAAATATCTCGCAAGTCACTTCTCAATAGGTATTCGTTTAAATCAACAAACAAAACTCAGACTACGGGTACAATCGAACTCACTGTAATTTTTTTTGAGACGCCTTTTAAAACTGGGGTTTAGAACGAATGTCCTCAAAACATAAGCAGTAGAAAAAACTTACCACCGTACGTAGATTAGTACGAGCCTTGACCATGGTGTCTGCTGGCTAAATTAAAACAAACCTAATGTCAGTTAGTATACCTAAGACAATTAATTAACCTCATGATCATATTCCCCAGTACAAGTAGGTACCGTAAAAAAGTAGTTAGTACACTTGTACGACTTTATTTATCTTAAAATGATATACTTAATTGTTTTGAATTTTTGCTATAGATAAGGTACGTAGGTATCAGCGGTGCCAGACGTCCCGATTTTGACGGGACATCCCGATTTTTAAATCAAAATTAAATGTGCCGCTCGTGACAGGCTCTGTCCCGCTTTTCGGGGATAACTCGACCATGTGTGCAGCGCTTTTTTTTATTCAGGAAGACGAGTAAGACTCGTAAATCTGATTTAAATACCCATCATATTTTTATTAAAATACATTTTCTATGGCTATTTTTCCTATCTATTGTCATGTAAACATAATTTAAACTCAAATAAAAAGATAAATAAAACTTCTTATTATATGCGTGTTTTTACTATGTCCCGCTTTCGACGAGAGAATCCCGCTTTTTTCACTCAAAAAGTTTCAAAATCCCGACTTGCCAGAAAAAAAATCTGGCAACGCTGGTAGGTATGCAAATTCCATTTCGAAGTTTCTTTGGAGATTTCCGACGACGAAGATAAGACAATGAGTGCGGCAAGATACATTTATACCGTGACACGAACAATAAAATAATTAACAACATATAAAGTCTACTTGACTAAAAACTAATTTCGCTGTCTTCCCAATATTTGTTTCACACTCAGAAGTCAACAAGCCACTTAAGGCTTTACATATCTTTTGATAAGTACCTACTTAATAAAAACACATTACATGTGTTTTTTGTTGTTAAACTTATTCACATGTGGACTAATCTTCTATGGGTAATAAATCACGCTGAACTGTAACTGTAAAAAGTCTGTCGGGAATACCTGGATGGATGACTAAAGTGGGAAAATTTCGAAATGCAACGCGCAACTTAATTACAACGCATGCGCGAATTTACACAGCCCTTTGCCCCCGGGATCTCGTGCTAGTGATGCTACATATTACTGGAAATGTACCATTTTGTTTTGAACTAGAACCAAAGTACTGCCTAGCTGGTTCCCAAAATCATCCACTTGAGTTGTGAAAGCCTCTTCCATAAACATGTCCAGCTGTTATCACTCATCATAGTTTTGGAAATCTGAACTCGATTATAAATAAAAGACAGCCCAATTTTAAATTGAAATGGTCTAGCCTAACATCAAACCAATTGACTGTTTGTAATGCAGTTATTATCTAATCTCATAGCGTTTGGTCTGTCCGGTTTCCTTGTTCCTGCGGATCCTTTCTTTTGTTTTGTTTGCTCATTGTTAGGTTACGATTGAAAAACTGTTGCCCCTAATTGTACCCCTGTTGCCTTGTCCCATCCCTACACTGCAGCATTTTCAAGGGCAGTCCTGCACGTCGGCGGCACTCGCGCTATGACCGCGGCACGCGACGCTCGCGACACTGTGGAACTTCTGCCGTTGAAATCAGCGCTGGTCAACAACTGCCGTGATGACGCGTACTACCCGCCGCCGGTGTTCAGTCCGCCTTCCACATCCAATGAGTATACGCTGCTGTCAAAACGAACGCCAGCCTCTAAAAGGTAACATGATTGAAATTAAAATGATAAGGACTATTGTGAAGATTCTAAGAATCTCAGATAAATAATTCGGATTTTAAGAATATCCTAGCGAATAAAATTACCTAGGTACCTAAGATAACAAAATAATAAATAATCATAAATACGATTCAGAAACAGTGTACTATGTGGTTCAAATCTAGACTTGATTATATTCGCACTGGTTTTAAATTCCGGACTAGGTAAAGGTATTTTAGGTAGGTCTATAATCTAGGTTTTATCAATGTAAGTAAGTAAATATTTGTTAATTTAGTGTATGAGAAAAGAACAATATTATTGTAAGGCACTAACTGCGGTGTATAATCTACTGTGTGCTACTGTTGTTGTAACAAAAATGGACTGAAAAAATATCTATGTTTGAACATACATCGACACAAAGCAACATTCGGCTTCATAATTTAAGCTACGCTACGTCGTAGCTCTTACCTACAAACTGCTACGTCTCGTAGGCCGTCGTAGCTAATAAGCTACGCACTAGTCTTTTGTTTTTGTGCGCAGATTTAGAAAATTGCACGGAATCATATTTCCTTTATTCTTACTTATTTTATTTCAACTTCTTTTTGTTTCTGCACATATCCCATAGTGAGCATTGCTTTTTCAAATGCATTCAAAGTGTTTCCAGTTCTTTGACCAACACTCAGAGCGATCATCATTTAAATGGGTGACTGTTAGGTGCTATATTTATCTGAGCACTCGGATGATTACTTGACTTCTAGTTGATACAATACAAACACATTTTGTTTTGTATTAAACTTGCCCTAGCAACAAAATAATGATGCTAAAGGTTCCTCAACGGGTTAGTATAAGCACAGATCATATAATACTATGTGTATTATATGATCTGTGCTTATACTAATATGTATAGGTACGCTAAGTATTGTTAATTCCACAGGTTATTGTCAAAGCCGCAGCCGACGCCAGTACCACTGCTGACGCTATGCGGGGCGCCTCCCCCGTCCCGCAAGCGAGAGGAGCTCACAGCCATGGCCAATCTGAGGAAGAAGGTCTCTCCAGCAATGCTGGGTGACAGGTAATCGACGTCTGTATTCAATACTGCGTATGTTTTGGTAGCTTCGCCAGCACACCGCTGACAATGGATTTATAATATCTACTGAAACTATGCAGGGCACTACCTGCAGGATTTTAGAGAGGATGATAGCCAAACATTATTTTTAGGAATCATGGAAACGCTGGGATACAAATGTGTCTAGAGAGTCTGTAAATGAGAGTTCAAGTAACTTCGAAATTACCAGCTGTCACCCAGCCAGCAGCTGACGCCCTAACCCCCATCAATAATGCAAGAGTTCAGCACTAAAATGGGAACAATACCGCCATTTATTCTGAAGTCCCATTCAGAATCGTAATTAGAAATCGGGCTATAAATCTCTTGCAGATTTGGCGCGTTTTTATTGTCGGTTTGACCGTGGCCAAGAAAATGTAGCTATATTTCTGGAAAAAAGCCAAGTCACTGCGTTAGCTTAGCCTTTTAAAAAAGGTAAGTAGGTGCCTACTTAATTAAGTAAGCATTTTCTAAAAAAAGTTTGATACATCTCTGAACTCCTTAAAGTCTCGAACTCCTTAAAGTCGTGTTAAAGTCTGAACATGGCTTCCGTCGTAGAAGACGCCCGTATTTTCAAGCTAAACTAGGTATTTCGATCCTTAATAAACGAAAGCATTTCTAATCTACACAGCACGTGGTTTATCAGGTACTTTATAGGGTTACAGAGGGTTCCCAATTCGCCCTTGAAGGGTGAAATTGTATTGAATTGGCGTGAGGCACGCCATCTTACAATGTAAAACGAGTGGTACAAGGTTTGAGCCCCCAGTTGGAGTTTTGCTATGTTGATTTGCGAAAAGCAAGATTCGAGAAACTAGCAGTTTTTGTAAGGACCGCTGGAGGCGCTAATCGGGTTTTTATACCAAATATTTCGCAAGTCGCTTCTCGATACTCGTTTCAATCACCAAACCTAAAAAAAAATTATGACTTGAGCACAATTTTGCGAGATCAAAGCTTTGGTTCATGTGGTTCTGACATTGGTTCCACGTGTACCGGATAGGCCGCAGCTTCCAGTTCCGCATTGCCGTATTTAGCTTGGCCAGCAGGTGATATACAATTTTGGACCCGAATTTTAATTCGGACGGGGTAGGGTAATATTTCGTGTCTCGGGGGATTTATTTTCCAGCGGCGAATATTCTGGAAAGGTATCGGAGCCGCAAATTGTTTGTCTGTAGTAAAAGGTGAGTGGATACGCCAACTGTTTATAAAGACAGAGCCTGATGCGTAAGCAGAGCCGCATAAAAAATTTCTACGAAGTATGGTGAAGGTTTTAAATGAAGTGGAGACGACTACTAAAGACACTTTTATCTATTTATAGTGATGTGCTTTGAAGACCGTGACATGCACATTATAATGTAATCAATTCCTACTCCGTGCTCTGAAGGATAATTTAGCCAACATCTACTTTTTAGCTTTAGTAAAGTGTAGTATAAACTTAGCCAAATTCAATGGATAAAGAAAGGCTTGTAATAGGGACCACATAATATTTTAACCCATTTATTCACAAAGAAAATTACAACTAATACAGTACTTACAATATTCACAATATTTACAAAATACACATGAAACAGTTGAGCTATCCACAAACCGCAAACGATTTATAGATAGCTCAACTGCTCCAAATCAGTAGCAATCGGAAACGTGCCCAAGACACTGGCTGCATTGCCGCGCTGAATAGCAATGCTGATACGCACATAATTAGTGGGGATTTTTAGAAATTCCCACTGCCATCGTAGACATGCTACGATGTAGCAGTGGGGATTACTGGGGGGAAAAAACTGAAATTCCCACTGGTAGGGATTTCTTAGTGGGGATTTCTGTAATATATATAATGAGCAACTTAAAACTAGTTCTTTTGTTTCAGACATGCCAACAGGAACAATAACAACGAACCTGCCAAAGAGGAAGAGGAGCTCGACAATCGACCCAAACTCCTGCAGAGGGTAAGAAGGGTTTTGGGTTAGGCTCATAATCCCCTTGAAGGGGACGACTCAAAGGGGATTATGAGATTTTTTGGCTCAAGGGGATTATGAGATTTTTTGGCTCAACAGGCGTCATGGCTCAGTCGGTAGTAGCTCTGCCTTCTGTGCTGTGGGTCGTGGGTTCGATCCCCACCAAGAACAAACATTTGTGTGTGGCAAACATAGATGTTTGTTCTGTGTCTGGGTGTTACTATGTATTATAAGACTGTACTGTAAATTGTATATAAGTATTTTTTTTTTATGCCATAGCTGGCAGACGAGCAGCAATTATTAATTTTATATCAGCAATCTAGTTTCCATAGTACAAGCTCTGCTTAGTTTGGGACTAGAGAGCGTAGTGTGTAATGTCCAAGAATATTTATTATTTCTTTTTATATATATATATATGAGACTTTTCTTTTTCAAAATCTCCTTTGGGCAAAATTACACCGTAATAGCTCAAGATAAACCACTTTTTCTCATAACCATTTTCACTTCCACTCATATTAATGATAAAATCGTGGTGGCAAGTGCTCTATTAGTTCTCGGCAGAAGAAGCATAAATCATCGGCTTGCAACGAGCGCAACGTAGTCTTCCCATTTATGTCAAAAGTGTACCAAGCAACAACCAGTCCTCTCACCTCAATAACAATCTTAGGGCTGGCAGGGGTAGGAAGGACCTTGACCCGTTTTGCACGGAAATGTTTTTGTGACCTTCAAGTCAAGTTGTCAGTTTCAGCTTCCCCTCGCTAATACCTAACCAACCTTGTCCTTCGAACTGAAATAAATGAAAATATTATTTATGCTGTTTTCAACCTCGATATTTCATATATGTTTTATCATTTCGGAGGGCGTTTTAATTAATTTGTACTATGTATTTATTGAATTAACTTGAACGACAGAAACCAACTATTGTGTCAAGCAATTTTAGGCTTCCATACGCCATAGCTTAAGGATCTATTTCTTTAAGACCAACCCAGTCACAACCACCATCAAAATAATGTACTTAGGTAAAAATGAACCTGTACCTTGTTAAAGAGTATTTTCTTTTTCTATGCCTATAACTGTCATCAGTGTTCGCTTGTTTTTGTTTGTGTAACCAATTTAGACTGGCTGCGTGTCTAGTGAGATAAGGGGCCTTATTCACTATGACCAATACAAGCGCGTTACGCAGCACGAAAAGACAGCGGCGTGAAATCGCCCTATGCCTATGCCGTATTTCCTGTGCCATAAATGTCATTCCTTACGGTGACGTCATACGGTTACGGCAAGGAATCTTCTAAGTCATACAGAATAATGCCCAAGAGCCCTAAATTGAGACATAGTGTTCCTGCCAAATTTTCACTAAGTAGAAATGTCAAAAACTCGATATTCCAGAAATTCACACTTATAAATCTCGACTAGTGTGAAATAGTGAGTTTTCTTGAGTTTTTAGTGATGTTCTTGAGGATATTTATGCTGATGTCAGTCGGCATTGATCGTACGTAATTAACATCTAAGCAGAAATCTTCAAGATCTCATATGAGTCTTAGTTGTTACACTAATGAGAGCGAGCTCTCGTTCAGCACTTGCGCGCCACTACTCAGCTTTCAGAACTTGCCGACGCGCAAACCGAAGCTAAGATATAGCCAAGTCCATGCGGACGCGATTTCACTACCTGAATTGTGTTGTTAGGTTAAAAACATGGTGGGTAATGTTACTTTTACTTTACATCTTTTTTAATGAGCATTATATATACTACAAAGTTAAACGCAGTCAGTCTTATATCCCCTATCTTATAAAAAGTTAGAGTAGACATAATATCTTGTTTAACATACGTAATCAGGACATAATGTCTACTCTAACTTTTTATAAGATAGGGGGTTATTCTTTTGAATCCCCTCTAATATTTCCCTTTACAGCTCTAAAGGGGATTTTACTTCTAAAGTCTATCCGCGCTCGCGTCCGCTTCCGCTCATTCACTGTGCCCGAAGCTTGCGCCTTCTCAAGTTCACAACTAGGCTGAGGTTTATACAACTTCTCTAGAACTTTTCCCATTAAGTACGCCTTGCTCCTCGACTTTATTGTTAACAAAGAAACCGAAAAGGAGAAAGGTCAATGGTTCTTGTTTCTTCGACATTTTACACAATGCAAGTACTATGTTTATTCTGTGACAGTGTTGTGTAAAGGCTTTATACCTCGTTTCTTTGTGTTCTCTAGTTCCTTTGTTATCTAGTTTTTGTGGCCATTCGGTGTTCACCAACCAAATGAACTTACATAAGCACGTGAGATTAGAGGAGTTTTCTATTTATTAGTATTTACGTCATCTGAAATCGAAACTTAGGGCTGTTATAACTATGCAGCGTTTATAAGATATTGACAGGCGTCATGGTAGTAGCTCTGCCTTCCGTGCTGTGGCTGTGTGTGACAAACATAGATGTTTGTTCTGTGTCTGGGTGTTACTATGTATTATAAGTATGTATTTACAAAAAAAATTATACAATATGTTTTCTATCAGCCATATAGTTCCCATAGTATAGTACAAGCTTTGCTTAGTTTGGGACTGAAGGCGTTGTGTTAAATGTCCGTGAATATTTATTTATTTATAAGTGTACCTAACTAGAAAACTGTTTCCCTGAAAGTTTTCCAACCGCTGAAGCCAGTAAGTTACATCGCAAGAGTCTTGGGAACTTTGTTACTACAATAAAGTCGCAGAAAGTTAAATTAGATAGCCTTTATAATATCTAGAGACTTGTACTTCTAACCAATCATGTGAATAAAACACGGTACCATCGGCGCGCAGAAAAGCTATGGGTTATTCCCATCGACCCCACCGGCCCCACCGGGCTACTGGTGGGGCAGATGGGAAAACAAATTCCCATCAGCCCAATCATTATCATTGCCCTGGACTGGATAGTATCAAAAAAGGTCAACAATTTAATAATATTCAGTCAATTTCACCTTTGCTTGAGGCTATGTAAAATGTTCACCAAAACAATCGTCTGAGTACAAAGTGACGTAATAAAACTATTGAACATGGTTTTATTAAGCCTTGGCACGCGAAAGCTACGATATCACCCACTAGGTAGGTATTACTAAGCAATAGGCTCAAATAAAGCTATTCTGCCAGTAATGGAGTGCCAATTGCAGCACAAAACCTCAATTAACGCCTTACGGCCTTAACTCTGCCTCGGGGTGGCCTTTTCCGCCTCCACCGAGCGGGTGTTTACAGAAACGGAGCGAGGGATTTTTTTGTAGTTTCGATATAATTTTATACAACTCACTCATATCTCGCGTGATTTATATAAGCTGTAACGTACAGTTGCAAATAAATTTACTCTATTCTTTTTTTAAAGTAAAGATGAAGATATTTTTAATTGACGGATAGCGCAAGCTGACGATGACGGTGATGCGGCACTGTATGTAATTATGTACTAGGGCGTTTTTCTTTTTTTGAGTTACTGTAAGAAATTTGTTTTAGATATACTTAGTAGTTATTTTTTAAACTACGCGCTCTTAGCTCCACACGAGCACGGCACACAAGACTACTACGCATGTTGTAGCGTCTCTACGCACTTGCCGTAGCACGCTCACTGCGCGAGTGCTACACACGACGTAGCATTCCGCTACGAGCGTTGTAGCACCTCTACACGCACGTCGCGCGTCGTCGTAGCTCACTGTGACTATGTAATGCAATGCAACATGCAAGTGCTACACACGACGTAGCATTCCGCTACGAGCGTTGTAGCATCGCTACACGCAGTGCGCTTCGCACGCTACGTAATAATTCTACGCTGTAGCATTCCGCTACGAGCGTTGTAGCACCTCTACGCGCTCGTATCGTCACCGGTCTTTATAAGAATAGTTTGCTTACTTTTCCGTCGCTTGTCCGTCCCGGGTGGTAATAGGTGGTTTTACTCCCGGTTAGTGTAACACAGCCTGTGGTGAGGGTCGCGTGCCACTCGGAGCAAATTCATTTTTGTCACGAACTGCATTTGCATTTAACGAGGCCGCTGTAACCTGTATATTGACAGTCAGTATACCAACCTGTACAGACTACTGTGTATATTAACATTCTTTTAACATGCTTTATTAATGACTAGTTCGACGGAACAAGTAGATGGCACGGCCCACCTGATGTTGAGCGGTTACGCCGGCTACCACTATAACTGCAATAGTTCGGTGACTTATAATAATTGCATATTTCAGTGAAATATATTTTAGCTAGTATTTTGAAACCAGTATTCATTTAGGTTACAAAAAAATGAATGAATGAATGAAAACGCTTTATTGTACATAAATAACACCGAAACATATTCCTATGATATAAACAAAACAGGTTGCGTTAAATGTACAATGGGCGGCCTTATCGCTCAATAGCGATCTCTTCCAGGCAACCTTTGGATGGAGAGGATTTGAATAAATTTAGAGAAGGGGGTCGGGGTGCTAATAAGAGAAATTTCGTGATTTAGTAAATACATATTATTATTATATACGTATATATACATAGCATGTTATACATAATATAATACATTTTGTAACTTTTCTATGACTTACTTTTTTGACGTAGACTGTTCTAAGTTCCAAACCACTTTTCTGTTATCGCGATTTAAATAGATTTCAGGTTTCCATTTTGGAAAGTTTCCAACTTGTTTTTCAAGAGGACCTACTTAGCTTATTTTTATGAAGTTGAAGAGTGTACTTTATATTCATTATCATACCAACAGGTATTATATTTTTACTTGTTTTCTTTTATATTCTAGTTTTTTTTATACTTACCTACTGGTTTTAATCGATATTAAATTTATTATTACTACACTACGCGGCTATTAGCTACGCAACTGTAGCTCATATAATATCTTAGGTGTGTATTGAATTTCAAAAATACAAGTACATAGGTACCTATGTTATGTTACAAGTACACACTGCATACTAGTTAATATAAATCAGGTGGCACAATGTTGAGAACTTGGCAACGCTATCCATAAAGTACGTAGGCCTTGAATACATAACTCATTCCATTTCGTAAGGAAGTTTATGTCTTTCCATTTTCTAAATTATGAAGGCACTTCATGAGCCGTTAGATTCCGTAAAAACACGTACGTATAGTCAGTGACAAAAGTACCTAGATAGTAAATACAAATTCATTTTACTACCAAAAGAGTAGTTACATAATAATACTTAAATTACCAATGGTCCCCGCACTAGGTCTGGCCCGTGTCGCGGGAGACTGAGAACAAAAACAGATTACCATATAAAACCACACACGTATCACTAATAAAAAATATCAATGCTAAGTTATAATTGTTACGTCAACCATCTTGTTACTGCTGTCGTCACAGATAGATTGCTCATTTAAAAGTGTCCAAAATAATAGAGAATCTCTAATCTGGCGACAGGCGTCATGGCTCAGTCGGTAGTAGCTCTGCCTTCTGTGCTGCGGGTCGTGGGTTCGATCCCCACCGAGAACAAACATTTGTGTTGGCAAACATAGATGTTTGTTCTGTGTCTGGGTGTCTATGTATTATAAGTATGTATTTACAAAAAAAGTATATATTATGTACTCTATCAGCCATCTAGTTCCCATAGTACAAGCTTTGCTTAGTTTGGGACTAGAAGGCGTTGTGTTAAATGTCCGTGAATATTTATTATTTATTTTATCTCATTTAGAAATATATTTGCTTTTTCCGCTGACTGTATAGGCTACAATATACTCGAGAACCTAGATATTCAATTTTTCACGAAGTTGGCAAATAGTGGCTGGCGCAGCGCCAAATGGTACATATAAATACTTATGCGAACCTAAGTAGAAGGTATAGGCAATTTATCATTTATTTCTTGTGTAGGTACAAACAGAATTTATGTACGTAATACTTTTAACAAACGTCTTCTTGGATTATCGAACGGGGCCGAACATGTATTCGCTCTGTCTTCCGTGCTGTGGGTCGTAGGTTCGACTGACAACAAACATTTGCGTGTGGTTTTTCTATGTCTGGGTGTTACTATGTAGGTATATTATAAGTTATTTCTTATTTTATTTATATAAGCATGTATCTATTTACGAAAGAAGTATAATAAGTATTCTATCAGCAATCCAGTTCAGATAGTACAAGCTTAACTTAACTTAGTTTGGGATTAGAGGGCGCTGTGTAAAATGTCTATGTCCACGATTTTTTTTAGATTATTTGTTAATTTTTCAGATACTTATAGCACGGCCCGTGAGCATGGTGGTGCAATGGAGCGAAGTGCGGACCGCCTGGCAGGACAGTGACTTCATCACGGAATGCCTCTGCTGGCACAATGTTTATCGACAGAGGCATGGGGCGCCACAGCTTTACATGGCTCCAGAGGTACTTTTTCTACTACGTTGAATACTGTATCTACTGTTGTGGTGCTTTTAACCCTTGACCGAAAACGGAAGGGATATTATAAGTTTGGGTCGTGAGTAGCTCTTAAAGTAGGGCTCCGATTGGAATGCCGTTTTCTTTGTAAGAAAGGTGATTTTTCTGGTTCTTAACCATGTTTGGTGAAAATGTGTGGAGTCGTTTCCAAGTAATGAAGATATTCATGATCTCTGAAAACCAGTTTTGAGGAAACTCAAATTTGATGAACTGGAGTCCATACTTTAAGCTCTGATGATGAGCAGCAATGATGAAGAGGATCTAAAGAGGTTTTCATGGTCGGAGGTATTACATTTTTGTAGAATTAACTTAAGGTCATCTTATCACTTCTAGCTATGCGACTACGCGCAAGCTTGGGCCAACCATCTCGCTCACACGAACAAGTTCCACTACAGGAACGACAGAGACGTCGGACAGAATCTGTACCTTCGGCCGGTCAGCGCCATCCAGCCTGACGTCACGGGACAAGAAGTCTCTTCGTATTGGTACGCTGCGGTCAGACAGTACAACTTCTTCAAGGAGGCCGACGTACTACATGCTAATGTAAATGCAGGTAATAAGAAATCCAACGTTCATGGGTAACTGGCGGCAGGTTTCGTTGAAATTAGTGGTTTTGATATTGCATGAATAATTAGCCTCCATTACTGGGCGGGCATAGACATCCAGAAATACTGATTTTGAGCCTTTTTCATGCACCTAAATTCATGTTTTTTTTAGTTGAACTGAATACATAGTTACCTATTCATATATTAGGTAATAAGTAAATATAAACGATAGTAATTCGACGTGACTTTCGCATGATCGTTCCTGCTGATTAGGATCATGTTAGGTATTTGTTCCTTCCAGGGCACTTCACGCAAATGGTATGGGCAGCGACGCGTTTCTTCGGCGTGGGCAAAGCGCGCTCCAGAGCCGGCAAGATCATAGTAGTCGCAAACTACTCTCCACCAGGCAACTTTTCAGGGCAATTCGAAGCAAATGTCCTACCTCCTATACCTGAAACGTACTCGGACGTACCACCGCCTCCGGAACACTGACAGAGGTTCTCTATTCGTGGCCGAAGGCTGAGAATCGATGCCACGTTTAGATATTAAGATTTAACAGAATGTGTGGAAGTATTGCTTGTGTGGGGTTGAGTGCGTCTGGTTTGGAAGATTACAGAGATATAGGTACGTAGATCGAGACTATTTTCGGAAACTGAAATGGTGCATTTGGTGAAGTGGAAACTAAACCTCTTCATCCATGTCATGGTATAATGGTCTTAGGATTTTTGGTACTAATCGTAATGTACGAATTTTAAATAGTCTTATTCCGAGTACCTATGTCTCTTCAGTATTCGGAAGTAGTCTTTTAATATTCTGTAGATATGGACGGCCATGTTGTACCTACCATAATTCTACGGTGTTACTACGTCAATTTACGTGGCTTTTTGATGAGTGCAATTAATACATTTACAATGGTTGTAAAGCAAATATTTGTACGCCAATAGCAGAGCAGACGAACAGAATGGCTAGGTTGTGTTAGCAGAAGTTACGCTGGACTAGATCTTATGAGACAAACTTAAGTTTGTTAAAAACAGGAGTAGTTGAGCCTAATTTTGTTCACGACTTTTACAATGCTTTTGCATTTCTCGTCAATTAGCAGAGGTACAAAACTATTAGGTCTACTTCTAGTAGGTATATTTCTAGTGATATAATTTCATTGTAGAGAGATTTCAGAGCTTTGCTAGACGCTGGCTCAAATACAGTAGTGTATCATATCAGTTTCGAAGATAAGACCAGCGAAGTTATTGTTTTGGACCTTGACTTGAGTATTATTTGCCAGTTGACTGACTTACGTGGTTCACCTATGACTTCTTCAGCTTATACATACCACGCTGTACCCATAGGGAAAGTTCAGGCTCAAAAATACGATTCTACTTAGTTGCCCTAAACACGGAAAACAGTATAGGTAAGTACATTATCCAACGAAACATTTGATACGTAAATTAAGACACCAAAATGTAAGAAAATGTCCGGTAGTCGTCCAATCTAGCTTTTTGCTAATCTACTTTTAAAATAATGGTTGTTTTGCCCGAGCTTCTATTTTATAGCATTTTTAGAGTACTCGTATAGCAAGCAATAGTGACGAGGCGTTTTACAAATGTTTTTATAAGCCAGATTTACTAAAGTCCTCAGTTTAGGTAGATGTAAACCATGGCATTGGCATAAATATTGTTAGATTGTTATAATTATCAGAATGGTCTGGTGTGGCTCTAAGATTCTGTGTATTTGTGTCCCGATCACGCGTAGCAATAATATAATTAGAAGTTAGAATTACTTTTATAGTTATAGGTAGGATTGCCGAAAGTGCACAAAATAACAAAGGTTTCAATCATAAGTAGAACTTATAACTAGTGTTCATTCAACTAACAGGCAAGTCCAGCATGCACTAAATAGCATAGGAGACGCGGTCGAGAATTTTAGAGTCACAGAAAACTCCGAAGTATTTGTAACTCGTTTTAATTTTAAAGATGAATTTATAAAATCCAAAATGGTGAATTTAAAAAAGCTATTAAGTTTGGAAACATGTCTTCCTGAAAGATGATGTTGTAATTAATATTTTCTTTTACAATAATTTAGGTTATTGAAGATTAATTAATATTTTGCAATAAAGCTACCTACTTAAAATGATTGTAATAATATTAGAATCATGTACCTATGTTGAACACTGTGCCAAACTTTTGAAAATGCCTTAAAATGTCACCTGTTCCATACACAAGACAAGTATTGGACAATTTTTTGAAAATCTACGCCTAGCAGCCTTTAGCTTTTGCACCACTTAGGATCTGTTTTCTAAATATTTCGAGGCTTGTATTTTATCTAACTTTGCCTAAATACTGTAGACTTTCTACTTAATCTTATTACTAAGCACCTCTTTACTTGACTGTACTGTTTAGTCTGTTGTCTAGTCTTTAAATGTATTTTAAGAAAAAATTGTTTTGGGTGTTTAGACACTTAGGTAGATTTCTAGACTTTCTCTTTGGAGGTATTAAGAATTTCTTGGTTCTAACAGTTTAAAATTTATATTGGTATCTTCCATGGTAGTTTTACTCTGACTGGAGTCTTCTTAGGCGGCTTGTTATGATACTTCCCGCAGATTATAAATAATGTAGAGTTGCAATCAGTTGATGTAATTGATTTCTTGAATTTTTTTTTTCAACAATTTTTCATCAAATAATGCCTACTTACATCAACAATCTTGTTATATTTAGATATCTTACACTCTGTAGGTTATCCAGATAACTAGAATATTTTGTAATTAACAAAACTGGTTACTCAAAGCAGCTTTAACAGAATATTCATATAGGTATTTTGATTTTTATGAACAACTTCAAATAACTTCTATTGATATAAAGAGAGAAAAAAATTAAGCCTTCAGCTACCGAAAACAATAAATTTGTTTTTTTAAATACTGGAATAAAATTTAAGAAAAGTGAGAAAAAGCAATTGTTATATCCTCAATAGAAAATAATGTTTTGATATTCATATTAAACAATAAGAAATGTTTTGTTGAAAATAGTACTCGTACAAATTAACATAGGAGATATTAGGTTGTGTAGTTGTATGTTCAACGTTATAATTATTGATCAAGGGCTGTGAATTGTTACTGTTATATTAGATCAAATATGGCTTGGCAATATAAGTTAACTAGTATATTATTTTAAAATGTTTGCGATTGTTTTATTTCATAACTCCTATCCAATACACACCAATCTGGCAGACACAATCTATATTGCATCGAATTATAAATATTCACGGACATTTAACACAACGCCTTCTAGTCCCAAACTAAGCAAAGCTTGTACTATGGGTACTAGACGGCTGATAGAATACATATATACATTTTTTTTTTGTAAATACATACTTATAATACATAGAAACACCCAGACATAGAACAAACATCTATGTTTGCCACACACAAACGTTTATTCTCGGTGGGGATCGAACCCACAACCCACAGCACGGAAGGCAGGGCTACTACCGACTGAGCCATGACGCCTGTCAAGTCAAGTGAATTGCCAGTCGATTAGAGAGTTAACCACAATAGCTAAGCCTAAGCTAATTACATCAAGTGGAGCTACATTGCCACGATCACAAGCATAATACTTGGGAAGTACCTACCTAAAAAAGTGCTTAGTTCAGGAAAACATTGGATAGTTGGAATGAAGTTAAACCACAATACTACGGAAATAAATCAATTTATTATTCTTACCAGAGATAATCTAAAACGGTACATTTACTCGGTCCACCTGTGTTTGCAGCTCGTGCACACATAGTACAATCTCATCTCCTCTTCAGCGCGTCTCGTCTGTCCCTGGAAGAACACAGCCTCCCTATGATTGCATTTAGGACACATGTGATCCTTCGTCCGAGGCAGTGTGGGGTCACTGACCACGTCCGGGTTTATATGAGTTAACTCGTCCACTTCGTGCATAATTTTGTTAACATACACGCAGTTGGAGTCGGCCAGTTGCTTGTAATCGCAATTTCTACAAGCATACAAAAGCACCTTGTTGTTTTTATCTTCGCGCGGGTATAGCATGTTGTTGCATTCTTGACAGAACTGAATGCCGACGTATCCGGGCCCACCGTCTTTTCTTCCGAGATTCAGGGTCATTTTTAGTCGTTTTTAAAATATGAGAGATCCACCCACAGTAATTATATCACGCAATAATAATTAGAAACCGATGAAAAACAAAGCCAATTGTATGAAATTGAAATGAAAAGTAAACAAAAACCATAGGCAAATAGACTTTTGACAACCAAATGTCAAAATGACATTGAACTGAACGAATGATTTAGATTAAGCTCTCGCTAAGCGATCAGTTTCTGTCATTTCAGTTGAACCATTGAGTGTTTAGAAGAGTGGTAACCCTAAAGTTAGTATTTTTTGGTTGGCAGAACTCATGAAATAAAGCCCGTGGTTGGCCAGTTGCTCGCTCTACGAATTTCTTTTCCTATCCGTAGCCGATTCGTGTTGTGCTATCGAAATGGGTAAGAACTAGTTTTCGCCCAAAATTGTTTTATTTCATCAATAATTTTGTGTCCGAAGTGTGTAAAAGTGCAACGAATGTGCAAATTAAATAGAAGTGATATAGTTTCATCCGTAAATCTCATAAAAACTCGTCATAAATGTGCACGCATAGGTGTCGGCCATGGCGGAGACATGTTTTTCTCGTGGTGTAAAACTAATCTGTTTCCATCTCGTTACGGTCGCGTCGGTTACGAGGTGAAACTCTTGTTTCCCCTTTCATGATATTTAGTTTTTACCATGGAGTGTCGATTTCAGAGCCATGTAAACATTAGTGGTAACCGGCGACTTGGTCCTTTCAGGTAAACCCCGTGGTATTCGTACGGCGCGCAAGCACGTGAACCACCGCCGCGAACAGAGATGGGCCGACAAGGAGTTCAAGAAAGCCCACATGGGAACTAGGTGGAAGGCCAACCCCTTCGGAGGAGCATCTCACGCTAAGGGCATCGTCCTGGAGAAAGTGTAAGTAAGTTCCTCCAATTTTTTTATATAGTTTTGAAGACTTCGCAGGCCTGACCTACTAACCGATGTTATTTTAGTGTATACCAGCTCTATTTCGGCGTAAAGTTGTGTCTGAAAAATTGTGGCGGGAGTCGTCGAAGTGACTTGAAGATGCATCAGTAATGTGGACTTGGCGTCGCTTCCGCGCGTGGTATTGTACCTGTGAATGTGTTTCTACTACAATCACAGGATAATACTGCGAGCGGCGGCGCCGCCCCTCGATAACTCTAAACATAAATACGACGTTAGGGAAGTTACGTATTGCGCATCAAGACTACGAAACAGGACACTTTGGTAGTAAAATCGATAATACGTGCTTTGAAAAATAACACATGGGTCATTGAACTTTGTTGAGGTTATACGCATGTACGGTGTTTACATTGTAAACTTGTTAGTTGTGAAAGAAAGCTGGGTTGTTTGTTCAGTTATACTAGTTCTCTAATTAACACTTTACTGAATTGAACTGTTAGATCTACCTACTTATTTTGCATGTGAACTTGACATGTGTATGAACCAGATTTAGCTAACAATAAAATTAGAATGCCTTTAACATCAATCTGGTATTACTTCTATTGGAAATAAAGTAATTCAAAATATTTACTCTCAAAATTAATAAATAGATCTATAATTTCTTATTACCTTTTAATTTAGCAATGTACTCATGAAATTTTACGAAACAGTGCATTCTATCTATCTAATCAGCCTATGCTCACCCACTGCTGGGTATAGGCCTCCTCTTTGTCACGCCATTCTCTCCGGTCCTGCGCCAATCTAATCCAGTGTGCTCCTGCCACTTTCACAATGTCATCCGCCCACCTGGCTGGTGGTCTGCCTCGTGACCTATAACCCTCGCGAGGCCACCACTCTGTCACTGCCCTTGTCCATCTTCCGTCGTTCCGCCTAGCCAACAGTGCATTCATGGTATTTTATTTCCACAGTGGTGTTGAAGCTAAGCAGCCCAACTCCGCCATCCGTAAGTGTGTGAGAGTACAACTCATCAAGAACGGAAAGAAGGTGACAGCATTCGTGCCCCGTGATGGTTGTCTCAACCACATTGAAGAGAACGATGAAGTGCTAGTAGCAGGATTCGGTCGTAAAGGTCACGCCGTCGGAGATATTCCCGGAGTCAGATTCAAGGTAAGACTGTCACTTTTTTCATAATCTGCTATCATTTTAACAGGGCTTAAAAATGCTCGATAATTGTAACTTTCAAGACAATGAAAAAGATGACAACAGATTTCGCTAGCGTAGCCTTAGATGACCAATGTAACTAAAGCCAGTAGTTTGTAGTTTGCTAATATTCTACTTTTAGTTTGGAACAGACATAGAATAAATAAGCACAAGGTATCTGTGAGCTGATGTCAAAAATTCTTGAGATATGTGGTCAATTCAATATTGGCCATGCCCATAGCAGCATGATTATGTTGAATCTATTATTAAAAGCTACATACACCATTCATATTATAATATATTTTTTTTAATATACTGTTCTGGTACCAAAATCTTAGTGTACTCTGTTACCATATTATTAATAAACTGTATGTATGCTTTGAACGGTTACAATGTGTCTCTTTCAATTGAATTTGAATTTGAATTGTTACCAATCTGGTATCCAGTTTTTATTATTAAATTAGTAATAGCAGGGCAAGTAAACTACCCAATCGTATTCTTGACCCTGGTTTGTGATCCTAAGGTTGGTCATCCACATTCTAACCAGTGGCTTTCAAATAATTTAATTACCGAAAGTTGAAAACAGAAACCAGTCATGAGATGTGTATTACTAAGTTGAGATGACAATTTTTCGAATTTGTAAGTATTTTCCGTTTTGCAGGTTGTCAAGGTAGCCAACGTATCTCTTCTAGCTCTGTACAAAGAAAAGAAGGAGAGGCCACGATCATAGACAACCAACACTGTGATAAGGTAAGTAATCTATGCTTACTACTAGACAACTGAGCCCAAATGATATAGACAACCTCTTATTTCATGCAGATAATATTTTTCTAATATTGGGATGCTAGAATGTTACTGCCGTCAACCCTAACTCTGCGTTATTTTAAGTAGTTGTGAGGTTAACAGGGGTCAATGCACTATACCCCAACATGGAATATTGGTGCAGATCTTATTAGAATTTGTTGGTTTAATTGAAACACGACTTTTCTATTGTAATCACCTTGATTTGACTTTTTATAAATCAATCCAAATAGAGCTTCGACAACCGGCTCTGAAGCCTGGTATTGTAAATTCTAGTAACGTAAAAAAAAAAAAATCTTGAATTAATTTGAGATTTCGTTCTTTTACCACTTGAGCTAAATGATGTTTACTTATTTGCTACTACTGAATGCCATGACGTCATGTAATAACCTGCTGATAAGAACATTATAAATTCGTTCATACCAAACATCCGATACACTGTCTAACAGAATTTTATTTTGTTTCAGAGACCTGCTGGGAAACTTTTGTTTATAAGTGTACATTTATAAAATGTAAAATCGCGTACATATTAAACTGTGTACATCCAATATATTCTTTTATTTTCCTCTACGCAATTTAGAGTACAGCTCGAATAGAAATAGTATTTTAGAATATAAGGTAAACTACACTAATCTTGGCACTTCTCTTTCTCTGATTTATCCTATTTACTAAGAAAAAGCCAGACCTCACGATGTTATAATATAACAACAACATAATGATAAACATCGTGAGGTCTGGCTTTTTCTTAGTAAATAGGATAAATCAGAGAAGTGCCAAAAATCGGTGGGGGTGCCAAGATAAGAATAGATTAGGAAAAAATATAGTTAGACAAACATTGCTTAGAAAAAAATTGTATCATAGCAAGATTGTGTTAGGTATAGTATAATATAATCTGTGGTATTAGGAATGTATGCACTTGCGTTCTTTACCCACGCACGCACGCACGCTGCCTCACAGATAGGTAGGTTAGGTACCTATCTACGCTACATAGTAAAGATAAAAGTAGGGGGGAAAATATAAGCATAAAAATAATAACCATGATTTATTGCTAAATATAATTTCATTGCTCTGATTACATTAGGTAAGGTACATCTGAATTACACTAGTTTCAACAACAGTGGTTACATATGTAGAATATGCTAAAATCTAAACTTCTATACATTGAAGCCTACAACTACTATAGGCGTGAACTTATCGCCTTCTGGTACGATATGACACAAAGCATAACGACCTCTAAATTAATGACGGATAATTTAATAGTAGTTGCAGATACCTAGGTATCCTAACTATTTTTTATAAAATAAATTTTCTGTGTTAATTTGAAAAATAGTGTCTTTTAACGGTTTTACAGTGCAAAATAAACTGGTGCTAGTTTTAAAATAAACGTTAACTATTTCTTAGTCTACTCTGAATATATTAAAGTAGGTAAAGTACATAGGTTTATTGTATTTCTACTCTTAATACTACACGACATAGTTGCGTTTATTATTCTGATACGCTACATATTACATGAAATAACGAATTCATCATAGCGTGTAGTTTCATAGTTCCACTTCATACACCTCTCATACCATTGAAAAGCCGATGCCACTGCCGTAAAGATTACATAAGCAAGCATAGGGTCTATGTTTAGAGTACCATGAATCGATAGAAAAGGCCCTATACATGAATAAAAATTCATAGAACTAGAACAGTTACACAAACAAGACACCTAACTCATCCTTAAGCAAGGTGAATTTTCTAAACTCAAGACTGGGCTATATTCGAACAACCCAGCTTAAGTAATAGTTTTGTATCACAAACATTTCAAGCCTATATCCCTCCAAAAATATATTTCCAGTATCCGATTCTAACATCACAGGCACACGCAGTGCAATAATAAAATTCAGACAACTATAGCTACAGGATGTGAAAAAACTATTCCCAAAAAACAAACGTACAAGGTTGGAATTGGCCGTAGCCTTAGATTAAATAGGTCTCAAAAAATTACTGCAAATACTCCATTGAGACCTATTTGTAGGGCTGGTTATGGGATCCCTACACGTAAAAATTTCGAGAATGGTCTTTTGACACCTGTATACTTCACAAACCTAATTACATCGAGATAGATTCGTTTATACGTACTACGCACACGATTATGAACGAGTTTAGTGCAGCAATCACAAACTGTAAGTAAATAATCATGGGACGCATCCACAATCAAACAGATTGCTCAGATGACGTAATAATTGAACTATACGTACACAAGATCTCATGAAAATATTTTTGCGCTTTGGACGCTTCACTTATGAAAGTTGACGGACGAAGAAATTCTTTCTAGAGTCCTTTCCATGAAAGAAGTCCCGCAGACGCGGCGCTGTAGTCGACCTTAAGTATTATTTCTCGGGCAGCACTTTTAACAACTTTAGGCATTGAAAACAAGACTTTGATCACAGAAACCAAATAAAAACGCACTAGCATCCGAACACATTAACAGCACCTGACAACTAATTTAAAATTTAGTTTTTAAAACTAAATTTTAAATTTAGTTTAGTCAAGTTTAGTTAGTAATTTAGTCAAGTTAGTAATTTAGTCAAGTTTAGTTCCGAAAATTTCCGCGGGACTTCTTTCATGAAAAGGACTCTACCAACCAGCGGCTAGTAAGCTAAGTGACACACGACTCAGAGCAAATTCTCTCAACAGAAAGTCGTATATCTATAATCTCTCGCGTTCACACTATACCCATGCCGCTGTCGGCATTATTGCCGCGGACTTATTGCCACAGCAACATCGCCATTATTCTCATTAGAGAGCAACGGCATGAACTTGGGCCGGGAGCCGGGACAGAGGCATTATCGTGTTCACACTCTGGGCATAGTGGGACCGCAACATAATAGGCGATAGATTATACCCATTCAAAAGTGTCGCCGATTATTAGTAAAGTCAAAAGGTACCTACTAGCGTTGACAAAGGTACTTACGTGAATGCGGCAAAAATCATTCGGTTTTCAAAGCTATGCTGATTTTCTGCTTACTCACTGAACCGGACTCGAGCATAGATTTATGTATGAAAATCTCTACTCAAGTCCATGCTTGAGTAGCGATTTCTGTATCGGCACACGGGCCGTAAATAGTAATTACAACTTTAGCATTCGATTAATCTTACTTTAGTGTTAGTATCTAATTACAAGACTATTTTTGATGTGCAAAATATATTTTACTTAGCGTTATTAAACTATGGAAGATTTCATTCACATTAGCTAGATGACGTCACAGAGAAAGCTTTATGAAAAAAAGGATTGGTGATAGTCTAGTTTGATTATTTTGCAATAATTTGGAATGCGAATCACGCAGATAATCAAACTAGCCGATAATCAAAATCCCGTTTTTAGTGAAAATTATGTTCATACAAGGTGCCGCCCGCGACATCGTTCGCGTCCCGTTGGATCCCGTTGATTTATCGGGATAAAAAGTAGCCTATGTGTTAATCCAGGTCACGGACAACATATATTCCAAGTTTCATCGGTTCAGTAGTTTTTACGTGAAAGAGTATCAAACATCCATCCATCCATACTTACAAACTTTCGCGTTTATAATATTAGTAGGAAGTAGAATGATAGTTTGTAACGACATTCATTATTCAAAAGTTATTAATTTTTTTTAATTGGTTCTTCATAGAATTGTGACTTATGTAAATGCATTAGGAATTATATGCATTCAATGTAACCAACTTACTTTCCTGTCTTACATTATGACGTTAAAAAAAAATTCTAAGATAGTAAATAAATATTTTTTTTTTTGAGATTTTTGTTTTCTATATTTTTTTTACTACAGACTAATTAGCGAAGTGCTGTATTTTTGAGTACGTTTATATCGAGTGGCGGCGATCCCGAGGGAATGACGGCCACTGGTTCGTTTTCAATTTAGATCCGTTGACACGCACTGAACTCTGAAATAAAAAGCGAGATATCACTTTTTGTATTTTCAACTGTCTTTTGAACGCTCTTCATCGATACAGATCACAATTAAACTGACATTGAGTTTTACACATATTTAACTATTTATAGCTTGGGCTTAGGGCTTGTACACAAAACTGCGATGCGACGTCGCATCGTAAATATCTGCAAGCACGCACGACGCATCGCAAGTCTTTGTTTATTTTTCCTGTATCTCCTAATCGCATCGCAGAAAGATGCGTCGTGCGTGCTCGCAATATTTTTACGGTCGCATCGCGGTTTTGTGTAAAAGCCCTTATAACCATAAGATTGATAAGAACATTTTGAGTGTCTGATAAAAAGGGCGCATCTACTTAGAGCTACATTTGACCACAGATTAAATTTGAAGCTAACCACAGGCTGTAATTTTTAACCTTATTGCTACTACGCTAAGGTGGTACGTAGTTTCGTCAATGCGGCGGCACAAGTACAATGGCTCGCCTTCAATAGTTCGATTTTGAGCCTTATTGCTAGTTAGATAAGTACTAACCAGGCGTGTGGACAGTCGCTAGGAGTGCGGCGGGTAGTCCATAGTCTTGATATATGCGACGGCCCTAGTACAATGGCTCGCGTTCAATAGTTCCATTTTGAGCCTTATTGCTAGTTAGATAAGTACTAACCAGGCGTGTGGACAGTCGCTAGGAGTGCGGCGGGTAGTCCATAGTCTTGATATATGCGACGGCCCTAGTACAATGGCTCGCGTTCAATAGTTCCATTTTGAGCCTTATTGCTAGTTAGATAAGTACTAACCAGGCGTGTGGACAGTCGCTAGGAGTGCGGCGGGTAGTCCATAGTCTTGATATATGCGACGGCCCTAGTACAATGGCTCGCGTTCAATAGTTCCATTTTGAGCCTTATTGCTAGTTAGATAAGTACTAACCAGGCGTGTGGACAGTCGCTAGGAGTGCGGCGGGTAGTCCATAGTCTTGATATATGCGACGGCCCTAGTACAATGGCTCGCGTTCAATAGTTCCATTTTGAGCCTTATTGCTAGTTAGATAAGTACTAACCAGGCGTGTGGACAGTCGCTAGGAGTGCGGCGGGTAGTCCATAGTCTTGATATATGCGACGGCCCTAGTACAATGGCTCGCGTTCAATAGTTCCATTTTGAGCCTTATTGCTAGTTAGATAAGTACTAACCAGGCGTGTGGACAGTCGCTAGGAGTGCGGCGGGTAGTCCATAGTCTTGATATATGCGACGGCCCTAGTACAATGGCTCGCGTTCAATAGTTCCATTTTGAGCCTTATTGCTAGTTAGATAAGTACTAACCAGGCGTGTGGACAGTCGCTAGGAGTGCGGCGGGTAGTCCATAGTCTTGATATATGCGACGGCCCTAGTACAATGGCTCGCGTTCAATAGTTCCATTTTGAGCCTTATTGCTAGTTAGATAAGTACTAACCAGGCGTGTGGACAGTCGCTAGGAGTGCGGCGGGTAGTCCATAGTCTTGATATATGCGACGGCCCTAGTACAATGGCTCGCGTTCAATAGTTCCATTTTGAGCCTTATTGCTAGTTAGATAAGTACTAACCAGGCGTGTGGACAGTCGCTAGGAGTGCGGCGGGTAGTCCATAGTCTTGATATATGCGACGGCCCTAGTACAATGGCTCGCGTTCAATAGTTCCATTTTGAGCCTTATTGCTAGTTAGATAAGTACTAACCAGGCGTGTGGACAGTCGCTAGGAGTGCGGCGGGTAGTCCATAGTCTTGATATATGCGACGGCCCTAGTACAATGGCTCGCGTTCAATAGTTCCATTTTGAGCCTTATTGCTAGTTAGATAAGTACTAACCAGGCGTGTGGACAGTCGCTAGGAGTGCGGCGGGTAGTCCATAGTCTTGATATATGCGACGGCCCTAGTACAATGGCTCGCGTTCAATAGTTCCATTTTGAGCCTTATTGCTAGTTAGATAAGTACTAACCAGGCGTGTGGACAGTCGCTAGGAGTGCGGCGGGTAGTCCATAGTCTTGATATATGCGACGGCCCTAGTACAATGGCTCGCGTTCAATAGTTCCATTTTGAGCCTTATTGCTAGTTAGATAAGTACTAACCAGGCGTGTGGACAGTCGCTAGGAGTGCGGCGGGTAGTCCATAGTCTTGATATATGCGACGGCCCTAGTACAATGGCTCGCGTTCAATAGTTCCATTTTGAGCCTTATTGCTAGTTAGATAAGTACTAACCAGGCGTGTGGACAGTCGCTAGGAGTGCGGCGGGTAGTCCATAGTCTTGATATATGCGACGGCCCTAGTACAATGGCTCGCGTTCAATAGTTCCATTTTGAGCCTTATTGCTAGTTAGATAAGTACTAACCAGGCGTGTGGACAGTCGCTAGGAGTGCGGCGGGTAGTCCATAGTCTTGATATATGCGACGGCCCTAGTACAATGGCTCGCGTTCAATAGTTCCATTTTGAGCCTTATTGCTAGTTAGATAAGTACTAACCAGGCGTGTGGACAGTCGCTAGGAGTGCGGCGGGTAGTCCATAGTCTTGATATATGCGACGGCCCTAGTACAATGGCTCGCGTTCAATAGTTCCATTTTGAGCCTTATTGCTAGTTAGATAAGTACTAACCAGGCGTGTGGACAGTCGCTAGGAGTGCGGCGGGTAGTCCATAGTCTTGATATATGCGACGGCCCTAGTACAATGGCTCGCGTTCAATAGTTCCATTTTGAGCCTTATTGCTAGTTAGATAAGTACTAACCAGGCGTGTGGACAGTCGCTAGGAGTGCGGCGGGTAGTCCATAGTCTTGATATATGCGACGGCCCTAGTACAATGGCTCGCGTTCAATAGTTCCATTTTGAGCCTTATTGCTAGTTAGATAAGTACTAACCAGGCGTGTGGACAGTCGCTAGGAGTGCGGCGGGTAGTCCATAGTCTTGATATATGCGACGGCCCTAGTACAATGGCTCGCGTTCAATAGTTCCATTTTGAGCCTTATTGCTAGTTAGATAAGTACTAACCAGGCGTGTGGACAGTCGCTAGGAGTGCGGCGGGTAGTCCATAGTCTTGATATATGCGACGGCCCTAGTACAATGGCTCGCGTTCAATAGTTCCATTTTGAGCCTTATTGCTAGTTAGATAAGTACTAACCAGGCGTGTGGACAGTCGCTAGGAGTGCGGCGGGTAGTCCATAGTCTTGATATATGCGACGGCCCTAGTACAATGGCTCGCGTTCAATAGTTCCATTTTGAGCCTTATTGCTAGTTAGATAAGTACTAACCAGGCGTGTGGACAGTCGCTAGGAGTGCGGCGGGTAGTCCATAGTCTTGATATATGCGACGGCCCTAGTACAATGGCTCGCGTTCAATAGTTCCATTTTGAGCCTTATTGCTAGTTAGATAAGTACTAACCAGGCGTGTGGACAGTCGCTAGGAGTGCGGCGGGTAGTCCATAGTCTTGATATATGCGACGGCCCTAGTACAATGGCTCGCGTTCAATAGTTCCATTTTGAGCCTTATTGCTAGTTAGATAAGTACTAACCAGGCGTGTGGACAGTCGCTAGGAGTGCGGCGGGTAGTCCATAGTCTTGATATATGCGACGGCCCTAGTACAATGGCTCGCGTTCAATAGTTCCATTTTGAGCCTTATTGCTAGTTAGATAAGTACTAACCAGGCGTGTGGACAGTCGCTAGGAGTGCGGCGGGTAGTCCATAGTCTTGATATATGCGACGGCCCTAGTACAATGGCTCGCGTTCAATAGTTCCATTTTGAGCCTTATTGCTAGTTAGATAAGTACTAACCAGGCGTGTGGACAGTCGCTAGGAGTGCGGCGGGTAGTCCATAGTCTTGATATATGCGACGGCCCTAGTACAATGGCTCGCGTTCAATAGTTCCATTTTGAGCCTTATTGCTAGTTAGATAAGTACTAACCAGGCGTGTGGACAGTCGCTAGGAGTGCGGCGGGTAGTCCATAGTCTTGATATATGCGACGGCCCTAGTACAATGGCTCGCGTTCAATAGTTCCATTTTGAGCCTTATTGCTAGTTAGATAAGTACTAACCAGGCGTGTGGACAGTCGCTAGGAGTGCGGCGGGTAGTCCATAGTCTTGATATATGCGACGGCCCTAGTACAATGGCTCGCGTTCAATAGTTCCATTTTGAGCCTTATTGCTAGTTAGATAAGTACTAACCAGGCGTGTGGACAGTCGCTAGGAGTGCGGCGGGTAGTCCATAGTCTTGATATATGCGACGGCCCTAGTACAATGGCTCGCGTTCAATAGTTCCATTTTGAGCCTTATTGCTAGTTAGATAAGTACTAACCAGGCGTGTGGACAGTCGCTAGGAGTGCGGCGGGTAGTCCATAGTCTTGATATATGCGACGGCCCTAGTACAATGGCTCGCGTTCAATAGTTCCATTTTGAGCCTTATTGCTAGTTAGATAAGTACTAACCAGGCGTGTGGACAGTCGCTAGGAGTGCGGCGGGTAGTCCATAGTCTTGATATATGCGACGGCCCTAGTACAATGGCTCGCGTTCAATAGTTCCATTTTGAGCCTTATTGCTAGTTAGATAAGTACTAACCAGGCGTGTGGACAGTCGCTAGGAGTGCGGCGGGTAGTCCATAGTCTTGATATATGCGACGGCCCTAGTACAATGGCTCGCGTTCAATAGTTCCATTTTGAGCCTTATTGCTAGTTAGATAAGTACTAACCAGGCGTGTGGACAGTCGCTAGGAGTGCGGCGGGTAGTCCATAGTCTTGATATATGCGACGGCCCTAGTACAATGGCTCGCGTTCAATAGTTCCATTTTGAGCCTTATTGCTAGTTAGATAAGTACTAACCAGGCGTGTGGACAGTCGCTAGGAGTGCGGCGGGTAGTCCATAGTCTTGATATATGCGACGGCCCTAGTACAATGGCTCGCGTTCAATAGTTCCATTTTGAGCCTTATTGCTAGTTAGATAAGTACTAACCAGGCGTGTGGACAGTCGCTAGGAGTGCGGCGGGTAGTCCATAGTCTTGATATATGCGACGGCCCTAGTACAATGGCTCGCGTTCAATAGTTCCATTTTGAGCCTTATTGCTAGTTAGATAAGTACTAACCAGGCGTGTGGACAGTCGCTAGGAGTGCGGCGGGTAGTCCATAGTCTTGATATATGCGACGGCCCTAGTACAATGGCTCGCGTTCAATAGTTCCATTTTGAGCCTTATTGCTAGTTAGATAAGTACTAACCAGGCGTGTGGACAGTCGCTAGGAGTGCGGCGGGTAGTCCATAGTCTTGATATATGCGACGGCCCTAGTACAATGGCTCGCGTTCAATAGTTCCATTTTGAGCCTTATTGCTAGTTAGATAAGTACTAACCAGGCGTGTGGACAGTCGCTAGGAGTGCGGCGGGTAGTCCATAGTCTTGATATATGCGACGGCCCTAGTACAATGGCTCGCGTTCAATAGTTCCATTTTGAGCCTTATTGCTAGTTAGATAAGTACTAACCAGGCGTGTGGACAGTCGCTAGGAGTGCGGCGGGTAGTCCATAGTCTTGATATATGCGACGGCCCTAGTACAATGGCTCGCGTTCAATAGTTCCATTTTGAGCCTTATTGCTAGTTAGATAAGTACTAACCAGGCGTGTGGACAGTCGCTAGGAGTGCGGCGGGTAGTCCATAGTCTTGATATATGCGACGGCCCTAGTACAATGGCTCGCGTTCAATAGTTCCATTTTGAGCCTTATTGCTAGTTAGATAAGTACTAACCAGGCGTGTGGACAGTCGCTAGGAGTGCGGCGGGTAGTCCATAGTCTTGATATATGCGACGGCCCTAGTACAATGGCTCGCGTTCAATAGTTCCATTTTGAGCCTTATTGCTAGTTAGATAAGTACTAACCAGGCGTGTGGACAGTCGCTAGGAGTGCGGCGGGTAGTCCATAGTCTTGATATATGCGACGGCGGCACAGAACTGCGTCCACCAGTACAACGCCTCGCCTTGTAGCGCCGAGCCGCCCAGCGCGTTCACTAGCTCTATTGTTGATAGCAGCGATGGTGGGTTCACCTGTTATATTCAAATATATATTTTTTGTAAATAGATTGTAACACCCAAACATAAAACATACTGCTGACTCCATAAATGCCTTTGCATTATCTGCGGTAATGTTGCCGACAAAACGCGACTTCTTATTGTACACTTTTGACACTTCTTAGTCGTAGGCCCGTATTCCGTAGCCTTACTCAAGCACTGATTCGTACTCAAGCATAGATTTTTGTATGAAAATCTCTACTCAAATCTACGCTTGAGTAACGATTTCTGTCTCGGAATACGGGCCTTAGTCGTCGTACCTCTCTGAGGACGAGATAATAGTCACGCAGAAATGTCAAAAGTTGAAGATTCAAAGGCGCGGTTTCTCGACAACATTACCACAGATAATGCAATAGGTCCTAAACTGGTGCAAAATGCTTACATTTTGACAGAACGACATGACAAATATCTCGCGTGCGCATCTTAGGCCCGCTGATAAAAGTTATAGGCCCTTCACTTCCGCCGAGAGTTATTAAACCTTGTCGGAGCCAATAGTTTAATAAAACTCTTCAGCATATTTGATCTCTGTAATGGTAACTAGTAACATAGTAAACTTACTTTGAGTATGACATATATGAGCACTGGAGTTAAATCATCCGCGGAAGGCGATGCGCCGTCATTCAGTCCGAGAACTGCCATTATTGATGTCACGCAGCGCATTATGCACGATAACTGCAAAAAAAGTACATAACATCCTCACTTATTATTATTAGAAAAGTAATGGAAGATCAACAAAAGTATTTTTTTAGGATCTAATCACTATTTTTCTAAAGGTTCATTTTTTTTTTAATTTTAAATTCCTAGTTTCCAGACCTTTTCATTATCATTATACATAACAGGTAGGAGGTATCATTTAATCTCCTAATACAAGTATTTCATACTTAAAAGGAGATTTTCAACACTGTTAATACTATTATCTTTTGGAAGCAATAAAAACATTTGTATTGTATTTGTATTGTATTGATGTTAAATATAATTATGAGGCTTAGTTAGTTTATTTATTTATTGATTGCATACATGGTTTATATATATATATAGCTTAGGTCTTATTTAGCTAAAAGAACAGTCATGTACCCCGTGAGGGCGCAGCAATAATACTAAAGTAGATAGCAGTACTAAATTATTATTATAGATTACCTACATAATGAAATAGTGATAATTTCATGGTAAAAGTTGAATGAATGTCAATAATAATGGGAGGTACTTATATAATTATCAAGCGGATGCAAAGTCAAACATAAATTCATAACAATATCTACGTATTTACTATATAATTTAAATGTACCGCACGTATTGACCTCTTTCCTGTGGTTATGGCCGACTATGCTGAGAGGATGGTATAGGTGCTAGAAACCTACTCCATCTAAACCATGTCCCATTCACGGCCCATTCACAGGGGCATGGGTAAAAAGTATCTCTTGACGCTGTGATCAAGATTAGTGCCTAAAGTCATTTGAAACACTGGCTCATAATATAGAATAGGTTCTTATATAATTTGTAATCGAACTGAACTTAAATGATTTTTTTAAATATTATTATTAGTTAATTATTTTTTATTCTGCTACTTATGGTATAAATAAGTACCTAATTTAAAACCCTATTTTGACATGTAATAACCGTTACTAAATAAATGATTATAGATTTTTTGTAAACTTGATCAGAAATACTCAAAAAGAGACACGAAGCATCACAATCTTATTTATTTTACTCGAATAAGCATAAATACGATCAAATATACAAATCAGAAGTGCCCAAAAAATCACCAGCGGGCCTAAGATGCGCACCGCGAGATATTTGTCATGTCGTTCTGTCAAAAGGTAAGCATTTTGTACCAGTTTAGGAACTATTGCATTATCTGTGGTACTTAATGGCGTCGACAAAACGCGCCATAATGTAACTTTTGACACTTCTTAGTCGTGGTACCTCTCTGAGGAGGAGATAATAGTCATGCAGAAATGTCAAAAGTTGAAAATTCAAAGGCGCGGTTTCTCGACATCATTACCACAGATAATGCAATAGTTCATCAACTGGTGCAAAATGCTTACATTTTGACAGAACGACATGACAAATATCTCGCGGTGCGCACCTTAGGCCCGCAGAACACAATATTCTTCAGTCTAGATTCCGCGGCGTCCTGTCAAACCCTAGACCCAACCATAAACTCTCCTTCTGCTTCTTCTTTTTGATGTTATAGAAACTCTATGGAACGAAACTACTGCAATGTCTCTGTCACGAGAGCGAGCGCGTGTCAACGTCAACGTCTTGGCCTAACGTCTATGTCCTCTACGCCATGTCATGACATCGACAAGCCAAAATATCTCCAACAGATTATTATTAGTGTACCTTGTCTCTGGGAGTCCGGTAGACGGGTAGATGTCGCAAGTGTAGCTGCGCCCTCGGGAAGGGAGCTGCCCATAGATGTGCGAGAGGAATGCCGACGCGAGCGGCCGCGCTCGCACCACTAAGCCGACGGATGTGTTCACTCAGCACCCTGGACAGTAATAACATTTATAAGTATTTCAGTCGGGCTGACCGAAAAACTGGAAATGAAAAGTTCACTATAGCAAAAAAAAAACTTCAAACTAGTTTACATATTATTATTAACTTGCGAGTCTAAAATAGTACATTACTGCAGCGGCCCGCAACTGAGGCAATGAGGGAAGAACGTGTAAATGTGGGCCGAGTCGAAGACGTGGCACACATACGTGAGTCCCTCATTGCCTAGTTGTGGCCAAGGCTTTTTTTTTCATTTATTGTTTTAAAAATACATAACTTATTTTGTACTATAGCACTAAGGAAACCACAAGGTTTATAGGAATAATATATATAGTACTTTTCCCAAATAATGCGCGGAAATTAAAACTAAGTACCTAGGTAAAACTTATTAGTTGAAAATACAATTACTTTTCAAAATCAATAACGAACAACGAAGTTAGTGTTCCTTTGTTTTTTTTTTCAAGAATCAGCTTTCTATTTAAAAGCCTGTTCGAAATTTGAATAAAACCTTTGATAAGTTACCTCCTTGGTTGCCATGTTATGGAGTAAAAGATCGTTCCATTTTTAAATTACACGCCAGCAATGGATTTTCATACATTTTTATTTGGCCGCTAAACACGCCAGCAATGGATATTCATACATTTTTATCTGGCCGCTGCTCGTATGTAAATGGCCAGTACTGCATTTTCGATATATCTCGAAGAAGGTTGTCAAAACAATGCTTTAATTTCCAAGCATGTTTGAGAAAAGGCCTATAAATGAAATATTTAATTTAACTTCTCACGCTACTTTAACCATTTATGAATAATTTTAGACTACTCACTGATCTCTCGCGATATCTCCGTCGCCGTTAGGGAACAACACGTGTAGGTAAAGTCGGGCAAACGCAGCGCGTTCTACTGTGATCTCAGCCATTTCTAAAACGCTCAGTGACGCACCTACAAATAAGTATAAAGAAATGCCATTGTGTTCAAGCATATAGAAAATACCCTATGAATTTATTTATTTATTTTGATTTAACCAATTTTGGGAAAATAAATGTTGTTAAAATTAATGCGGATGTCGCCCCTGCTACTATTATTGTGTTAAATGTCCAAGCACATTTATTTATTTGAATTGCCTGTAATTAAAATAAATAAATATATTAAGCATGAACCACCGTGGTTGGATGGAGGCGGCCTTCATCAAACAGTCCCGGATAATCTAAATTAGCTAAAATAAATGTACCAAAATGTTATGATTTTGAGGAGAACATGGTAGGATAGAGTGTTCTCCTACGAAAAGGGAAGATCTTCCACGCCGAGCGACCTTTGGCTCGGGGTCCGAGGACCAATGGATGGTATTCGGTAGCATTACTTATGTTCAAACTCCGTGATAACTTCGTTTGCGCGATCTAGGATATTTCTCATGTTAGTTCTTATGTAGCGAGATAGATGGCGCTACAGAAATAGGAAAGATTTTAAATAGTTTGAATACCGTACCTTCCCAAGATGGATCTGCCTTGACCTCGGCCGTGATAGCCTTGATGCTGGCTGTCAGTCTAGTTGCCTTTTCATCCATCAACTCGCCGCCTGCAAACAGAGGCCCTATTGACATAGCGCTATAATTATTTGTTTCATTTATTTACATTGTTTAAAAAAAAATGTGGTGTCAAATAACGGAAAAGCAAAGTGTAATAAAGAAACATGATAACATGCGTTATTACAGTGTTATTCAACCTTTTATAGAAAGAAAATATGTAATAGTAGATTAGTAGCCAAGGGCTGTAAGGCATCAATTGCAGCCCGAGATATTAAGTTCGAGGGTGCAATTGATGCTTACACCCGAGCTAACTACTCTGCTTTACATCTCGATTGTGAGGTAAGTAGAAAAAAACCGGCATTACAAGAATAAAACAATATTTAAAGTACAAGTTTTCTATTACCGCCTTTTTTCATCTTTTTTTTTTATTTTTTTTTCCCTAGGGCTTTTCTAGCTACATTATTACCCTAAAGCGCTAATTGGTCACCTACAAGCCCCATTTGGGGGTAATAAGGACCTACTTACCGAATATGAGAGATGTAAAATAAAGAAAATATAAGAAATAAGTGATGTCATAATTTCAATAAAATCTTTTCTACTCTGGGGCATCAAGACTCACAGTTTGAAAAACACTGTGTTAAGATTTCAAATCAGTAGTTTTTGCGCGAAAGAGGAACAAACATCCATACATACATACATCTTTACAAACTTTCGCGTTTATAATTAATCGAGTGAGCGAAGGGAACGTGACAACTTGGCCAAAATGCTTTGTATATTTGTTCGTCGAGATCTTTTGAACCGCTTATCCGATCTTCATAGAATTTGGTAGGTATACGGATAGTACTCTTATGTTTTACTTAAAATAAAGTAAATCGGTCAAGGGGTTGGAAAGTTATGAGGTTCTAAAGGGAGTAAAAAAAAAGTCGTACCAAAATATCAAGTGGGTTGTCATATGATAGGGCTTTGCTTGGACATTCCAAAACAGGTCCTATTTTTATTCTAGGTTAAATAGTTTTTGAGTTGTTGTAAAAACTATCATTTAAGGACCCTCTTATTTTTACTAACTCTTGACCGACCGCGAGATCTCAGTTGGAGGCGAACTACTAGTATTAGCAGGGTTCGAAAATATCCGATATCTATTATAAATATCAAAATATCGGATATTAATGATATATATATATCCGATATATATCAAAAGTTTGATATATATCCATTTTGTATGAAAGCTATATTATTATTTTATTGTATTATTTATGCATGCTCTTTGCGTATGTGTTACATAAACATAATACATTATTTAAAAAAAACGTAAATGTTTTTAATGTTTTATTTATTTAGGTACTTAAAATCAACCAAAACATACACTCGAGAGCAATGATTCCGGGTCACTTAAAGAATGTTAAAAATCTCGGAAACTAAAAATGATAGGTTAATGCAATAAATTGTATTTAATAGACAATGTAATACTCCTTAAATGAAAGTAAAAAAATATGAGTCACCATACATTTTATTAACACAAAATTACATAAAGAAAAAAACTGCTGATCGCTCCTTAAAACAAAAATAGGAAACATGAAATTTTTGAACTTTATTACGATTTGACTTGAATTTTAATACTTCGTATTGCCTCCTCGTGCTTCCATTACTGCGTTTACGCGGTTTGGCATGCTGTACACCAAGTTCCTTATACGATTTTGGGGAATATTCTCCCATTCCTCTGTGAGAGCAATTTTGAGCTCACGAAGCGTGATTGGGGGAGGGTTTCGTTGTTTTACGCATCTGCCTAGCTCGTCCCAAGCATGCTCGATCGGGTTGATATCCGGGCTGCGCGCTGGCCACTCCATACGAGTAATGTTCATCTCTTGAAGGTAGTCATTCACAATCCTACCTGTATGAGGTCGGGCATTGTCATGCATAAATATAGCATCCTCACCTAAATTGACCATAAATGGACCAACATGATCATTGAGGATTTCTTCCACATATCTTACGCTAGTTAAAGAGCCGTTTTCTATGATCACCAGCTCTGTGCGACTTTCAGAAGAAATTCCGGCCCACACAAGTACAGACCCACCACCGTAGGCTACTTTTTCTTCGATGCATGCTTGCTTGAATCTTTCCCCTGGTCTTCGATACACTCTGTGTCTTCCATCGTGCTTGTAGAGCATAAATTTTGATTCGTCGGAGAACATAACTTTTGACCAATCTTCAATACTCCAATTTACGTGGCTCTGGGCATATCTTAGTCTTGAAATACGATGCCCACGCTCCAGTTTAGGGCCGTTTGCAGGTCTAAGGGGTTTTAAGTTAGATTCAGCAAGCCGACGTCTTACTGTCCATGCACTTGGGTTACTTCCTCCGAGGCGTCGAAACTGATTTGTGAGTTCAGTTCCTGTGAGAAAGCGATTTCGAAGCATGGTGTTCACCAAGTATCGGTCTTCTCGTGCTGTGGTACACCTGGTTCTGCCCGTTCCTGGTCTGCGTAGGTTAGAACCAGTTTCTTCGTAACGTCGGAGAACTCTTTGTACTGTTGACAGCGACACACCGACAGTCCTGGCTGTATCGCGCTGACTCCGGCCGGTTTCCAGCATTGTAAGTATTCTGGTGCATTCTTCAGGCGTAAGCGACATAATTTCAGCTTGAATAATGAATATAGAGCACTATCAACATGGTTTATATACCCACATAAATGACAGATTACAAACAAAAGCAAAACCAAATGCTGTAATTTCGTAGTTCCATCTTCGAAAGTGGCCCTTTTTCAAATTTGATTTTTTTAAGATATAACTTTACAATAACTAAGAAGTTTTAATACCTTCATTTAAGGAGTATTACATTGTCTATTAAATACAATTTATTGCATTAACCTATCATTTTTAGTTTCCGAGATTTTTAACATTCTTTAAGTGACCCGGAATCATTGCTCTCGCGTGTAGAATTTTCTTCTACTCAATAATGAAGTAAAATCGTTTCTGCACTTTGTCAATTACTTTCTTTGTAAAACACAAAAAAAAACCTTTCGTAACAATTTTTTTCTGACATGACTGACGTCATTAATTCCGGCAGAAGTGTTGCCATTTACGGATTAGAACTTACTATTAGGGAATATGTTTTAACTCTACTCCAACGCCATCTACATTTGGGACGTAGAAATACAGTGACAAACGCACATGACTTAATTAATATAAAATTTTCAATTATTTTTCTATTGATATACATCATAAAACATCACTTGATATATATCGGATATATATCATGATATATATCCATTGATATATATCCTCGAACCCTGAGTATTAGTAGGATAGGATTTAGTTAAATGTATTGATATGATTATAAGTTAACCGTTATTGATGGCGTGGTTGTTGTGCGCGTGATGATGCCTGGCGAGTCTCCTGAGAGCGTTGCCTCGCTCCAGCTGCTCCAGCACTCTCGCTGCGGCCGCCGCGCGACCGCACCACACGCATTCCGATCGCACTTGAGCTATTTGACTGGAAAACATAATATAATAGTACATTGTATTATAAGGGAGCGAAATCATATTTTTAGCGAGGGATTCTTTAGTAGAATCCTGAACGTAGCGAGGGATTCAAAGTACGTCGCCCGGGCCAAAAATATATTTTGCTCCCGAGTGGAACACTCTACTTTTCATCACCCACTATGAGAAAAAAAAGGCAGATAAGATTGGATAAGATAAGATAAGAAAATTCTTTATTGCACAAAAATGAAGTATATAGGCAATTATTTAATAAGTGCGCCGGAATTAACATTCCCGCGCACTTATTGTTTCTTATAGAAAACACCACCTTTGGGTGCACATAAAGGCGAACCAAGTCGTTCTTTTCGAATAGATGTGATGAAAATGTATTATAATAATAAGCGACGCGTGACCCGAGGGCTGGTGATTATTAGACCAGCGTATCAGCATTGCTATTCAGCGCGGCAATGCAGCCAGTGTCTTGGGCACGCTTCCGATTGCTACTGATTTGGACCAGTTGAGCTATCTATAAATCGTTTGCAACGGTTTGTGGATAGCTCAACTGTTTCATGTCGACGCTTGAAAGGCAATAATGACTAAGCGACATATTGACAACTTTACACCAGAGCATTTTAAAGTTTTTATTTTTGGAAAAAAAATCGTGAAAAATCGCCTATTTGTCGTAGCTACTCGATTCCAACGTATTTTAAATGCAGTTTAAAAGCTTTATAAACTGGCATTTACAATTTATGCATTTTCTTAATACTTTAAGAAATAGTGTCGGTTAGTAAAATTTTAATCAAAATCACAAACGGGTAAAAATTACTTATCGACAATTTTTTTTTATTATAAAACATGTAAAATTAACTAAACCCTAACCTTTTATAATTGTGTTTCAAGCAAAATGACGCATCCAGAAGTAACAGATGTTTGACACATAGGTAAAATGATCGAAATATTGAAGCAAAAAACTTTTCTGCCAAGCAATTTCAACCATAGTACAGATTAATTAAGGTAAGTGTAGGGCATTTTTAGACAAGTAACAAAGAATTTAGGTTTTAGTACGCAAGATTAAAGACTTTGGACAAAGGTTTTCGATAGATATCATCATTATCAACGTCAAAACAGCCCTTGTAGTCTATCATATTGACTATGTATGAATATTGTAGTAGACCTACAATAACTAACTACTGATTATGGGCTTCTGAAGAGTGTATCTGACGATGGGTATCTGACGAGGGACGAATTAGTTAGAGCTTACTCCGCTACGCTGCTCTTGTGCAGGTTGGTGGAGGTTTTAGGCCTGTCACTATTAACTCTTTGTTAAAAAGGTCTATATAAGCCTCTAACACACCAATATTGCAGTCAAATCTCGGAAAGTGGATAGCTAATTTTATAAAGAACATGATTGTCCGTGGTTTTGATCAAGTGAGCGAAGCGAAGATTTTAGTGACAACTTGGGCAAAAAGGCTTTGTATGTTTGTTCGTCGAGATCTTTTGAACCACTTATCTGATCTTCACAGAAGTTAGCCGGTATACGGATAGTAGTCTTAAATTTTACTGGTTTGAAAAATGAAGTAAATCGGTCAAGGGTTTGTAAAGTAATGAAAGTCCAAAGAGAGTAAAAAAAATTCTACAAAAATATCAAGTGGGGTGTCATAATAATATGATAGGACTTTGTTTAGATATCCCAAAACCTTTTATTTTTATTCTAGGTAAAATTTTTAGTTGTAAAAATTATAAACTTAGCAAAACCGGTATAACGTGAGCTATCATTTATTAGAGTTTTAATGATTTTGTAGTTCAAGTAAGACTGGTAATTAGCTAGATGGCGGTATCGATGCGATTTGCAAAGTTTAATGTAACCATGGATATTCATCAGCTGTGAAACCCGATTTTGAGGAATTTCAGGTATAATTGCAGTTTGAAACATTTAATTCATCTCAAAGTTATAAATTAGATGAGCTGGAGTCCATACTGTAAGATATTAATGATCATCAATTATGAAAAGGATTAAAAGAGACTTTCATAGTCAGGTAATTTTATCAGGAACATCACAAGATCTCAGTTCGGGGCAAACTACTAGTTCAAAAACAATCACAGTAATGTTGGAGAAAATGGTTGTCAAAAATTAAGAACGTTTTTTGCGAACTTGGTCCAATTGTTGCAGTTTTTCGTATTTATTTTTGTCTGCTTCTTCTAACTTAAGAGCTCAGCTCTTGTCGGTGTAATTTAATTATACAGTTCTCGCCATTTGTCCCTTTCCAGTGCAGCTTTCTAGACGTCCTTAAACGACATGGCAGGCGTCATGGCTCAGTCGGTAGTAGCTCTGCCTTCCGTGCTGTGGGTCGTGGGTTCGATCCCCACCGATAACAAACATTTGTGTGTTGTAAACATATAGATGTTTGTTCTGTGTCTGGGTGTTTCTATGTATTATAAGTATGTATTTACAAAAAAAAAAATATGTATGTATGTATTCTATCAGCCATCTTGTTTCCATCGTACAAGCTTTGTTTAGTTTGGGACTAGAAGGCGTTGTGTTAAGTGTCCGTGATTATTTATGAATATTTATGAATCTTTTCTTTCAGCTGGCTCGTATAGCTTTTACGCGGTCTTCCCCTTCCTCTCTTATACCTTCTACCTTTCCTTTAATGATATTTTTAATTAAACTGTCATGTCGTATGAGGTGTCCCATAATTTTTCCTCTCCGGTTTTCAATAACCCTCTTAAGGGCTGGTTCTTCATTCAGCCTACTCGGTACTTCCATGTTAGTAATTTTCTCCGTCCAGCTTATCTTTTCCATTCTCCTCCAACACCACATCTCAAATGCTTCCAGATACTCTCTGTCTTTTTGAGTCATTGTCCATGTCTCACACCCATAAAGGGCTATACTCCAAACGTATGATTTAATCAATTTTTTCTTAACTTTTTGACATGTTGGATGTGAAAATTTGTTTTTTATTGTTAAATGCTTGTTTTGCTATTGCTATTCTGGATCTGATATCTGGTGTGCATCTAGAGTCTGCCGTTATGAGGCTTCCTAAGTATCTGAACGTGTTAACTCTCTTTTTGTAATGACGAGTATATCTTCTAGGTATGTACCTACATATAACTTGGCCCCTAAAAATTACAATTTTTGATCGAGTGCGCGAAGCGAACGGAGATCTTAGTGACAACTTGGGCAAAAATGCTTTGTATGTTTGTTCGTCGAGATCTTTTAAACCGTTTATCCGATCTTCACAGAAACTGGTTTTAAAAATGAAGTTTGCGGTCAAGGGGTTGTAATGGTATGAGGGTCCAAAGGTCGTAAAAAAAAATTAAGTTGTACAAAATTATCAAATGGGGTGTCATATGATAGAGCTTTGTTTAGACATTCCAAAACATTACGGTGATATCCATCAGCTGTGAACTGTGAAAACCAATTTTAAGGAATTTCTGGCATAATTGCAGTTTTAATTCATCTCAAAGTTTGGAAATTAGATGAATTAGAGTCCATACTCTAAGGTCTGATGATGACAAGCAATTATGAAAAGGATTCCCAGCCCAGTGGGCAGTGAAGTGCACTTACCCAGTACACTTCACGCTACGCGATGAAGCACTATGTGCAATGCGCGCGAGCACACAGGTTACCTATGCGACAGTTCAGTGAAGACGAAATCATTTTTTTGTTCCTAACAGCCACTCAAAATCTACTTTACAGTGCGGATAAGCGACAAAACAAAATAAGTGCATCAGAGATAAGCTCACTTGTATAGAAATTTCATATCAGAAATAGTTTCCTAAGTAACAAAAACAGGAAAAAAAACGGCAGGTAAAAAATTACCAAACGACAATATAATATACTTTTTAGGTAGGTAAATATTACTACTTTACGTTTTTAAGTCCATTGCATTTAGGTAAAAAGTACTAAATGAAAATGAATACATAATTAATGTGTGTTAAAAAGTCTTAAATTACGAGATAAAAAATAATTGTATCAGGTAAAATTTCTTAAGCAATATTCATACCTTAGGTAGTGCCAGGCAAAAAATACTTTATGTTTAAACGCATTATTTCGAATCTAGGCAAAAATTACTAAATGTAAAAAATAAAAATCAAATGCAAACTAAGTGAAAATTATTCATAAATCGGTAAAATTATAGTCGCTTGGACGCCGAAAACTGAGAAAATGTGTGTTTTTTTAAATGACCAAGCGACAACAAACTTCGTCCTAGCGGCATGAGAGTAAGACCAATCGACGCAGGATTTTTTTCTGATTCTAATGATATATATAACTCAATATCGCCCAAAATGTCGCTTGGTCATTATTGCCTTTCAACCGTCGATGTGTATTTTGTAAATATTGTAAATACTGTATTAGTTGTAATTTTCTTTGAGAATATATTAAAAAAATAATAATAATTGAATAGGCAATGATTTAACTTTAGAGAAAAAAAATTTTAATACAATATAGGCAACCGTGTAAGGGCCAAGGGTTTTGTCCAGTTAGACTTACTTGTACCCTTACAGAGGAATGATGTTGAAGTGGCACTCACTAGTCTCACAAGCACTCACTTGATATTACCCGTTAGGTAGGAGCACGGCAAAGTAATAACACGAGATTTACAAGTAACTACTTTATTCTAGGGACAACAAGGTAAAGGTTGGCGAATCCTTCCTTGGTGTTCACGTGTTCCCTGTTCGCGAGTTAGAACCGTACTCGTGTATAAAAATGTCAAATGTAGTAAAAATGCAGCGCGTGCAACCTAAACTAAATTGCCGCGTGCGCAATTGCCAAATGTCGCGGTGAAACCGTACAAACCGTTTGACCTAATAAATGATAGCCAATCTCACCTGATGCTAAGCAATGATGTGGTCGACAATTACGCTATAAGTAAATATGAACTGTAGTATTCAGCGCTGTGGAAATTAAATTGCGCTTTATTACGTTTTAGCGAAGGTAGCCATTTATTTAGATGTCTTCACTTATAGAACTTGTACTTATTTTGGGGTATACGTCACGGGACGTGAGCATAGATACTCACGCTCGTAACGAGTGATCGGTATGCGCCAAGGCAGCCCTGCACGAGGCTAGATACGCCGCGTAAGGCCTTCTAGCGGCTAGATCAGCCCTGAGAGCGGCGGCCAGGCGAGCCGCCAGCGCTCCACTAGCGTGCAGCACGCGCGCCACTCCCGCCGCGTGCGCTGCACCTGCCTCGCTGCCGGCGCACGCACCCGCCGCCACCACCCACTCAGCCAGCGATGTACTCGTACAACGCTATACAAACAAAACAATCTGTCACCGCGTTACTAACCATTCGAATCATATTGCGCTTTCTTGCTTCTGATTGCACGTTAAACAATCGGGCTCTAGAAGTCGTTCAATTCAATTCAATTCATTTATTTGACAGGCGTCATGGCTCAGTCGGTAGTAGCTCTGCCTTCCGTTCTGTGGGTCGTGGGTTCGATCCCCACCGAGAAAAAACATTTGTGTGTGACAAACATAGATGTTTGTTCTGTGTCTGGGTGTTTCTATGTATTATAAGTATATATTTACAAAAAAAAAATGTATGTGTGTATTCTATCAGCAATCTAGTTCCCATAGTACAAGCTTTGCTTAGTTTGGGACTAGAAGGCGTTGTGTTAAGTGTCCGTGAATATTTATTTATTTATTTATATTTATTTCTTGCATGCAAGTGATTTACATAATATTAGGTATATTAGGCAAATACACATTCATACAAAACTAGCCGTCTCCCGCGGCGTTGCTCGCGTTAGGGTGTGACTTTTCAAAATTCAATTTTCCCGCTTTTTTGTTGAAATTTTTCCTGAATTTTCTTTGCTATAAACCTCACGGAGCCCGAGACCTTTCCAACGAATGCAAAACCGTGGAAATAGGTTCGTGCGTTCTGGAGTTATAGCGTCAGGAAGGAAAACCCGACTTATTTTTATATAGTAGATGTCAAAATTATAGTGTAACAACTTAATGATAACAATAGTCACTTAGGTACAACCTAACTAATTTAAGTATTGTCCAAATGTCAATCAAATAATGGACCCAGTCGACTACTAGCATAATGTCATGAGCTGAGCTCCCAAGCTCCTTTGTCATCGAGATAATCATTGATTTTGTAGTAGGCTTTTTTGATTAATGTACATTGTACAACTCTTTTAAATTTATTTTCAGACAGCTGTATTGTATTGTCAGGCAGTGTGTTAAATAGTTTAATGCGTAGTCCCACAAAAGAGCTGCCTACCTTAGCTAATCTAGTTTTATAACAAGCAAGTTTATGTTTGTTTCTGGTATTGTGTGTGTGCTCGTCTCCTAGTTACCCGCCGCTACCACCCAGTCGGCCAGCGATGTATAGGCGACCAAGAATTTGGTTTACCACTTTTGATGACATCTCCCAGTAACATAATTATTCGCTAAGGAGTTTAAATAAACAGGAATGACAGATTCTGACGTAGCAGTTATTAATCTGTCAAGCGAAAATAGCCCTTGATGTTTTGTACGTGCAAATGATATTCAGCCTTAGAGTGGTAAACCAATTTCTTGGTCGCCTATACTCAAACAACGCTATACATGCAGAGGTGATCACTAACAAATTTATCAGTCGTCCACGCATTACGTAAACTTATTTGTTTTAAAAGGTAAATAAATAAATATTCACGGACATTCAACACAACGCCTTCTAGTCCCAAACTAAGCAAAGCTTGTACTATGGTAACTAGATGGCTGATAGAATACATACATTTTTTTTTTGTTAATACATATTTATAATACATAGAACACCCAGACACAGAACAAACATCTATGTTTACAACACACAAATGTTGAGGGCCTTAGGCCTTAGGGCTGCCTAAGAACTCCTGTCACTAGAGTTAGCCACAAACCCGTATGAACTTAACTTGCTTGCCTATTGCGCGTCAGCACCAGCTCGACTGCCAAACGTTGTAGCGTCACCGCGCAGTGTATCTCGGACACAATAGGGTTACGATACGTTCACGATTGTCACATTAATTCGTGATGAAGGCACAGAATCGTAAATGAAAGCAACAAAAGCATAAACTATACCTACTAAGGGCTGTAAGATCAATAGTGGTTTAAACCACGAAATGGAGTTTAACCTCCAGTCTCCGATTATTTCATAAGCTCAATGGTAGTTAATCGACCATCGGTAGCTTAAACTGACAGAAGATGACAGTAGAATAATCCATCGACCAAATGTAATAGTAGTTAACGAAGCCCATAGTTTAAACTACTTTTGATGTTACGGCCCTAAGAAAGATAGAATGTAACTCACGTTTGGTACATGTTCGACACAGTGCAGATCCGGGTTGGACAACACTATGCGTAGTTTACGCTTCATGCTGTTGAATACTTCGGGATCGTTCAAATCCACAACACCTTCGCACCTACGAAATATAACTCACCCTGTATACTGGTTTATAAATAAAAATAGGTACAATAAGATAAATAAATAAATAATAAATATTCATGGACACTTAACACAACGCATTCTAGTCCCAAACTAAGCAAAGCTTGTACGATGGAAACTAGATGGCTGATAGAATACATACATACACTTTTTTTTTGTAAATACATACTTATAATACATAGAAACACCCAGACACAGAACAAACATCTATGTTTGCCAACACAAATGTTTGTTCTCGGTGGGGATCGAACCCACGACCCACAGCACGGAAGGCAGAGCTACCACCGACTGAGCCATGACGCCTGTCGAAGATGCTGACAAGTGTCAAACAAATTCAACATTTCTGAAGATATAAAATAACAAATTATTTATGTACAATCACAGACAACAATGCTGTAGTGTGCACAAAGTTCAGCATAAATATAATTTTGATCCAAACGAGTTTTCCGAGAAAAAAAATTTTATTTAAAATAAAAAAAAAAAAAATTTTTTTTTAATAAATTCTTTATTGCTGAAAAAAAAATTATTTACATATTCAACTCAGCATATGAGTAACCGTTACATTTATCTGTACAATTGGCGATCTTATCGCACAGGCGATTTCTTCCAGACTATCATATCTATACTATTATAAAACTGTAAAAAAGCGAAAAACTAAAATTAAAGATATGGATAAACCAAATATGCAGATCTAAATAAACGATTCTGATTCCAAAAATCGAGTTTGTCTGTTTGTTTGTTCGCGAATCACAAACTACTGGACCAATTTCAATTAAACTTATACCATTCAGAAGCCCTTTTTCCGGATTGAGACATAGGCTATATTTTATTGAAATTAAAGACGTGGATTCTTAGATACAGCTTGACCTCCCCAAACCAAAAACAGCCTTTGACACGAGGTTCATCGTATGCTGGTTGGCAGATATTTTTTCGTGGAAAGTTACGCACGCACGAAAGTTGCGGGTATCAGCTGGTATTAATATAAAATCATATATGTACCAAACTATAGATTGATTTGATTATATACCGTTCTAACTCAGCGGTTGGCAGTTCGTTCCGCTGTGTGCGTCGCGGCTTAGCGCTGTCGGAACACTTGCGCCTGTACTTGGCGAGGATCTCCTCAGAGCTCTCTGTGCTGGCATCGGCCCGGTCTTCGGTACGGACTTCCTCTTCCGGGAGTTTCACATCTGTGATAAATAAATATTCACGGACATTTAACACAACGCCCTCTAGCCCCAAACTAAGCAGAGCGTGTACTATGGGAACTAGATTGCTGATGGAATACTTTTTTGTTTTAAATATATACTTATTCACCCAATATTGATAAATAAATAAATAAATATTCTTGGACATTACACACAACGCCCTCTAGCCCCAAACTAAGCAGAGCTTGTACTATGGAAACTAGATTGCTGATATAATACTTATATACTATTTTTTTTTGTAAATACATACTTATAATACATCGTAACACCCAGACACAGAACAAACATCTATGTTTGCCACACACAAATTTTTGTTCTCGGTGGGGATCGAACCCACGACCCACAGCACGGAAGGCAGAGCTACTACCGACTGAGCCATGATAGATGTGGTGTGGATTGTTTTTAAGGAATTAGTGGATTAAGCCAATATTTTATCGTATTCTGATAGAAATCGTTACTCAAACATAGATTTGAATAAAGCTTCTCATACAAAAATCGATACTTGAGTCCGGATCAGTGCTTGACCAGTAAATGGAAATACAAGCCTAAGGCCCATAGCACACGGCGTATTTTATACGCGCAGTCGACGCGCGTATTAGGAACGCACGTCTTCGGCGCCGTAAACGCCGATTGTTGCGTTTGCATTGATGATACAAGCGCGCGCATCTATCCAATAGATACGGTTTTTTGTATGTTTTTTTTTCTTTTTAAAAGAAGTACTAAAGCCAGCGTAAGCAGTGTTGTCTCAACTGACGCCATTATACAACTGAAGACTGGAGGAGTCTCTGATCAAAACGCAAAGGCTACGAGCGACTACAGCGCGGATACACGCAGTAGAAGCGCGTTTCACGATCGCCTTGTGTGCTTAGGTTGCAAGGTTGCGTTCAAATCTCGTTTGAAACGCGTGTACGCGCGTCATCTGCGCGTCGCCTGCGCGTATAAAATACGCCGTGTGCTATGGGCCTTAGGCTGCTTGTACACACACGTTTTTTTGGCGTAAAAGTCTACGGTTAATTCGGCGTGTGTAGGCGCGGTTGTCAGTGTTGTATGGATCATTATGGGAGCTTGTAGACAGTCACGGCGGAGCGACAGCACGGCGCCGCCGCCGTATTCACCGCGCCTGTCTACAAGCTCCCATAATGATCCATACAACACTGACAACCGCGCCTACACACGCCGAATTAACCGTAGATTTTTACGCAAAAAAAACGTGGGTGTACAATCGGCCTTAGGGTGCTTCTCCACCAGAGCTAAGCCAAGCTACGTCGCTAAGGACGTGTTTGACATCCACCAATAAGAAAACAAACGATCCATATTGGTGGGTTTGAATGCTCAAAAAGATTTAACAGTGATTGTATTAGAAGACATTTTTCATACCGTTTTGATGTTGATGGTGTCGTCCTTTCTGCCGGAACATCTTGATTCGATTCAGCAGGTTACCACCTTGTCGTCGTACGTTGTTCTTCAGTTCGTCTAAGTTGCCTACTAAGCCGTCTTCTCCGGTTATTCGCCGCCTGGCATACAATTTCAATTAATAAAATAGTAAATTCCTAATATCATTTATTATACTCTTTATTCTTTTATTGTACACAATGAAACTAATTAAAACTTAAACTTAAAACATGCACATATACTATAGTAGGTGCCAAATAACACGGCAATACAGGTCATTCACCCACCTTCACCACGATGTCGCAAAATTCAATTTATGTACGATAAACAAACAGTACTACGAGATTCGAGCGATACCGTCTTAGCGACAAGTTTGTATGGAAAGAGACAGAATTCGCCATACATAAATTGAATTTTGCGACATCGTGGTGAAGGTGGGTGAATGACCTGTATTGCCGTGTTATTTGGCACCTACTATATCACCGTTCTCGGCTAAAGCCTGATCATCATCATCATTAACCTATATTAGTCCACAGCTGAATGTAGGGCTCTCCCAAGACGCACCACTGAGTCCAGTCTTCGTCTCTTCTCATCCAGTGTTATCGCTACATTTCTCAGATCGTCGTCCCACCTAGACGGAAAGCGTCCTACACTACGTTTGCCTAAACATGGTCTCCACTCGAGTATACTATGTACCACTCTTCACGCAAATAAATCATTCATTCATCTATACATCTATACAAATATTATAAAGAGGAAAGGTTTGATTTTTTGTTTGTTTGTTTGTTTGTATGAATTGAATAGGCTCCGAAACTACTGGACCGATTAAAAAAATTCTTTTACCATTAGAATCCTACATTATCCCTGATGAACATAGGCTATATTTTATCCCGGAATTTCCACGGGAACGGGAATTACGCGGGTGAAACCGCGAGGCGCTGCTAGTTCATTATAAGTTTGCTCCAACGATAATCGGTTCTACGGGCAAAAAAAGGGGGTGGCTCAGGAGCTTGCAAGGCAAGCTCACCCTACTTAACTCTTCAAGGGAAGTAGGGTCCGTAGGTCTTAGGAGAGAGTAGCGCAACAGTCGCCGATCCCTAAGGCAAGCCCATCGGTTACCTTCACGTGGTGCTCCTGTTATTGGTCTAGTTCCCTCAGAAATAGACGTAACCAAAACCGACTGGACGCATATTTCCGAAATACCGAGGTCAGTTTCGGGAAGTTCATCATCGTGCGTGCTGAATAGCATGACTGGTGGATAGTGTGACCTCCCGCGTGTTTGTGCCGTGCGTGGAGACCCGTACGGGGGGATGAAGGAGTCCTGGTGGTTGAGGATGTAGCAGGCCGGCGGTAGTTGCAGGCTACATTCAACACGCCTCTTTGGTCCGGATTTCTCCTCAAACGGGAGGTTGTAGATTAGCCGTCTACAATCAATCGGCTGTGGTGTCCCGTCTGAGGGCCGCTAGGCGAGGGCCCCTAACTGGAGGAGGGCAGGCGGCGAGGCGCGGGACCCGGGGGTTAGTGACCTCCGGGCACCCTCGCAACGTGCAGTCTCGTCTATCTAACAGGGTGTGGGTCCTATATCTTTGAGGTAACTCTGGCGTTTGCGCACTGAGTGCGTGACGTCCCCGACTGAGGACTCCATGGCGGGTGGAGAGTCTCATTGATGAAATTTTACAAACCACAGTAATGGCTTCACAAAGAAATCACTACCAAACCAAGGCTGCACTAGCGCCAACCTGTGACCATACAGCGTCCTCGGACGCAATGGCCCCCACCACTGCAAAGGCTGCGCCTTCGGGCGCGCCAACTACGGCTGCGCTCTCGAGCGCGCCAACCACGGCTGCACCCTTGGGCGCGCCAACTGTGGCTGCGCCCTCGGGTGCGCCGGTCACTAAGAACCCGACTTTGCCAGCGAATGCACCAATTCGTCGCAAAGCTGCGTCTCTGACAACGCCAAGTGTGAAGACGGCTGCGTCCACGGGCCCCGTGCCCACGAACGCGCCACTTCGGCACAAAGCCGCGTCTCTGACAAAGCCTAGCGCGAACATGGCTGCGGCCGCGGGTGGGTCTAGTTCCATAGTGCAACACCACTCATTGCCCACAGGTACACCCCCTGGCGCCTCATCTGAAGACACCATGGAAATGTCAGCCCTCAAGGATGTCATTTCGGAGGGTCCGCCTGAAGCCACCTGGTCTTTGGTTTCTTCTCGCAAGAAACCGAAGAACAAAAAGAACAAAAAGCCCCAGCGAGCCGCAGCGGATGCTCAGGCAAGGACGCAGGTAGGGCAAAAGGTTGCTGACGGAGGATCGCGGCCCCGACCAGGAGCCAAATCCTTGGCCCAAGTAGGCGAGACCTCTGGTCATGCCGAACGGGCCCAGGCGCAGGCAGCGCCAATGGCAATGCCAGCGACGAGCGAAAGCGACCGCCGCCCCCGTTCCAAGCCAAGAGGGAAACGCGCAGGCAAGCTAGCGGCTAAGGCCAATCCCCCTCCAAACCCAACCCAACCAACTGGTTCTGGCAAAAGGTCACGGCCCGACGACTCCACTACGCCCACCGGCGACGAGAAACGCGTTAGGGCCGGATCCAGTCAAACCAGGCTCAGCTACGCAGCAGCTTTCAAAGCTAATGAGCTATGCGTCGCTGTCATGACTGAGCCCTTTTACGACCTCACTGCGGAACAAGCCAACGGGATTAAGACGTGCATTGAGAACAAGCTGGTTGAGGACCTCCTCAACCCAGCGATCTCCGCCCAGGTTGCAGACGTCGAATTCCACGGCAAGGCCCACTTCAGCGAAAACGTTCTCAAGCTGTGGTGCGAGGACAACGCTACGCTGGAGTGGCTCCGCAGTGTAGTTAACAACATAGCCTCACCAATCGCAGGATCGACCCTAGTAGTCCGTCCACAAGCAGAGATCCAAAAACGAATCCTGTGTGGGCTACTAGTACCCCAGCTCAACATGGACATCAACACCATCCGCCAAGTCCTAGCCGTGCACAACGGCAAGTTCGTCAACGTCAGATCGTGGTCCCTCGTGAAGGCGGAGAAGCAAACAGAGACGGAAACACCAGGCATCTACCTGCTTCTTCGCATACCAGAGTCTGACGTTGAAAAACTCAAAAAACGAGACAGGCGGCTTAAGTGGATGCTCGGCAACATCTACGTCCGGATCCTCGGCGAGAAGACCAGTGCGTCCACAAAGGACCATCCGCACACCCCGGCTGTACCGACACCGACCACTCACACCACCGTGAAGGATGATGCCACCTCACCGCAACCCCAACCGGATGAAATGGACCTGACAGTCGACCCTCCACCAGCGTCCTCACTTGACGAGGACTGCTTTCAGGACGTCGAGGGGAGCGAGGCCAGCGACAGCTGCCTTAACTCCTCTCCACTGCGTCCCTCGTAAGGCCGTCTCCGTCTTACAAACCAACCTCCAGCACAGCCTCACTGCGACGGCTTCCTTACGCAAAGCGCTGGAGGACAACACCCAGACCACCATAGCCCTAATCCAGGAGCCGTGGATCCGAAAGGGCCGAGTTTGTGGTCTGCTCAACACTGGTGGAAATCTTCTCCTGGACACCACTGTAAGCGACCCTAGAACTTGCATTATCACTCCCAAACTCCTACAAACCACACTAATCACCCAATTCTGTTCTAGAGACCTAACAGCAATTAGGATCGCGACAGATGCCACCAACCAACTCTGCGACACAGTCTTAGCGTCAGTCTACATGCCCAGTGACGAAGACATCCCATCGCCAGAGCTGGCATCACTCGTTGAGTACTGCGAGAGGGAAAGACTGGAGCTCATCATTGGTACCGATTCCAACGCGCACCATAATCTTTGGAGCAGCGAGAGGAACAACACCCGCGGTGAAGATCTGGTAAACTTCTTAATATCCACTAACCTTAGTATAATGAACCACGGCTCGGAACCAACTTTCGTCAACAGCCGGGCGCAAACTATAATAGACCTAACTCTAGCGTCAGCAGGGGTAGCGCGCTCTCTCTCGAACTGGCGCGTATCCGACGAGGCGTCGTGCTCGGACCATAGATGGATTCGGTTCAATCTTTTCATGACCGTGCCGTCGCCGAGTCCGAGGCGCGTTCCGCGCAAGACTGACATGACAAAGTTCGCCAAACTTGTCCAATCAGCACTAGCAGCCGGTAGCGCGCCACCGGATCTCCTAAAGCTAAACGAGATTGACCAATACATCAACGAACTCACCCAAACCCTAACCAACAGCTACGAACAATCATGTCCCCTCGTGACACCGAGAGGGGACAACAAACGACACTGGTGGAGCCCGGAACTGCAAAGACTACGTTGCAAAGTACGGAAACTCTTCAACAGAGCAATGAACACCCGACAAACCAGAGACTGGGAGAAATACCACTCCACGAAATCCACCTTCAAAAAGCGTATACGACTCAGGCAACTAGAGTGTTGGAAACGTTTTTGTACAAGCATCGACAACACCAGTCAGGCAGCCAAAATTAAAGGCATCCTATCCAGCGAACCAGGGCGCACCATTGGATATCTGAAAAAACCTGACAATTCATACACTAAGACAGACGTTGAAACCAGCGAACTACTGCTTGAAACTCACTTCCCAGGGTGTCGCATACTAGACTCTCACGAATGGGAAGCTCACAGAGAACGAGCAGCCAGTAGCCAAGACTGGACCACGGCCCAGAACCTCATCAACAAAGAAAAAGTAAGTTGGGCCATCAACAGCTTCCTTCCCTTTAAATCTCCGGGCCTAGATGGAATCTTCCCAGCCCTTTTGAAATGGAGCGGCGAAAAACTTGCCGAACACCTGGTAAACATTTTCAGGGGTTGTGTCGCTCACCGCTACATACCCCAGAAGTGGAGGGAAGTGAAGGTAATCTTCTTACCAAAACCAGGCAGGAGCGACTATACAATGGCGAAATCATTCCGTCCCATTAGCCTCACATCGTTCCTCCTCAAAACCTTAGAAAGGATATGCGACCAGGAAATTAGGGGTAACACTCTTCTTCGCCAGCCGCTACATCCGCAACAACACGCCTACAGCCCCGGAAAATCAACAGACTCCGCACTCCACAGCGTAGTCGCTCGAATAGGAGGCGGTCTAGTCACAAAGCAACCGACTTTAGGAGCCTTCATAGATATAGAAGGTGCCTTCGACAAAACAACCTTCACTAGCATAGATCTCGCTTTGACAAGATACGGTGTCCCCCCCACGCTAGCTGAATGGATTAACAACATGCTTAAATTCAGAGCAATACAACTCACAGTGAACACCACGACAAGAGGTATAGTAGCAAGAGGCTGCCCGCAAGGAGGAGTTCTCTCACCCCTATTATGGAACATAGTAGTGGACGAACTAATCCGTAAACTGAACGGCCGCGGGCTTGTCACAGTGGGATACGCAGATGACCTCGCTATCCTCGCAACCGGATGCTTCGAAAACGTCCTTTGCAGCCTCATGCAATCGGCCTTTAAAACCATCGAAGACTGGTGCACTGACCACGGGCTATCAGTTAACCCCACTAAAACAGAACTCATCATGTTCACACACAAAAGAAGTTTGGGCAACCTGAAACTACCCAAGCTGTTCAACACAGACCTCAAACTAACCAGCGAAGTCAAGTATCTAGGGGTCATACTAGATAGTAAACTTCTCTGGAATAAGCACCTTGATTACAAACTGCAACGCGCGAGTTCCACATTCTTCCAATGCAGCAGAATGCTTGGGAAAACATGGGGACTTTCGCCAAAAATAACCTTATGGCTCTATACAACCGCAATAAGACCTGCACTCACAAAGTCAAAGTCAAAGTCAAAGTATATTTATTTGCAGAATTACATGTGTGTAGAGATATTATAAAGTAGCATTGTATCAATGTAAAACTACCCTACAGGGTGTGCAAAACACAAAAATAATTAATACAAAATTGAAAATTAATTAGAATTATAAAATGAGCATTAATAGGTACGATAGGAATTATAGAATAGAATTTACGAGTAGTAGATATACAGTATTGAAATAAATTATAGGATGTCAAATTAATATTAAAATATGATTATGTCAGTAGTTTATCAGTCATAAATTCATGTACCGTGTAGTAACATTTAGTACATAATAATGTTCTCAGCTTATTCGTAAACAACGACGTTGGCAGTTCTCTCCATGGCATTGGCAATTTATTGTAGATAAATGGAGCCATGCAAAAGACACTCTTGCGCATTAATGTGGTTCTAGAGTTACGGATGCAGACTTTATGTTGGTCTCGTCTGTTACGATGAACGGCATCAGACAGCCGACAAAACAGATCCGAATTGTGTCTGACAAACATAGCCGTTTCAAAAATATACAGCGAAGGTACCGTTAAGATGTTGTGTTTAATAAAGTAAGGTTTACATGTGTCTGTAACTTTCAGGTGAAACATAGACCTTATGCATCGTTTTTGATGCTTGAAAATTTTACCGACGTCAGTAGAGTTGCCCCAAAAAATTACTCCGTATCTAATATTTGAAGCAATCAAACCGTGGTAGGCAGTTAGTAAAGCCTCCTCATTGACCACTGTAGAAAGTTTATATAGAACATATGAAAGGCTATTCACTTTTTTACAAAGACTCTCAATATGAGTCTTCCAGTTTAGCTTTTTATCAATGTGAATTCCAAGAAATTTAGTCGTATTAACTTCCTCAATTGTATTATTATCATATTGTGTGTCAAATATTGTAGTAGCAGCAGGATCGCGTTGTCTGAAATGAATTATTTTAGTTTTATTTATATTAATTTTCAAATTATTATTATCTAACCAATTTATAATAGATTTTAATGCTAAATTTATGTCATATTTATAGGTGTCCATATTATTACATGCAATAGTTACAGTACTATCATCTGCAAATAATGACATTGGTTGTATGGTGGCTTTTGGCAAGTCATTTATGTAAACTATAAAAAGCAGTGGGCCTAATACACTCCCTTGAGGTACTCCATACTTTACGATACGGGTTTCAGATGCATGAACTTGTTCAAACTTAGTTTTAGTATCAATTTTAGTTATTTGCGTTATTTGTTTTCTATTTTCTAAATAAGATTGTATCAGTTGTTGAGCATTACCTCTAATACCATAGACTTCCAGTTTTCTCATGAGAATACTATAGTCAACATAATCAAACGCTTGGGTCATATCACAGAAAATTGAGCAAACTGGTGTTTTACTGTCAACATTACTCGTCACGCGGATAAGAAAGTCATGTAGAGCCATATTTATAGTTTTATTTTCCCTAAACCCTTTCTGTTCACTACAGAGCATCTTGTTTGATTCAAAATAATTATTAATTTGTTTATAAATATATTTTTCAAAAATTTTAGAGATAACAGGTATAAGAGATATTGGTCTATAATTCTCCATAAATTCTCTATTTTGCTTTTTATGTAGAGGTTTGATTATGGAGGTCTTTAGTGCTTCTGGGAATATCCCTGTGCTTAGACTCAGGTTTATAATATGACTTATTGGTGCGCTTACATAATGAGCAACAGCCTTCAATATTTTGGTTGAGATACCGTCGTATCCTACACTACTCGTATTATTAAGGGAATATATTATTTTTAAGATGTCTGTGGGTATGCAAGGTTTCAAAAATATAGAATTTAAAGAACTTGTGATTAATTTGGTGACATCTTTACCTGAATTTTGAATAGGAACAATTTTGTCAATGAAAAAATTATTAAAAGCGTTTGCTATGTCTTTGGGATTTGTAATTAATTGATTATCGATTTGGATTTTGTCAATAGAATCTGTGGGTAGATTACGCTTCGCGTTATTTATAATACCCCAGGTAGTCTTACATTTATTTTTTGACATTTTTATTTTATAGTTATTTTGGGCTTTCTGCGTAAGTTTTACAATTTTTTTGAGGATTTTAGTATATTTTTGATAATTATTTATATTTATATTTGACGGTGATTTTCTGAGTGTCCACAGTAGTTTTCTTTTTTTCTTGCAGCACATTTTTATTCCACGTGATACCCAGCGTACTGGTTTCGACGTCTTTATAGTTATACATTTTTGTGGAAAACAAAGGTCGTAAAATAACTTAAAGGTATCTATAAAGTTATCATATGCGTCGTTAGGGCTATCCTCACTGTATACTTCAGAAAAGGATATGTTTTTAATTATATGTGTGAACTTTTCTATATTGTCGGCTGAATAATCTCGTCTTTTGACACGCCAATACTTTAAAATAGATAGATTATTGATTGGACATTTAATAAGCTGGGCTGTGTGATCCGATAGAGCAAACTCTAGAACCTCCGTGATGCAGGGTCTTCTAAAATTGTGCGCCAAATTATCTATGCATGTTTGGCTTTTTAGTCGCGTAGGTTGTTTCAGAGCAAGCTTGAGACCATAATGTAAGAGCAGACATTCAAAATCAAGAGTTACATTATTTCTTTTTAATATGTCAACGTTAAAATCGCCAGCGACTAAAATATTTTCGTATGATCTTTTTGTCAACTCATTTAAAACTTTTTGAAATTGATTAATAAATATGTCAAAATTGTTCAGTTTAGGTACACGATATATACAAAGAATAGCGATGTTATAGTTTACTAATTCTATTGCACAACACTCAAATATCCCGATGACTGAATAATCTGATATTTTCGTTAACTCTATCCACTTATGTTCATTATGAATTCACATACGGTGTGAATTCATAATGAACTCACATACGGTGCAATTGTATGGTGGACCAGAACCGAACTCAACACCGTCATCACTAAACTGCAACGCTTTCAGAGACTAGCATGCTCTGCAGTAACAGGTTGCATGAGAACGACACCGACGGCTGCCCTGGAGATAATACTGGGACTAACGCCACTTGATCTTTACATACAACAGGAAGCGACGATGGCCGCTATCAGACTCAAACACTTAAACCTATGGGGAGCAACCAGGAGCCCCCACGCATCCATTCTGGAAAGGGCACTAAAGCACGAGCCGTTAACAGGCGCACCATGCGATAAGATCCCCAAACAACAAATATTCCAGAAGCACTACCGAATACAAACCCATGAGGACAAAAGAGACCAATCGGGCAACAGCGAAGTACGAATCTACACCGATGGCTCAAAAACAAAACAGGGAACAGGAGCCGGAGTACACTCGCTGGACCTGAACATCAACATCTCAATGACCCTCGGGCCACACAGCTCCATTTTTCAATGCGAATGTGCAGCCATCACCGAAGCTGCTACAGCAATCAACAGGAGAGGAATACAAGACTACAACATACGAATCCTCTCGGACAGCACAGCTACACTCAGAGCTCTGGCGAGCCACAACTGCACATCCAAGCTCATACACGAATGCCACCTCGCCCTAGAAAGCATTGCCACTAAAAATAGGATAACCCTACAGTGGATAAAGGGGCATAGCGGATCACTGGGAAACGACGCTGCTGATGAGTTGGCAAGAAGGGGATCAGAGACTATATCGGAAGGGCCAGCACCCTTCCTTCCCCTACCCTTCTCCCAGCTACGCACATGGGTGCGTCTAAACACCCTAAACGCACACAACCTACGCTGGACACGTACTACCGACTGCAGACAGTCAAGAGCTGCAATTCCAGCCCTCACACCAAGACTAACACGCCGTCTACTGAGCCTGGATAGACGTAACCTTAGAATCATCGTAGGGACCTTGACAGGCCACTGTCCCTTAAACAAACATCTATACAACATCGGAGCCACAGACAGTCCACTCTGCAGAGGCTGTCTTACCGAAGAAGAATCAGCTGCCCACGTAGTCCTGGAATGCGAGAGCGTAGCTACACAACGACAAGAAATCCTAAGCACCCCTAGGTCACTCCTCCAAGCCTGCGAAGCCCCCAGGAAGCTTCTGTGCTTTTGGGAGGAGTTAGGCTGGCTACACGCATAGCCAGTTCACCCCCCCACGTATAATGGACCAACTTTGAGTCTAAATGCGGAAACGGGAGTCCATAATAATAATAATAATAATAATAACGGGCAAAAAAGCTAGCAGATAATAAATTAACCTTTGCGACTTCTCAGCCGTGGCGTCGAAGCTGATACTCTTGGGTATAGCGCCGGTGTTGGCCTTCACCGGCGGCGGACTCACGCGCCGTTCTGTTACGTTCTCAGAGTTCACATCCTGGAATAAATATATATCCTTGGGCATTTCACACAACGCCCTTTAGTTCCAAACTAAGCAAAGCTTGTACTATAGGAACTAGATGGCTGAACACTTCGTAACACCCAGACCTAACATCTATGTTTACCACACACAAATGTTTGTTCTCAGTGTGGATCGAATCCAAGACTCACAGCACGGAAGGCAGAGCTACCGACTGAGCCATGACGCCTGTCATAGTTGAGCTATCTATAAATCGTTTGCAACGGTTTGTAGATAGCTCAACTGTTTCATGTGTATTTTGTATATATTGTGAATATTGTAAATACTCTATTAGTCGTAATTTTCTTTGTGAATAATGTAGTAAATTAAATATACAAGGAGTTAAAACAGCTCTTTAAAAAATGAAGGGTAGTTAAACATACCTGGCTGGAACTTTTGTCAGAGACGGAAGTGTCAGCACTGTTGACAGATAGTGTTGACAGTGACATGACACTAGCGCCATCTCGCTTCAAGTCAATACGAGACGATGAGATGCTCACTATCGATGTACGAATCTCGGATTTCACGATGCGAGATGTTATATTGTTCACTATGTTAGACGTTGATATTGTAGCTAGAAAAAAAAACATTATTTAATAAATATTTATGGACATTTCACACGACGTCTTCTAGTCCCAAACTAAGCAAAACTAGTACTATAACTGTAGAGATTATCAATAAGAAGCTATTATTGATCAGCGGTATTTATATATTAAATAAATTTGGTACTGAACGATCTTATCACATAAATGTCGGAACCGGAAGTAACTCAGACCGTTTTCATGGAATACATAGACAATCTATATTAATGTAAGAAGGATTTAATTTCATTTATTTCAACAATAACTAGGTAGCTGATAGAATACTTTTAGTTAATTCATACCTAATACATAGTAACACCTAGACACAGAACAAACATCCACGTTTGCCACTCTTTATTGAGAGAATTAATGGCTGTTACAAATAAAAGTTGATTAAGAATGCAATTCTATCGTTAACAAATAGACGGGCAACTATTTAACCAAGAGTAAAAAAAACACGCGTAATTTTTTTTTTTCTATCACAAGATTTATTAGTACCTACCTACTCCGAAAAAAAATTTACTGATGTCCTAAAAAATTTACTCTAGTTGTGTAGTAGGATCCTTATTCTATCGGCGGCTGATGGTTGCTGTCTATCACTCGTTCTCCCGCATCAAACAAAGAACACGAAATGTAACCAGGGACCGTACAACCCCGATTTCGAGTTAACTCCTTTGAAGGGGTAACCCCTTCATTGGGTTTGCAGTCGATGGGGTTACCCTTTCATTTGATAAACCTCCTCCCTACCACAAGTGAAAGGGTAACCCTTTCATTGGGTTTTCAGTCTATGGGGTTACCCTCTCATTGAGGGTATCCGATTGAATGAGGTTACCTCTTGATAGGGTTTTTTGATGTAACACCATGGTTATCATTCCATCTCACGCAGCGAGGTGGGGGAATTTGAAAATAAAATTATACTCTTGATTTGTGTCATTTAATTATTAGTTTCGTTCGCCCGATCGCTTTGTTGGGTTCTGGTTGGACTAAGAAAGAGGTGCGCCACTGCGTGAAAACATAAGAAAAATGAACAAAGGTAAGTGAAAGTGTTTTCGACTAAGTAGGTAGATAATATATACTACTAATATTACAATATAATATGGTACTAATATTATAAAGCGGTAATGTTTGTAAGGTAAGTTTGTATGTTTGTTTTGCTTGGAAGAAATTCGGACTTATAGGACCGCTACTACTTAGGTAGGTAGGTAACTACTCAGTATAGGTAGTACTTACTGTACTGAGTAATTATCTATTATAATAGGTGCCAAATAACACCGCAAAACAGGTCATTCACCCACCTTCACCACGATGTCGCAAAATTCAATTTATGAATGGCAAACCTGTCGCTAAGACGGTAATCGCTCGAATCTCGTAGTACTGTTTGTTTACCATACATAAATTGAATTTTACGACATTGCGGTGAAGGTGGGTGAATAACCGGTTGGAGTATAGCAAAGGGTGTGCAGTACTAGGTAAAAAAGACTGCCGAAATTTCGATAAAAAAGGACTTAGAAAAATTTTGAAGATTTTTTTTATTATGTATAAGCCTCCTTTCCTCAGGTGGCCTAGCGTGGCCTAGGGTGGCCTAGCGTGGCCTAGGGTGACCTAGGGAGGCCTAGGGTGATCAAATAGCCTCAGATGACCTAGAGAGGCCTAGGGTGACCTAGGGAGGCCTAGGGTGATCGAATAGTCTCAGGTGACCTAGGGAGGCCTAGGGTGATCTAGGGAGGCCTACGGTGATCGAATAGCCTCAGGTGACCTAGAGAGGCCTAGGGTGACCTAGGGAGGCCTAGGGTGATCGAATAGTCTCAGGTGACCTAGGGAGGCCTAGGGTGATCTAGGGAGGCCTAAGGTGATCGAATAGCCTCAGGTGACCTAGCGTGACCTAGGGAGGCCTAGGGTGACCTAGGGAGGCCTAGGGTGATTGAATAGCCTCAGGTGACCTAGGGAGGCCTAGGGTGACCTAGGAGGCCTAGGGTGATCGAATAGCCTCAGGTGACCTAGCGTGACCTAGGGAGGCCTAGGGTGATTGAATAGCCTCAGGTGACCTAGGGAGGCCTAGGGTGACCTAGGAGGCCTAGGGTGATCGAATAGCCTCAGGTGACCTAGAGAGGCCTAGGGTGACCTAGGGAAACCTAGAGTGATCGAATAGCCTCAGGTGACCTAGAGTGACCAAGGGAGGCCTAGGTTAGGTTAGGTTAGTATAAAAAATGCGAGCGAAGCGAGCCCATCCATCGCTTAGTTTCCGTTATTAGCCCCTAGTTCTGTTATGGTTGACTTCAGAGGTCAATGACCTTAACGAAAGATACCCCTCCTTACACCCCCTACCGGATGTAATCATAAAAAGGGATGCTTATACATACATAATTTTTTTCTTCAAAATTCTTGTCTTTTTTTATAGAAATTTCAGCAGAGTTTTTTTTACCGTTATTAGCCCGTAGTTCTGTTATGGTTGACTTCAGAGGTCAATGACCTTAACAAAAGATATCCCTCTATAAACCCCCTACAGGATGCAATCATAAAAAGGGGTGCTTATACATACATAATTTTTTTCTTCAACATTTTTTCTAAGTCTTTTTACTACTGCACACCCTTTGCTGTACTATGACCGAATAACCTGTATTGCGGTGTTATTTGGCACATACTATAGATACTTACTAGGTAGTATAGTACATAGGTGCCTAATATTATAATAATTATCGATCGAATGATGGGATTGCCATCCGTCACGTTTTCTTTTTTAAATCTCCAGGCACTCAAATCTTAGATGTCCAAGGTGGGAGTCAGAGGCACGTCCAAACATTACATTGGCACATGCCTACGTTTTGCAGTTGTTAGCTAGTTTTTTTCATATTATTTTACGTAGGTAGGTACCTATCTAGGTTAGGTAGCACCGCCTAAGCACGACTTCACTAGTTATTCTTGTTATTTTCAGAAGAAATAATTATTCCCGAGAGTGACGAATACTCGGATGAAGATGAATCGGTCGACTATGAAGAAATCGAAGAAAACGAGGCTTCGGGTAATATGCTGCCTATATTATTAGACTCTAATGCATCTACGCCAGATTTATCAGACTCTACTTCAAGAGTATCTTTTGATGTAACGTTAAAAAAAGAAATGATGGATAAAGAGACGAATACCTTCAACAATGAACAAACTGAACAAAGTAGAGAAGACATTGTTCATGAGTGCTATGCATTTTCAATGTTGGTGGCAAAACACTTGTGCAAGATGGATGAAGAACGGCGTAAAAACTGTATGCAAGAGATAATCCACTTGGTCATGAAATGAATTGAATATAAACAACAATACCTACCTAGTGAGAAGTTTTGTTACAATAAAGATTCAAATTTTAATTAGTAACATGTATATTTTACTTACATCACGAATTCACAGATATACCTAGTCAGGTTATAAATTCTGTCACAAACATTTAACTGAATAAATCATATAAATTGTGTTTATTTTAATTGGTATCATAAAATAACAGGTGTTATGTTTTTTCAATTTGGTGGGTTTGATTCCCGGTTCAGACAAGCGATTATTCAAAATTCTTTCAATGCAGTTTAAATTGTTTTTAAAATCAAAATAAAGTCTTCTTTGAGTAAAATGTTCTATCTACATTATTTAAGATACTTTCCCTCCATGTGGCATGGCCGTGGGACACCCTGTATAGTGTAGGGGTGCACTACGAAAAGAATTTGGAAAAGTCACATTCTAACGCGAGCAGTGCCGCAGGGGACGGCTAGTTATTTATAAAGTAAGTACTAAGTACCTAGATAGGTAGGAATACCCAGTTATCTTGAGGTGCACCACGGAAAGAAAAAAACAGCCGTTTCCACTTGCTCCTACTCGGTTCTCATGTCCTTATGCTCCTACCGGTATGCGGTAGGAGCATAAGGACAAGCACATCTTCGTGCTCCTTCCTACTAATGGACAGTCACGTACCTACAACAAATATTGTCACTTATTAATTATCGAGCTTTTCTTGCGAAATAGTAAGTAATTAGAAAGTAAATTCGTTTGAGCTAGTACTTTATAGCCAGGCTTTAGTCCGGACTTGATGTTAATGGTGATGTCATTGACAATACTATGACGACACCCGGAACTGCAAATTAGGAGACAACTTATTACGAGGAAATGGGGATATAAACATTAGACATGGGTATTGTAGCATTTGTATATATATGTAGGTACTAATATTAGGTTAGGTTAGTTTTATAAAATTTTGATTGTATGAAACTATTTCTCTTATTCTGTACTTATGTGTACCTACTAATCTATCTATACAAAAAATGCACCTGGTACAGCCAGGTGTACCTACCTACTATATAGGTGGACCACGGGCAGGGACCGGTAAGTAGGTAGGTACGAGTAAGTACCAACAATAGGTACATACTACATAGTACATAGCTAGGTAGGTAAGTAATCGATTTTATCCTATAGTAGGTGCCAAATAACACCACAATACAAGTCATTCACCCACCTTCACCACGATGTCGCAAAATTCAATTTGTGTATAGTAAACAAACAGTACCACGAGATTCGAGCAATTACCGTCTTAGCGACAGGTTTGTATGGAAAGCGAAAGAATTAGCGATACATAAATTGAATTTTGCGACATCGTGGTGAAGGTGGGTGAATGACCTGTATTGCGGTGTTATTTGGCACCTACTATACCTTCATATGAAGTTGCGGGTATCAGCTAGTTGCATATAGGGTCACGATAGGAGCATAGGGACATATTGGTCCTCGTGCTCCTACCAGTAGGAGAACCGAGTAGGAGCGAGTGGAAACGGTCGAAAAAAATGCCCCTGGGTACAGCCAGGTGTACCTAACCACCTACTATGTAGATGGACCACGGGCAGGGACCGGTAAGTAGGTACGAGTAAGTATTGAAAGTAAGTATACTTTCTACACTTACTCGTACCTAGTCATGCACATACTACATAGCTAGGTAGGTGTAGGTACGAGTAAGTGTTGAAAGTAGGTACTTTCTACACTTACTCGTACCTAGTCATGCACATACTACATAGCTAGGTAGGTGTAGGTACGAGTAAGTGTTGAAAGTAGGTACTTTCTACACTTACTCGTACCTAATCATGCACATACTACATAGTACATAGCTAGGTAGGTACCTACTAATATACCTAGGTATAAGTAATCGATTTTATTTCACCTTCATATAATTCCCACATAACACACACTTGCTGTTTTTATTTGATGGGTCGTATTGAAAATATCGATGGACAGCATCATGTCTCGGCAGTGGCATGTCAAGCCCTTTTTTTTATTTCTTCTTCCAACTTCTATGCAAGCAGTTCGAGTGGCAAATGACAATAATAAACAAATTAATAAATCGATGCAAACAATCACACCATTTCTCGTACGTATGCTCAGTAGGAATGAAAAATAAAAATGAACTTTAGTGTACTACATATAATAACCATAATCGCTTGTCTCTTCAACTCTGTAGCAAAATAGATCAAAGATGCCGCCTCGCCGCGAGGAGGTGCCGCGGTGGCTCGACGCGTGCTATGATTATTATGAACCTAATATAAAGTAGATAGAAAGCAAATTACAATGCTTCGAGTTGTAAAGTATAACCCTGTTACAATTGTCGAGTGGGTAACCCTCACGAATGGGTTTTTGAATAATACGAAAACCCAATACAATTGAAAACCCTATGATCGGGTAACACAAACGATAGGGTTTTGACGGGGGTTACCCCTTAAAACAGCTTATCAAACAATAGTGTAACCCCTAAGGAGAGGGTTTTTTATTAACCGCTTGGAAAAACCCTATCGAAAACCCCTTCAAGGGGTAACCGAAACGGTCCCTGAATGTAACTTAGATAAACTTTCTGCACGTAGAGTTTATTTATATTGCGAAGCGATTTACTAAACGAGTGGCGAGTTAGGTCGTTGAATTAATTTTGTACGTGTAATTAATTTTGTGTGTGTGTTTTTGTAGTAATCTTAGAAGAAGCATTTAAATGTATGACGAAAAGTTGCGCCGACTTCAGGATTCGCTGCAAATCATTTTTGAAATCTCGAAATTCCCTAAAAAATTGCGAAATTAAGTCTAACTAAACAAACCTGAGTTCATTCTCGTCATAAGATCATTGATCGCAGAATTCGATCGAGCCTCGTCGGTTCGTTCCGAGTCGATTCCCGAATCAAACCTCCCGTACTGAGACGCCGACATCGCGTTGAACGAACTCTCACTCGAGTTCAACGACCTGTCCATATCATTATCATCATAGTTCTTAGATTCGTAGTTCTTGGATGTGGATGGCTGATCATATGTATTGGAGGTAGAGGGGTAGTTGCGACTCGTGTGGTGTGGAGGGGGGAAGGAATCGTCCACCCATTGGCTGGTTGCATCGCTGTTTGCGTCGAGAGTTGATTCCGATTGGACGCTTTCGGTTGGTACTTCGCGTCTGTAACAAAATAGTTATTATTACAATTTATTTACGCAAAACTATACCAGCCTATAGAACAAAACGTTATTGAAACTATTAGGACCTAATAAATACTCATGAAAATTTAACACACCGCTATCTAGGCTTATATAAATAGACAAATACGTATATTATGTACATTATGTATATGCATATGTCACACTTCCATTTAAGCTAGCCTGGTAGAAATCGCTATTAGAGATAAGGCCGTCCATCGTATTACTCTGTTATATTTTATTTTAAGTTTAAAACTACGTAGGTTGTGATCAATAAAGAGTTGATCTATCTATCTAGTCTCAAACTAAGCTAAGTTTGTGACATAGGACTTCTTTTGTAAATTATTTGGTTATTAATTATTTGTCTGGGTATCACTTTGTATGTATGTACTAGCCGTCTCCCGCGGCGTTGCTCGCGTTCTAGACCCTTTAGAGTGTGACTTTTAAAAATTCCTTTCGTAGTGCACCCCTACACTATATAAGGATACTACCCTCCAAATTTCATACCTCTAGGGCTTATAGTTTAGGCTGTGCGTTGATTGTCAGTCAGCTTCAAAAGAGTTTTATATATTTAGAAGATTGAGGAGAACATGGTAGGATAGGTGTCCTCCTACGAAAAGGGAAGATCCTCCACGCCGAGCGACCTTTGGCTCGGGGTCCGAGGACCAATGGATGGTATTCGGTAGCATTACTTATGTTCAAACTCCGTGATAACTTCGTTTGCGCGATCTAGGATATTTCTCATGTTAGTTCTTATGTAGCGAGATAGATGGCGCTACAAGATAATACACCAGACACAAAAAGAAACATCATATTTGCGGAGGGAATCAAATCCATAGCACAGTACACAGAGCTATACTAATAATAAAATAGTTACCTATCTTCCCTTGGCACGTAGTCAAACACATCGTTTGGTAACGGCGTAGGCGCCGATGTACTTGGGCTTTCAGGCGCTGATGTCGCGTAGCACGTCATTACCTGCAATATTTTTACTATAAATAATCTATACTATTATAGCACTGTAAAAAAGCCAAAAACTAAAATTAAAGATATGGATAAAACGAAACAGGCAGATCTATAGTGGGTGCCAAATAACACCGCAATACAGGTCATTCACCCACCTTCAAAACGATGTCGCAAAATTCAATTTATGTATGGCTAATTCTGTCGCTTTCCACACAAACCTGTCGCTAAGACGGTAATCGCTCGAATCTCGTAGTACTGTTTGTTTACCATTCATAAATTGAATTTTGCGACATCGTTTTGAAGGTGGGTGAATGACCTGTATTGCGGTGTTATTTGGCACCTAATATACTAAATAAACTATTCTGATTCCGAAAATCGAGTTTGTCTGTTTGTTTGTTCGCGGATCACACCAAAACTTACACTTAAACTTGAAGCGCTCGTGGCTAGGCTTGCTTAGCCAATTTTCACTGATTATCTAAGTTAGCAACATTCTGTGCGGCCACTATTTGGATGGGTGACCGTTAGTGACATTTACATCTGAGCGCTTCCGTGCTTCGGAGGGCACGTTAAACTGTCGGTCCCGGCTCTAGCAGTCGTTAAGCCAAGACGGAGGCCTTAAGGCGGCCTAAAAACTCCGTCACCAGAGTAGGCCACTAACTCATACGAGCTTGCTTTGCTTGCTTACACCTAAACTACTGGACCAATTTCAATGAAACTTATACCACTCAGAAGCCCTTTTTCCGGATTGAAACATAGGCTATATTTTATTGAAATCAAAGACGTGGATTCTTAGATACAGCTTGAACTCTCTCAACCAAAAGCTGTCATTTACTACGTGGTTCATCGTTAGTTGGTTGACAGATACTTTGGTGGAAAGTTTCGCACGCGTACGAAGTCGCGGGTATTAGCTAGTATGATATATAAACAAGGCAGGTTGCATTAAATGTACAATGGGCGGCCTTATTGCTCAATAGCGATATCTTCCAGGCAACCAGGTTAGTATTGCATTTTAAAATACTAGATAGATTATTAGATTTATTTGCAGATAGATTTACAAAGATCCTCTCACAGTGTTTGAGGTTTTGCGAGCGTGATGTATGAATGTGTGTTTGAAATATATTTCCTTTTTGTGTATGTAATTTTTGTGATGTTTATTATTATTTTTTTTCGTGACTTTTGTATTGTATTCTACCTATTGACATATGAATTGCTGTATTTTTATTTTTTGTATTATTTTTATTAGACTTAATTCTTTTATTATTATTCCTTATTCTTTAATTAATGTAATAGGTTATCCGTTTTAATTAAAGTAAAATAAATAAATAGATTAGAAACAAGTTCTCTCTCGCACGTGGTTCATAGAGACTTTTTTGTAGCGGTATGTTCCAATATTATTTTATTTCAGTTTAAAATGGTTGCCCTTATGTCTACTTACAGGGTATCCATTGACGAGGATGCTCTTCCGGTTCTCCATAGGATAGTGCAAGGCGGACGGAGCCGCGTGCGCAGACAGGTCTAACTCCCCACCGCGGTGCAAGGCGGCTGTTGCACTTTGATATGCACCACCGGATCTAAACATTATAATCATATTAATTTTCAACGGGAGACGGATACATTTACCGCCGATTTCATAAACTAACCAAAGAGTCCGCAATTTCAACCAAAGTTCGCTCAATGCAAGCGCCTAAATCCATCTCTAGAGTTCCGTTTATGAATAAGATAGTTAAACAATTACACGTAAAGCCAACAACTAGTTGTAATAATAAATAACTAGTAGTTCGCCCCGAACTGAGATCTTTGACAATGATTGAAATAAACTTTGCAAATCGCTTCGAAATCGCCGTCTAGCTACGTACCAGTCTTACTTGAACTACAAAATCATTGAAACTCCAAGAAATGGTAGCTCACGTTATACTGGGTTTGCCAATTTTATAACTTTTACAACAACTCAAATACTATTAGACCTAGAATCAAAATAAAAACGGTTTTGGAATGTGTACGCAAAGCCCTATCATATGACACCCCACTTGATATTTTTGTACGACTTTTTTTTGACCCTCATAAGTTCACGACCCCTTGACCGATTTACTTCATTTAACAAACCAGTAAAACTTAAGAGTACTATCCGTATACCTACCAAATTCTGTAAAGATCAGATAAGCGGTTCAAAAGATCTCGACGAACAAACATACAAACATACAAAGTATTTTTGTCCAAGTTGTCACTAAGATCTCGTTCGCTTCGCTCACTCGATCAAATATTCTTGGACATTTCACACAACGCCTTCTAGGCCCAAACTAAGCAAACCTTGTATTATGGGAACTAGAAATTATTTTTAAATTGTGTTCATCTCAAACGACAAAAAAAAATGACAATAGTAATTTGAAGAAACAGTTACTAGTTCAAGTTGCTCGGCAACTTGAGAACTTTGCCAAGTTGTCGCGTAGTGTAACAGAGATTTTAACTAACTTGTCGAATTGTAGTCAGCTTACCTATTTGGTAAATTGGGCCGTGACGTGTGCCGCGGACTGCCCATGTCGGGTCGCCTAATGTTGCCATTCTGTAATCAACGGTATTCAATAACCAATCACATGTTTAAACCAGAGGTTCCCAAACATTTTTTCTCAATAAACCACTTTAAAATTTAACTGGTTCCGGTAGACCCCTGGGGGTTAAAGCGGCCACTTTGGGCAAATCACCTTAGATATGTTTCACAAGCAGTTTTGTAGCAGAACAGATTGTGTTCCTCAACAACGTTTGAAGCGAATCACAACCGAAAAAGAGATCCCCTGACGAGTCTCCCGTAGACCCCTGGGAGTCCACCTGGACCACTTTGAGAACTACTGTTTTAAGGCGAAGGGTAAAGTCAGACAACCTTCTCGCTCGCACATTTTAACGTTTTTGAAGATATAATATAACTAAATGAAATTATGTGAAATTGCAGATCTTCATGGTCGAGAGAATAACAATGCAAAGGTTCAGTAAAAATATCACATTGATCCAAACAAGTTTTCTAACCAAAAAATGTGCACTTTAATTTATCGCATTGGTATAAGTTTTTTGGTCGGAAACCTTGTTTGGATCAATGTGATATTTTTACTGAACCTTTGCATTGTTATTCTCTCGACCCTGAAGCTCTGCAATTTCACATATTTACATTCAGTTATATTATATCTTCAAAAATGTTGAAATGTGCGAGCGAGAGGGTTGTCTGACTTTACCCTTCGCCTTAAACTATTAGTTAATTATGAACATAATCCCCACAGCCACTGTAACCGGCATCACATGGTGGGCAAAATGAACAAAGCCCAACTGGTCAAACTTACCTGCAATAAAATGTAATTTCATGTCTGTAATGTGTGGTACCTGTGTAGGATGTCTGATAGGTTGGAATTCCTCCTGCTGTGATGGTCGCCGCGGCCAAGAGGTGTCAGACCTGGCCGCCACCGACACACAATCATCGGTGTCCACCTACAAATAACCAATAATAAATAAATAAATATTCACGGACACTTAACACAACGCCTTCTAGTCCCAAACTAAGCAAAGCTTGTACGATGGAAACTAGATGGCTGATAGAATACATGCATACATTTTTTTTTTTTAAATACCTACTTATAATACATAGAAACACCCAGACACAGAACAAACATCTATGTTTGCCACACACAAATGTTTGTTCTCGCTGGGGATCGAACCCACGACCCACAGCACGGAAGGCAGAGCTACTACCGACTGAGCCATGACGCCTGTCGACCAATAACAATACATTTCACACAGTACCATAGCTTTTTAAAGATAGATTCGAACCCTCAACTTCACAGTTCGTTCTGCTAACTGTCAAAGTAAAGAAATGAAAAACTTAATTTGAAAAAAAAAAAAACAGTAAAGTACAATTAAAAAAAAACCAGTGCGTGGAGTCCCTCCGCGCGGAAGAAGTTATACTTCGAGTACCATTTGCGTTTTGTGGGGGTCTCCGTTTGTGATCACTCTCGCTCTGTCTCTTTCTATTCCTCCTTCGTTTAACGTTTTACGGTTAACGTTTAACGCTGTCAATTGGAAGTCGCATTAGAAGTATAACTTCAAAAGTATGGTGAAAACGGACAGGTAAGGAAGCTAAATAGTATGGGAAAAACTTATATCAAAACTGTTTTTTTTCCAAAGTAGTGGTGATCATACCTCTGTGTTCCGATCGCTATCGGATGCTAAGACATCCATGCTCCAAGCCGATTCACTGGCCGTCTCCGAAACATCCGGAACCACTTGGTTATTGTTCACGTTCGAACCTTAAAAACACATTTTCACATCACATTTGTTCATGGTTCCAAAGGAAAGTTGGAAAGAGAAAAACACAAAGATTTTTAACCATCGGATAAGCTTAACGTAACACAACAGTACTTTATTTGAAGGTTAACTAAAAACAAGCTAGATAAACCAAGTGCACAGATAATATTCAGTGATATACATACTTATACAAGTACCAGCTATAAGCTGAGTCTGTAGACAATAAATAAAACCCTGAAATTTCCTTTTGAACTAGCTAGGCAATTCTAGGCGTCAAGAAAGCCATTGATTATGGCCGGTTTACATTATTCCAGTCCAGCGATCCAGTCCAGTGCTGGATTGCTTACTGGAAAAATGTAAACCGGCACTGGAATGAACTGAATCCAGTAAGCATTCCAGTCCAGTAACTGGATTCGTGGTCTACTTTTGAATCCAGTGCGATCAATCCAGTGCAACTGGAATAATGTAGACGGCCAATCCAAACTGATCTCTTTATGAAATCATTGTCACTGTAGTATTCACGTTTCAACGGCTTCTAAATTACTGGAATAATGTCTGGACTGGATTACTGGACTGGAATAATGTAAACCGGCAAAAGCCGGTTTACATTATTCCAAGTAATGTAATGTCCAAGAACATATTTATTTATATTTATTTTATTTATTATTTATTTATAGATAATAAAAATTATCTATAAATAAATAATAAATAAAATAAATATAAATAAATATGTTCTTGGACATTACACACAACGCTCTTTAGTCCCAAACTAAGCAGAGCTTGTACTATGGAAACTAGATTGCTGATATAATACTTATATACTTTTTTTTGTAAATTAGTAGATTATTTAACAAGGGGATAAAGCAGTGTCTTCTGTCGCGGGTGACGAATTAAATCGCGAGCGTAACGAAGGACTCGAAGTTTACTCCCAAGCGTAGCGAGGGTGTTAAAAACTTAAATCACGAGCGAAGCGAGGGATTTAAGACGAGTCCTGAGAGTAGCGAGGGATTTAAGTTCACCCAAGACTAAGACAGCTTTATCACTGAGGAAAATACTCTACTTTTCGTACCATTTGCAAAAAAATTAACACAATAATAATATGAGATAGCATTTTAGAACATTAACTTATTTATAAAAATAAATTAAAATAAACTTAACGTTTATGTATTTGAAGAAAACAAAAACGCGGCATTTTCCTAGACTAATATTTTTTTGTCGGAAAAGCAAAGGCATCAAGCTCATACGGCCTGCATAATAAATGCGTATTCCTTTTTCAAAAAGATGTATAATGCTTTGTATACAAACTCAATGGTGTAAACACAGATGTAGTTCAGTATAAATTGTATTCCAAATTTAAATCACTTTCTCCCCCTAGAGGATGAAAGAAATCCAGTACAATTTTCTCTCCCTGTTTTTAACAGATTAAAAATGACTATTGTTATGTTCGCTTTTTGTGGCATAGAATGTCACTTTTTTGAGCAAGTGGTACGAAAACATACTTATAATACATATCTATCTATCAAAGGCTTTCTTGACGCCTCTAGAATATCGTCTTACCTTGATTGTTCTGTTGTGTATGATCGTTATACTCCCCAATGGTTTCTGAATCGGACGCTAACACATCCGTGCTCCACGTGTCCGACATTATACTTATTGTTTCGTCACCTTCTAGTAGTTTCTACAACAAATGACGAACTTAAAAGAATAGAAAAAATAAGCCAGCGATGCTAGGATGCACATGTGAAATATTTGTCAAACTAAATGAAGGCAATTTCTTTACTATTGCATTATCTTTGGTAATGTCGTCGACAAAATGCGCCTTTTGACACTTCTGCGTGACTATTATCTCATCCACAGAGAGGTAAGACGAGTAAATGCAATAGTTTAGAACCTAGTGCAATATGTCTTTATTTTGACAGAACGAGTTGACAAATATTTCACGTGCGCATATTAAGTAACACTATTCTTATTATTTTCCTTCATTTTAAATTTCAAATTCAAAATCTCCTTCGAAAGATTCCGATATCGACTCGCAAAGGCTTTCCGAATAAAGCATATTTGTTTTTTCAAAACATGGTTTCCAAATATATATATATATATATATATATATATATCTGAAAACGTGTATAAATATATATATATATATATATATACACGTTTTCAGAAGCTGTTATTTTAAATATGCAGTTTTTTGAATATTTTAACGTACCTTGATCTCAAACTTGCAGAATTTATCTTCGATGTCGTTTCTCGTTTGTTTCAACAGTTTCGCTTGAGCGCTGCCCGCTTGGACTACTGGCACGTTTTGTGGCAACCTAAGACGTTCAATAACTTATTTATTTAATAACTAGCGCGGTGACAAACTAATTACACTAATTATTATACATAGACACGTTAAATTATAAAACTATCTTATAATATAAGAATTAATTGCTGTTCGTTAGTCTCGCTGAAACTCGAGAACGGCTGGACCGATTTGGCTAATTTTGGTCTTGAATTGTTTGTGGAAGTTCAGAGAAGGTTTAAAAGGTGAATAAATATGAAGGTTGAGGCAGTAAGAAGTCTGCGGGGTCAGCTAGTTTATTCATAAAATTTACAAGCGTTTAATAAAACAATTTAGAAATCTATAAACTTACATATAAAGTCAGATTATTAAATTAAATAGTAATAAGACTGGTTTACTAAAAAAATTATAGAATCAAGATCCCTACTGGCTACAAGTACTAACTACATATAATTTATAAGTTTAAATAACTTGTAAACCGACTT